>CAWUFW010002756.1:1200000-1800000 GCA_963921515.1 Calotriton arnoldi
CATTATATGCAGGCCCTTTTAGGCCTATGCCTATGAGGTTCGCCATTCTGCTTACGACACAAATTTCCCCCAGTCTGTGGCTCTCCGGGGGATTACAGTATGACAAAGGTGCAGCTGACTCATAGCATCGATTACACAACAACTGTGATCCTGGCTTTTGTTGCTGTTAAGTAACTGTGCGGCTTTAACTACTATGGATGCATTAAAGCATCTCAGATGGAGGCATTCGCAGATCCTTATACTTATTTAGGAGTAGGTCCCACTACGACTCCTGCGCAGTCCTCACACACATTCTACCTTAGCCTAAACACAATGTCAGCCACAATGTAACATAACCGTGCCGCCTAGCTAACACGGACAGGTGGACATGACCATTTAAATGGTGCCTGCAGCTCATCAAAACACGCACACAGGAGGGCCAAGGGTACTGTACTCCCTCAATATATACAGAGGTCCCGGCAAACTGTGCCCCTTACCAACAGAAAGTAACACATACATCATCATCATAATGCAAGTGCTACCTATCCACCAACATATACACACAGAAATATATGTGTGTGTGTGTGTGTAAATATATACATATATGTTTGTATAAATATATACATATATATGAATGCTCACAGTGCTGTCTGAAATTCACAGCACCTTACACACACTACTCTTCGTCAGCATGCACAAAACATATACCAGCAGTACTGATCGCCAACATACACAGAGAGCACCATGCTAAATTACCAGGAGGAGGGCAATGCCAACAGTGCCCCTCAGGAACACATACAAACAACATCACACAGTGTTGCTCACCAGCACCGACAGACAGCACTGGGAGCAGTACTCTCGCCAACACACACACGACATACTGTAAGCGTGGCCGCTTTAAATGCACAGGGAATCATGCCTCTCATCAACATATACAGCACAATAAAAAAGTTTCCCTTTCCAGCATAGACAGTGCAGCGCCACCCCACACACCCACCCCACAAAGCAAATAGTTTCTCTCAATACCTACACAGGATCACACAGAAAGTGGTTCTAAATCACACACAAACACCTTCATGCCATCTAGTCACAAAATCATGTAAAACTTGTTAAATATTATACAGTAATTATAAGAAAAATGTTATAACCGCCGCTCCACCTGTTATAATTGCTGCAAACGTCGTACCGATGTGTGATCCACATAAGAACTGAGCCTCCAGCATGCACGTACATCAACACACTTGTATTTTATGTGTAAGTATATGCATCGGTGTACTGGTATGGTGTACTGGTATACACCCATCTCTATGTGCTGACTGATTCGCACGTTACCATTTAACGTAGCGCTGCCACGTCTCTGCCCCCAATTTAAACATATTTAACAGTACTTTCGCCAAAAAGGTGGCAATGGTCCTTTCGCGCTGGGGTACACAGCGTTTGCAGTGTGTATACTCACAGAGTGCTTCTCCTGCTGGCCCGGTAGTCCATGGTTTGCAGGAAACGCAAGGGGTTTCATACTGAAGAAGCATGCACGGGGCTGGATTTACACATCATGCAGCGACCCTTTGCCCATTTCTAGTCAAAAGCATTGTGGTAAATAAACAGAGGCAAGAGAAAGAGGCGAAGGTGAGGCGGGCTGCTGCTGGCGAAGCGCGGAGAAAACCTCACACTGGCGCGGCAGAAAAGCAATCCAAACAGGGGCTCCGGTCTCCATTTTCAGCAGGCTCCTCGCCTGGGCATCACCGGCGGCAGGAAGGCGCGGCGGAGCCCGGTGCAGCCAGCATTCCTCCGGGAGGACGAGAGCATCGCCGACAGTGAGGGATGGCAAGGCGAGGAGGAGACAGGGAGCCTCAGCTAAAATGGCTCTAAATTTTCATAAACATGTATTGCTCCCGAAATGCTAGACTTTTAAACCAGTGGTGCGCGCGCACCACAGAGGAGCGGGGGGAGGGAGCGCGGCAGCGAGACGAACGCGCGCTGCTGCGCGTGCTGGCCACCGACGGGAATGGGCGTAGCAAAGGCGGGACATGCGCCCACCTTTGCCCAATTGCGTGCTGGATTTTGTAAAAAAAAAGCACGCGAAAGCCAATGGCAGCCGCGGAAAGCAAAACCACACGCACGAGCGTGTGGTTAGCTTTTTAAAGCCCTTTCTAGAGGTCTCGCGCTGCGCGAGCAGTGCTGAGCACTGCAACGCTAGTACTTCAAGACACCTTAGGTCAGTACAAGGAAGTTGTCTACTTTATGATTACTTTCGGATTTATTTCAGCATAAATTATTTCACCCTGGGATGCACCTCTATTGTGTTATGACCAACAATACCTTGCACTTTCTTGGAGTGCCATTTTTCCTTCCACTCTTTCTAGGTCAAGCAAGAGATTATTTGTATTTATATACTTAGGCGTTATATAAAGTGGTACATCTCACCTAGGTCACTCTGAGCACTAGAAGACAAATGATGAAAAACAAGGAAATGCGATTTCTGAAATATATGACTAAGCCCAGATTTATTATGCTTTTGTGCAGCTACTCCCTACAGTGCATAATGTCACAGCGGATTGTGTTTGTCCAACATCTCATCCTCTTTTGAGGATTTTCGGTGGGAATTTATTTTCCCCTCTTGCACCTGGTCCCTCCAGACCTGACCCACTTTTTTGCCAAAATTGGCTTCTTGTAGCAGATTAGGCTCATTCATTGAGCGTTTCACTGTCAAATTGACCCTCCTGGGTCTGTCACCATGCCATGGCCCTTTTCATCTATCGTTTTTTGTTGAAGTAAAGTGTAATTGACTTTCTGTTTGACCTCTGAGGACCACACTATCTGGCACTTGATTGGCCACGTTACCTTAAAAAAGTTTCTCTATACGTGTTTTTTGCCACTGCTGGACATGTTGGATCTACTTTGTGTTCTGAGTATCCTTGCTATTGCCCTGATGATGACCTTGGAACCGTACATAGTTCAAAACGTTGCTGACCATATATGATGCAAAGACTAATGGAATAACTATTCGGGCTCTCATTGAAATTTTCTTGATTAAAGAATGATTTGTTTTTTTAATATCCATGCTTTAGTTGTGCCCATTTGAGTCTATCTGTAACTATTTTGTTGTGGATCACGCTTTGGGACTTTGTTTTGTGTTTGTGTCTGTCCCACTTGCACCTTGTGATCACTTTTTCACTGAGCACTTTATTATTGTGTTTGTAGACCTAGTGTATAAAATTGATGACTAATTGTATTGCAACTATTTCTAATATTTGAATGTATATATATATACATATATATATATATATCACCACACTCCGCGTTTCCCTCGTAGCAATCCTGCCACAACACGGACACGGACCAAATTTCAGTGCATTAAATTCAATTTATTTCTTGCGATGCCGCCATAACGTTTCGGCTCGTCCGAGCCTTGATCACATGTGTTCACTGGAAAAAACCATAGGTTTCAGGGACGTTATAGTTAGAAATTAGCATTTAAAAAACCTTAGCAATTCACTGAAAAAACCACAGGTTTCAGGGACGTTATAGTTAGTTGGACATTTCACTCGTACAAAACCAGAGAAATTCAGCCGTTATAGTTAGTTGAGCTAACTATAACTCGCGCCCCCGCAATGCACTGCTGATGACATCACATATTACATCACTCATGACATGGTCAGTGACATCACTGATGACATCACTGATGACATCTCAAATGACATCACTGATGACATCACTGATGACTTCATCCAGTGACTGTGTGTTTCTGTAAAGTTTAAATATGTTTTGTATATATAAATGCCAAGGTGTATTAAAGAATGAGTGGGTGTACGAGTTTCTGTATGGATGACTTAGTAGGTGCGTGACTGACTGTATAAGCGAGTGATTAAATGTGTCTTCCTGAATGCATCGGTTAGTGGCTAAACTGTGTGAATGTCAGTATCAGTCTGTCAGTTGGTGTGTAAGCGGCTGCATGGGTTAGTGAGTAGCTACATGACTGTCTATATGGATTATTGATTGGTTGTCTGTGTATCTGTATGGGTGCCTGAGTGTCTGTGTGGGTGGGTGGGGTGTGACTCCATGCATAGATGTGTAAGTGGGTGATTCACTGGGTGTATGGGTTCAACAGTGCGTCTGTGAAGGGCTGTATGGGTAGGTGAGTGTGTGTATAGGTGTGTTGGTGAGTGAAAGGATGTCTCAGTGGTACATGTGTGAGTAACTACATATGTGAAAGGCAGTATATGTGAGTGTTGGACTATATAAATGACTATATGTGAGAGTGAGTGATTGTGAGAGTGACTGTATGGATGAGTATGTGCTTGTGTCAGTTATTGTATAAGAGAGTAAGTATGCGTTAGTATCTGTATGAATAAGTGAGATGGTGTGTGTATAACTGTGTAGGTGAGTAAATGGGAGTGTGATTGATTGTTTGCATGACTGACTATGTGTGTGAGTAACTCTATGGGTGAGTGGTGGTGTGTGAGTATCTGTATAGGTGTATGAGTACATATGATAGTGCTGTATTGATGAGTGACTGCATATATGAGTGACTGTATGGCTGAATGAGTGGATGTGTGTGTAGTCCTAGGAATCAGTGAGTGGATTTGTAGTAACTGGAATTGGTGTGTCTATGGTTTTGAGAATGGCAGTCTGTATTTTAGAGTGGGTGTATCAAAGGTTATATTAGGGTGTGAGGAGGTGCATTAGATTATCACATGGATGATGTCATCAGTGATGTCATTTGAGATGTCATCAGTGATGTCATAAGTGATGTCGCTGACCATGTCATGAGTGATTTAATATGTGACGTCATCAGCAGTGCATTGCGGGGGCGCGAGTTATAGTTAGCTCAAATAACTATAACGGCCGAATTTCTCTGGTTTTGTACGAGTGAAATGTCCAACTAACTATAACGTCCCTGAAACCTGTGGTTTTTGAGTGAATTTCTAAAGTTTTTTAAATGCTAATTTCTAACTATAACGTCCGTGAAACCTCTGGTTTTTTCAGTAAATTTCTAAGGTTTTTTAAATGCTAATTTCTAACTATGTCTACAGAGGTAGGACATGTGCAGAAAGAGGAAGAAAGGTGCAGAAAGAAGCAACAGGTTATATACTCATCCAATTCCAATCCCGTTTTAGTCCAATGGATACTCTAATATCCCGATTGAGAATCGGTCTTTAGTTCCCTCTTAAGCGTTAGCTGTCTTAAAAAGAAGGCGTCACTTCTCGCCAGTGATGAAGATTTTCTATGATGCTCATATGCGTTTTAGGGAGGAAAAAACTATACCCTAGAGAGTAACGCCTCCGCCCCCATCAGACCTTCCAACTTTATGTCCAAAAGACCGCAAAAGTGCCAGAACGTGACATGTAGCGCTGCATAAAACACCTAAATAAAAATATATGAAAAAAAAAGTACACCTTGTGGTTTAGTTAAGAACGTGGATTTAGGAGCGTATTTCTGTAGAACGCAGTTGAAGTTCTCCTTCACCAGGTCCACTTTGACGTGATGCGCATGTGTAGCCTGGCTCGATGGTGGTTGGTACGCAGGGGACGGAGCTCGAGCTGCGGTGCGTGACCCAGCACGGCGGCCATCTTGCTCCCCTATGGCCCCATGAATGATGTTCACAGATAAGTCTAGCATCTAGTTATGTTTCAACTAGTCACAATCATGGCACAGTGCTTTGTATGCATGACCGCTTTATTGTGCACTCATTAAAATCCAGAATAACATATAACCCTGCGATATCAACATCTAAAACTGTAAATGAATTTACGAGCCCAAATCCTAAACAGACACCCATTGTGCGAAATATAAAATAGTTATAAATTCGGGGGGTGCCGGGCTAGATGATACTTTTACACAAGCAGAGAAAGGGGGATGGCAGCGTGTCAGGGAGACCCTCCATCACTTGCAATAGCAAGAAGAATGATAAAAGCAACACAAATCAAACGAGTTAGAAATAGTATTATTAATATAATTATTAGAAGTAGTATTATCATTGTTAATAATAATAATGTTGTTTTGCTCTTGTTTTAATTATTTTGGTTGTTATTATATCGTTAATGGTACTGATACTACATTCATAATCATTACAGTAAAAATAATTTTAAAAAAGTGAGAATAATAATAGCCATAATAATGCTCATAATAAACACAACAATGACCCTACATATAACACTCACCACAAATTAATTTGTCTCCTGTTGCTTAATCGTCGGCGTTTCCTGGGATAAAATAGCCCAATCCCGCCTCTATTTAAAGTGATAATAAATATAGCTGTTTCGTTACTTCTAAGTTAAATGTATTTTCTTTAATTAATAGATCATTTCAAAACCAATATTTGTGTTTTTATTGTGTTGATTCAAATTATTCCAAACTGCTTTAAATGCTATTTTTGATTGGGTTCTTGTATTGTTTCTCTTCGTAGGCAGAGGGCTTACAAAATGATGAAATAAAATGTTTTGAAACAAGTGTAAAGTGAATGAACACTCGTGAATCGCAGTTTGCGCATTCCGAACTCACAGAGCGCGTTAAAATAAATGAAAGTGATAACTGGAACTTAGTGGTTGATTTGCGGGGGGCGTAAAAGCGTATACAATTCTCATTTGTATAAACATAACGATAGTTAATAAAGACTTACTTCAAAATGTCGCATGTTGGTTTTAAACTGTCTTTTCGCAGATGCGCCTGGGACCGTAATGCGATGTTTTCACACACTATTGAAAGGCTTTAAAAGCGGATGCAGCGAGTTGCGCTTGGATGCTCGCTGACAGCTTGCGCTCCACCTTTCATCATGCTCGCTTGAGGTTCCTTGGACTGCGCGGTCGTAGGCAGTGTATCAGTCTCCCAGTGTGCAGGAGGGCACTCACACCCCTCAAGTAAAAACTTCTAAACTTTTGTGCGGGCGCAGGCATGGCGCAACTTGTCGCAAAAGTTACAGGGATTTAGGATAACTTATTAAAGCCAGTGAAAGCACAGCACCAGTGTGCAGACCCTGGTAGGATACACGTCTCATGTTACACATTGTGGAAATGGTGAGCACTGGGGTGTCTAGACTCCTCATCCTGCAGTCCGGGGTGGGGCACCGCGCGAAACATAAGGGCTACAGGCATGGGATATGGGGCGTGCCCCCCTGGACTGGGGTCTGGTGCACGCGAGACCCCTCGCCCTGTTTGGTTCCCTGAGTAACTTCCCCATGAGCTTATGTAACGTGGTTTACAATTAAAGACCACGCGTCTTAATGCGGTTGGCCCAGATGTCATTGTACAATAAAAGGAGGTGCACTTTAAACGTACAGTGCGCTGCGCTGAGGAGAGGGTTTTAAGCGGGAGTTGCGTTCTTAAACCTGTAGCAGTAAATCTCGGCACCACCGCACCTTCCTCTGTGATCTGCGTTCCACAGACTAAAACTGGGGGTGTGTGAGTTTTAAAAAGAAGGATGAAACGGACGGAAGCAGGGAGTGTGAGAGACCCTGCCTGAGGGTTAATGGGCTCCGACCAGACTCTGGGTGCGAGGGGCCACAGCTGACCCTGGAGGGGGTCGAACACCGGCCGCCGAGCACACCAAGCCCTTCTGGAAGAAGCTTGCCGCACTCTGCGGGCACCTCGGGGACGGAGGCGTGTGGCTGTGCCTCTGTGAACAAACACACCTGCCTGGGGGATTGTTGTGGAGAGTAAAGGGTGCCACCGCTCTTACTTCAGGGCACCCCTGGCCCCCTCTACCAGGTGAATACAGGCAGATGCAATGTACCAGTCTGTACTCTTAAATTCATTTGTAAGGTGGTTTAAACTACACAAGAATCCACAGGAAAACACTGATAAAACACTTTCCAGGCTCGCTTCCTATGTGGCCCCCAGGGGAAGTGAGGTCGGCAGACCAGTCTTCCCCTGGGGTGTTCGCGCGATAGTAAGGACAGGTTGTGAGGTAGTTTAGGGGGTGGGGTTAAGGTAGGGTTTATAGGGGGCAGGGGAGGAAGTTCATCCTCTTCCTGTCCCCAGCGCCGTTAGGGAAGGGTTAAAGAAAGTTTTGACCACCCTCCCACCCTACATGATTTTAGGAGTGGGAAAGGGTATTTACCTTAAAATAAGCGTGCCAGTTTAGGACGGGTTGAAGTTGGTGCTAGCAGTACTTGGGAGGGGTGGGGAGTCTATGACGGGCATACTCACCCTTCCGGGGAGGGGGATACAGGTGCATGAGGGGGGTGCGGCATGCAGGAGTGCGATGGCTGGAGATGCTGGAGGAGGTTGAAAGAGAAGTGAGGAAGCGAATGCTATAAGGGAAGAGGTCGCTGAGTGAATCAGGAGTGAGTAATTGGAGTGTGGGAGTGGATGATGGATGAAAGACCCGAGGTTGGGGATTGTTAGATGTTTATTGATGTTATCTTTAAATATGGTTGTCAACCCTGTCCTAATAAAATGGCCTTTTACGCTAACTTACAGCGTGGAGTGGTTATTGCGCGATGTAGTGCGTCTCATTTTGGCGTCAGGAACAAGAGCTAGGAGATGACCACGGAGCGCGCCAAAAGTTCGGAAAACAGTCATTTTCAATGTTCACCGTTTTTTCAAAATGAAAAAAACTTAAGAGTTGAAAGGCAAACTAACCACCCTGGGCCGGAGTCAACCACACAGGTCCTCCTCCAAAAACACCTGGATTGAGGAAGGGCTGCCCGCCCAGTCCAGTTTTTCTACAGCTTGCGATACGCGGTTGGAGGTCACGCCGCCGCCTGCTCACTTCCGGTGGTGAGCCTAGTTGGTACCCCAACTGCGAAGCCTCTGGGCACACCCTGACAGGGAGGATGATCTTCTGCACCGGTTCGGGAGGGACTGGGAACCCCGGCAGGGCTGTAGCGCGCACCCCCCTCTCTGGGGTGGCTCCTTTTCCTGCCGCTGGGCCTCATGTACCTCAGCATGCGAGGAAGAGGAGGGCCACAGGCGACTGCGGCGGATCAGGGCGTTAGAGGTGCCACTTCTGAGGAAGTTGAAGTAATACAAACGTGATGAGCACCCATCATACACTGCACGACAAGTTGGCCAAAATTGCAGGAGATCATGATTGTGGTGACTCTATCAACCGAAACCTTCGCGTCCAGGAGGCAGCGTCACAGTTCATATCCTTGGGCCCCGACTTTGAAAACTCATTCAACTCCTCAAGCAACGGATTTTACATTCTAATGATGATCCGGGCATAAAGTGTATTAGCAGTGTGCCTGATGAGAAAGGAAGAAATGCAACAGATAACAAAGACCTGAATCGGCTAGACCTCGGGTGACGTGTGTGGCGCTTTCAATGGGCATTCATTACCGTAACACACAGGCTGTCGCCACTACTGTTGGGAATTGTGATACTTTGGGGTATCATTTACTATGTGAAATATGATTGGACAAAAGAAGAGGAAGAAACCAGGAAATTGTATGACATGGTGGACAATATAGCTGAACACAGAGAGGATCTCAAAGCGCTTTACAGAATGGACGTAAGATGCGTGCTTCGTAATCCAAAGAGCAGCATGCTCATAGTAAATCAGTTGATTCTGGGGAGAAACAATGCTCCTGTGTTTTGTAAAATACTCAAAAGTACTAGCATGTGTAATCTTTATTTTCAGAACGCCTGTAAATCCTAAAGCATGTTATACAACAGAGCGAGGTAATTGTGATTTAAAATAATCCAAATAGCCAAAATATGCAATATGTTAGGGAGAGTTCCACCCAGCCACGGCAGGAGATAGCAATGGTATGGAGCAGAGGAGGCGATATTAAAATATGTTGCAGACCACCTTTCCGTTTCCAGTCCGGTATAAACACACCCCTTCCATGCACTTTAAATGTTTTACATTCCCTGTTTGTCAGACTGGGACCTTGTCACCCCCGCAAACACTTATCTATGTAGGGGCTTTGTTAAAAAGTTATTAGATGAGTGTCTAGAAGTGATTAAGTTGTGCATTTTGTGATATACAAACGAGGATGTGGCCTAACGGCTAGAGCTGTCGACCTCGAAGCTATGCAACAGGTTTCGAGTATCGGCTGAGACGCTCAACATCTTGTGATTCTGGGCAATTACTTAATCTCCCCGTGCCCAACAAAATGAATGTGTCAGTCTGTAAGGCAACTGGTGTTCGTGTAAAGCGGTCTGATACCTTCGGGTCGAGTTCGCGCTATATAAAACTCCCTAAAAATTAATAAACATAGACCTTATTGGGGACCGAACGAGACGCGTACACTTGTCATGGTATGAAGCACGCCCACTCACCCACCCATGGCCGCAAGTCCAAAAGTCATACCACTGCCAACAACACGGCTTCAGTAATATGTATATATTATTAAGATACAGGTAAAAAATGAATAGGTAGAGAGTGCAGGCAAAGGCAAATCTAAGTCAACATACTTGCAACACGCATTTCTGCAACAAAGTACCGAAAGGCATATTACAGCAATAAATGCGAATGCACCACATTGTTATACTCTACATAAAGCGCCGCAACATCCTCTCGAGTTCTGTCAGCCCTGCATAAAGCGCAAAATAAATGAACAGCGAATGGTCATGTATTTAGTAGGCTTTCGTGAAATATCTCGCAGGTACAACGCTGCAAGGGGTGCTATGAGGCTAGCAAAGCGGAGACACGGATTAAAATCAAACGCATTTATAAGATTCCTTCGTTGGTCAGTTGCTGATTTTTTTCGATTATGAGGGTCCTCTCTGAATTTATCTCTTGTTGGCGGTGTTTTTTGACAGTACTGAAACAGCAACAAAATGATTTTTTTGTATATAATATTACAATCCTTGCACGTGGGCCCACTAAAATGGAGCGGGATTGGGTTACCTGCCCGTCAGATTATTTTATATATATATATATATATATATATATATATATATATATATATATATATATATATATATATATATATATATATATATATATATATATATATATATATATATATATATATATATATATATATATATATCCAAATGAAAACAGCTCCTGCTGGGAACCGGAGCCCCGAGGGGGGTGGCTCTGCCCGCTGATGCGCCACCCCCCTCGGGTCTTCGATGCCCAGCAGGAGCTGTTTTCATTTGGATTTTATGGAGGGAACCAACTACACCGATAAACGAACACCAACTTGCACTTTGATACTTTCTGGCCTATCACCTCTGACTTCCCCACTTGAGAGTCACGCTTGGACATCACAGGCGGCAGGAGGAACCTTATATTTATATCAGGGGGAACCACGGAGATACCACAAACGGATACTGGGTGTTGACCAGAACACAGGATTGATTACTAAATGAATGATGACAGTGACAGGCGTGCAGTCGCACATACCCTTTTCGCTAGAGCACCAGGAAAGGGGCAAAAGATTGGAACAATTACCAACCACGACTCAACCGTTAATGAGTTACTCAAGAAACTTGAGCAACTCAGCAAAACAGAGATCTCAAAATGGTGGGAGGCCATCTCCCTCCAAGATTGCATAGATAAGGAGATGGTACCCAGGGGGCTAAGGATATATACCACGCCATATTATGAGTCCCCCAACCCCGCAATGCTAGAAGAATGGGCAGCAAACTCTGCGAAAAGCTCAAGAACCGTGTTGGAAATCCTAGTTAAGTATGCCTGGAAGGACAGGGAGGCCATCATGGAAGAAATTAAACACATCAAAGAGTAACTGAATAATAGCCCTGAGCAAGAGACCATTACCAAATTTATAGGTGAACTAAAACAGAGACTAAGTAACCATGAGGATGACATAAAGGCGAGAAAACAGAGAAAGTTACACCGGGACTGTGTCGACTATGAAACCGGAAAAATCTTAACATATAGTCGAAAATGTGACCATCTGTATGACACAGCGGAGTCATTCAAAACCAACGTCAGCCTCAACCAGCCGAGACCCGAAGATACGGATGCTAGTCCAAGTGATGCCGACACGGACAACTCAACGACATCACTGACATCGCTGACCTTTGGGAGCTCAGTCTCAAGCAATGAGGCCGAAATTAGACCCGAGACTTTTTTAGACGAGTACCGGCTCCTTCGCAGGGGCCGGCAAACAACACGTCCTACCCCGAAACCCAAGAACAGGAATTTGAATCCCCGAGGGAGGGGCAGAGGAAGAGGTCGGGGCGCCGTCGAAAGAGAAGAAAAAGACTCAGGCAGAGGAAGAGGGAACAACAAGGGGCGCATGGGAAGCTTATCAACACGCTCCACAACAGCCTCGTAATGGATGATGAAAAGGTAAACTGCACTATTGTGAACCTTACAGACAAACCTCTCAGTGATCTGGAGAAAAGAACGCTATGCCTTGGCCTTTCATTCTGTCCTACAGAACCTCTCAACTATGTCAATACCCACATAGATCTGTTTAAATTCTGCCGCAAACTAAAGCTGAAGAAATGGCACAAACTTAAACCCAGCGTTAATAAAGAACTACATGCCAGCCAGAGGGTTACCACCGACGAAGAACTTAACATCAGTGACATCTATACCCTTGTGACGCAACATGAGTTGGAGAAGGGGGGTCTAACTAACAATGATGATGTGTACCAGATATTGAATGATCTAGATGTCAGATATGACATGGCAGCATGTACAAAGTTTAAACCTAATTCAACATTTCTTCCCAACATGCCACACGACAATATCAACACCTTCCAAGATATTGTTTCTAATCAAATACTTAGGTTTAGGCAGAAATCATGGTTTAAAAAATCTGGTTCTCTTCCAAACAATCTTACAGTCACACAAAAAATTGCCATAAATAATTTAGCCACTGACAGCTCCATAGTGATAAGACCAGCTGACAAGGGAGGGAACGTGGTGATTCTTAGCAAGGACATGTACATAGCGGAAGCCACACGACAACTCAGTGATCCTCTGTTCTATGTTAGGACTGATAAAAATGAATACACCAAGAGCCTAACGGGCATCTGGAACAATCTAGGTGACTGGAGGGACAAAGGTCTCCTAGAATGGGAAGAATTTAGCTTCCTTAAGAAGGACTTTCCCAAGCTCCCAGTCCTATATCTTCTTCCTAAAATCCACAAGAACTATTCCAATGCCCCGGGTCGGCCAATAGTGTCTTCCAAAGGCAGTGCTTTGGAGAATGTGTCGAGATATGTGGACCATTTTCTGAGGGACCAGGTGGTCACACTACCTTTGTATGTGAAAGACACCAAGGATTTCCTTATTAAAACACAAGGGGTCGAGTGGCAGAATGACTTTTTACTTATCACCATGGATGTAAGCTCTTTATATACGATCATAGAACATGAGCGTGGCATCTCGGCATGCGCCAAATACCTATCTAGGAGACCCGTGAGACATATGGAACATACCAATATGATCATTGAAATGATCAGGTACTGTCTCAAGAATAACTTCTTTCTGTTTGATGGCAACATTTTCAAACAGATCCTCCACACTGCGATGGGGACATGCTTCGCTCCCAGTTTTGCGAACTTGTTCCTTGGAGCCTGGGAGGATGAAATCAGAAATGATATCAAGTTTAGTGATGACTTCAAAAAAGTGATCCTATGGCTCAGGTATATTGATGACCTGTTTGTGATCTGGAATGGCACAACCAGTGAAGCCAACGATTTCGTACATAGATTGAATCTTAACAACCTCAATCTTGAACTTACCAGCAACATTAGCGACAGTACGGTTGAGTTTTTAGATGTGAATGTTGAAATTGTAAACAACTCCATTCAAACTAGTCTGTTCAGAAAAGCTACAGCAGGCAATAGCCTTCTCCATGCATTGAGCAGTCATCCAGATAACCTCAAATGGAGCATCCCCTACGGGGAACTCCTGAGGGCTAAACGGAATTGCAGTACGGATTAATCTTTCTTAACAGAACAGAATATCATGCTTACTAGATTCATGGAGAGAGGGTACCCCAGATGGGTGCTACGTAAGGCAGTTGAGAAGGTTGAACTGGTCAATAGACCTATGAGCTTAGTGAATAACGACAAGACCAAGATATCCAATGAAGTTGACAACACCACCCGAGTCATACTAACTTACAATGGCAATTCGAATGAAATTCAGAAAAGTCTTGCTAAGAACTGGGACATGTTGAGGAAAGATCCTGTCATTGGTACATCTATTCCCGAAAGACCATGCATCACCTATAGAAAAGGGCGCAGTCTCAGGGATATACTCGTACACAGTGATATCACCACGGTCGATGCCATCAAGGGTATTGACCTGCAGGGCTTTTTCCCATGCGGCCACTGCAAAGTATGCCGCAGCAGCCGCATGAGAAAGGAGTTTCTTAATACGAGTACCAATGCCACTACACATATCAAACAGTTCCTTACATGTATTTCCTCCTTTGTTGTGTACGTCTTGGAGTGCCCCTGCAATTTATGCTATATTGGAAGTACCACACTGATGGCCAAAAAGAGGGTCCTAGAGCATATGAGGGCCATCAACAACATGGACCAACACTACCCTATAGCAAGGCATTTTGAGACACATCATTACTCGGACAGTTCCAAACTCCAGTATTTCATTATCGAACAAATAACTGCCAAACACAGAGAAGGGAATAGGGTACTGCAACTTAGGAAGCGCGAATCTAGGTATATCATTGACCTGGGAACCAGCTACCCTGGGGGGGCACAATATAGATGAAGAGATGGCCATACACCTACATGATGATTAGACATTTTTCCTCTGTACTGCGCTTGTTTTTACTGATGCACTTCTATTACATACAGTATGTTTTTAATCTCCTGTCATCATGATATCTAATTCTAAATTTCTATCTTTTAACAGGAGGAAAGGAAGGGACCTACTGGACTGGACCGGTAATTCTACTTGGGCTCCCTACCCTTTTCTTCATGACATCATCTTCCTGATGTTCCGGTCACCCCAGCTAAGGAATTTTCTTTCTTTTGGTCATTTTTTCTTTAACTATTGTGTATCACATGTTTTCACTGTTGCATTATTGACGGAGCCTTGAATACTTATGACATTTACCATGTTATAGCCCATTAGGGGCAGTATGTTATACATTAGCCATGGTTCACATGTGGTTTTACCTGCTGACACTATGTCATTACTGTTGAACATGATTGCATACGTGTCTTTGTATAGTAGGCCTTGATAGTACTCTCAATATGCTTTCATTGATTCCAACATGTTAAGCAGTGGTGTTCTCAATAGTGATCACATTTTTCTTATTGGTATTCTGAATCGTTCAGCCCACTGGGGGCAAAGTATTATACGTTATCCAGTGATCACCGACCCTGTTACGATTTGACACTATGTCGTTACTTACTACTGATATGAAGTTATCAGTGTCTGTGCACAAAAGGTTTTGAGTGCGTCCTCTAGAAGCCTTATAAGATTCCTGTATTGTACAGCACTTTTGCTTTGAATTGTATCTATATGAATCTGGTAGAGGTACTCTACTGCCGTACTAACGTGCACGGGGCTTATTCTATATTGTCCATACCGCAATATCCTGTGGAATGGTGCCACAATAATTGCTCTGACACTGTGTCGGGAACAACAACAAAATGCATAAATGTTTACGTTTTATTATCTATGAACGTCAATATTGGTGATGTATTTTGGACGCATAGACCAATCAATCTCTATAGACCACTAGCAATAAGTAGACACATTTATGCACATGATGAAGAGACCCTGTGATTTTGATCCATTGCGATCAGTTTACTTTTCAACATTACAAGATGGCGGCCACAATGTGGGTGTTAGTCCTCTGTTTATGTTTATGTTGCACTTGACTGTGTAGTCCTATCTTTATTTTACATTTTGTACATGTAATGGGCTCTGTCTCACTGTGTCACTGGCTGTGATCAAGGCCGCTTGACGGCCCAAACGTGTCACATTTGCAATTTATGAAGGAATAAATCGTTCTTTGTGGATATCTCTTTGTCGTTCCTGAGAGCGCGTCCTACTTCGTTGTTACTTTGGGATATATATATATATGTATACGATTGTTCTAATTAGCAACAAACCGCTGTTTTGCACCATGTGACACTTTGTACAGAGGCCCCATTTTGCGCTGTCGCTTCATGCAGCCACCAGTGATGTTACGTGACTGCACAATATTTGAGGCAACAAAATAAAATTGTGCTGTTTACTGTGGAATAAAAAAATCTGACATTCTTTTTTAGCTGTCTCAACTGCAAGAAGACGACTCATTGGAACTAACTTCCTATCCTCGATCTAGACGCCATATTTCAGACAAATGAACACACGTTGAATTCCTGTCTTTCCTCCTTCACCAACACCAACTTTATCTCTTGAGCTAGTTCACCTGCATACCCCCCGTTTATCAAGGGGGTCATCCCACAGTGAAGTCACGAGCCATCTTTTCCCAGTAAGGGTTATGGTGACAGGCAGGAGGGAGGCCTCACGGTTATCTACTGTAAAACACGCGGTAATACACAGATGACCAGGTGGCTGCTGCCGTCCTGCACCCCACGCTCCAAGGGGCGCTCATAAGAGGCAGGAGTGAGGCCTCCGTGGTCATTTACTGTAAAAACATGGGAATACACAGATGACCAGGTGGATGCTGCCGTCTTGCACCCCACGCTTCAAGAGGCGCCCATAAGAGGCAGGAGTGAGGCCCCTGTGGTCATTTAATGCAAAAACGCGGGAATACACAGATGGCCCCTCTCCAGGTAAGTAATACAGTCCAGGACAGGGCTCCTAGCGAAAGCTGCGGCCTACAAGACCTTCGCCGATTCCAGTCATTGCTCTGGGTTTTACATTTTAAGCTGACCCCGCTTTTTACACCGAACGCCCTCTTAACCGCATCACCAACCTTCTGAAGTGAGGCCTTCAGCGGTGGAACCCCAAAGGCCTTATTCCGCATCCATCCCAGACTCACGCAGCACCGGCAAACTCTGCCCCCTTTTTAAAAGAAATAAAAACGCCAATTTCCAAAAGGGGAGCAACTTGGTTTTGTATAGTTATGCTGAACACGAATACATTATAATGCAGCATACTAGATCATTTACTAATTCATATCGTTATTGGTGTTGCCCCCCCACCGCATATGATTATCTAAGCCCCGGGGAGGTGGCGGTCCCCGGGGCTGCGGGGGCCCCCGCGGGACCCCGCTACATAATTAGATATTGCCCCCGGGACACGGCCCACCCGGGGGCTTATAGAAAACGAAGCGTGGGAGGCCGCGCTTCATTTAAAAAAAAGATTTTCGGCCAGATTTGCACACCCAGCGCGAATTCGGCCGATTTTGTTTTTTAAAAATATTTTTTTGGGCCCTGGGGGTCCTTCTGGGACCCCCTGAGCAAGCCTAGGGGGTCAGGGTGTTTCTACCCTACCCCCTTTTCTTGTTTTTTATCTTTTTTTTACTGTTTTCTTGTGACTCGGTTACCGAGTCACTAGATGGCTGCCAACACTTCCTGGTTTGGAGTGTTGACAGCCAATAAGAATGAAGCTCATGCTCGGGAGGGTTCGCAAACCCTCCTCGGTGCTCAGATATCGATATTTTAATTTTTTTAATTTCTCAGCAACTACTGAACGGATTTACACCATTTTAAAAAAAAGATCACTTTCTGAACCAAGAGCTACCATTTTGCCAGATTTGGTGTAATTCTGTTCAGCAGTTCGGGCTGTAGCAGAGTCTAAAGCTCCTATGGAAATTAACGTGGGGAAAACGCATTTTGGGTCCCCCCTTTTTTCTCAGCCCCCGCTTGAGGAATCACCCCAAAACGTTCAAGACAGGAGCTGACCTGAGTGAACCATTAGTTTTGAAACTTTCGTGAAAATTCGTCAAACGGCGCCAAAGATATTGGCAAAAGAAAAAACACTTTTTGAATAGAAACAAGGTCCTAACTATAACTACCTATTGGCAACTGCCAGTAGGTAATATATATGTGTGTGTGTCCATTCATCATACAATTTAGCTGCTATAGATAGGTTTTCTCACTATCTATGAAGTTATTTAGTGGTTTTTGAATGACACCCAGTAGGACACCTGTTGCTTTTCTACAATGTGACACAAAGTAACACAAACAGCAGCTTCAGTCACCCTTCGCAACCAACATTGATTTTTCACCAAAAAGCGCAACACCAATAGGCTGTGCTTTATGCAGCCAATCATTGATAATGAATGCAAAGGGAGGAAAATGGGGTACAAACATTTCACATGCCCCAAGGATTTTGTGCAAAGCCAAATCTAGTAAAGTAGCACAACTTGGCTTTGCACAAAATCCTAGCACCAAATGAAACCAGACACAAACAATGAACAAGTGGAATATCGGGTGATATTTCCAATTAGGATGACCACTTCCCTCCAGGTCATTGTGGAAACTATTTCCAGTTCTGGACGTTTGTCTGATAGCTTAATGCACTCTGTGTTGTTTTCTTCTTTTGCTTCGCATTGAACTAATTAGACTAACACATCTGAAATCAAAGGTTCATAGAAGGAAAGTTCAGGAAAGGAGACAATGTCTGTAATAACCTGGAGTGTAGTTTTCACCCGATGCCAGCATGTAGCCTGTTATTTTCACTAAATTGCAAATTTTTCGCAATTTAGGATTGGGTGGTTGTCACTCCATACTGGTATGTACTTGAGGGTGTACTTTGACTTCAAGTGCGATGTAAGACGCTGCTGTCTTGCCTTTGCATTATGCCACAATGCTTAATGTTGTGCTAAAATGTCATTTGCGAGCATGGTTAGGACAGCTTCAGAGAGCAGCTCTTTGTAAAATGTTTACCTTTCACATAATGCATAGCTTCAGATTTTCTTCCAGCACTGTGCTCCCTGGCTTTTAGTAAATCTTGGTTGGCAAATTGATTGACACTGCCATTTTCACTGTAACGTGTAGTGTTGCTTTGCATTGTGCGAGCGCCCATGCAAATGCACAGTAAATCTTAGACTGCAGTCAAATGAGTAAGATGGATGTAGATTTTACTAACCAATCTTGCAACCAAATCTGACACATCTTTTGGTGCAGTATTCCACAAGAATGTACCCATCCACTCACTGAGGATGATACCAGACAGCTAGAACTTGGCCCACGATAAAAAGCAATATGAAATAAAAACCTGTGCATTTTCAGCTAGTAAAAACCCTACAGTTTCATAGTACACCATTCTGGAGTGAGGGATCTATGCAGAGGCTGGCTTTTCATTACACTCCCGCCCCTACTTTTGATTGCAAATTTCCAGTTAAAATTGTCAAAATTAATCAATCCAAACATGTTACATTTTTAAGTCGGATTTATTCTTTGGAGTCGGTATTTATTATTTCACAAACAGCATGAGGGTCATCATAAACAGACACATATTTCGTTCATCTGGGTTTTATTATTGTATCAGACAGCTGAGTCATATGTTTACTCAACCTTCTATCAAGGCATATGTTCAGTTCCAGCTTCCAAAATTTATTTTTTCACCCATTTGTTTTCACTCACATATCCAGTATTTTCTGTAATGAGTGCCTGTTATTACTGTTATTACAGCATTTTGAACTGTATTCACGTTATTATCTTGATTCCATTCATTCTCAGACCAAGTACTGATTGTTCTAGTTCCAAAGCTCAAATCTATACGGCCAGTTGAGACACTCAAGGTGCTTTTGGAGACTATTTCGCTAAAACAATTCCACTCTGATGTTTTTTAAGGTAACTTGCACAATATCTGTGAGAAAAGGATAAGAAATAGGTTGAAAGTGAAGTTATTGGTGGACTTCTACCGTTCAACATTTCCTTTGTTTTTGTGATAGAAGTTGCTAGTGAAACAACTCATTCTCTACAGAAAGATGTATTACAGCTCACCTGGAGGTTAGTAAATTGACTACTTGTAGCAAGACTCTTTCTCTGCTTTTACCCACAAGAACGTGAGGCTCCATTTCTGCAATCACTCCACTGACTATCTCTAGCTAGAAGAGCAGTGTTCAAAGCACACTGCATTGTCCACAGAGCCACCCAAGGAAAAGGGTCACTATACCTTCAAGCAATACTAATTAAATAGGTTTTCACAATGGATTATCATATCACTTTATCAAAGAAATCCATAATAAGCACTGATTTAGCAGCACAAGCAGCCAAGTTCTGGAATTCACTTCCCGCCAAGATTCGAAGCAGTCAGGAGCATATCAATTTCAGAAGATAGTTGAAAACATAGCTATTTCAAAAATAATCACATTATCTAAAGTAACTATAACCTGTGCCCTAAGGTGACTATAACTCACGTCCTAGCTATGCACTGCTAATTAACCCAAATATTACATCACTCATGACATGATCTACGACAAAATTGATAGCATGACTGCAACATCTGAAATGACATGATTGATGACAAGACTGTGCATGGCGGGGCAAAATTTATAGTTATCTTAGGACAAAAGTTAAAGTCACTTGAGCTACCTATAACTGGTGAATTTCAGTGGTTTTTTAAGTTTAAAACGTTCCAATGGCACTGAAATTTTCAACTAACTCGAATGTTATGCTCCACTCAGTCTGATTTCCTAATCCGAGAACACCCGGCACTCCAGACTTCTAGACTTTTCAGTTGCTTTTATTGACTTTTTATCACCAGAAGTGCAATACACAGACAGTTAACGTATTTCGGCACCCAGCCTTCAACTGGACCATAGAGTCCCATCACCTAGATCATCATTTAAAGTGCTCCCATAATTTAGTCCCTTGTTACTGTTCATTAGATTAACAACTAGACTGTGAGTCTTCATTTTGCTTCCTGGCATTTTGTGTCCGCCATTTTTTATCACCGTAAAGTACGTACTTGTAAGCAAATTGACATTCTGACATGTTTTGAGAGTGTCAAAATATGAGTGCAAATTTTACCACAAGGATCATGTGAGGAAAGAAGGGGAACTTCAATTAATGATTAAAGTGCAAGTGCTTGTTGAATAAATATAGATAAGAGATGATGTATCAAAATCAAAAGTAGTATGGGTATGAGATTTATTCTAAAAATTATTGCATTAATGGCTTTTTGATGTTATTATAAAAGGAAGGACCCTCCATTCGATCATTTTGTTTTCACTCATTGCAATATAAAATGTTATTCAATTCTATTTTATCAATTTGATATCTATTTTTACCTCTATTAATTAATCACAGTAAAGTACTAAAAAGAAATTTAAAATTGATATATACAGTTAAAATAGAAGTTCCTATCAAGACAGATGTGCAAGAAAGAGGAGGGAGAACAAGAAGTGAACTTTTTCTTCTTGCTCTGATATATTTCCCAAATTTTAAATAAAATAGTCAGATAAAGAAATATATCCAGATAAAAAAAGTAGTACAATTTCATTATTTGGACCCTCATTCAATTTTAAGTGCAAAAATTCGCCAAATATATTACTCAAAATTCTCTTCAGTTTTATATAGTTGATTTCAAATGCAATTTATGCAATTTCAAGTAAAGTGCATTTTGCATTATTATTCTATCTAGAATTGCGAAAACAGAGAGAGGGTAAAATGCATTCTTCCTCTCTTGTTCCATTGTTTTTCCTATCACATAAACCATACCCACGGATTTCATATTGTTCTGATCGTCTACATCTATCTTATCTTAAGGTGCCAATGCCTCTTGAGAGGTTTCGTTTTTTCTTTTTTCTTTATATATCTATATATACATATTCACTGAAAAAAACAAAGGTTGCAGGGACGTTATAGTTAGGCTCAAATTTCTTTTGTACAAAACCAGTGAAATTCAGCAGTTATAGTTAGTGAGCTAACTATAACTCGCGCCCGCAATGCTCTGCTTATGATCTCACATATTACATCACTCATGACATGGTCAGTGACATCACTCATGACATCACTGATGACATCTCAAATGACATCACTGATGACATTATTCAGTGACTGTGAGTGTTTCTAAAAGGTTTATGAGTGTTAAATATATTTACCAAGGTGTATTGGTGAATCAGTGTGTGTATGAGTGCCTGTATGGATGATTCAGTGGGTGCGTAACTGACAGTATAAGTGAGTGATTATATGTCTCTGTGAATGTATGAGTGAGTGAATGGTTGTGTGAATGTCTGTATCAGTGTGTCAGTTGGTGTCTAAGTGGCTGATGGGTCCATAAGTGGGTAAGTGAGTGGCTGTATGGGTGAGTGATTGGTTGTCTGAGTACCTGTATGGGTGTCTGAGTGTCTGTGTGGGTGAGTGAGGGGGTGTGTGACTGGCTGTATGGATGAGTGAGTGGGTGAGTCAGTGGCTTTATGGGTTAGTGAGTGCATGTGTGAGGGCTCTATAGGAGTGTGTGTATGGGTGTGTTGGTGAGTGAGTGATTGTGTCAGTGGTATATGGGTGAGTAACTGCATATGTGAAAGGCAGTATAGGTGAGTGTTGGAGTATGTGAGTGACTGTATGGGTGAGTGAGTGATTGTGTGAGTGGCTGTATGGCTGAGTGTATGCTTGTGTCAGTGACTGTATAGCTGAGTGAGTACATGTTATTATCTGTACGAGTAAGTGAGTGGGTGTGTGTAACTTTATGGGTGAGTAAGTGACTGTGTGATTGACTCTATGGGTGAGTGAGAAGGTGTGTGCATAGCTCCATGGGTGACTGACAGTGTGTGAGTGGCTGGGAGTATGAGTGGATAAGTCAGTGGCTGTTTAGTGAGTGAGTGGGTGTTGTACTGTGATTCTTAATCATTATTGAGGCATTGAATGTACTGTGATTCCTAATCATTATTGAGACATTGTAAGAATTCTCACAGGCAGCTTGTGCACGCGCGTGAGTGTTCCTTTCTCTGACTCACTCACGCGCAGAGCATTCCGCTCTTGCCAGAATGTCCATGACTATGACATTCTGTTTATCTTCAAAACTGGCATCAGCATGCAGACAGCTTTGTTCTGCGTGCAGATGCATGTTGTCTTTCAAATCTCACTGAGCTTTATTGATACTGTTCAGACTCACAGTTGAGTCAGTTGACTGTGGATCTTCTTGCTGCCAGACCTACTGCTGTGGGCTCCTTGTATTTATACTTAAAAATAAATACTTAAATACTTTTAAAACCCAGGATTGCCTTTCTCCTTTTTCCTGCTGGATGTGCGTTCTCTCCTGGAAATCACTTACCACAGTGGGTGTAAGAGTGGCTGTATGGGTGAGTGAGTGGATGTGTGTGTAGACCTATGAATCAGTGAGTGGGTGTGTAAGTACTGGTATGGTTATTTGAATGGGTTTGAGAATGGTAGTGTGGAAGTTGGAGTGGGTGTATGAAAGGCTATATGGGGGTGCGAGTTGGTGCGTCAGAGATTCTGTGGATGATGTCATCATTGATGTCATCAGTGGCATCATTTGAGATGTCATCAGTGATGTCATGAGGGATGTCACTGACCATGTCATAAGTGATGTTATATGTATTGTATTGTAATTGTATTGTAATTGTAATTGCATTTATATAGCGCTTACTACCCCTGACGAGGCGTCAACGTGCTTTTTCGGCGAGTAGCACGCTACTCCGGGACCCATAGAGGATTAGTGTTGAATTAGTATAGTGAAACATGCAAGTACATTTTAAGTGGTGGATAGGTTAGTCAGTTATTTGGATTTGGAATGATAGCAGAAGGATAGAGGAGGAAAAAAGGTTTGTATTTATATAGCGCTTGTTACCCCTGATGGGGTGTTGAAGCACGCTACTCCGGAAGCCCATACAGGATTAGTGGTGAATTAATATGGTGAAATATGAAAGTAGTTTCAGTGGTGGATATTAGTCAGTTATTTGGAGTGAGAAGGTTAGCGGAGGGATAAAAGGGAAGAAAGGTTTGCATTCATATAGCACTTGCTACCCCTGATGGGTGTTGAAGTGCTTTTCTGCCGAGTAGCACGCCACTCCGGAACCCATTAAGGATTAGTGTTGAAAATTAGTATAGTAAAATATGAAGTAATTTGAGTAGTGGATATGTTATTCAGTTATTTGGGTAGAGAAGAGTAGGTGGTGGGATAGAAGAGGGAAAGAGGTTTGTATTTATATAGCGCTTGCTACCCCTGATGGGGTTTTGAAGCGCAAGTAGCATCCTACTCTGGAACTTAGTGTTGAATTAGTATGGTGAAACATGAAAGTAATTGTAGTGGTGGATATGTTAGTCAGTTATTTGGATTGAGAAGGGTTGGGGAGGGTAGAAAAGGGAAAAGGTTTGCATTTATATAGCGCTTGTAACCCAGATGGGGTGTTGAGACGCTTTATTGGCGAGTAGCACGCTACTCTGGAACCCATAAAGGATTAGTGGTGAATTAGTATAGATGAATATGGAATTTGAGAATTGAACATGTTAGTCTGTTAATTTTGATTGAAAAGGATAGTGGAGGGATAAAAGAGTGAATGAATTTTTTTTTTTTTTTTTTAGGTCTTAGCAGTAGGAGGAGGCTTTTAGATGAGTAAAAGGGAGTTTTGGAGGGGAGGAGTCAGAGGGAAGAGTTTAGAAAGGTTTGTTTTAGGGGATCGGTATAGTAAAGAGGTGTCAGATGATGCAAGGAGGGTTAGAGTAGGAGAGAGTCTAGAAAGGGTTATTTTGGGGATCATAGTAGTGGTATGGGGTTTGGGATAAATGAGTGTGGATGTAGAGGATATATTGATAAATGTATAGGATGAGAGATAGGGTAGTGCATTGGAAAGAGTAGTAGAAAGAAGTTTGAGATGAGTCAGAAGGTTGGGCTAGAAGATATATTGAGAGAAGTATAGGCTGAGAAATAGGGTAGTGCCTTGGAAATGCTAAATTAGAAGAAAGTGATAAATATATAGATCCATAAGTACATTGAAAGTGTATAGATACATAAAGGAGGTAAGTATATGTAGATTAAAGATATTGATAGTGGCACAGGATGAGAAATAGGGTAGTGCATTGGATATGCTTTTTCAGGAGAAAAGTAACAGAGCCTCAGATCCAAGTACATGGAAGGTACATAGATGCACAATGGAAGTAAGTACATGTAGACCAAAGATGATTTTTATTTATTTATTTATTAATATTATTAGTATTTTTTTCTCTCAAGAACATAATTATTCTACATGTTTATACAAAGCAATACACAAAGATAGGTACATATCTATAGTGAAAACAGATGCTTATATACAGAGGGATATGCTGTAAATTTCTGTTTGCGTATGGTGCTTATGTGGGGAAGAGCCAATTCTTGAGTTGTTTTCTGAAGGTAAGGTGGTTGTCGGTGGATCTTATGTTGGGGGGAAAAAGAGTTCCATAGTTTGGCTGCTTGAACAGAGAAGGATGTGCCACCCATGGTTTTTTTCTTGTATCTTGGGATTTTGAGGCGAGATGCTCCTTTAGAGCGGAGGTTCCTCTGTTGAATATGTTTGGTGATTTTATTCCTGCTGAAGAGTGGTCCCGTTCCATGTATTGCTTTGTGGGTGATACAAAGCAGCTTGAACGTGGATCTTCTGGCAACCGGTAACCAATGCAGGGCTTTCAAGGCAGGGGAGATGTGGTCTCGCGGTTTGATATGCAAGAGTAGTCTGGCAGCCGAGTTCTGAATCCGTTGTAGTCTTTTCATGGTTGTTAAAGGTGATCCGTGGTAGAGGCTATTGGCGTAATCGAGTTTGGACAGAACAAGGGAGATGGTAGCTTGGACCTTGTGCGGAAATCCCAAATGAGGGAAAATTCGTTGCAGCGTTTTTATAGTGACAAAGCTTGATCTTGCTAGTTTGTCCACTTGGGCATTCATCGACAGCTTGGAGTCCATGGTCATTCCGAGGTTTCTTACTTCCTTCGATACTTTAGGTGGTGATCCCAGTTCATTAGGCCATGCGGCAAGCGGGTTGTAATGTTTCCAATCGCCACACGTGAGTATTTCCGTTTTTGAAGTATTCAATTTGAGATGGCTCCAAGTCATCCACTGATCCACGGCTCTGAGACAGCTGAAAATTGGTGATTTTCCAATGTCTTTGGGGCATTCCAGTTGAAGGAGTATTTGCGTGTCATCTGCATAGTTATAGCACGTGAGGTGAAATTGATTGATCAGTACTGGTAATGACTTCATGTAAATGTTGAAAAGCATGGGCGAGATGATAGAAGCTTGAGGGACCCCTGCTTTTGTGGAGTACGGTTTGGACGAGAAAGGTGGGGTATGGATGACATTAGTTCTGTTTCGAAGGTAGGATGCGATCCAGTCTAGAGCAGTTCCCTCTATGCCGGCTTCATAGAGTCTTTGTTTCAGAGTGTCATGGTCAACCGTGTCAAAGGCAGCCGAGAGGTCCAAGAGGAGTAGCGCAGCAACTCCGTTGCGGTCAACTGTATTTTTCAGGTCATCCCAGATGGCAAGGAGGGCAGATTCAGTGCCTCTTCCCGGACGGAATCCTGTTTGGAAGTCTGAAAGTATGTCATTTTCTTCAATGAATTGTGACATCTGGGCGAACGCTGCTCTTTCTATCAGTTTGCCCAGGAAAGGTCCATTTGTAATGGGTCTGTAGTTGTCAGGGTTCAGCGGGTCCAAGTTTGTTTTCTTCAGTAAAGGGCGTATGTGTGATTTTTTGAGTTCTTCTGGAAATATTCCGGCAGTGAAGGAATCGTTGATGATTCTTCTTACTGGAGTGGCAGCAGAGGTTGTTAAAAGAATTGTCTTGAAAGTTTGTGGTGGACAGGGGTCAGAAGGGCTGCCGGCAGGCCTGCTTGCTTTGACCAGGTCCATAAATTCATTGTGTGAGATGTGTTGGAAGGAACGGAGAGGCTTGGTTAGAGTATTCTTGGATTGTTGTTTTGTACAAGGGTTAGTGCTGGTGCTTTGTTTCTGTTTTAAGTACGAGTCCAACGTGTCTGCTTTGTCCATGTAATGATTTGCCAGTTTGTCTGTGAAATCTTGAGTAACAGGATGAGTTCCTTCCAGGCAATTTGGTTTGCGAAATTCATTGAGTATTTTATAGAATTCTTTATTTGCACATTTAGCGTTTTGAATTCTGTCTGAATAGTACCCTTTCTTAGCTTTTTTGATAGCCGACTTGTATAATCTGTTAATTTTTTGTAGGTGAAGTTTGTCTTGTTTGGCGTTTGTTTTGAGCCAGGTACGTTGCAGCTTTCTAATTTGTTGTTTTATGTCTTTTATTTCTGTGTTTCTCCAAGGTGCTTTTTTTCTTTTGTTCTGTTGTGTGGTTTTGAGTGGTATCAGGATGTCAAAAGCTTCTTGTAGCCACTCATATAGTTTTTGAACAGAATTTATTGTTTCCAGATTTGTACTTGATGTTAGTTGTGTTTCTAAGTGTTCCAAATTGAGTTTGTTCCACGGCCGATAGGTGGATGGATGTAAGGTAGTTTTAGGTGAGTCGCTTAGTGTTGTTTTATGTTGGAAAGCAAGCAAGTGGTGGTCTGACCATGTGACTGGAGTTATAGTTTGAAAGGTAACTAGTTCAGTATTAGCAAAAATGACATCTAGGATATGTCCAGCGGTGTGTGTCGGTTTGTGGACAATCTGATGGAGGTTCAGTGCGTCTAGGCCAGTGATTAGTGTTTTTGGATGGGTCATATTGGGTTTGTCAAACCAAATGTTGAGGTCGCCCAGAACGCATAGGTTGGAGTGTATTGTTATCAGGTTTGAAACTGTGTCTAGAAGTGCGTCTGGGAATGTCGTGAGGTCATAAGCAGTGCATTGCAGGGGCGCGAGTTATAGTGAGCTTACTAACTATAACTGCTGAATTTCACTGGTTTTGTACTAATGAAATCTGAGCCTAAATATAACGTCCCTGTAACCTTTGTTTTTTTCAGTGAATTTCTAAGGTTTTTTAAATGCTAATTCCTAACTATAATGTCCTTCTAACCTTGGGTTTTTTCAGTAAATTTCTAAGGTTTTTTAAATGCTAATTCCTAACTATACCGTCCTTCTAACCTTTGTTTTTTCAATGAATTTTTATGGTTTTTTTAAGCAGTAGTCGTGCTTGCAGAGTGGTGGGGAAAGGGGGTTGGGCCTCCGACCAGCTCTGAGGAATCTTGCTGTGTAGAACTTACAGAAGGTACCAGGAGGGCGTCTTGACCCCCAAGGTCCCTCTGGAGTAAAGTGGGCTTCATCCCCAACCAGTAGTGTGCCAGGAGGTGCATTTGCAGATTGTTAGAGAAAGGGGGCATGGCCTACAAAGACCTCTTAGCAATCCCGTTGTATGGGACGTACTGGAGTTAGCAGGAGGGGTAGTTGGCCCCCAAGGACGTCCTTGGTGGTCAACTACCCCTCCTGTTACTTCCAGTAAGTCCCAAACAGCAGGATTGCTGAAAGGTTGCCGGAGGCCACACCCCCTTTCTCCACCACGCTGCAAACATGCCTCCTGGTGCACTACTAGTAGGGGGATGAAGTCTCTTTGGCTATTGAGGGTCATGGGGGCCAACTACCCCTCCTGTTACCTCAAGTAAATCCCACACAGTGGGTTTGCTGAGAGGTTTTTGTTGTCCACTCCCCCTTTCTCCACCACTCTGCATACGTGAATCCTGGTGCACTACTAGTTAGGGGATGAAGTCCCCTTGGCTCTTGAGGGTCCTTGGGGCCAACTACTCCTCCTGTTACCTCCAGTAAGACCCATACAGCTGGATTGCTGAGAGGTTGTCAGAGGTCACACAGCCTTTCTCCACCACTCTGCAAATGTGGCTCCTGGCTCACTACTGTTTGGGGAAAGAAGTCCACTTTTGTACTGAGACCCTAAGGAATAAAGTGGAATTCATTCCCCAACCTGTAGTGTCCCAGGAGGCGTGTTTGCAGAGTGGTGGAGCAAGGGGGCGTGGCTTCCAAATACCTCTCAGCAATTCCCCTGTGTGGGATTTACTGGAGGTAACAAGAGGGCTTGCTGGCCCCCAAGGACCCTCTGGAGCCAAGGGGACTTCATCCCCCAAGCAGCAGGTTGCCAGGAGGCACATTTGCAGAGTGGTGGAGAAACGGGTTGGGACCTCTGATGAGTTGCTGGGCTTTTTTTAATAAATATTTTATTTTCTCTTTTTAGGGAAGGGGGCTGCACAGTGCCCCTTCCCTGAGCTGATTTAGGCCCCAGGGACCCCATCCACCGGGGCCCAGCCTTTCTTTTTTTTATTCCTTTTTTTATTTAAGGGAGGGAGGCCGAGCTGCCTCCCTCCCAGGCCATTTTCAGCCCCGGGGACCCCATCCCCCTGGGCCTACCTGTTTTCTATATTTTATTTTATTTTAAAAAAGGGAGAAGACCACGCAGCCCCCCTCTCGGGCCGATTTTGACCACAGGGACCCCAACCCCCGGGACCCGACCTCTAGTCTGGGTACCCTGGTCCAAACTAGTGCACCCAGACACTTTGCTGGGAACTGCGGGGGAGTCTGATGGCCCCCATGGTCCCTGCCAGCTGCACGCGTCCTGCGGGAGCCGGCATTGCTTTCGGACAGAGGGAGATGCTGAACATGCAGCTCCCTCTGTCCAAAAGCAATTCTGCTCTGCTTCAAGTAAGTGAGAGCATTTGACATGCTCTCGCATACTCAAAGCAGAGCAGAGTTTGCTATGGCTTGGCGGAAGCATTATAGCCATAGCAAACTGCAATGTCCTGGAGTTGGGCACCCCAAGACTTTGCAAGAGGGGGTGGCGGTCCCCAGGGCCAATATTGGCTCCAGGAGGGTGCTGCATACCCCCTCCTTGTACTTAGAAGGGCCACCCCAGGGAGATGGTCGTCCCTGAACCCATGAAGGCCAAGGAGGGGGGCCGCATTGCCCCCCTCCCATTTTGGTATTTTGGCCCCAGGAGGGTGGTGGTTCCTGGGGCACGGGGGGTCCGTGAGGCCCCCCAATACAAATATGTAAGCCCCGGGAAGATGGTGGTCCCCATGGGGGGGTCCGTAAAGTCCCCCTTATTCCTTGCAAATAGGCCCTGGGGAGGAGGTGGTCCCCAGGGCCCAGGGGCCTGCGATGCCCACTTTAATAAAATAAACCCCGGGGAGGTGGCGGTCCCCGGGGTATATATATATATATATAACCTAGGAGGGGGTCCTCATGTGGCCCATCCTTTAATGAATTATAATCTAACCATGCAACTGGGATTTGGCCCACCCGGGGGCCTCCTCATTAAGACGTGCAGGAGCCTGCGCTTCATTTAAAAAAAACATTTGGCAGGAGTCGTGGATCCAGTGTGACTGCCGCCGAACTTTTTTAGAGGCCTAAGGGGTGGAGGGCGTTTCTACCCTGCCCCCTTTTTGTTTTTTTAATGTTTTTTCCTGTGACTCAGTTCAACCGAGTCACAAGATGGCTGCCAACACTTTATGGTTTGAAGTGATGGCAGATTTACATCAAATCACAAAAAGGCACTTCCTTGGACCAACATCTACCTTCCTGCCAAATTTGGTGTACATCTTTTCAGGAGTTCATGCTGTAGCCGTGTCTAAAGGTCTTATGGGAATTAACATGGGGAAAATGCGCTTTTAAGCACCCCCTTATTCTTGGCCCCCGCTTGACGGATCACCCCTAAACTTAAAAGACAGCAGCTGAAGTGAGCCTCGTATCAGTTTTGCACATTTCATAAAGATTCGTCAAACAGCACCAAAGTTATTGGCAAATGAAAAAACGCTCTTCCTATGGAAACTAGGTCCTAACTATAACTACCTACTGGTGACTGCCAGTAGGTAATATGCATATATATCTACATATTCACTGAAAAAAGAAAGGTTACTGGGACGTTATAGTTAGGCTCTGATTTCACTCATACAAAACCAGTGGAATTTAGGAGTTATAGTTACCTGGGCTAACTATTGCTTACACCCCCACAATGCACTGCTTATGACCTCACATATTACATCACTCATGACATGATCAGTGACACCACTGATGACATGTCAAATGACATTACTGATGACATCATCAAGTGAGTGTGAGTGTTTTTAAGAGTTTATGGGTGCTAAACATATATACTACCACAAAGTTAGATTAGTATACAAGTTTTACGACTAATGAGTGATACTATCTCTTACATGTGTAATCTGAGTGGATGTATGACTGTCTGCATCTGTGTGTGAGTGGGTGTGTGAATGGCAGTATGGGTGTATGAGTGCATGCATGAGTGACTGTATGGGTGAGTGAGTGGATTTCTGACTAGGTCTGTAGGTGAGTGACTGGTTGTGTCAGTGGTTCTATGGGTGTGTGAGTGGGTAACTGAGTGGTTGTATGGGTGTGTGAGTGAGTGTATGAGTGTATGAGTGTATGAGTGGATTTGTGGGTGTGTGTGTGGCTGTATGGGTATATAAGTAGGTATGTGAGTAGCTGTGCAGGGGGGTGAGTGGGTGTGTGAGTGACTATGTTGCTGAGTAAGTGGCTGTGTCAGTGGCTATATAGGTGAGTGAGTGGCTGTGTCAGTGACTGTATGGGTGAGTGAGTGAGTATCTGAATGACTGTATGAGTGACTGACTGGGTGTGTAAATGGTTCTATGGGTGAGTAAGTGGCTGTTTCAGTGAGTGTTTGGTTAAGTGTGTTGGAGTGTGAATCATGTATTGGAGAGTGAGTGTCTCTGTGATTGACTATATGGGTGAGTAAGCAGATATGAGAGTGCTTGTATGGATGCATGAATGGGTATGTAAGTGATTGTATGGATGTGTGAGTGAGGTTGTGAGTGCTTGTATGGGTAAGTGAGTGGCTGTGTTGAGAAGCTGTAAGGGTGAGTGAGTGGGTGTGTGAGGGACTGTGGGTAAATAAGTGGGTATGTGACTAGCTGCATGGGTGAGTGTGTGGCTATGTGACTAGCTGTATGGGTGAGTGACTGGTTTTATGAGTGGCTGTATGGGTGAGTGAATGGTTGTGTGAATGGCTTTACAAGTGAGTGAGTGGGTATGTGAGTGGCTCTATGGAGGAGTGAGTGGGTGTGTGAGTACTGGTATGGGTATGTGAGTGGTTGAATGGGTGTGTGAGTGGGCATAAGAGAGGTTGTATGGGGTGTGAGTGGGTGTGTGAGTGGCTCCGTGGATGATGTCATCAGTGACGTCATTTGAGATGCCATAAGTGATGTCCCTGACCATGTCATGGGTGATGTAATATGTGAGGTCATAAGCAGTGCACTTCATATGTTATAGTTAGCTCAGGTAACTATAACTGCAGAATTTCAGTGATTTAGTATGAACGAAATCTAAGCCTAACTATAACGTCCCTGTAACCTTCGGTTTTTCAGTGAATTTCTAAGGTTTTTTTTAAATCTATTTCCTAACTGTAACATCCCTGTAACCTTTGGTTTTTTAAGTGAATTTCTATGGTTTTTCAGATTCTATTTCCTAACTATAACACCCCTGTAACCTTTGGTTGTCTAACAGAATTTCTATGTTTTTTAACTAGTAGTCGTGTTTTCAGAGTGGTGGAGAAAGGGGGTGGCTCTCAGGAATCCTGCTGTGTGGGACTTACTGGAGGTAACAGGAGAGCTTGTTGGCCCCCAAGGACCTTCAGCATTCAAGGGGACTTCATCTCCCAACCAGTAATGCTCCAGGAAGCGTGTTTACACAGCGGTGGTTAAAGGGGGCGGGGACTCCGGCGACTTTCTGGGCCAGCTTTAAAAAAAACACATTTATTTTATTTGGGAAGGGGGGCCACACGGCCTCCTTCTCTGGGCCAGTTTTGGCCCCAAGAACCCCATCCCCTGGGGCCATGTGTTTTTGGAATGGGAAGGGGGGCCGTGCAGCCCTCCTTCCTTGGCCGATTTCAGCCCCGGGGACCCCATCCCCCGGGGCTCGGCCTGTATTCTGGGTGCCCTGGTCCCACACATTTATTTTTTCACTTCCAGGTTTAAATTAATTTATATTATATATTAAACTATAATTATAAAAAAAAATTAGAATAATAAACTGTTAATATTTTCCCAATACTTACCAGAGGGAGATCTCTACCTCAATGGTGAAGTTCTTCACCAACAGATGAAACGTTACTAGTAGTAATTTTACACTCATACATTCAATTGTAGGAAGATTCACATCATCATTTGAGATGATGTAGACACTTCTATGCATGCAGGTGTAAAGCTCCACTCGGAAATGGTGAATACATTTCTTAGGTGTAAAAGTAAATGTACATGTGAGAAAACATACATTTGTAGATTGACCTTTTGTGAATCAGGCTCTAAATGTTTAGGATGACTGTCAGACTCATCTTCTCATGCCTCTGCCTCTCATAATTCTGCCCCCTTTATGCTTCCAATCCTTGACTCCCAGTCTATAGGATTACAGGGTCAATTGTTTGTATTTCCAGCACTGGTGAAGCTCCTAATGAAAAAACAACTAGGTTACTTTCATTGTAGTAATTAACATCCTGAATATAAAATTCCTGACAATGTTAAGTGAAGCAGGACTTTGAATGTCAGTAAATATGTTAAAGTGTTGAACTAAAATGTTTTATGTACAAACATTTTAGGTGATTTTGCAAGGTGATGGGACTAACAATTATGTCCTTGTTTCTGGGGGTGGGGTGTTTAATTATATTCATAGGTGGAGGGGTCCCCCATGCAAACCTCCGTTTGAAGACAATGTATACCACCCCTCACCGATCCCCTACATGTAGTAGAAGTGGATAACATGTTCTGCTGCTCTGCAAGGTACACATATTGTGCCATTTTTTTGTAATACCTTCATGTAATGTGTAGTCGGGTTAACTGCATCTTTAAATAGTGGTACTACTACTCCTTATGCCAGAACAATCTTAAGTTTTCTAAAGGTTGCCTTCGAACTGTTGTGATCAATATGTTTGGGTTCTTACATAAAAGTGTTTCAAATATATGTTTATTTGTAGTGTTTGTTTAAAAGATCCTTACAGCTAGCAGCATTCTACACTTTCATCGGTTTTTTTGGTGCTTTTCACAAACACTTGTCATAACTATGTCATTTATTTGTGAGCTAATTGAAGGGAGGTTTGTTTTTCAAGGCCTGTCCTTTTAAAAAAAGGATTACCATAATGTTAGCTGAGCATTTTTATTTAATATACTTTAAAATGTATGGTTTTGAGTCATGATGTACTTTATTAGGCTGTTTTCCTTACTCTATTTTACCACCTGCCTCCTCTGCGTGTTGAGAAACTTCTGCCTCCTACTTGTGTCAGTGTGTCATGCATGAATTCTGCAGAAATATTTGTGGAGTCTTGCCTTTCTAGTACACTATGGGGGATCCATGTCAATTGTATTGCAGGGCACATGTGCTAAACATACTGACATATAGAAACATGGCTGATACAAAAGGAAAAAAGTAATTTACTTTGCCAGTGTAGCGAAAGGCATTCTTGTTTTAAAGATGCCACCTTTGAAGCCACACATTCATGTCAAAACACCTGCTTACAATTCATTGAATCAGATAAACAATGTGCTGTTACTAAGAGTGCAAGAAAGTATCAGTCGGGTACTGTGTGGTTCCAGACTTTGCATTTGTGCAAATGCATCATTGTCTCGCACACCTCATTACAATCTGTATTAAGCTACTCTGTAACAAAAAATGGAAACGCTGGCAGGCACCTGCAATGATTCATTGTAATTTTTGAGGAGCCAGCTTTATACAATTCATCCTGATCCGTAACCTTGGTGTATTTTGTCCTAGTTGAATTACCAGTGAGATCACAAATCATTTGCCCTGCTTGGAATTCAAGCAGCATATGTTCCATATTAATGTAGATCTCATTCCATGGGGGTCACAGCACCAGGCCTGATGGTGTGTAATTTATGGAGAATGCATGGTTTTCGTAAGGAATGTTTGGAGTTACAGCTTGTGTCTCTACAGTTCCGTTGCTATAAGCACTATGAAAGGGTGCTGTGTTGGCCCACGTTACAGAACATGCCCTTGATGATTTGATAGCTTGTCAAGAGACCAAGACAGTAGTGCGTGCTACATAAATGGTGTCTGTTTTTGTTGTCTTTGTGTGCCAATGGGGCAACAATGGAATTTTTAAGTGACAAATTAATTACAATTGAAGATGCCATTTTGTTTGAGGGCATTCTACCTGTCAGTAATTAAGCTGATCTATAAAGGATTGTCCATAAAAGTGTTAATTGTTATGTCTATGTTACAGGTGCAGGAGTTTAAGAGCCGTGATACAACGTATGGTATGTATATCGTTCCTTTATTTAGGACAACAGTACATAGGCAACCAGAAAAGTCTTGCTGGTTTTGTCCCACCATTTTCCGCTCCTTCAGGTGTGACTGAGCTAGGGCCACCGGGACTGTGGATGAGCCTCAAAGAAAGGAGAGAGACGATTGATAAGTGTAAGATGTCAGATATTGTATTAAGGTCTCACAGTATTTTGTTCCTGGGGAAGTGCTTGTGCCTTGGGGTATCCTTTCTCTTTTCACCAATCCACCACCAAGTGCTCAAGACTTGCAGTTCTAAGGAACATGAAGGGTTAGGGATTATCAGTATATATATATATATATATATATATATATATATAGTCTGCTGTCAGCGTATAAATTTAAGGAGTGAGTCGCGTGTCAATAAGCCTATATCTGGCTTAAAAATGAGGAATGCTCGTGCCCTCCTTGCCTGGAGGACAATGCATGAGAAGAAAGAAAAAAAATAACAAGAAAACAAACCAAAACCTCCACCAGGCTTATGTGACCACTATAAAAGTTGCTCTCTTCCCCGAAGTGCGGCCAAGACAAAAGACAATCAGACGGTGGAAAATGCTAACATAATAAAAAGCTCTTATGGGCTTTGGGGGCCAATACGCCTCTCAGTTCTAGTTCGCCTCAATGCAGAACGGCTCTTTTTTGCCAACCCCACTCCCCTGTCTTCCCAGGAGACGAGCGTGTACCTGAATCAGCCACACTGCTCCAGGAACGTGGCTGAACGCTTTGTCCATCCGGTGGCCTCCAGGTCTCTCAAGTGGTGCAGGTGCAGGGACGGGCAGTTTCACTCTGACCGACTGCTTCTCTCCTCAGGGTAGCTTGTCTTCCACGCCAACTTTCCCGCACTTGGCTCCTCTCCACGGCATCCTCTCTCTCTCTCCTTCATCTTCATGAAATTACGCAGGTCAGCTCTCATGGGCCGCGCTGGTCCCCACGTGATTCTTTGCCGACTCTGCCTTAAAGGAACCGTGTCCTGAAACCACAGGTTGCTCGGTGTACAGCATCTGTTGATTGGTCCAGGGGAAGGAAATTGGGAATATCACAGCCTCTGCTGCCTGACTTCCGGTGGGCTGAAAGCAGAGAATAGGGAAGTCAGCTGGTAGAGAGACATTGCAAGGTACTTCGCTCAGTTCTTCCTCTTCTTTTCTACCAGGGTCAGGGTAATCCTGACAGTCTATTACAAAGCAGCATTCTTATAAGGACTTTTGGGCCATCTTTAAAAGATGAGATGGTATTATTAAACAGGCAGTGCAATTGATAATTGTTAAAAGTGATATACAGAATGAAGCAAAGTTGTTTATATATTTCAATAAAAGTTAATATTACATTAATTTATACATTCAAAATAGAAGTTAAAATATGTTAAAATTAAACAATAAATATGTTTTTTAAATATATTTTTTAACAATAAATTATTTTTATTTATTTATGTATTTAGCTATTGTAAGTAATTTAGAGCAATTTAAGATTATTTCCTATGGGGCTTTAAGTCCATACACCGATAAATTTCTATGGGAGGGTGTTACAGTACCAGTGGTTGTCCATGTGTGGTGTTGGACTGACTCCAGCTCAGAGCAGGAGTAATTTACTGCTGTTTAGGTTCCTATTTTAGGTTGAAGCCTGAAATCTTGGTGACATTCGGAAAGCTTCCCTGCGAATGCATTCAGCACATTGCTTGCCATTTACTTTGTGGTTTATAACTCACATTTGCTTGCTTTCTATTTGCTGGTTTTATTTGTTTTAGTCTGTCCAGATTGAGTCTGCCCCTTCCCTTGCCCAACACCAATTTACTGTAATCTTCCACCAACACTGGATTTCTGTAAACAGGCCTCTACATCTTGTTCTTATCTTGTCACATTTGCTGTGCATTCAAATGCAGAGGTCAAATGTCAGGCTCTGTCTTCCAGGGAGCTTGGTGTTTACTTTTCTTTTTCTGACTTCAAAGTGAGAGGATTTATGTGACAATCATGATGGCTACTGTGGGATTGCTTGAGGGAGGCTGTATGATGTTATTTTCTTTCTAGCAAACAACAAAATGTAATTATCTGTAAATGAACCATGCAGATATTGTAGAATATATCAGAATTAGGACAGCACAAAAAAGCAAATTTTTTGGTAATTCTGAAGTGTAGTGGAAACAAATATTTTAATCTGATCAAAACAAATCAATACACTAGTTGATGACATCTCCACACATTATCGTTTGTGCGCTGTATACTTTTATCAGTAGAACTGTATGTCTGGGCAAATGTAATGGTCATTTCAATTGAAGATATGCAGTCTGTAATGGCAGTACGCTACCACACCATGCATACTCCATTTTACCCTACTCCACTCTACTCTGTATCACTCCATGCCACTGCACTCTACTCTGCTCCACTCCACACTATGCCGCTTCATGCCACTCCACACTGTCACTGCACACTACTCTGCACCACTCCACTCTATGCCACTTCACTCTACCCCTCTATACAACTCTACTCTATGCCAATGCACTCTAACCCACACTACTCTACTATGTGCCACTGCACTCTTCACCACTGCACTCTACACCACTCCACTGTGCACCACTCCACTCTATGCCAGTCTACTCTGCAACACTGCACTCTATGCCACTGCACTATACAACAATGCACTCTACTCTGTACCAATTCGCTCTATGAAAGTGCACTCTGTGCCAATCCACTCTATGCCACTCTAATCTACTCTGCACCACTGCACTCCTCGCCACTGTACTGTATGCCACTGTACACTGCTGTATACCACTCCACTCTACTCTGAAACAATGTACTCTATGCCACTGCACTTGGTGCCCAGGAACTCTGTACCACTCCCTCCTACTCTGCACACTACTCTAATCACTGCACTCTGTGCAAATGCACTCTACACCACTTTACTCAAAACCAATGCACTATACGCCCCTATACTCTACTCTGCAACACTCTACGCCACTGCAGTCGAGGCCAACTGCACTGTACTCCGTTGTACTTTACACCACTCTACTCTGCATCACTCTACTCTATGCCACTGCACTCCACTCAATGCACTCTACGCCACTCTACTATACACCACTGCACTCTACCACAGTCTACTCTGCAACACTGCAGTCTCTGCCACTGCACTCTAAGCCACTGCACTCAACTCTGCCCCACTCTACTCTACGCCACTCTATGCCAATGCACGCCATGCCTCTCTACTCTGCCAGTGCACTGTAGCCCACTCTGCTATGCACCACTGCACTCTACGCCACTATACTCTACTCTGCAAGACTCAACACCATTGCACTCTACACCAACTGCACTCTGCACCTTTGTACTCTACGCCACTGGTCCCTATGGCACTCTACTCTGCACCACTCTACTCTATGTCACTTAAGTCCACACAAATGCACCCTACGCTACTCTACTATACAATACTGCACTCTACCACAGTCTACTCTACAACACTGCACTCTCTGCCACTGCACAATGCACTCTCTGACACTGCACTCTATGCCACTCCACTCAACTCTGCCCCACTCTATTCTACACCACTCTACGCCATTGCACTCTATGCCACTACACTCTATGCCAATCTACTCTGGATCACTCCAGTCTACGCCACTGCACTCTACCCTGCACTACCCCATTCAACTTTGCACCACTTCACTCTGTGCTACTTTACTCTACGCCACTCTACTCTGCAACACTTCATTCTCCACCACTGAACTCTATGCTAGGTCTGGGCGTGAAATCCCGCTCTGCTCATGGAGTTTGTGGAGTTTTTCCCACTACGTGCAGCTTACGGAGTTACGAAAAACATTGCTTCGCATAGCAGAGCGGAGTTTTTCCTCGCTCACCAATGTTAAGTTGACAAGCACGAGCGAGAAAAATCTTACTCCAGACCACCTCCCGGCGAGATTTCTCAACGTGGGCGCTCAAGGATGGCCGCTACTGCTTGCGTTGACAAACCTTCCGTTTGCGTTGAGGAAGCTGCCGCTCAAGTAGAACATCTACTCAAGCAGCAGAAAGAAACAATGCCCTTTTGCACTGCGCATGGTGCCGTTCACGCAGACTTTCCAGCGCGGGACAAACACCCGGCACTAAAAATCAGCGTGAATGCTGAGACCTAACGCACTCCACCGCTTGTGGAACTCCATGTAGCGCGGCAGAATATTTGGTCTGCATAGCGTAACTCTGCAAACTCCTCCCAGGCATACTCTACACCACTCTATTCTGCACCAATGCACTCTATGCCACTGCACTCTACTCTGCATCACTCTACTCTACACCACTCTACTGCACTCTATGCCAATACAATGTATACCACTACTCTCTGCGCCACTCTACTCTGCATTACTCCACTCTACGTCAGTGTACTCTATGCCAATCGACTCTAATCTACTCCGCACCACTGCACTCTATGACACTCCACTCTATGACACTGCACTCTATGCCACTATAATCCACTCTGCGCCATTCCACTCTATGCCACTCCACTATACAACACTGCAATCTACCGTGCACCACTCCACTATATGCACTCTATTCCACGCCACTGCACTCTACACCTTTTACTCAATACCAATGCACTCTGCGCCACTGCAAACTACGCCAATCTACTCTACACTACTGCACTGTATGCCACTATCCTCTACCCTGCAACACTCTATGCCACTCTGCTCTGAATCAGTGCAATCTATGTCACTTTTCTTTGCACCACTCTACGCCACTGCACTCTACACCAATGCACTCTATGCCACTATACTCTACACCATGGCACTCTATGACACTGTACTCTGTAACACTGCACTCTCTGCCACTCTACTCTGAACCACTCTGCTCTGTGCCATTGCACTCTACTCTGCACCACTCTACTCTACACCACTCTACTGAACTCTGTGCCAATGCACTCTACGTCACTACACTCTATGCCACTACATTCTATGCTAATCCACTCTAATCTACTTTGCACCACTGCACTCTATGACACTGCACTCTACACCACTTCACTCTTTGCCTTTATACTCTACTCTGCACCACTCTGCTCTATGCCAATGCACTCTACCCCACTCTACTATGCACCACTGCATTCTTCACCACTGCATTCTACACCACTCCAGCCTGGGCGACTACACTCTACTCTGCACGACTCCTCTCTACTCTATGCCACTCTACTCTGCAACACTGCATTCTATGGCACTGCACTCTACGCCAATACACTCTACGCCAATGCACTCTACCATGTACCACTCCATTTGATGCCACTTCACTCTACTCTGAAACAATCTACTCTATCTCACTGCACTCTGTCACTGCTCTCTATGCCACTCTATTCCACCCTGTGCTACTCCACTTTACACCACTGCACTCTATGCAACTGCACTCTATGCAACTGCACTCTACACTGTGCCACTCTACACCACTCTACTCTACTCTACTCTGCACCACTCTACACCACTGCACTCTATGCCATTGCACTTTACACCACCTTACTCAAAACCAATGCACTCTATGCGACTATACTCTGGATGATAGATCTTTCCAGGTCTTCAACGCTGATGTGGCCTCAAAACAGTTGCCTCTCTGCTGCGGAGTTCCGCAGGGATCATCCCTGAGTCCCACCTTATTTAACATTTACATGAGCCTGTTAGCGGAGATTGTGCTGCCTTTTGGGTTACACATAGTGACCTATGCAGACGACACGCAACTTGTAGTGGGACTTAACCAAGTGGATAATCCCTCTTCCAGCCTCCGTCCTTGCTTGGTAGAGGTAGCCAAATGGATAAATAACTCCTTTTTAAAATTAAATGGAGAAAAAACTGAGATGTTGTTTTTGGGGAATTTGTCCCCCTTCAATCCCAACACAATGTGGCCGGCCGCTCTGGGCCCCGTTCCGGCCCCCAAGACCCAGATAAAAAGCCTGCGTATCTGGCTGGATCAAGATTTGACTTTCAAGGTCCAGGCACGCAATGTGGCGGCCACTTGCTATGGCATCTTAAAGATGCTTTGCAAAGTTCTCCCCCTCCTCCCCTTCCAGGCAAGGAAGCTCATGGTCCAGGCACTCATCCTATCGCGTCTGGACTACGGGAATGCCCTTTATTTAGGGTCCCCATGCACAACTCTCTCAAAACTCCAGACGGTACAAAACTGGGCTGCCAGAATTCTTCTGGATATCCCGAAACACCAATCGGCAAAACCTGCTTTGAAATCCCTCCACTGGCTCCCTATCATGGAGAGAGTCACTTTTAAAGCTATGTGCATTGCTCACAAGACGTTAGCCGGAATTGGCCCTTCCATCAATCACTCTATTTGTTCGACCCTACCGTCCCAACAGACGCCTTCGCTCTGACGCCCTACACCTTGTCATAGTTCCTAGGATTAGCAAAGCTAGAAGTGGGGGTCGTCTGTTCTCTTACAATGCCGCTAAGCTCTGGAATTCTCTCCCTCTCCATCTGCGCAAGGAACCTAACCACCTTGCCTTTTGCAAACTGTTAAAAACCTGGCTCTTCCCTTAGCCCGGTTGGTTCTCTACTGCTTGCCGCTACCAGCGCTGGGATGCCCCCGCATAGCCATGCGCTTAACAAGTGTATTTTTCATTTAATTTCATTTAATTTTATTTTTTTCATTTCATTTAATTTAATTTCATACTCTACTCTGCAAAACTCTATGCCACTGCACGCTACACTAATGCATGCTCTACCACTCTACACCATTACGCTCTATGTCACTACACTCTACACCACTCTACTCTGCACCATTTGACTCTGGACCACTTTACTCTGCACCACTCTATTCTGCACCATTGTACTTTGCACCACTCTACTCTGCACCACTCTACTCTACATGAATGCACTCTACTCCAATGCACTCTACGCCACTGCACTCAATGACACTGCACTCTACAACATATACTCTGCAAAACTGCACTCTCTGCCACTGAACTCTGTGCCACTGCACTCTACTCTGCACCACTCAACTCAACACCACTCTACTAACTGTACGTCAATACACTCTACGCCACTACGCTTTACGCCACTCTACTCTGCATCACTCCACTCTACGCCACTCTAATCTATTCCGCACCACTACTCTCTACACCACTCTACTCTGTACCACTGCACTCTATGCCACTCTACTCTGCACATCTCCACTCTACCCTGCACGATCCACTTTACCCTGCACCACTCCACTCTACGTGACTTCACTCTACTCGGAAACAATCTACTCTATGTCTACGCCACTCTACTTTGCTCTGCGCCACTCCACTCTATGCCATTGCACTCTACGCCACTGCAATCTACTCTGAACCACTTTACTGTACACCACTGGACTATAGCCCACTCCACTCTAAATCAGTGCACTCCACAACCATGCACTCTACACAACTTTACTTAAAACCAATGCACTCTACGCCACTGCTTTCTACGTCAATCAACTCTGCACCACTGTACTTTATGCCACTCTACTCCACTCTACCACACTCCACTCTTCGACACTACACTCTATGACATTCTACTCCATTAAACTCTTCTTCACTCTAGGGAGAGATGTGGTGCGGCGGCCAGAGCGGCTGACTCTGGAGCACGAGGCTCATGGTTCGATCCCCGGCACCAGCAGCAGCTCAGCTCAGCACCCTGTGACTCTGGGCAATAGCTCACTTAATCTCCTCAATGGCCCCCAGCACCTTGAGACCCCTAGGGGTGATTAGTTCACACTTTATAAATACCGGATACATACATACATACATACTCTATGCCACTCCACTCTACAACACTGTACTCCCCTCTATGCCACTTTATGACACTACTGCACTCTATGACCCTCTATGCAACTCCCTCTATGCTACTTCATGCCACTTTACTCCATTCTATTCTACTACACACTACTCTACCCTGCTCCACGCCACTACTATACTCTAGGCCACTCACCTATATGACACTCTATGCCACTCCACTCTACACCACTTGACTCTACAACACTCTACTCCACTCTATGCCGTTCCACTTTCCTACACCCCTCCACGCCACACCACTCTCAGACAATCTACTCCACTCTACGTCACTCTACTCTACAACATTCAACGCCACTCTGTGCAACACCCTTTATGCCACCCCATTCTGTTCTACACCCCTCCACAGCACCCTATGCCACTCCACTCTACGATACTCTACTCCACTCTGGCACTCTACTCCACACTATGCTACTCAACTCTACTCCACGCTATGCCCTTCAACTCTATGACATTCGACTCCCTCTATGACACTCCACAACACTGTAAACCACGCTACTCTACTCTGTGACATTCCATTCCGCTCCACTCCATGCCACTTAACTCTACTCTGCGTTACTTTATGCCACTCCACACGAATCTACGACTCTCTATGCCACTCCATAACACTCCACTCTACTCCACATTATGACAGTGCACACTACTCTCCTTTACCCCACTACCTTTTAGCCATGCTGAACAGCAGACACGCTGGGGTACAGCATGCCTAAAACATTGGCAAAGCCAATAGCTCTTGCATAGGCAAGACCTATTGGCTTTGCCAATGCTTGTTGGCTGTAGTAACTTTAGAAGTGCAGTTTGTGAATAGCAATGAGATTACTCTTTTGCAGTGGGTGCATGTCCCTCCCTATGCCCTTCCCTAAACCCCTCCTTATCCCTCCTTAAAACCATCCCATTGAATAGTACGTATGCCCCTTTCTTCAGCTGCAGCCCCTGGTCCCTCTCACATTTACTATTAGGTAGTAAATGTACATGTGTGAGGATCGCCCCATAGAAAAGATAGGAGAGGTAGAGGTTTCAATTTACACTTGTAGGTTTGTGAATAGCATTTTTAGTGCCTTAATAGTACTATCAGTGCTTAATTTGAGCCGGTGCTTTCCGGTGCTCAGCACCGGCACTTCATTGGTTTCTGGTGCTCGGCACCGGCACCTAACTGTTCTAAGTATGGTGTTGGTGTTGACAGTCTACCACATGGTGGCGCTGCTCATCTAATTTAGAGATGAGCAGAACAACGGTTGTTTAGCAATACAATATACATTAAAATAGTGCTAATACCTGCCTCCCCACCCATTCCTTTAGCTTTGGGACCTGGAATAATATGGACTGTCGCATTTACATGCGAGAGAGATGGTCGTAGTTGTTTTGGCAGCGATGACAAGGGCGATGTGTGGTGCAAGCCTCAGTGGCCCCCTGGTCAGAGCCCTGGCACTTAATATTTTACAAATTAAGCACTATTGTTGTACTAGTAAATGTACTACAAAATGAGGTTTGTGAGTTGGACCCTATGTGTAAAAATGCTGTAAATGGAAGTGTGATGCACAACACAATATAACATTTTGAAGATGCCACATCCCACAGCTGATAGTAATATTTGTAACACGTAGCTTCAACATATAGGGAAAAGGATTAGATGTGCCTCTTGTTGCTCTCATTGCATCATTTTCTATACATATCTGGCTGTATGCCCTATTGCATCTGCCATCTCTATTAAAAGACAGAAGAGTTCCATTTCATAAATGGATCCTGTATACACACATACAAAGAAGAATTCATTCTAGTTTAGATGGTATTTAGAGTGCTGCCCTGAGTCAAGCACACAATCAGCCATTGATGAGTGCAATGTCACAATTACTGAGCACAAGTTTAATGTTACATTTCTCTTGACTTTCTTTTTCCTGCCTACAATGACATTCAGAGCAGTGCTTGCGGCCTGTTCACCGTGGACATGGATAACCACAATGCATACGCTGTCATCATTGGATGGGAAAACATAATCAGATGGGAATCAGATGTTATATAAAGTTAACCGATACTTATTAATTTCTTCAGCTAAAAGTGGCATGTTTCAAGGAAAACAAGGATCTATGCTCCAAATGATGCTCAAAATAGAAGAGTACAGAGTGAAAAGGATTTGTGGTCTCATTCTAGCTATGCTTTTGTGATTTTTAATTTACTGATGGACATCAAGACATTACCATTATAAAAGATTACAAAAATCAATATGAAATATGAATACAAATCAGTATGTAAATACAATTTGTGTCAATTAATTTATAACATTCCCGGATTATTTTTAAATTACATAAAAATTCTCCAGACGGGTGAAGAAATTCATAGCTTCATTGTATGTCCCCTCGAATGAATAATCACACACATAATAAATCTCGATCCCTAAATGTTTTGTCAAGTAATCTCAACTTTTGAGAAACACACACACACACACGGACACACATAGTACTCCTATTCTAAGAGGACAACAAATGGCCAGATTGCCTGGGATCTCACGTGCACATTGTGCACCTGGCAAATACTGATTCCATGAGGTTAAGTGTTTATCAAGTACACAATTTGTGTCCGGTTTTGATTTATGAATATTACAACTGGAGAGAAATAGAAATAGCACAAGTGATTCCCCATTTAGCCATGTTCTAAAAGCCAGGCAAAAAGGGTAGTTTTCACCTAGCAAATGTTGTGGTGGCAAAAACCTACAAACTTTACACAAGGCAAAAACCTACAAACTTTACACAAGGTCTGTAATCCTGACTGCGAGGCAAACATGACATTACGTCCAAACTGGGATTTGTGGGCCTCTTGTAGCAAGGGAACATTTAGCAAGAATAGTTTATACCCAAGGAATCTGTGTGAATTCTTCGCATGTTCACACAGCCATTAGGGCATTAGTGGAATGTATGTGAGAACCAAGTGCATTTGTACATTTCAAACATGCTAGGTTTGCTAATAGCTATTTCCATGTCCTATGTGACATGGCGCCACTGATGATTGCCAGTTACGCCGTCCAGCAGTAAACATTTGCTGTTGTTATTGCTGTTTACAAACGCTTTCTAAATTTCAAGGTTTTCATCCGGTGGTGTTTGAGTGGTTCCCTATTGAAGCCAGCAGAAAACAGCTTTCCTCGGCAGCATATCCTAGTAACTATTGTGCTGAAAACAAAAAAGACTGTGTTTGTTCACAGATCCTTGGATAAAGAGTAGGAAACCACTCCTGATGCTTGCTTATTACTCAGGCATGTCTGTGTGTGGCTCCTTCTAACTCACTGGCCATTTTCTCTTTTTAATTGGCAGCTGTTTGTGCTGCAATAATACATTTTTAGTGTTGTTTCCAGGCTATTAAAAAAATTACCATAAACTTAAAGTGCGCATGCCCATTGAAACCTTGCTGCGTGAATTCATGCTGTTCCTGCCAAATATAACACAATTCCTCAGCGTCTAATATTACAATGGCTTTATCACTTGTTCTACTACAAAATACAAATGTGTCAAGAGAAAAAAAGTTAGAAAGAAAGAAAGATCGGCCAAATTTGTTTAACAGTCACAGATGCAGTGGGGCGGTTTTCAGTCATGTGTGGGAAAATAAATCTAGCTCACAACACTTTTTTTTTTTTTCTTAATTGCCCTGGAGTAATTTGGTCAGACGTTTTATCATTTGTTAAAGGCCAGCCACTCAGTGCAACTGGATAAAGACAAATATATTAAAAGTTAGTGAGATGCAGGAATGTTCTGGAACTAGAAACTGCACAGATGGCCACAACCTCCTTGGATAAAGCAGGCCCAATTATTGATGGTTTCCCAACCATCAAAGATGAGGCAGATACTGGACAGTGAACACTGAGCAACTTTTGTCACTGGGCCTGCTCCCCTTGGCTGACTCCCCGCTCGCCCAATGAGCTGCGCCGGTCTCCAAGGGCGAAGACAATGGTTGCTTTGGAGAGAGGGGAGCTAAGTACACCATGTAGATTTAGGGCTGGATGGAGGGTTTTGTGCCTCGCCATGCCCATTACTCATCCGCTGGCAATGGGCGCTCGTGCTTTTGTCTGGGGAGACGGTAAACTTTCAATGCCATCTGAAAACAGAAGGCCTTTCACAGAGTGCAAGAACTCTGCCATCTCGATCATGTGAAAATATTGTAAACACTTTCCCAGCCCCCCCTTCAGCTGTCCCGAGAGCGGAGCTGGAAAACACCAAACAAAACCAACCGGGCAGAAAGGGATCATGTATGCGCTTATTTTTAATTTATATTCTGGAATGAATGGTTGTTTTGACTATGCAAAAAGGAGGTTAGCGGACAGGGTTAAGTATCCAGTGGTCACTTTCAAAAGAATGCAGGATAAACTGAGAAAAGGGGCCGCTTGCACTGAAACTGGAGGCTCCCCCCAGCTCTAATCCGCCGGGTGTCTATTACACGTACTTAGCACTTCTGAAAATGCCCATTAAGTTTAAAAAAAAGCTGTAAAGTTATGATTGTTCATTGGAATTTAAAAAATACCTTAAGAAGTACTTTCTAGATAGACGAATGCGTGGAAAATATATTTAATAGCATTATGTGATTCTATATGTCTGTGTGTTTAAATGAAAATAAATACTGTGTGATATATTGGAATATTTGATGTGTGTGTCGCTTTACAGACATTTCTTGTCAATTAAAGTCTGCTGTCAACATGTGCTGCTTCTGATAAAGATTCCACAGAACTAAACGTTGTTAGATGAGAAATCAGTTCATTGTGGCTCAGATGAATGGATAATACTTCAAAGAAATCAGACACTAAAATACCCCATTTGCTTTTGAAGCCCCTGAGGATGTCAAAGACAGCGCAATATTGTATGAGCTTTTCCTTTGTACAATAAATGATCAAAGAAGCCACCATCACGACTTGATTTTGCTGGAAGTTTTGTATCTCCAGAACCCCTGCTGCTCCTGCACCCTTCCCATTTTCTTTCTCCGCTATTCTCTCAACAACACTCGCACCCTCTCCTATAGGTCTGCTTTTCTTACTCAAATCCATTATCCCTTGGCCCATATTTCCTAACTCCCTCTCCTCTGGCCCACCACACCTCTGGGCCACATACTCTCATTTCAATTCTCCTCTTATCTACCTTCCTATTCTTTGAAGTCTATCATCATAACCTCTCTTGCTACTTTCTGCTGACCCACATTCTTCAAGGGCCCAACTTCCCTTCATCACCTCTGAAGATCCACCTTGTATATCACCCAACGTTATGTAAAAATCTCTATTTCAGAAAAAGCAAATAAACAATATTATTTGGGAGGGGAAGGGGCGGAAGGAGGAGCTGGTCCAAATCTTATCTTCACACCGACTGTGGGGGCGTGAGAAGAGGGTTTGGGGCGATGTAATTAGGTTTCGGGGAGGGGCAGAACTACAGTAGCTCAGGAGAAGCCTGCAAATTCCATCTTCAGACTAAGGGAGGTCATTTAGTTTTGAGCAAAGAGGCAAAACATTTGTAAATTGTAGTGCTCCTGCCTCGCCAAATTTGCCATTCTCCCCCTCTATTTAGAATCAGGAGAAGCTCCTGCACTACTTAGAGCCGTGTGAAGCACTTAGTTTTCAAGAGTGGAACATTCTCTGGCCTCGCTGACTAAAACCTCTGACCTGATGGTCCATGTGCCAGAGGGCCTGGGCAAGGAAATAGTCCACTGGCACCACAGACAGGGTGAAAATTCCCTGCACACCAGAGTCATTCTTTTTTGTTTTCAAAAATAAATTTCTGCTTTGCCAATTTACTCTTCAAAAGCAAAAAACGTTGCCGAGCGGGAGCATCTGTTATAATGCCAGCTCAGGAAAGCTTCACTGCCTTTAATGGTGCCGCTGTAGCTTTAGTTCCCCTGAAAGCAGAGGGTTTTCTTCCAAAGTGCCGGAGATGATGGCCTCATGGTGAATGCCCTGCCATACCTTAAAAGACCCCCAATGAGTGGATCCATTTCTGTATCTTCTAAATGTCTTCCAGTTTTATAGGAGTGCAAGAGACTCAACAAGATACATATGATTTGGCATGCCTGACTGATGGGTTGACGTGATTTTAGTGGATATAATTTACAAAACAATGAAAAGGAATGTAAGCATAAAATAAGGATTACACCAAATAAATAAGGAAAAAAGCATAACAATAATATGCATAAGATTTTAAAATGTATAAATCGAATATTATTATGAGTAAAACTTTCAATAACTATGTATACAGTAATCAAGAGGATCTTATGTATTGGGGAGTACTAAAAGGGCTCAATCATGGGAAGTCCACCATTCATACAAATATAGCGTTTTTGTGGAATTCTACATCCTAACAGGGAATGTGCTCGCTATCAGAATACCATAACGTGCTCGAAGAGTCGACTACAAGGTTCTCTACTTGTTCCTTTAACCTTGTAAACTCCCATCCCATTTGCATCTGAGGGTCAGCGCCCAAAATGACCGCAAATATCTGCAACATTTTTCAGTCGCTCAGCGACATTAGGACCATGGGGTCATTAGGTATCCAATTTATGTTCTTAAAGAAGAAGACAGATCAGGCCTCCCTGATAAAAACACTTTGAAAAATGGAACCACTAGCTTTAGAAATAGAAATATGTATGTTTTAAGGGTGTATCAAGTTTTTATTAAATGTACTTAAAATATGAATTTTCTTTTGTGTATTGAGTTGTCATTCCAATCAGTTATTAATTGTGAACAGCACAGTAAGAGCCATCAGTTTTGTCATGTGAATCAGTACTCATATCTTAGCCCCAGTCATGCTGCTATCCCTGGGATTCCTTGTGCCTACTGCAACTTCACTAACTCTGAGGATGGACAGCTCTATGTCATTCACCATTACATCTTGGCCTTCAATGCTGTGCCAACTAGACAGTGGTTACTCCATAGTTAATGAAAGGATGTTGGACTCCATCCTTTCTTGCAGCATGGCGAGTGACTTCTAATGCAGGAATATAATAGAGGGTGGTGCGAAAGGGCATGCTGGATAAACTACATCTCCCAAACACACTCTGACTTTCATGCTCATGCACATATCTGCGATACCTTTAAAGTGCTACTGGAGAAGTTGGCACATGCCAATTCAACATGGCAAGTTGACATTCTACAACAAAAAGCTGCTACTTTGTTTAGGAGTTTAATGAGTTGTGCTTTTTTCCTGCATTTATCTCACTTAAATCTTCTTGTTCTGCTCGTGACCTTTCTATATCTGAAATTTGCTTCTTTAGATTTGGCTTCTGCCTTGATGTTCCAGTCTCTGAAACCCCTGCAGCTATTTCTGTTGATTTAGAGCTCACATATATTACACTGCAGTGGTCGCCATTCCTATGGTGTGTTGCAGGTAATTGTATACACTGAGAGAACACATAGGGGTGCTCAATCAGAACAGGAGAAGGGTTTCCTCCTTTCGGAAAAAGACACTCACACACCCAGCCAGCTAGGTGTCTTGCTTCATCATCGGGTCGGCGCTGCACTACCCGATCGGCACCCAAGATGGGGCCTTCTTGGAGGAGATCTTTTTTCCACAACTGGGACATGAACAACCTCCCTATGTAACATTTTTATTAGTAACATCCTATACACCCCCAGTGATGAGGCTCACAACAGTGTTACAATCAATGCCATCATCATGTAATCACCCGTGATATAGCTGAATGCAGTGTCCTGACAGCGCACATATGGGTTGATTATTATGATCAATACCTTGACACCCCACACACTGGGACACCACCGAGCACTCATATCGCTGTGAACATCGAGCATATTACTAGCCTGTGCAGTTCATCTATTCTTCATATTATTCGCCAGCAGCAGGAATTCCAACATGGCGCCCGTGGTTTTCGCGGGCAGCACTCTAGCGTCTCATTTCGACAGCCGGACCGGAAGTCCCGCCCCGCGCTTGTTACCGACCGGAAGTATAACAGCTGTGGTCAGAAGGGAATCAGCACCACCCGGGCCGGCAGAGTGAGGGGTAGGACGACCGCCGATTATCGGAGTTCACTACGTGAGTACTTGAGAGAATGTGGCATGTCCGAAGGTGTGTTATCCCTGCGGGACACCACCGGTATCATGAGAACTAGATTTGCCCTTTCTGTGTGATCAGTCCGTCTGGTGGGTTTATAACGAGTGCGTCTGACCCCCGGACTTGCCCGTGTTCACCTGATGATCCGCGTTGACCCAGATAAATGATTAAACTAGGGGCGGCGGGAACAGGCGACTCTATCGACCCGCTGAGCAGGCTTGTGCTCTGACAAACGGCGTTCTATTGTTGTGATCACCCTTCTTGATTGACCGGTGACAAGCTGTTAGCTGATAACCTACGGTGCATACCTTTGACTCACCGGACACCCTCACATGGTGATGTCCTGGGGGGGTCGCTGGTGCGCACTGCGGGGACAACTATTCGGCCTGTCCAACCTTCAATATTTAGGGGGCACATGGTCTCCAATTCCAGGCTTGGGAGTCACTGCGTGGGAACATACACCTACCGGGTCCCATGTTGTTGTTTTAACCACTGACTGGATAACTGCCTACAGGCTGCCTGGCCTGTATATCCATATTTTAACTCTTATGATATTTTTTCATCCACTAGGACACTACACTTATAGTGTCCGCACCTGCCGGTACACATTGATACGCATAGTTGAGCCAAATAGGGTGAGTTTCACAACTGTACTTGACGCACGATGTTTTTATGATTTCTATTGCTGCTTCAGTAGTTTAACGCCTTGCGCATGATCACAATCACTCGAGTGTGAAGCATGTGTGTGTCGCACCTGTAAATTCGAGTGGTGCACTATCAGTGTTGTATTATGGACTGTTGTATTATGACACATTAATTTCTATGAATCTTTCTTGTTGCAGGCTATGTTGTAGATCTACAGGTACCACTTTTTAGGGTGTTGTATGGGTGGTCACTACTGTTTTTCACTAAATTTAGACCCCCACCAAAAAGTGTAGGTAGATCACACTCTGGTCCTGATGAATTGCCGTCTAATTGACAATAGGCAAGAAACATGTTGACCTAAATCACAAGCGCACTATCCCGCAACCTTAGAGCAGGTGTGCGCGCCTCTTTATTTTTTAATCAGGTTAGTGGCCACATTTCATTAAAGTTGTTTTGAGTGGACCACTATTTTCTGTTTTAAATTTCACACCCCTTCACATTATTACACCTACACTAACTAAGGGCCCTCACATGCACTACACCCTACGGCAAAAGGAAAAAGATCTCCGCCAAGAAGGCCCCATCTTGGGTGCCGATCGGGTATTGCAGCGCCGACCCGATAAGGAGCAGACCCGATGATGAAGCAAGACACCTAGCTGGCTGGGTGTGTGAGGGTCTTTTTCCGAAAGGAGGAAACCCTTCTCCTGTTCTGATTGAGCACCCCTATGTGTTCTCTCAGTGTATACAATTACCTGCAACACACCATAGGAACAGCATACTATTTTGGGTTAGATTAAGTTGTGGGCCTGTATGCTGGACCTAGATTAATTGGCCCTCGGTTCCCCCCCTTTTGGAAATATTACCTACGATATACTATCAGACAAGGATGTTGCATTTCAGTTTAGCACTTCAGCTAATTATACCTTCTTACAATAAGAAAAACATTAGTTTTCTCTGTCCAAGCCACTACATTGTTGAACTCAATTCAAACAAAGATACAAAACATAGATAGGGAGACTGGTGAAAACATGGCTTTTCCCTACTTGGATCAACTGGAGAAAACTGAACAGAATCACTTCACTGACCCACACGAAAATTAGGGAGAATAGAATCCTATTCAGTACAACTGAACATCATGACTGAGCTAAATGCCACCATCATCAAACAGACTTTACAGAAAATTCTACAAGAATCCCACTATCAAGAGCAATCACCAACCATAACAGAAACAATTAAAACACCAACCCTGTTACCACAACATGTTAAACACAAAAGTGATATCTCTTCATATGTGGGAGCTGACTACTGATTCATTTCAACTAAAATTCCTTTAATCATCTTAGAATTTGGGATTTAATATTTCTTAACTCTCTCTGATTACAGGGCCCTGCTTGTTAGTCTAAACAAGATCGCCCTACAATGTGCCTGATCTACCAGATATACACAAATGTGGACTCCCACTAACTCATTTATCCAATGTAAACACAGATCTATACTATATTTAAGCTCTGTTTACATTGTCCTATATTGTATTACATTGTATTGTAATTGCACCCCTGGCAAAGCATCAAAGCGCTTTTTCGGTGAGTAGCACGCTACTCCGGAACCAATAAACGATTAGTGGTGAATTAGTATACTGAAATATGAAAGTAATTTGTGTGGTGGATATGTTAGTCAGTTATTTGGATTGAGAAGGTTAGTGGAGGGATAGTAGAGAGAAAAAGTTTTCATTTATATAGCGCTTGTTACCCCTGATGGGGTGTTGAAGCACTTTTTCTGCGAGTAGCACACTACTCTGGAACCCATACAGGATTAGTGGTGAATTAGTATAATGAAATATGAAAGTAATTTGAGTGGTGGATATGTTAGTCAGTTATTTGGATTGAGAAGGATAGTGGAGGGATAGAAGAGGGAAAATGGTTTGCATTTATATAGGACTTGCTACCCCTGATGGCACGTTGAAGCAACTGAACCTAACCCAAAAACAAAGGCAAAAATTGTATGTATAATTAGCACAGCAATTAGATTATAGTCCACGTGAAAACTACTCTCTTGTGATAGGACTGACATTTTGAATCACCCATTAACACAAAATTATACTGCATATGGAATCTGCACAATATCACAATAATTGGCATGAGAATAACATGGCACTGACTGCAAACATCATAGCTATTCATAACCATGATGTTTGACTTAAATCAGTAACCCTGGGTTCCAAAGGAGCAGCATGCTACCCATCCCAAAAGTACATCAGTGTCCAATCAAGGGTATTAAGAGTTATATAAATGCCAATACAATACAGTAAAACGCAATAAAGCACAACAACATGTGCCCCAGTGAATCCACCTGGGTATCCTGTAATGTCAGATATAATTACCCTCTTTGATCCATTGTCAGTATACTCATGCCACATTCAGTACCCCATTGTGCAAAGCACTGCAGCAGGATTGAAGATAATATGAACACAATTAACCTCCAGGAGGCTTCATTTGAACTGTCATAAGGATTTTCTTATAACATCTAGGGCCATATTCACAAAAACATTTTGGAGTACATAAAGTAATACTCCTGTAGTACTCTTTTACCTACTCCTATACATTTTTGTGAATTTGACCGAAATCAACCTAAAATGGGAACAAAATGGAACTATTCAGATATCATTAGAACAGATAGAATTTACTATACCCTTCTTGTGCATTTACTAATAGGGAGTTGCACGTTTCAGGATCCATTCTTACAGACATGTAAGAGAATGTAAAAGAGTACTCCTGTAGTACCACTGCCCGTACTCCTGAATGCTTTTGTGAACTAGGTGTTTAATGTGGAGTTTTATGACCCTCATATTCTGCAAATAGAAGACCTCAAAGTCATTGCAGCATACGCCGCCCTGCGACCCCATCCACATCCATTAACCATAAAATATATCATGGTCAGTGCATAAGTGGCACTTACTACAACATGCCCATTTGGAAAACATACTGACCATAGCATAGTTCTGCAATACACAGCCCCAATTCTATGAGTTTTTGACAAAAGCTCACTGTCATTCATTTTTTGTGACTGAAGAGAAACTGCACCAGCTGCAGGGGACATGAAAAATGCACTGGTGGATTAGCACAAGGCAAATCAACAATGTCTACCCGAAAAAAATTGATAAATGATGAAAAGGGCATTGCATGATCACATGGAGCACCTCTCGACAGTTAAACAATGAAAATAAAAACAGTCACTACAGTCAGTCGCTATCTCCCTTGATTCATACACTCTCATCATTTATTGAACCCACCTTGCATCTCACCCACTCGAAGTCCGGCCTGCAAAGACTCTTTTATTTCCTTTCAAAAAACACCACACCACAAATTAGTGGAAATTATCCCAAATCTGCCTGAGTCATAACAAAAAAGTGGGGATATTTGCAGATAACAGGGACACCACCCACGAAGCAAGTGAATGGTCTGTCTTTTGAACAAATATAGGATGTGTTGTCCTACAATATCCACCTATGTCCGTACATGGTAAATGGAATATTATGCCACTGCATTGTGATGGATGTAGGGCTGACTACACTGAAGGTATGTATATGGGTCACACAACTCACACGATTACAAATATGGATTAAGTCATCATAAGACAGAAGTGTATAACCAGATCCATCTTTAACTGAGTGTACACTCATCATCACATGGGGACATCATGAAATTAAACTCCTGAAACACAAAAACGGTGGCGTGTCAATGACTTCTGTGGGGACTACTGTCTTTATGGCCTCAATAAGTGGATAAGACAGATTTAGAAATATTGAAACTCCTTCAGGAAGACACCCCCTCGTACTCTATTTCTTACCTCGCTTTTAGCACCTACATAATTGTTGAGCTACGAGTCTGGATGTGATCTCTTTCTAATTTCCTTACTTCATCAAATAAATATATTCACTCATTATTGGATTTATAAACTTCGTGTAATGGGATATAACCCACTTCTACTTCACTGTTTTCTCGCCTGGAACGTAATAGAGAGTTTGGTACTTTTCCTAGAATCAAATCTCTATATTCCCCATGTGAGAAGTTGGCCTGCTATATGCTGTCCACTAGTTATAGTGGGCACCTTGCACCGGTCCAAACGACCTTTATTGATGATAGGTTTAAAGACAATCTTTATTGAAAGCTATCCTAGTGGTAGCTATGGAGAGCAGCCTTCAGGCTAAGTCTTGAAGGAGTGTTAAGCTGTTTGTTTTACCAGTTAGAATCTCATGAATGACCAAATGAAAGGAGAACCACACCAGGTATATATATAAAATATATGTATTTATTACTAAACACTACCCACTAGTCCCTTTATGAGGCTAGAGGTCAAAGTACACAAGTTACAAGTCAAATAGCACAGTAAAGTAGCACAATATATGATTAGCCCTAGGGGCGTACCAAACCATATATTAAGAAAGTGGTACAAGAACCACGACCTAAGTAGACACAAGGCCTAGAGCCTGTAGAATCGCTGGGACCCCAAGGAACCACCCAAGGTAGTGACACAGGGGACCCACGGGGGCTGTGTGCAGTGTGTGAATACAGCCGCGAGCTCCGTTATCGTCTATGGGAAAGTCGCGGTTAGAGTTTTAGAGTTTAAGGACACTTAGAAATGGATTAGGACCAAACCCTCTTGGACTTAGAAAATTCGAGGGTCAACACCCACGGGAGCACCGGAGTACTCGAGTTACCTCACCCAGGGAAGCCGGGTGCATAGGTGTCGAATGGTGTCGGGTCGCGTCGTCGATTTCAATGGCAGCCTGCAAGGAAGTGCTGCTGCCGGGAAGATGCGAAGTGTCCGAAGAGATCCAAGCCTGGATCCGAGATGAGAAGAACCTGAAAGCAGAGGGGACAGAGTCTGGGTCACTTGCCAGTGACCAGGGGCACGATAGTCGAATGCCCACCGATGTCGGGTGCTTCAGGTGAAAGAGGTGAAGCTTGACTCTTCAGCCACGAGGACCAGGAGGCGTTGACGACAACCAGAATCTGGATTCGAGCTGTCCCACAAAGGATGTCGAGTGCTGCAGTGTTGGTGTCCAGATTAAACACAACAAGCCTTGGCAACAGCAACCCACGCAGAAAGGAGAAAGATGCTTCTGTGCAGACCAGCAAGGTCTGAGGGACTCACCACTCGGTGGGGAGTCATGGCACGTCTGGAGCAACCAGGGAAGCCCAAAGAAAATCAGAGTTGCCTTCACAGGGACCCACCAGTCGACGGACCAGGGATCGCGAAGGAGCCTCAAGCGGAAATGGAAGAAGCGGGCCCACGGAACACTCGTGGAGTGTAGGCTCACAATCTTTGGTGCAAATGGTGCTCGGGCCTGGGCTACAAGTAACACAAAGCAGGACTTCAAGAGACGTCGAGAAGTTGATGCACTAGCAAATGTGCACGGTGCCCAGGAGTTCCGGTTCCACGTCACTCGTGAGGGCTGCGGGTCTCAGCTTTGCGGGGGACTCGGGTCGGCCTCTGAGAAGTCTGGAAATCCTCTTCCTGGGCTATAATTACTTCGGAGTCCGGCGGGAGCTTCGGAGATGCAGACCGGCAAATGCTTTGTTGGTGTCTGCCAAGCAGGGGAGTCACTCCTTGACCCCAAGGGAGATTTATTCAGTCCTCTAGTCTTGAGTAGAGCGTCGAAGTTCCAGGATTCAGTTGCAGAGTTTCATCCAGGGATATCTAAAGTCCTGTTGCCAGGGGTTCCTTACTTATACCTAAGAAAGGGGATGGACTAACTCTGTGGACCCACCTATGGGAGGGTTTGGAAAGAGGGGTGGCTACACCCATTTCCTTTGTCCAGTTTCGCACCAGAGCAGGGGCTGGCAGCCCCTGCAACCGGTTTGAACTGGGGTATGCACGAGGACACCAAATGTGCCCCCAGTGCAGGACTTCAAAGCACTCTTGGAGTGCACCCACCCAGCCCCAATCCACTAAGGCCTGTCTGGGAGGTGGTAACACCTCCCTGTGACAGGAAACCTATTGTCCAGGCCTCCCCTGGTGGAGTTTCGGTCAGCAGCAGGAGGCCAGTCTCGTGTCTGTGGCTGCAGCATTCATTTTGTGATGCCAGGCTCTGTAAAGTTTCTACCGGGTATACCGGTGCTGTCATGTCTCTCCCTCTAGAAGGGTGGGATCATACTCCCACACCATTTACTGGGGTGGGGGTATGATTCCAAGGTGTTTGACACCAAACACGACATGTTTCCGTGCAGCCATCCCAAAGTTAGCATTTACCGTTTAGCTATAATGCACTTAAGAGTATATGGTCAGGCTGCACCACAGACAACCCCGGAGAGGAGATTCTGAAGGCTACAGAGGGGCTCTGCTCATGCATGGGCACCCTCTCACATAAAACCAAGCACCCTGCCTTCAGGATTGATAAGGCCTGCCATAGGGGTGACTGATAGGTTTCTATGTGCAGTGATAGGTGAGATACAGTGAACCTATATCTCTGAAAGGGGTGCATGCACCACCTTACTCAGGCTGCTGTAGCAGTCCTGTGGTGTCATTTTGGAGGGCCTTCCAGGGGTGGCACAATACATGCTTCAGCCCCTGGTAGGCCACTAGGGTACCTATGCCCTGGGTACATAGTATACCATATACTAGGGACTTATAAGGGCACCCCAGAATCCAATCTGAAGTGTACTTAAGGTACATGGAATCAATTTAGAGAGGAAGCAGCTAGGCTGGGGTCCTGGATAGCAGGGCCCCAGCCAGACTAAAGTCGAAAAACAGTGATACATCAGCAAAAAGTGGGGGTAACCATAAGAGGCAGATCCTACTTTCCTACACAACCCCCCCCCCAAACGCAGGGACATTAAACTAACCTTGACCAGTTGAGTCTTCATGTTCTAAGTGGAAATATCTGGAGAGTCCATCTGCATTGGCATGGTTACTCCCAGGTCTATGTTCCACTGTATAGTCCATCCCCTGTAGGGAAATGAACCACCTCAAAAGTTTGGGGTTTTCACCCTTCATCTGTTTTAGCCATAAGAGGGGCTTATGGTCTGTCTGAACAATGAAGTGAGTGCCAAACAAGTATGGCCTCAGCTTCTTCAGAGCCCAGACCACAGCAAAGGCCTCCCTCTCAATGGCTGACCAACGTTTCTCTCAGGGGGTCAGCCTTCTGCTAATAAAAGCTACTGGCTGATCCTGACCTTCATCATTCAACTGTGATAGTACAGCCCCTACCCCCAACTCAGATGCATCTGTCTGCACAATGAACTTTTTGGAGTAATCAGGACTCTGCAGAATGGGAGCAGTGCACATGGCCTGCTTCAGGTCATCAAATGCCTTTTGACAGCTAACTGTCCACTGAACCTTTTTGGGCATTTTCTTAGAGGTTAAGTAATTCAGGGGTGTCACTATTGATCCATACCCCTTGACAAATCTTCTGTAATACCCAGTCAGGCCTAAGAAGGCTCTCACCTGAGTCTGGGTAGTTGGAGCAACCCAGTCCATGATGGTCTGGATTTTGCTCTGCAATGGTTGAACCTGGCCTCCACCCTCAAGGTAGCCCAGGTACACAACCTGACTCTGCCCTATCTGGCACTTTGTGTCCTTGATAGTTAGGCCTGCCTTCTGCAGGGCCTCCAAAACATTTCTGAGGTGGACCAGGTGATCCTCCCAGGTGGAGCTAAAGACAGCAATATCATCTAGATATGCTGCACTATAGGCTTCCAGACCTGTAAGGACTGTGTTCACCAACCTCTGAAAAGTGGCAGGTGCATTCTTCAAACCAAAGGGCATTACCACAAATTGGTAAAGCCCACCAGGGGTAGAAAATGCAGTTTTTGGCTTTGCATCATCAGCTAGTCTGATCTGCCAGTAGCCAGCTGTCAGGTCAAATGTGCTTAGATACTTGGCTGAGGCCAAAGTGTCTATTAGCTCATCTGCCCTTGGGATTGGATGGGCATCAGTCCTAGTGACTGCATTGAGGCCTCTGTAATCCACACAAAACCTCATCTCTCTCTTGCCATCTTTGGTGTGAGGTTTAGGCACCAGGACTACTGGACTAGCCCAAGGGCTATCTGAAGGCTCAATGACACCCAGTTCCAACATTTTCTGGACTTCAGTCCTGATACAGTCCCTGACCTGGTCGGGTTGCCTGTAAATCTTACTTTTAACAGGCAGACTGTCCCCAGTGTCCACTTCATGAGTGCACCAGGTGGTCTGACTTGGAGTCAGAGAGAACATGTGTCTGAACTGATTGAGCACCTGTCTACAATCAGTTTGTTGCTGGGCAGTGAGGCTGCCTGCCAAGGCTACACCATCTACTGACCCATCATTAGGGTTCTGTGAGAGCAGGTCAGGGAGTGGGTCACTCTCTTCCTCCTGTCCCTCATCAGTTGCCATGAGCAAGCCCATGTCAGCCCTGTCCACATATGGCTTCAGCCTGTTGACATGGAGCACCCTGTGGGGGCTCCTGGGAGTTTCCAGGTCTACCAGATAGGTAACCTCTCCCTTCTGTTCAACAATTGTATGGGGGCCACTCCACTTGTCTTGGAGGGCTGCTGGGGCCACTGGCTCCAACACCCACACCTTCTGCCCTGGCTGGTAAACAGTCAGCACAGCCTTTTGGTCATGCCAGGCTTTCTGTAATTCCTGGCTAGCCTCAAGGTTTTTGGTTGCCTTTTTCATATACTCAGCCATCCTGGAGCGGAGACCAAGTACATAGTCCACTATGTCCTGTTTAGGGGTTTGAGAGGTAACTCCCAACCTTCCTTCACCAGACACAATGGACCCCTGACAGGGTGGCCAAACAAAAGTTCAAAAGGGCTGTAGCCAACCCCCTTTTGAGGCACCTCCCTGTATGCAAATAAAAGGCAGGGCAAGAGTATGTCCCATCTTTGCCTAAGCTTTTCTGGGAGCCCTTTAATCATGCCCTTCAAGGTTTTGTTGAACCTTTCAACTAAACCATTGCATTGTGGGTGATAGGGTGTGGTGAACTTATAAGTCACTCCACACTCCTTCCACATTGCAGTCAAGTAACTGGACATAAAGTTTGCATCTCTGTCAGATACTACCTCCTTAGGAAAGCCCACTCTTGAGAAAATTCCCAGGAGGGCCCTTGCCACCACAGGTGCTGTAGTGGTCCTAAGGGGAATGGCTTCTGGGTACCTGGTGGCATGGTCCACCACCACCAGGATAAATCTGTGCCCAGATGCTGTTTGGGCATCCATGGGACCAACTATGTCAATCCCCACCCTCTCAAAGGGAACCCCCATCACAGGTAGTGGTATCAGGGGGGCCTTTGTGGTGCCACCTGCCTTCCCACTGACTTGGCAGGTTACACAGGAGCGACAAAACTCCTTGGTGTCTTCAGACATGTGGGGCCAGTGAAAGTGAGGGACAATTCTGTCCCAAGTCTTGTTCTGGCCCAGGTGACCTGCTAAGGGAATTTCATGGGCTAGTGTCAATAGGAAGCCCCTGAACTTCAGAGGTATAACCAACCTCCTGGCTCCTCCAGGCTTGGGGTCTCTACTCTCTGAGTACAGGAGTCCATCATCCCAATATATCTTATGGGTGCCACTTGCATTCCCAGCAGCCTCAGCAGCAGCTTGCTGTCTGAGGGGTTCAAGAGAGGGGCAGTTCAGCTGCTCATGGCTCAGATCTGCCCTGGAAGGGCCCCCTGTCCCCAAGAACTCAACCTGATCAGGTTCAAGCTCCTCTGGGACAGTTCCTTCTTCAGGCCTGAGATCATCTTCCTCAAAAGACTGATCTGCTTCCTGAGCCAAGGGGGAAGGCACTGCCTTAACCCTACTGCTCCTCCTCTTGGGAGGCACCTGGTCCATTGTTCCAGAATACAGGGCCTGTTCAGCTTTTGACATTTTGGCCTGTGACCTGGTCACAGCAAAGACATGTGCAGGGATCCCTAGCATTTCTGCATGTGTCCTGAGGTCCACCTCTGCCCAAGCTGAGGTTTCAAGATCATTGCCAAGCAAGCATTCGACTGGTAGGTCTGCACTCACCACAACCGGCCAGTTACCCCTCCCCAGGAGAAGTTAACAACTGACAGAGAATGGTCTGTTCTGACTTTGCTAGCATTGGTCACTTGGTACATTTCCCCAAGTATAATCTGCCCAGGATCCACAAGATCTTTTGTCACCATGGTGACACTTGCTCCTGTGTCCCTGAATGCCAAAGCCTCTCTTCCATTAATTAAAGGCTGCTGTCTGTATTTGCCCAAATTATTGGGACTCACAAAGGGGGACATATCCATGCCCCCATCACAGACTAGGACAGCCTGAGTTGGCACTCTGACTAGGCCAGAGCCCATCTCAGTACCCAGGGTCAACCCTACTAAACCCTTATTCTGAGTACTTCCACCACCACTTGTAGCTGGACTAGGGGGAACAGTTGCCTTAGGGGCAATGGTGGCTGGATTAGAGTCTTTGGACTTGGTGCAGTCACTGGTCCAGTGAGTTTTCTGCTTACAGATTTTGCACCATGGTTTCTTTTGGCCTTTTCCTTTGGTAGATTGGGATTCCCCACCAGATGCAGATTTTTGGGGACCTTGAGAAGACTTCTGGTCTTTACCCTTTTCCACATCCTTGTCAGAGTTTTTGGAATCTTGCTTCTTCTGGTCACCACCTTGGTTCTGTACCTTCTGCTTCACCCTGGTTCTGACCCATTTGTCTGCCTTCTTTCCCAATTCTTGGGGAGAGGTCAGATCAGAGTCAACCAGGTACTGATGTAGCAACTGATTCTGACAGTTATTAAGAATCTGCTCCCTCATGATTAAATTATACGATCCTTTGAAGTCACACACCTTACTGCCAAGTAACCAGCCTTCCAGAGCCTTAGTAGCACAATCTACAAAGTCCACCCAGTCCTGTGTCTGTGCCTTTTGGGTATCTCTGAACTTTAACCTGTATTGCTCAGTGGTTAGGCCAAACCCATCTATCAGTGCACTCTTCAGGACATGGTAATCATCAGCATCCTCTTCTCTAACAGTGAGGAGCTTGTCTCTACCTTTGTCTGCAAAGGAGAGCCACAAGATTGCTGCCCACTGCTCCTGGGGGACCCTCTGAACTTTACAGGCCCTTTCCAGTGCAGTAATCCATTTGTGGATGTCATCCCCACTCTGGTAGGGAGGGACAATCTTGCTCAGGTTTCTATGGTCATAAGACCTTTCCCTACCTCTAGGGAAGTTGATGCCACCATGGGACTCTAGTCCCAACTTTCTTCTTTGTCTATGAAGCTCTAGGGACTCCCTGTCTATAGCCAACTGCTCTCGTCTGATCCTAAGCTGAGCTTCTCCATACTTGAGCAGTCTCTCTTTCCTTTCATGAGAGGATTCCCTCCTATGAGAGGAAACAGAGGTCCCTACTGAGGTGTCAGAATGGTTAGACTCCTGAGAAGGAGATCTTGACCTTCTAGGCACACTCACAACTCTTCCTGGTGGGACAAAGGGGAGGCCATTCTGGTCCTCCTCCTCATCTTCAGGAGGAGCTGGATTTTTCAGGGCAAGATCATTGTCATCTTCCTGGCCAGTTTCAGAGGTCAGGTCCTGGGTTTCTTCACCCCTGGTCCCTTCCTCATCTTCTGCCCCACCCTCTCTGCCTGCCCCTTCAGACCCTGTGGGTCTTCTGAGATCATCCAACAGAAGCACCTCTATGAGGCGTTGGGTGTTGGCACTTTTGCCTGTCTTCAGCTTCCTAGTACTGCACAATGCTCTCAATTCCAAGAATGGGAGGTTGTCATACTTGGATGGTAGAAGCCCATTGGCTTCTGGCAGGCACCCACTGGTTCCTGGCCTTGAAGACATCACTAGTGAGGTGTGGTGTATGCACTACCTACTCTAGTGTGGCCTACTAAACTCTCTTGAGTTGTAGAAAGGGTGTGCTAAGCCCTTGACACACAACTCTAAGTTCAGTAGAACTTACTGTAGTTCTAAGCTTGAATTTATATGTACCTGAGGTACCTTTAGTGGTTTTCAGTTAGTCACACACTTGAGATTATCTGGTAAAACAAGGCAAGCTTGAATCCAACCGCTGCACACCAATGTGAGAAGTTGGCCTGGTATATGCTGTCCACTAGTTATAGTGGGCACCTTGCACCAGTCCAAACGACCTTTATTGATGATAGGTTTAACGACAACCTTTATTGAAAGCTAACCTAGTGGTATCTATGGAGAGCAGCCTTCAGGCTAAGTCTTGAAGGAGTGTTAAGCTGTTTGTTTTACCAGTTAGAATCTCATGAATGACCAAATGAAAGGAGAACCACACCAGGTATATATATAAAATATATGTATTTATTACTAAACACTACCCACTAGTCCCTTTATGAGGCTAGAGGTCAAAGTACACAAGTTACAAGTCAAATAGCACAGTAAAGTAGCACAATATACGATTAGCCCTAGGGGCGTACCAAACCATATATTAAGAAAGTGGTATAAGAACCACGACTTAAGTAGACACAAGGCCTAGAGCCTGTAGAATCTCTGGGACCCCAAGGAACCACCCAAGGTAGTGACACAGGGGACCCACGGGGGCTGTGTGCAGTGTGTGAACACAGCCGCGAGCTCCGTTATCGTCTATGGGAAAGTCACGGTTAGAGTTTTAGAGTTTAAGGACACTTAGAAATGGATTAGGACCAAACCCTCTTGGACTTAGACAGTTCTAGGGTCAACACCCACGGGAGCACCGGAGTACTCGAGTTACCTCACCCAGGGAAGCCGGGTGCATAGGTGTCGAATGGTGTCGGGTCGCGTCGTCGATTTCAATGGCAGCCTGCAAGGAAGTGCTGCTGCCGGGAAGATGCGAAGTGTCCGAAGAGATCCAAGCCTGGATCGGAGATGAGAAGAACCTGAAAGCAGAGGGGACAGAGTCTGGGTCACTTGCCAGTGACCAGGGGCACCATAGTCGAATGCCCACCGATGTCGGGTGCTTCAGGTGAAAGAGGTGAAGCTTGACTCTTCAGCCACGAGGACCAGGAGGCGTCGACGACAACCAGGAGCTGGATTCGAGCTGTCCCACAAAGGATGTCAAGTGCTGCAGCATTGGTGTCCGGATTGAACACAACAAGCCTTGGCAACAGCAACCCATGCAGAAAGGAGAAAGATGCTTCTGTGCAGACCAGCAAGGTCTGAGGGACTCACCACTCGGTGGGGAGTCATGGCACGTCTGGAGCAACCAGGGAAGCCCAAAGAAAATCAGAGTTGCCTTCACAGGGACCCACCAGTTGAAGGACCAGGGATCGTGAAGGAACCTCAAGCGGAAATGCAAGAAGCAGACCCACGGAACACTCGTGGAGTGTAGGCTCACAATCTTTTGTGCAAATGGTGCTCCGGGCCTGGGCTACAAGTAATCAAAGCAGGACTTCAAGAGACGTCGAGAAGTTGATGCACTAGCAAATGTGCACGGTGCCCAGGAGTTCTGGTTCCACGTCACTCGTGAGGGCTGCGGGTCTCAGCTTTGCGGGGGACTCGGGTCGGCCTCTGAGAAGTCTGGAAATCCTCTTCCTGGGCTGCAATTACTTCGGAGTCCGGCGGGAGCTTCGGAGACGCCGACTGGCAAATGCTTTGTTGGTGCCTGCCAAGCAGGGGAGTCACTCCTTGACCCCAAGGGAGATTTATTCAGTCCTCTAGTCTTGAGTAGAGCGTCGAAGTTCCAGGATTCAGTTTCAGAGTTTCATCCAGGGATATCTAAAGTCCTGTTGCCAGGGGTTCCTTACTTATACCTAAGAAAGGGGATGGACTAACTCTGTGGACCCACCTATGGGAGGGTTTGGAAAGGGGGGTGGCTACACCCATTTCCTTTGTCCAGTTTTGTGCCAGAGCAGGGGCTGGCAGCCCCTGCAACCGGTTTGAACTGGGGTATGCACGAGGACACCAAATGTGCCCCGAGTGCAGGACTTCAAAGCATTCTTGGAGTGCACCCACCCAGCCCCAATCCACTAAGGCCTGTCTGGGAGGTGGTAACACCTCCCTGTGACAGGAAACCTATTGTCCAGGCCTCCCCTGCCGGAGTTTCGGTCAGCAGCAGGAGGCCAGACTTGTGTCTGTGGCTGCAGCATCCATTTTGTGATGCCAGGCTCTGTAAAGTTTCTACCGGGTATACCGGTGCTGTCATGTCTCTCCCTCTAGAAGGGTGGGATCATACTCCCACACCAGTTACTGGTGTGGGGGTATGATTCCAAGGTGTTTGACACCAAACACGACATGTTTCCGTGCAGCCATCCCAAAGTTAGCATTTACCGTTTAGATATAATGCACTTAAGAGTATATGGTCAGGCTGCACCACAGACAACCCCGGAGAGGAGATTCCGAAGGCTGCAGAGGGGCTCTGCTCATGCATGGGCACCCGCTCACATAAAACCAAGCACCCTGCCTTCAGGATTGATAAGGCCTGCCATAGGGGTGACTGATAGGTTTCTATGTGAAGTGATAGGTGAGATACAGTGAACCTATATCTCTGAAAGGGGTGCATGCACCACCTTACTCAGGCTGCTGTGGCAGTCCTGTGGTGTCATTTTGGAGGGCCTTCCAGGGGTGGCACAATACATGCTTCAGCCCCTGGTAGGCCTCTGGGGTACCTATGCCCTGGGTACATAGTATACCATATACTAGGGACTTATAAGGGCACCCCAGAATCCAATCTGAAGTGTACTTAAGGTACATGGAATCAATTTAGAGAGGAAGCAGCTAGGCTGGGGTCCTGGATAGCAGGGCCCCAGCCAGAATAAAGTCGAAAAACAGTGATACATCAGCAAAAAGTGGGGGTAACCATAAGAGGCAGATCCTACTCTCCTACACCCCAGAACAAATGAGACAATTTATTTTAGAATTTGTCTGTGTCCTTTTTATGTTGCATGATCGTCTATCCCTGTTTGTCTCTACCTAAATCCTCGGATCTTCTGTCTTCCTTTCTCTACTCCCATATTGCGTGCACCCGAAGCCCTTTTGCTTATAAGGGAACTCTGCGTTGTATGTCTAAGCATGTGTGACATTAAGAAATGAATGGTTCCCTTGAAAACCAAGAACAGTGTTGCATGCTGTGCAGGTTAGCTCACAGAATCATCAGTTTTTTTTAATGATTTTACTCGAATGCACCAAAAAACTATTAAAAAAAAATGATTTTAACCCATGTAAGAGACATACCTCTCCTACTAATGCAACGATCTTCCAGCACACTGTCTATAAAATAAAGATGTACTTTCTATATTATGAAGGGAACGTCAAAACTACTACTAACCTAACTTATGTTAACTTTACGGGGCAAGAAATGCTCCGTTTGTGACTTTTAGTCACTTGTTTTAAAGGATTTCGCGTCCCGTTCCTACTTGTTGCTTTACTGTGACGCACATCTCATGAATCTACTCCAAGTACATTTTCTCCTCCTAAAGTAACAATATGAATTGCAATTACGAATACTCTTTTTTTGAATACCAGAAGCTTTGTACAATTTGGGGAAAATTCAAAAAGAAAGTAGTAAACCTGAACCTGTGTAATTACTCTTACGCACAGGTATGATGTAATACTTTTTGGAATTCACAAACATTGCCAGTAGTGTGCTTGGTGCAGTTTCCAGGCGTACTACTGGAATGTCGTGTGGTACATTCTCCAAGTTACTATTTCCCCAATGTGCAGATCTACATAACATAGTCTTAGATATTGAGGGCGCAGAGCCCTTTGTGCAAATGCACTACTTCTCCTTTGTTGTTTTTCTCTCCATGGAGAAATCATCTTTGCCAAGAGAGAAACCCCATCAGGACATCTCCATGTTTGGAAGTGATCTGTTCCACTCCTGATCCTAGAAAGGGAGTCACTCCAGACCTTTGAAAGAGTACACCTCTAACCATTCTCAGGATGGGAAAGGGGTGGATTGGAACTTGAGGGCCTTCCCAAACTTACAAGGCTAACCACACCTTGCTCTGCCCACTTCCCTCCCCTTGCTCGGGAGTTACTCAGTGCTTAATTTGAGCCGTGGTTTAAGGTACTCTGCACCAGCACTTAATTGTCAACACTGGCACTTATGGGAGCTGCCACATGGTGACACTGTCTGTCTAATTTAGAGATGAGCAGAACAACAATTTAAGGTAAAATATATTAAAAAGGACCAATAGCTGCTTCCCAAGTCATTGTTATAGGACCTGGATTAGTCTGAATTATAATTGGCAGGGCTGGCAAGGGCAATGGGTTGAGTAAGTTGCAGTGGCCTCCTGATGGGGGCCCTGGCATTTATTGTTTCACAAAGGAAGCACTGGAGTTACTACTGCGCATTTCTCCAAAGTTGTGGTGGAGAAATACATTGTAGAAAACCCATTGACGCCAGCCAAGATTCTCGCTTTGAATTCCTTACATGGATGTATTTCTGCGTCTGCTGTACAAGGCTGACGTTTTATGCACTATGCTTATTTATTGATGTTTGGAAGACATGATTCTGACAGAGTAATGAAGGGATAAATGTAAGCTACACAGGGATAATATTCTGAGTACCATTGAGAAGTGACTGATTGGTCCCGAGGAAGTGATAAACTTTGCTAAACACGTTAGCCAGAATCGGCCGGTCTGAAATAAGCATGAAGGGAGAATGCGTTTTTGACGTAAACGTAGGTTTATTACTGAAAATGCCTTAATGATCAAATGCCAAGTGCATAAATCTGCATTTATTGATTGATCTCTCCCTGAGAATAGTCTAACTCAGTGCTTGAAATGAAAATACAGAAGTGCAAGTACTTCTTTCCCAGATAACCTCTTTGCTGCTGAGAAGTGCTTGTACTCCCCCATTAAAAGCATTGGAGCAGTGCTGAGGAGTGACGGTACTAACCCTTCCAAATTAAAGTGCAGGTACTCAGTGCCTGATAGTGGCTGCCCATTTAAAAGCACTGATCTAACTAGGGCAATAGGCAGTATCAGCTGTCTTCGACCTAAAGAGTGCCCCGTGCAGCACACTTGCCTTCTCTCATATGCATTCTGTCCATGTTTAGACACTGTCACGGTGGACTTTAAACTGATTTTTGTCATACTGACTTTCATAATTTATATATATGTACTAAAACTGCGACCATATAACTCAATTAGGTTGCACAGAAGACTAGAATAATTGTCATACTATGGATCAAATAAATGCCTTGAGAAAAACCCTAACCTTAGTTTCCCTATAAGACCTTCACAACCATTAGCAATATTCACCTGTCCTCACTTCTTACTCGTGGAGCAGTATTAGCATCCCTGCATATTTGCACTGCAGAATGTGGTCATATAGAGAGCACGCCACCTTAATTTCGATCAGAACCTGTATCTTGCATGCATCAGTTTAAAAAACCTATGACTCGAGGTGATACAATGTGTAGCCAGTGTGTCATTGGTCACAGAGGAAGGAAGGAAATGGGCCCTTGGGTGCTGTTTGAATGATAAAATACAGTAACAATCAGGGTTTCAATGGGTCTCTCAGGCCTCTGGGCCCCGGTGCCACTGCACCTGCTGCATCGATGGAAGCTACACCTCTGTTGTGGAGCAAACCAGTGTCACTTCCTCTTTACAAAAAAACGAATGCATTAACTATTTGATCATTCGTCTGAATGATAATAATCACAATATCTGGGCTAAATATTATGTCACCCCTGCTACCCATGTACTGTACCTGCTCTTTATTTGTATAAATACACACACAAATCAAGAAGGTTTACTGGGTTTACCTTAGTTTGTTACATCTGCCGCATTTTTACTTCAATCCCTCTTCTTACTCTCCAAGGCCTGGAAGTGCTGTCACGTCACTGAAAGATGAGTTATTTTGGGTAATGCAAAACAGCAAAAATACATAAATAAATTACGCACATTAGTATTTAAACAGTGGAATGAGAAAGATAGATCAGGCAGCCAACTGAGCGTTCTGGCGAACCATTTGGCAAATGGCAGCATGGTCTGTAAGTGTTACGAAACCCCCAAGACGGCAATGCAGGGCAAATTACATGTTATCCCTTACAATCTTTTTATATTTCATGTTTATTTTGGTACAGTTTGCAAGAAAAGGGTGCTTTTTAAAAAACCGCGAATTGTTAATTGAAAGCAATACGTTAAACACTATTATAGGGGGTGGGTATCTGTGGTAATAAGACACAAATATTTGAATACATAGTTAGGAATATGGGGTTTTAGAAAGAGCACGCATCACTAAAAAAACACATTGTATCACCTCCGAGTCATAGGTTTTTAAAACTGATTCATGCAAGGTACAGGTTCTGATCGAAATTAAGGTGGCGTGCACTTTATATGACCACATTCTGCAGTGCAAATATGCAGGGATGTAAATATTTGGAATGAGTAGTATGATCAAACATCTACAAGCTATATGCCCGAACGAGTACTCCTCACCAATAATGCAAAAGCAGCAACAGAAGGAAGGGCAAAAGAAAACTGTTCCGCCGGAAGTAACCCAAGCAGGGAAGAGGAAGAAGACCAAGACTGCGGGTGGTTTCCATGTACTGCAAAAAATGCTAAAAAATAATTGTTCCGGGTAAAAGAACTCATGTGTCATCTAATTCTGTATGAACTAGCACCTGAAAAATTACCACCAGCACTTGAAAAAGTACCACACGGTTTTCTTCCAAAGGTAAAGAAGTGAGGAAGAGCACAAAAACCTGTTAATGAAAATAGCCAAAATGTTTAAAAAAATAATAAAAGAAAGAAAAGTTTAAAATAAACAATAACCAATACAAGGATTCTTTATAAAAAACCTTATTAAGGTCGAACAAGATGGCAACTCTCTAGGCAAGCTCTGCCACACAGCTGTTGTGGGTCCAGATTGCAGCTAATGAGGAGGCTGCACTAACTTTCAACCCACCACCGAAGGCAGATAAAGGCAACCGGCATGCATGGAAGAAATGTAGGTGATTTCAATGGAAGGGATTAGTGTCAGGGAGTAGCACTGCTGGAGCTGACTGTGAAGACTTGTGCAGCCAGGCCGCTGGATGGGAAGAAGGCCCTCTGCCTGCATGTGGGCTGTAACCACTGCCAACCTGACATTCAGTAAGTAGTTGGCCAGAGATCACAGGGCAAAACCACGAGGGCCAACGAAGGAGGTGCGCAGAAGGTGCATGCATGGGCAAGCGAAGCCGACTCACCCACACTGAAATTTAAAACTCTAGTCACACTAGGATGCTAGAACCATCATTACTCCTGACCGACCAAATTACATCCCGCATATCGACTTGCTGCGGTGACTGTGCAAGTCAGTGATACTGATGTGCATCTAGCAGCTAGATTTCAGCAGACCCATGGTGCGGACTTTATGCGTTTATTCACAATCCTTTTCCCCATCATCAGGACTGCAAATTAACAAAACATACAGAGTGAATCAACCAACCAAAGGCCCACAGCGTACTCCGTATGCCATGATGCAGATAAATAAGCCAGAAGGACATTAGCAATGTACTGACTTGATAAATAACAAATCTTCAGTGGAGCTGCTCATTGAAAGCATAATTGGGTTTCTTTCCCCCATACATATAAAGAGCAAAGGTATTTTCTCCAGGCCTTTAGACATCACATTTTATAGCATGAATCTGAAAAGAGTCTGTAAGAGGTTTGCAGATCATAGATTGCGAACATCAAATTTGAATGGTGATTAGTATTTTCTAGCATACTCCTGAGTAGTGACCTTTCATTGATCCATCATAAATGATCAGAACAGTGCCAATTGACCTAAGCCATCTATTGCCATGTAGCCAGAACCTAACTCTGTGTGCACAAATTCCCCCATAAGGAATGACTTCCTCAAGGCTGGCCCTGCAACGTCTGTTAAAGGAGGCATCGACAGGGTCTAAGATTGCATCAGAACCAGACCTTGAAGTGAACACGAATGTTAGAATGATGGAACTCTCAACCATTCATCAATCCCTTTGCAAGCTTGACACCTCAGTTAATGAACTCGCTATAGAAATATACTCAGTCCGGACCGACCTCTCCTCAATCAACTCAAGATTCGACAATCTGGAAAACAAACTAACTGATACTGGATGTCACATTGAGGCAATCTCAGAATGGGGTCAAGATATATGGTACTTGAAAAAGAAAGTTGTTGACCTGGGAGACAGGACCCGGAGGGACAACATCCACCTACAAGGAAGGCATAGCTGAAAACGCTGAGAATAATGTCGCCCTGGGGTTTCTGAAAGCCCTCACCCCGTGTTTCACAGAACTTACTTTCCCATAACCACTGAAAATTCAAAGAGTTCATCGGATTTGGTCATGCCAGCAGAGACAAGATGAGAGATCACAGCTAATAATAACATTCTTACACCAACACCAACATACCAGAAGAATTCTAGTGATGGCAAAGCAGAAAAGATGAAATGTGCGCACATCTTGGTGGATTTCTCAGCTGCAACTAATCTGAAAAGGCAATGCTTCTTAGTGCTGCTACCCAAAGTGGAGACTAAATATGATCTATCAATTACCAATTATGGTCTGCCATACTTATAACAGTACAAGGCACAGCAACAGAGTAGGAAGAACTGGTATAGCTAGTTCAAACAACAATTGATGGACAGAATGCAGAACAATGTCATACATTCACCCCAGTACAGAGATCTGAGCCTAAATCCATCGTTTTTTTGCTCACCATGCCATTCCAGTTTGAACCCAGCCATATGCAAATCAGTCTTGACCCTGTGCCCCATGGGAACAGTCCAGCCCGAACTGCCAGGCCAGGTCCTCCCTGGACTGGAAACAAGCATCCTAGGACCGGTTTCGAGGTTTCACCTCTTCAGCCAGGATAGCTTGATTCCAGTGGCATGGAGAGCACGGGACCCACGTCTGGGCATACCCGTCACACTCGGGGTGACAAATGCAAAAACAACAATTGATGGACAGAATGCAGAACAATGTCATACATTCACCCCAGTACAGAGATCTGAGCCTAAACCCATCGTTTTTTTGCTCACCATGCCCAGACGTGGGTCCCTTGCCCACTTTGCCACTGGATTCAAGATAGCCTGGCTGATGACGGCTGTAAGCCAGAAACTGGTCCCAGGATGCTTGTTTCCGGTCCAGGGAAGACATGGCTTGGCAGTTCGGGCTGGACTGTTCCCATGAGGCACAGGGTCAGACTGATTTGCATATGGCCATGTCTGAACTGGGGTGGCGGCGTGAGCTAAAGAATGATGATGGATTAAACCCAGATCAGTTGACTGGGGGTGAGTGCTTGCAATGTTCAGCACTCCGTCCATCATCCCCTTTGGTTTTGCTATGTTCGCCAAAAGTTTGCAGGGTATGCCCAGACGTGGGTCCCTTGCTCACTTTGCCACTGGATTCAAGATAGCCTGGCTGATGATGGCTGTAAGCCAGAAACCGGTCCCAGGATGCTTGTTTCCGGTCCAGGGAAGACATGGCTTGGCAGTTCGGGCTGGACTGTTCCCATGAGGCACAGGGTCAGACTGATTTGCATATGGCCATGTCTGAACTGGGGTGGCGGAGTGAGCTAAAGAATGATGATGGATTAAACCCAGATCAGTTGACTGGGGGTGAGTGCTTGCAATGTTCAGCACTCCGTCCATCATCCCCTTTGGTTTTGCTATGTTCGCCCTAAGTTGGCAGGGTATGCCCAGACGTGGGTCCCTTGCTCACTTTGCCACTGGATTCAAGATAGCCTGGCTGATGACGGCTGTAAGCCAGAAACCGGTCCCAGGATGCTTGTTTCCGGTCCAGGGAAGACATGGCTTGGCAGTTCGGGCTGGACTGTTCCCATGAGGCACAGGGTCAGACTGATTTGCATATGGCCATGTCTGAACTGGGATGGCGGAGTGAGCTAAAGAATGATGATGGATTAAACCCAGATAAGTTGACTGGGGGTGAGTGCTTGCAATGTTCAGCACTCCGTCCATCATCCCCTTTGGTTTTGCTATGTTCGCCCTAAGTTGGCAGGGTATGCCCAGACGTGGGTCCCTTGCTCACTTTGCCACTGGATTCAAGATAGCCTGGCTGATGACGGCTGTAAGCCAGAAACCGGTCCCAGGATGCTTGTTTCCGGTCCAGGGAAGACATGGCTTGGCAGTTCGGGCTGGACTGTTCCCATGAGGCACAGGGTCAGACTGATTTGCATATGGCCATGTCTGAACTGGGGTGGCGGAGTGAACTAAAGAATGATGATGGATTAAACCCAGATCAGTTGACTGGGGGTGAGTGCTTGCAATGATCAGCACTCCGTCCATCATCCCCTTTGGTTTTGCTGGTATAGCTAGTAACACATCCAACATTTTTGGAAGCGTCAGTCATGGAGATCTCCCTACTCAACACAGCAACTTCTGGACTGGAAAAACAGAGCACTGCCGAGGACAAACATCATTGGCCCAGGCAAGACTCCCAAAATCGCCTTATTTACAAGTTGCCGCTAACTGCAGTTAGCAGCACTTATCCAGCGTAAACATGAATTTTCAAGATCGCCACTTCTGTTAGCGGGACTTAACAAAAATTAGATGCAAGGTAGGCGTTCCCGTGAAAAAACTGCAGCTAACCACACTTCGTGATATTTACCAGGAATTCCTTGTATGGTGCAAAACCGAAAAAACTGCCTCTAAGTTCAGTTAGAGGCAGTTTTTTAAGACCAAAGAATAGCTGGTCTTAAAATTGGTGCAAACACTTGGGCCCACATATAAGATGTTTGGGTGCTGGACAGCGCTGCAAGGAATATTGCTGAGCTGCCCTGTGCCAAAACAAAAGGTCAGGAATGCGCCCTATTAATAAGCTAGGGCTCATTCTTGGACCTCATTCATGAAAATTGTTACATTGCTGCGACAAAACAGCGTTGCAACACTTTCCACTGCGCCCTCCTTGCAGCACCATGGATGCGGCGTATTTACTGTACGGTGCTCCATGTCGCAATCAATGACAGATACGTCTGAAATCCTGACATATCTGTCAGCGCTAAAGTCACGCATTGCTGCAGTTGTGTCGCAAGCATGATGCAACTCCAGCAATGCATGGGGCAGGCCTATCCCTATGGCACTGCGTCACCCTTACGCCCACCATGAGGCGGGCATAAGGTTTTGACGCAGTGGCATCCTAGAATTGTTGCAGTGAAATCTGATAGATTTCACTGCGCCACTCCTACGAGGCTTTGTTGCGTGGGAATGCCCACCCTGCATACATCATACCTGACACAGGTAAAATGTGGCGCAGGGCTTTACAAGGTCACGCATATGCCTAGATGCGTCACTTTGAAAATACGGCGCAACGTGGTGTAAAATTAACGCTGCAAGTACGTCAAGAAAATGACGAACCAGTGGCTTTAAACTGTCGGAAGGGGCTCATGAATAAGCCCCCCAGTATTTTTCCCCTATATTGACGCACAATGGCTGCCATGTGCCAACGCAGGCGCCCTTGGGCCATGGTGTTGTGGAGTTGATTGATGGTGTGCAGGAAGGGACACCTACCTGCACAAAACCTATCAATCCAGGATATTTCCTCTTCCTCTGTGTGGTGTGCGTTGATAGTGGATTTGAAGGTTGTGTGAGTTTCAGGGGTATTGTTGTGGCTCCATCTCCTCTCAAGGCATCTGCAGGTGTGTCTGGACTAGTGGAGGGTGGGAGTGAACCAGTTGGCCTTCTTGGAGTGTTGTTTGCCTGGTCTTTTCTTGAGGGGTGCCAGGGTGTTGGCGCAGTTGGAGATCCATTGGTGGAGGTTGCATGCTGAGGTGTTGGCGTCTGTAAGCGTTGGTGGAGTGGTGGTGCTGAGGGAGTTGATGAGAAGTTCTTCGGTGGCCTTGATCCAGTAGCGAGGGGAGGGGTGGTAATAGCGGTGGTGTACGGTGGGCGTGGTGAAGGCGCGATGTATACAATGATGTCGGTCCAGGAGAGTTCGGTGGTGTGGCTGTAGTTGAAGTTCCCGCTGGCGGAAAAGACAGGCTCGAGCGTGTGTCTGGCTATGTGGGTTGGCGCGGTGACTAGCTGCTTGAGTCCGATGTTGGCAAGGTTCCTCAGGAGGGGGGTGGTGTTCTGGTTACTTGGGTTGTCCAGGTGGAACTTGAGGTCCCTGAGTAGGATGTAGTTGGTGGATGGGAGAGCCTGGTGTGCAATGAGGTGTACGATGACATCGGTGAATGGGGGTTCATGGGCCAGGGGGCCTGTAGACCAGGGTGCCACGGAGGGTGGGGTTGGGGTTGGTCCGGATCTGGAAGTGGAGGTGTTCCATGGTCGCCGGTGGGTCATTAGAGTGCGTGGTCAGTCAGAGTGTGCTTTTGCAGACAATGGCACTGCCTCCTCCTGGACAGTCAGGGTGGTCCTTGCGGGTGATTTTGTAGCCGTCGGGAAAGACGATGGCAATGTCCAGTCCGGAGCAGAGGTTGGTCCAAGTTTCTGTAAAGAAGGCGATGTCTGAAGAGGTGGCGTCGAGGAGGTCCCAGATATCTGTGGCGTATTTGTGGAGGGACCGCACGTTGAGGAGGATGCAGTTGAGCTGGTCGGGTGCGCTGTTGGTCGGCTGGGTGGCAAGAGGCGCTGGTGTGATGATGTGGCAGAAGGTATGTTTGCAGTTTCAGCAGGCGCAGGGTGCAAGGGTATTCTTCAGTGATGCTAGATGGAGGCGGCGTGGCGTCCAGGGCTAAGGCAAGGAGGGTCCTGGCATCGTAGCGGTGGAGTATCCGAAAGGCAGGGTCCCTGGTGCTGGGCGTGGTACAAGGGTGGACGGGTGCTCACAGGCGTGCCTTCAGCGCACCAGTGGCACGCCCGCTGCGCATGGCCGCACAGCGTCCGCCATTAAGTAGTGCTGTGGGAGGGCTGGACAGCTGGGAGGTGGGAAACGTGGGAAAGGACACTAGAGGGGGCGGGGATGCGGGGTTCACAGCAGCAACAAGGGAGAGAATAGGGAAAAAGGAACTGAAAAAAAGCACAGGAAAAACAAAGCCAAAGAAAGCAAAGATAAAAAAACCAAAGGTAGAAAAGTAACGGAGAAGAGTAGAAAGATGGACAGGAACAGCAGAAAAGAGGGATAGGAGGGCAGTCTTGCTGCAGAGCAGTGACGCTCTACCACTGGACCACCAGAGATGAGGTGCAGGCAGGAGCTTGTGGGTCGATGAGGGACTCAAACACCTGACCTCCGGGTCAGAGGAACCAGCAGCAGCAGATGGGGACAGCAGCAGCAGCAACGAGATGGCACAGCTCTGTGGTAAGAGGAAGTCCACTAAGGGATAGTCCCCCGTACACCCGAAAGCAAACTAACAGGCGGCAAGGAAAGGCAGCACCACCGGTTGCCTTTTCTGATCTAACAGTGGTGACCGGATTCCCGTGTTCCCCAGTTCCCCAGTGAGTAACAGCAGATCAAGCTGCATACCCAAGGGCCTGGGCCCGAACCGGCCCCCATGCCCCTGGCACCCGCTGCCACCAATGGCTGATCTTAGCGACTGGAGCCAGTTAGTGGAGTCCACCACCAGTCTTGTGCGGTGTCCTCGGTGATGTAGGTCAGCCACAGCGCATGGATTGCTCAGGTCACGGTGTGCGTCACCCACAGGTGCTACACCTGGGCCCGACTCAACCCCCGGGCATCCTCCGCTACACGTCCCACCTTCTCCTCACCTGGACATTGACAGTGGGGCTCAATGCGCTGCACTCTCTTCAAATCTGTGACTCAGCGGGCAGGAGCCCCAGCCAGGCATGATTTCACAAGCCTGGGTACAGCAGTCGCCGCCAAGTCCACTGGGGAACCTCCTGATGCCGGTGATGCAACAGGGCCCCCTTAGGCGTGAAGTTGCAGCGCTCCCGCTACACAAGTTTGGCACTGCTCAGGGTCCTCACCTTCCACAGCGTCCGGCCAGCGCAACATCCCCCGGCCTGTGATGCAGAGAGGCACGGCTCATCATTGTTAAGCTCCTCCGTGCACCCCGGTGTAGTGGTGGCGCGTGGTATGTGATGCAGACCTCCCTACATTGGTGCGCAGGAGCACCTCTACCGTTCACAGCTCCAAGGGGCGCCAGGCGGTCTTCTCACTCAGGTCAGCAAAGTGTCTCCATGCGACCTGCCACACTTCACCACCAGGAAATGGTGATCGCCAACGCCTCGATATCTACCCCCAAGGCCCAGCAACTCCACAGCACCTCTGCCTCCCACTTCGGGTCACAGACGCAGGCCCAGCGAGGCCTCTGGCCCCGGGGACTGTCCGTGCTTTCACGGTTTTGGCTGCCATGGTGTTGCAAGGAGGGTGCTATGAAAAGTGATGCATCACTGGTTTTTACCAGAGATGCGCCTCTTTTCATAAATGTAGCCCTGAATCTGCATTCCCTCTTCCCCTGGGACTCCGGCTGGTCATTCTGACTGTTAGGGAGTTTGGGGGGGTTGTTGATCTGTGCTGCACTTCGCCCTGGCTGCTCCATTCTGTATTCCATTGTTTTTATTTTATTTTTTTCATTGGAGGTAGACTAATAGGCTATTTTTGCCTCTAGAGGCAAAAAAAGTGATGCTGGACTGACTAACGTGAGTTTTTTTGCTGCTAATTGGCCTTTTGTCACTTTTCTCTCGCTCTCGTCAAAATTTTTATCGCCTTGACGCTAGTGTTAGTGGCAGTTTTCACCGCAGCTAGCTGATTCTGTCGCCATGTAGCGACATATTGTAAATACATTGCTAACGGGGCGATAGTTTTCGGTGATAGGCCGCATTAAGAAAACTGCCGCTAACTAACGCTAATGCTAGTTAGCGGCAGTTCTTGTAAATATACCCCAAGCTGTGTCCAGCATTGCCACTCTGACTTAGATGGCTTGAATAGAATAGAAAAAAACCTGCTCTATGAAATGGACAAATTGTGGTCTCTGCTCGAGGCACCTATAGAAACTCATGGCAATTCTACCTGAAAGAAAACTCCTCATGTCTATCCTCAAATACTGGACTTTTTCAAGTATTGATTAATATTCAGTAAGATTTACTTCCATTCTTGCAGGTCAATATCAGTACATTTGATTAAGGTGTTCATTTGATACTTTCATGATGATGACACACAACATCTTTCTTTTGCCTATGATTGTTGGCTGTTCTCTGATGCTGACCTAGACTCTATCCTCTCTGTAGTATAGTTACTTATGCTTTTGGTTTCTACTGAATTCTTTCAGTTATTGTTTACTTTGCTGGAGCTATGCGACTTCTCATGACCCTTTGATGCACTAAGTTTGAAATTTGGGGACACTTTACAATTGCTTGTAGGTAATGTTCACCCCGTCTATGTCACAAATATTAGTTACTAATAATCTTTCTACAATAGGTGAAAAACTAAGGTAAGGGCAAACCACATTGCTTCCAGCATCCATTACTACTACCCTCAGTCATTATCTCTAAGCAACAGATAACTCCCCTCTCTGCTTCCTCCCCTCACTTGTTCCTCTATTTTCACAGCATATTTACTCTTATGTGGCACATAGCCCAGCCAGTAGTACGGTTATTTTGTTTTGTATATTTCCTGACAAGTGAATTATAACACAGCTCACCCCATGCCAGCTGATTGGTGGCACTGGAGTTTAACTCCAAGACTACAATTTTGATACCCAGCACAATTGTTTCCCTCTTTTCTTTGCTCTTTTCCTTCTTCTTATCCCTATAACTCCTCTACCTTCCCCTCCACCTTTCCTTTTCTTCTCCCCCTCCCTTACACACACACATCTACTCCTCTCACCCATACGTTCTCCCAACTCTTCCTGTAACCTAAGGGTAGGTTCAGATCTTAAAAGACAATAACAAACGCACTTGGGCATCTGTATAATTGTTACTTCATTTAATAGGCTGCTACTGTCACTTGTGATTCTTTCATCTTCTCTCCTTATTACCCAACATAGACAGCTGACATACTTAAATGAGAGCAGGAGGGAGGTGGCTGTACCCCGCTAGCAATCGTTAAGCCTTCACCTACTGACAAAAGTACGTTTTCTCCTGCATCATTGACTAAGCCCTTAACTGTCATCTCCCTTAATGGGAAATGCTTGTCACACTTTGTTAAGAAAATACAAATTCTACTACATTATCTACACACAAAGGATGCTCACATTGCTATACTGCACAAAACACACTTGTCAGATTCAGAATCATCTAAACTGTGATATGCTGTGGTTAAGTTCCATTATCAGTAGTAGATGATCAGTTGATCCATGGGTAGCACCCTCATCCACAGCAAGCTGCTCTAAGAAATGTGGAGTAGCTATCCTTATTAACCATCTTGTATCTCACAAGGTGAGGCATGAGAATGATACAGGACACCAGTTGAAACAAACACCCTACATGGGCATATAAGGGAGTATGTAGATACTGTGCAATCCCAGCAATTAGACATACTGATGGTATGTTAAAAACACACAAGCATGAACTCACTGAACGGTTTGTACACACTATGAGTCATTATACAGCTCAGATTAACCCAACACTATTATCAACAGAGAGCAGAGCATTTTTGGAAGGAAAATTTTCTGAAGAAGAAAAGATCGCAGATCTACATGCCCTTTCGCCAATCACTAGGTTTAGATGAATTCTAAGGAGAACATAAACAAGCCAATGCTGTTACCCTTTTATATAATCATTTAAGGACACTGATTCAACTGGATACCTAGGATCCATGCCGAAAAGAACAATAATCTTTCTACTCCCTAAATTTGGAATGGAACCCTTTGAATGTTCCAACTGTTAACCCATACCCCTTAATAACATGACTATGAAGGTATTAGCAAAAATTCCTGCTGCCAGATTCAGGATTATACGTCCCTCCTTTGTGCACAAATCACAAGTAGGATTTGTGTCATGAAGAACATCCAGAAAACATATGCAGGCTCTGTCACACCTATTGTGGGACACCAGGGACAAGCAGACAGAAGTATTGGTTGTATTGTTTAATGTGGAGAAGCCTTTGACAAGGGGGAGTGGAGCTATCATTTCCGCATCCTCGAGAGTGGTGGACTTGGCTGAGATTTCATGACTAAAGACCACTGGTTGTGCAAAGCTCCAATGGTGGGAATTAATTTTGGAGTGCAAGTCTCACACCTTATCATGATCTGTTAAGGCACTGGACAGGGGTGACCTTTGTCCCATCTTTTGTATTTACTTTCCTTAGAGCCTTTATTCACGCAAATCATACTTCGTGTGATATTACCTGTACAGAGACACTTGGGGGCAGGATAAAGACATTATGATAAGCCAGCTACAACTTGCTAATACTTACTAAACCCATGTCTTCCTTCCCAGTAGTCAGGTCTTTTATTTATGCCTTCTTTGATTTTTTGGGGCTACAAAGTTAACTGGAAGTAGTGTAATTGCTGCCTTTGACTAGGCGTACCACAAAAGTAAGAATACATGGATAGCCAATTAAATTGATTACAAAAGGCTCACAATTCCCTGGAATTACGGTGAATAGATGGTCGGAGAATACGATAGAGGATAACTTGAGTCCTCTGGATATCTCAGCTGAATAATGATTTAAACAATGGGATAATCTAAATTTGTGACTGTCAGGAAAGACGACTGACACAAATATTTTTTCAAATATCGAGTTGCAAGAATATTGTGGTAAAAATATTGTGAAGTCAAAATATGGAAGAACAGAATATAGAAGGTAAGAATATTGTTTTTTATACATACAATATAGCTTTCTAAAATATTGTGATCATTTACTTTAATATGGAACATTAAATACTGGTTCACAAATTAATTCATTATATGGTAGCTATTACATTAAATGTAGGTATTAATATTATAATTAGGGCTCCTGGTTTTATGGTATTTATTTTTTTGTCATTTCCGTCTGTATTTATCCATATTTATTTTTTGCCAACTTTATCTGTATTTATCCATATTTATTATGGGTTTTGTGAAAAAAGTAAAGCTGAAACTGGTATATTTAAACATTTATTTAACCAATAAATATGCAGTCGTGCTTGAATGCCTGCCAGGTTTCAGTGATATGAACACCCGCAGAAGATAAATCAATGCCCTTATATGAAAATATGTACATTTCAGTATCAGCCTTGTGCATAGCTACTGCTGTTAAAGCTTCTTGACTAAAATTCCTTTCTTTTTTAACCCCTTACCTATCAATCCACACAGTTATTGGCCTGGCAGTCATGGTAAATGTATTTAGAATCACTTAAAAAGCACCCAATTTCCGTTTTTATCCACATTTAAAAATAAATACAGACAAGAAAATAAATGGTTTCTGTCTGTATTTATGTGGAAAAATCAGTAAAAACGGAAAACAGGGAGCCTTAATTATAATTCTTTTATATGACTTTTTAGTATAGTTTGTAAATTTTAATGTGTAATTACATGTGTTTCCATCTAGTAGTAATTTACAGTGGTGGCTCCTCCGCTGAGGCGAAGGAGCGCGCCCCACTGCCAGAATGCAGCAAAAGAAGGGAAAAAAAGAAAATGATAATAACGGAATGTTATTATCATTTTATTTTGTCCTCCTGCTGCGACAGTGCGTGAGGGGGTGGGGCGGAGCTGCAGAGGAGGAGTGGTAGAACACTGTGCGCAATGACTGTTTGGTCGCCCTCTTGGGCAACCACAACAGTCATGTGCACATTCTCCCTTCTCCATGCTGGCTGCATTACAGACTGCATGGAGAACATGCCCACTCCTACAACCCCTGGCTGAGCGCCGTGTCACGGAGCTCAGACCAATCACAATGTTGCATTGCAGCTTTCTGATTGCCTTGGGGGGGAGCCTGGCTGCTTGCTTCCTGTTCTGACCTGGAGTCAGACACAGGCGGACAGTAGAGAAGACGTGGGAGCCGGCGGCGGCAGCAAGGTAAGTGTTATTATTTTTTATTTTTTTCAATGCAATCCCCCCTGAATGTCCGCCCCCCCCACCCATGAGCTGTGCCGGCCGCCCCTGGTAATTTATAATTTAATGGTGGGTTGTTAGGTTTGTAAGGTATTGGGGTGGGAAGTTCCTTAAATGATAAATTAGCCTTTTTTGTGTTAAACCATTTTTATGTTAATTAGACTTTCGATTGGTAATTAATTACATAAATTGTTTAATTGATTGATTAATAGTTATTTCATTTATTAAGATGTATTTTGTGATGTATTTTGTGATTTCAAGGTGCATTTAAAAAATGTTATAATTTAATTACCAATTTATAACTTAGTAGCTGATTATTTGGTTTGGTAATTGTGGACATTATTTAATTAATTATTTGTTATGTCAATTATTTGTTGTATTTTAATTAACTGTTAATTTATTGAATAGCTTATTTAATAATTGTAATTGTAATTTTGTAATTGTATTTATATAGTGCTCACTACCCCTGACGAGGCATTGAAGTTTTTTTTGGCAAGTAGCAGAGTACTCCGGAACCCAAAATGGATTTGTGGTGGGTTAGTATAGGAAAATGTGAGTTAATTTGAGCGATGGACATGCAAGTCTGTTGGTTGGATTGAGTAGTATAATGGAGGGGTAGAAAAGGAAAGAGTCCAGAAAGTGTTATTTGGGAGATCATATTAGTAAGATGAGGTTTGGGATGAGTAAAAGGAGAGATGGAGGAGGGAAGAGTCTCTAGAAAGGGGTTGAGGAGATCATAGTAGTAAAATGAGGTTTGTGATGAGTCAAAGGAGGGATACATGAGAGAAGAATTTAGAAAGGGTTGTTTGGGAGATCATAGTAGTAAAATCCAGTTGCGGCTGGTTAAATGTGAAAATGGCGAGGCGCAAAAGTTGCGGATGAGTGTTGTGCAGCGAATGAGTGAAACAAGCCAGCCCAACCATAAATGTGCCACACGGGGGGCGTGCCCCCTGAGAAACCTTTTTAAAAGGGAGTGGGCAACTGGTGCCTTTGCACACGTACTTCCATGCTGAAATTTAGATATTTAAATTTCTTCATATTTTCAAGCAGAAGATCACATAATTCAACAACAGAGTATCAGCATTTTATATATAAAACCTAACAGGTCTTCAACTTTCCTCTTCAAAAATAAAGTTGACAAACTTTTAAACTTATAAGTAGGTAATTATGTGAAAAGGAATTATGATAGAGAAACACCCTCACGTTGGCATTTGGAAACAACATTTCTTTGAGCTGAAAGTATTAGTAACCTCTTGGTGAGACAGCAGTGCCGCATTTTGTTACTCAGTTGTTAAAAGCTATCACACAGGCCACAACCATAGCTAAACAATATTCTACCACTGTCTTCAACTCATTATTTTAACCTCTTATTCTTCGTCTCCGGCAACGGCAACTATTTTAATTTTATCTTTTCCTCAATATTTCAATAGTGAAACGCTAGATAAAATAGTTATGATAATATTTACATATTGTGATAGATAAATAAAACAGAGACCCAGAAGCATCTAATCAAATAACTTATATGAAACTATGCAGTGACCTATAATAGATAGATATATATATATATATTCACTGAAAAAACCATAGGTTTCAGGGGCGTTATAGTTAGTTGGACATTTCACTCGTACAAAACCATAGAAATTCCCCCGTTATAGTTAGTTCAGCTAACTATAACTCGCGCGCCCGCAATGCACTGCTGATGACGTCACATATTACATCACTCATGACATGGTCAGTGACATCACTCATGACATCACTGATGACATCTCAAATGACATCACTGATGACATCACTGATGACATCATCCTTGTGATAGAGTGGCAGACCTCCTCTCACCCTAATATAACCTTTGATACACACACTCAAAAATACAAACTAACATTTTCAAAACAATGGACATACCAATACCAGTTCCAACACACCTATTCAGTAATTCCAAGATCTACACACACATCCACTCATTCACCAACAGTCCCTATACAGTCACTCATACATGTACTCACTCATCATATGTACTCATACACCTATACATCCTGTTACACACCGCCACTCATCCATAGAGTTACTGACACACATAGTCACACATGCAAACAAAGTATCAAACATCCATTTACTTGCATATACAGTTATACACACACTACCACACTTACATCTACAGAAACTTACACATACTTACTCTCTTAAACAATCACTTAAAGAAACACCTACTTATTTGTACAGGAACTCTTCCAATCTCTCACTCTCACATATACTCACTTATATACACCAATACTCACATATACTAGTTTAAAACATATGTAGTTACTCATAAATACACTATTGAGACAGTCATTCACTCACTAACACACCCATACACATACTCATCCACCTATACAGTCCTGCACACATGCTGTCTTCAACACATACAAACAGTGAGTCACTCATTCATGCATCTATGCACTAAGTAATACCCCCACCGAACCATACAGACAGTCAGACACTCATACTGATACTCAAAAAACCAACTAATAACCCATATAGACACTCATGTAGCTACTCACCAACCCATGCAGCCACTTATACACAAAGTGAGAGACTGACACAGATATTTTCATATTTAAACATTACTCACTAACCCATGTATTCACTAAGATACACTTAGTCAGTTATACAATCAATTTTACAAAAAAATCATCCATTTAGACACTTATATACCCATTTATTCTTCCATCGACCTTGAGATATACATATATAAAACATATTTAATTTTCAGAAAAACACACATTCACTGGATGATGTCATCAGTGATGTCATTTGAGATGTCATCAGTGATGTCATGAGTGATGTCACTGACCATGTCATGAGTGATGTAATATGTGACGTCATCAGCAGTGCATTGCGAGTGCGACGAGTTATAGTTAGCTGAACTAACTATAACGGGGGAATTTCTATGGTTTTGTATGAGTGAAATGTCCAACTAACTATAACGCCCCTAAAACCTATGGTTTTTTCAGTGAATTTCTAAGGTTTTTTAAATGCTAATTTCTAACTATAACGTGCCTGAAACCTATGGTTTTTTCAGTGAATTTCTAAGGTTTTATAAAATGCTAATTTCTAACTATAACGTGCCTGAAACCTATGGTTTTTTCAGTGAATATATATATATTTATTATACTATGTATACATGTGAAAATGTCTCGGTCCCCTGTTTGCCTCGGTGGCACGGATAAAATGGGTGGAACTGACGTCAGCAAGCCAACGAGATCCTCTTATGGCGCCGATGACGTCATACGGTGTCGCGAGTGGAGCCGTGCTCGTTGACGTGGGAGTGCTAGGAAAGAATTTCCATGGAATGCTGGTGCAGGGGATATTCACCTAAGTGTTCAGGCTAGTCCTTTGGGAGCAACTGTTTATGTTGCCACTCCAGAAACCGAAACCAGTGATCCGAGGGCAGAGGCCCTGCAGATGGCACACGAGGTGGGGTGCCCAGTCATGTGCACCGGCGGGGCAGCGAAGTGACAAGCACCACAACCCACAAAAAAGGTAACGAGGGCACTGAATAACACAGGATCTTCTCTTTGTATCTGGCAGGAACAACGAAGTTAAAATGCCCTAGTACCAAAATGTAGAATTAGTGCTACAACGGTCTTCAAGAGGACCTGCGATGCCGCTTCTGCCTCCCGTACCCTGGAGGCGGCACATGGGTCACGCGGCACGGTCATACTGCGGTGGGACGCACACTCGTTGACCTCTCATGGCACTGCTCCACACTTCAGGGAGGACGCTTTCCATTAGCTATGTTTTCTGATGACATGTCGCGCCGGCCCCGTCCAACAACAGAACTCCTTTAGATCCAAACAGACTCTTCCACTCTCTCACCGGAAGTGAAACCAGGCCACGCGGACACTTTCACAATACAACAGCCGGGAATGCACTTTTCGGTAAAAAAACACATTCCTTCCTCCTAATTAATCAAATAAACATCTCACTGAAGAACAGGGGCCAGCTTCGATCGGTAAACAGCCGTTACAACGACTTTTTTACTTTGCGATACCATTACAACATCACGAAGTCATTACTACGCATTTTTTTAGAACTCATGGTCATTTACCACGCATGCCTTTACAACGAATTTTGTTGTAAAGGTATGTATGGTAAATGACCATGCGTTCTAAAAAACATGTAGACGATCCATGTCGTTGTAAGGAAACAGAGGCTGTTCCGTTTCCTCACAACGACGTGCACCGCCCTCAGAGACGACGTGAAGCAGGAATCATGAGGAGAGAGGAACCACGAGGAGTGAGAGGTAAGGGGGATTGGGCATGGGGTGGGGGTTTCTTTTCTAGGGTTTAGGGTAGTGCAGTGGTGTTTGGGTGGTGTAGGGGGTCGTGCTGGGTGTAGTGTTTTAGGGTTTAGGGTAGTGCAGTGGTGTTTGGGTAGTGTAGGGGGTCGTGCTGGGGGTAGTGTTTTAGGGTTTAGGGTAGTGCAGTAGTGTAGGGGGTCATGCTGGGGAGGGTGTTTTAGGGTTTAGGGTAGTGCAGTGGTGTATGGGTAGTGTAGGGGGTCGTGCTGGGTTAGTGTTTTAGGGTTTAGGGTAGTGCAGTGGTCTTTGAGTAGTGTAGGGGGTCATGCTGGTGGTAGTGTTTTAGGGTTTAGGGTAGTGCAGTGGTGTTTGTGTAGTGTAGGGGGTCATGATGGGGGTAGTGTTTTATGGTTTAGGGTAGTGCAGTGGTGTTTGGGTAGTGTAGGGGGTCGTGCTGGGGGTAGATTTAGGGTTTAGGGTAGTGCAGTGGTGTTTGGGTTGTGTAGGGTGTCATGCTGGGGGTAGTGTTTTAGGGTTTAGGGTAGTGCAATGGTGTTTGTGTAGTGTAGGGGGTTGTGCTGGGGGTAGTGTTTTAGGGTTTATGTTAGTGCAGTGGTGTTTGGGTAGTGTAGGGGGTAGTGCTGGGGTAGTGTTTTAGGGTTTAGGGTAGTGCAGTGGTGTTTGTGTAGTGTAGGGGGTAGTGCGTGGGGATAGTGTTTTAGGGTTTAGGGTAGTGCAGTGGTGTTTGGGTAGTGTAGGGGTTCATGCTGGGGCTAGTGTTTTAGGGTTTAGGGTATGGCAGTGGTGTTTGGGTAGTGTAGGGGGTCGTGCTGGGGGTAGATTTAGGGTTTAGGGTAGTGCAGTGGTGTTTGTGTTGTGAGGGGGTCATGCTGGGGGTAGTGTTTTAGGGTTTAGAGTAATGCAGTGGTGTTTGTATAGTGTAGGGGGGTTTAGGGCAGTGCAGTGGTGTTTGTGTAGTGTAGGAGGTCGTGCTGGGGGTAGTGTTTTAGGGTTTAGGGTAGTACAGTGGTGTTTGTGTAGTGTAGGGGGTAGTGTTTTAGGGTTTAGGGTAGTGCAGTGGTGTTTGTGTAGTGTAGGGGGTCATGCTGTGGGTAGTGTTTTAGGGTTTAGGGTAGTGCAGTCGTGTTTGTGTAGTGTAGGGGGTCGTGTTTTAGGGTATAGGGTAGTGCAGTGGTGTTTGGGTAGTGTAGGGGGTCATGCTGGGGTTAGTGTTTTAGGGTTTAGGGTAGTGCAGTGGTGTTTGGGTAGTGTAGGGGGTCGTGCTGGGGGTAGTGTTTTAGGGTTTAGGGTAGTGCAGTGGTGTTTGTGTAGTGTGGGAGGTCATGCTGGGGGTAGATTTAGGGTTTAGTGTAGTGCAGTGGTGTTTGGGTAGTGTAGGGAGTCGTGCTGGGGGTAGTGTTTTAGGGTTTAGGGTAGTCCAGTGGTGTTTGTGTAGTGTAGGGAGTCGTGCTGGGGGTAGTGTTTTAGGGTTTAGGGTAGTGCAGTGGTAGAGCTGGACCAGCGACCATGATGGCCGCTCGGAGCTGAAGATCCCTGGTGAACCCGCACACCAGCTTCCTGAGCGGCGCTTGCCGCGCTCTAATCCCGCCGAAAACAACAATCCCGCAATCGGAATGCTGGCAGATTATTTGGATCTCAAAATCGCATTGCTCCGATCCTGAATTGCCAAGAAATGAACCGCGACATCACCGTAAGAAATTAAGCTAAGATGGCGCATGGGGAGCCTCGGGACCGCGCCCGGGGGCCGGGAGAAGTGAGCCGCGATGTTGCCGACCTCCACTTTACCATCTGATGGCGGCCCCCCCCAGCACTGATTTGCCGGCTGACTCCCCTGGGGAGGAAACTCCACGTCGAAGAACCCGCCTGTCTGCGCCATTAGAGAGGTACGGATGCTGCCGGAGGGGGAGGGGCCCGCGAATCTGACCTGCGGCTTCCCCCGCAGCCGGGCCCATCCTCTGGACCGAGTCCTGGCCGGGAAACATAGGGACACTGGCGCGAGCTGCGCGCCGCTCCACTGCACGGCAAGCACCCCTTTGTGTGAGGCGGCTCCGCATCATATACCGCCTGGTGAACCTTCTCCAGCGCCGTCACCAGCGGCCTCTCCCTGCAGCCTTTGGGAGCTTTGAGACACCGGCGCCTCGTGGATGGAGGGAAGTTTTAAGGGCAGCCCACCGCTCTCTGTATAGCTGCATCACTGTCGGGTCCTGAGGCGCCCAGGGTCCCCCACCATTAAGATCCTGCACAAGTAGTTAACACGCACTGTTTTTCAACAAGACTAGGGAGGGCCTGCAGGCTTTGGAGCTGTTCCCTGCACCTCTCCCTTCACTGCTCTTGGTACGTACAGGAGGTGACTGCCCCCAACAATCCAGGCCATAATTGCTGGGAGAGCAGAATCCACAACCAGAAGGCACAGGTGGCGACGCGCTTTATTGGTCAAGAGGTGGAGCATTTTTCACCGCACAGGAGATCCAGGATCATCGCCCTAAGGCTTTCACGCCCGAGTCTGAGTTGGTCCATTAAACTCCAAGGACCTTCAGCACTTAGTCGGTCATTACCAAGATGGCCGCTGATCTGTAGCTGGTTAAGATGCTCCCACGGCCGGGATCATCAGCATTTAAAATATCCCGTGGATACCCTGCCATCCACCTACCATTTTACCACAGTGCCCCAAGACCTGTCATTATTATTGTGGCTAATCTATTGTTCACTTGTAGCTGAAGGCAGAGGTGAGCGGACCCTCCCCCAGCGCGAGGCAAAATGGCGGCTCCTACCACGCTTGTCCCGCCGACAGGGGAGATGCGTCCAGGCGGGCTTTTAATGGACTGCGTTACCCCCAATCACATATTGACGCTTGGGAGATCTTGTGACCTTTTAAGAGCTAAGGGAGACTGGCCCATCCTTCCCTGTAAAGTACTGTAGCACCTGCCATCTTGATCAGCCCTCACCTGACCCTGTTCCTGCTCACCCACCAGGACATTTACTCTGAGAACTTTCCCTAGTTAGCTGAGACCTAGCCATTTTGACTGATGCCCGGTGGAGCTACCTCGCGAGCTAAAGGGGAGATGGGCTTTGGACTCCTCCTTGGCCATCACCTACCGAGCCGGTCTTTGGGCAAACTCTCCTGCGTCTCTCCTGTCCTTATCTCCCTCCTCCCTTCACCTTACCCCCTACCCCTTTCCGCTCTACCCTTCTTCTCTTCCAGCTATTGACCTTTGCCCTCTCCCGTCCTTGCTCATAGTTCCCACCCTGATTACCAACTGGACTTTCTTCTGTGGGCTTTCCCTCGTCAGTTGAGACCTAGCTTTTTGACTGATGCCCGATGGAGCTACCCTGTTTAGCTGAAGGGGAGACGGACTGTGGATTCCCTCCTAGGACGTCACCTACCCAGTCGGTCATTGGGCAGACTTCCTTTCGTCTCTCCTGCCGTCTTTTCCCTCATCCTCATCCTCTCCCTTCACACTTCCCCTTCCCCCCTCCGCTCTATTTGTCTCACCTTCCTTTCCTCTCTCAATGTGTTGATTATTCTTGATGTTATGTGTAATTGTTATCATTTTTCTGTAACATTGTGTAACCTAATGTAAAGCGCTCTGATACCTACGGGTCTAGCCAGCGCTATATAAAACTCTAAAAATTAAATAAAATAAATAAAATAAAAAAATACTGTTTTAGGGTTTAGGGTAGTGCAGTGGTGTTTGGGTAGTGTAGGGGTCGTGCTGGGGGTAGTGTTTTAGGGTTTAGGGTAGTGCAGTGGTGTTTGTGTAGTGTAGGGGGTCATGCTGGGGGTAGTGTTTTAGGGTTTAGGGTAGTGCAGTGGTGTTTGGGTAGTGTAGGGGGTCATGCTGGGGGTAGTGTTTTATAGTTTAGGTGGTGCAGTGGTGTTTGGGTAGTGTAGGGGGTCGTGCTGGGGGTAGTGTTTTAGGGTTTAGGGTAGTGCAGTGGTGTTTGTGTAGTGTGGGAGGTCATGCTGGGGGTAGATTTAGGGTTTAGTGTAGTGCAGTGGTGTTTGGGTAGTGTAGGGAGTCGTGCTGGGGGTAGTGTTTTAGGGTTTAGGGTAGTCCAGTGGTGTTTGTGTAGTGTAGGGAGTCGTGCTGGGGGTAGTGTTTTAGGGTTTAGGGTAGTGCAGTGGTAGAGCTGGACCAGCGACCATGATGGCCGCTCGGAGCTGAAGATCCCTGGTGAACCCGCACACCAGCTTCCTGAGCGGCGCTTTGCCGCGCTCTAATCCCGCCGAAAACAACAATCCCGCAATCGGAATGCTGGCAGATTATTTGGATCTCAAAATCGCATTGCTCCGATCCTGAATTGCCAAGAAATGAACCGCGACATCACCGTAAGAAATTAAGCTAAGATGGCGCATGGGGAGCCTCGGGACCGCGCCCGGGGGCCGGGAGAAGTGAGCCGCGATGTTGCCGACCTCCACTTTACCATCTGATGGTGGCCCCCCCCAGCACTGATTTGCCGGCTGACTCCCCTGGGGAGGAAACTCCACGTCGAAGAACCCGCCTGTCTGCGCCATTAGAGAGGTACGGATGCTGCCGGAGGGGAGGGGCCCGCGAATCTGACCTGCGGCTTCCCCGCAGCCGGGCCCATCCTCTGGACCGAGTCCTGGCCGGGAAACATAGGGACACTGGCGCGCAGCTGCGCGCCGCTCCACTGCACGGCAAGCACCCCTTTGTGTGAGGCGGCTCCGCATCATATACCGCCTGGTGAACCTTCTCCAGCGCCGTCACCAGCGGCCTCTCCCTGCAGCCTTTGGGAGCTTTGAGACACCGGCGCCTCGTGGATGGAGGGAAGTTTTAAGGGCAGCCCACCGCTCTCTGTATAGCTGCATCACTGTCGGGTCCTGAGGCGCCCAGGGTCCCCCCACCATTAAGATCCTGCACAAGTAGTTAACACGCACTGTTTTTCAACAAGACTAGGGAGGGCCTGCAGGCTTTGGAGCTGTTCCCTGCACCTCTCCCTTCACTGCTCTTGGTACGTACAGGAGGTGACTGCCCCCAACAATCCAGGCCATAATTGCTGGGAGAGCAGAATCCACAACCAGAAGGCACAGGTGGCGACGCGCTTTATTGGTCAAGAGGTGGAGCATTTTTCACCGCACAGGAGATCCAGGATCATCGCCCTAAGGCTTTCACGCCCGAGTCTGAGTTGGTCCATTAAACTCCAAGGACCTTCAGCACTTAGTCGGTCATTACCAAGATGGCCGCTGATCTGTAGCTGGTTAAGATGCTCCCACGGCCGGGATCATCAGCATTTAAAATATCCCGTGGATACCCTGCCATCCACCTACCATTTTACCACAGTGCCCCAAGACCTGTCATTATTATTGTGGCTAATCTATTGTTCACTTGTAGCTGAAGGCAGAGGTGAGCGGACCCTCCCCCAGCGCGAGGCAAAATGGCGGCTCCTACCACGCTTGTCCCGCCGACAGGGGAGATGCGTCCAGGCGGGCTTTTAATGGACTGCGTTACCCCCAATCACATATTGACGCTTGGGAGATCTTGTGACCTTTTAAGAGCTAAGGGAGACTGGCCCATCCTTCCCTGTAAAGTACTGTAGCACCTGCCATCTTGATCAGCCCTCACCTGACCCTGTTCCTGCTCACCCACCAGGACATTTACTCTGAGAACTTTCCCTAGTTAGCTGAGACCTAGCCATTTTGACTGATGCCCGGTGGAGCTACCTCGCGAGCTAAAGGGGAGATGGGCTTTGGACTCCCTCCTTGGCCATCACCTACCGAGCCGGTCTTTGGGCAAACTCTCCTGCGTCTCTCCTGTCCTTATCTCCCTCCTCCCCTTCACCTTACCCCCTACCCCTTTCCGCTCTACCCTTCTTCTCTTTCCAGCTATTGACCTTTGCCCTCTCCCGTCCTTGCTCATAGTTCCCACCCTGATTACCAACTGGACTTTCTTCTGTGGGCTTTCCCTCGTCAGTTGAGACCTAGCTTTTTGACTGATGCCCGATGGAGCTACCCTGTTTAGCTGAAGGGGAGACGGACTGTGGATTCCCTCCTAGGACGTCACCTACCCAGTCGGTCATTGGGCAGACTTCCTTTCGTCTCTCCTGCCGTCTTTTCCCTCATCCTCATCCTCTCCCTTCACACTTCCCCCTTCCCCCCCTCCGCTCTATTTGTCTCACCTTCCTTTCCTCTCTCAATGTGTTGATTATTCTTGATGTTATGTGTAATTGTTATCATTTTTCTGTAACATTGTGTAACCTAATGTAAAGCGCTCTGATACCTACGGGTCTAGCCAGCGCTATATAAAACTCTAAAAATTAAATAAAATAAATAAAATAAAAAAATACTGTTTTAGGGTTTAGGGTAGTGCAGTGGTGTTTGGGTAGTGTAGGGGGTCGTGCTGGGGGTAGTGTTTTAGGGTTTAGGGTAGTGCAGTGGTGTTTGTGTAGTGTAGGGGGTCATGCTGGGGGTAGTGTTTTAGGGTTTAGGGTAGTGCAGTGGTGTTTGGGTAGTGTAGGGGGTCATGCTGGGGGTAGTGTTTTATAGTTTAGGGTGGTGCAGTGGTGTTTGGGTAGTGTAGGGGGTCGTGCTGGGGGTAGATTTAGGGTTAAAGTGGTGTTTGTGTAGTGAAGGGGGTCATGCTGGGGGTAGTGTTTTAGGGTTTAGGGTAGTTCAGTGGTGTTTGGGTAGTGTAGGGGGTCGTGCTTGGGGTAGTATTTTAGGGTGTAGGGTAGTGCAGTGGTGTTTGGGTATGTTAGCACTCTAGTTGTTCATTAGATCACTGTAGTAAAGCTACTGCTCACCAGGGAGTTAACTGGAAGTCTACTGCTGGTATTGAAAGTGATTGTTTCAGTCTGCATGTCAGAATTTTCTAATGAAATAGAAGGGGATTTGAGATCTCACTTAAAACATGCCCTAAATTTTCTTTCTGCAGCACTAACCATAATTTCTATGGCAAAATGAACCCCTCATTTTGTTCCTTTTTAAATTAAATGTTTTAAGTGTTACCAGTTTATTCCAATCAAGATGGCTTCAGGTGTGCCATACTTTTGTCATAAGTAAGACTGTTAGCGCTCTAGTTGTTCTTTAGAACACTCTGCGAAGCTGCAGTAGAACACAAAGGCATCAACTGACAGGCTGCTCCTGTTGAAATATAACAGGAAGATATTTGAGATCACACTTGAAACATGTCCTAATTTTTCTTTCTACAGCACTAACCATAATTTCTATGACAAAATGAACCCCATCATTTTGTTCATTTTTAAATTAAATGTTTTAAGTGTTACCAGTTTATTCCAATCAAGATGGCTTCAGGTGTGCCATACTTTTGTCATAAGTAAGGCTGTTAGCACTCTAGTTGTTCTTTAGAACACTCTGGGAAGCTGCAGTAGAACACAAAGGCATCAACTGACAGGCTGCTCCTGTTGAAATATAACAGGAAGATATTTGAGATCTCACTTAAAACATGTCCTAATTTTTCTTTCTACAGCACTAACCATAATTTCTATGACAAAATGAACCCCCTCATTTTGTTCCTTTTTAAATTAAATGTTTTAAGAGTTACCAGTTTATTCCAATCAAGATGGCTTCAGGTGTGCCATAATTTTGTCATAAGTAAGACTGTTAGCGCTCTAGTTGTTCTTTAGAACACTCTGGGAAGCTGCAATAGAACACAAAGGCATCAACTGACAGGCTGCTCCTGTTGAAATATAACAGGAAGATATTTGAGATCACACTTGAAACATGTCCTAATTTTTCTTTCTACAGCACTAACCATAATTTCTATGACAAAATGAACCCCATCATTTTGTTCCTTTTTAAATTAAATGTTTTAAGTGTTACCAGTTTATTCCAATCAAGATGGCTTCAGGTGTGCCATTCTTTTGTCATAAGTAAGGCTGTTAGCACTCTAGTTGTTCTTTAGAACACTCTGGGAAGCTGCAGTAGAACACAAAGGAATCACCTGACAGTCTCTGCCCTTGTTGGATGTACATGTTTTACTGAGAATGTCAGACTTCATTCTCACATGACTGAGAAAGATAATGTGAATTTACAGAAAATATGCTCTCATTTTAGCTTCTGGAGCACCTTCCAAAACTGTATGGGACAAGCATGTGAAAATAGTTTTCTCTCAAACTGTCAGGGGACACGGAAGCCTCGTTCGCACAAGCAAGCGCTGAGGCTAGGGAATGACTACAATTCCCAGCGGCTTTAGCGTGACGTCTGGCGTCGGACGCCACGCGTCACGTGAGGCGGAAGCGAGTGAAGTAGCGAGGATGCGGGGCAAGACGCTGCCGATTATTCGCTGGTCCCTGGATCCTTGTTGGCCGTTCCAAGCTGCTCTGGGTCGGGTAAGGAGTGCCGCTGGCACCGCTTGTTCCATTCTACCCTTGTTATAATCCTGGTTATAACTCTTGATGCCTATCTCTGCCGTTTAGGATTTCCGGCATAGGAGTGTGTTGTAGCTTACTTTTCCCTGCGTTGGTGAACTCTTCCCTGAATCTCATACGAAGAGTTCATGCGAGGGAAAAGCGCTTTGCTCACTTTTGGTGCCTAATTACATTGGAGGTTTATTTGGGTGTACAGTTCTACATTTCCCTGCGTTGGCGAACTCGTCTCTGAATCTTACGAAGAGTTCATGCGAGGGAAAAGCGCTTTGCTCACTTTTGGTGCCTAATTACATTGGAGGTTTATTTGGGTGTACAGTTCTACATTTCCCTGCGTTGGCGAACTCTTCTCTGAATCTTACGAAGAGTTCATGCGAGGGAATACTTTCATATGCTTTACGAGTTCGGGGTTGCCCTACCACTAATTATCTAAGTGAGGTACTTCCTCTCGTGAGAGTGACGTAACTCTTCACCTTCTGAGGGGTACCTGCATCTATAGGAAATCCTGGAGTAGTGGTCTTGAATGCGACTCAGTGTTCCTTACACTGTATTATTCGTTCTAACCTAATGTGACAATTACAGCTACTCTTATATTTTGGCTTTCGCTGTTTTCTTTTTACACAGGGGTGTCCTGGACAAAGGGGCATCTTGAGCGTCAATGTGTACCTCGCAATCGCAGGTATAAGCCTTTTGCATGAGATATTTATATATGTATCTATCATCGGGAAGAATAGGGTTTTGCTCATATGGTCCTATGTGTCTTCCAGCATACTGTATGGATTGGAGGTTACAAGCTCAACACCCCTGTTGGTCGGCACTCTTTAATTTTCTTTATAGGTTAGTGGAAGTATGGGTACCAAGGGAGGTGTAGAAAGAGAGAACGGTGAAAGGTTCCCATAGTAATGATATTTCTTCTTTGTGTTTTACTACAGGTCTCCCTCCCTGCTGTCCCCATCCTTCCCTTCCCCCGCTTAACCACTCTTTAGTCTGTGTATTATTATTATCCAGACTTGGGGCTGTTGAGAGGTGGACCCCTAAGAGCATCGGTTCGATCCTGAGGATACGTTCAGGCCTGGGACAGAATAATCGGCCCACGAATAGCTCTATCCTCCCGGTTGAGCTGATACTGGTATGGCCACGTTAGATGACGTCATGGCAGCCCTTGCCTTAGTGCAGGTAGAGCTGGCGGCTTCACGTAATGAAACCGCTGCTTTACAAGCAAGAGTAGACAGACTACAGCGGAATCCGTTTGACTTCGGCAATCCTGCACAACCCACAACTAGCTCCATGGTAGTAGAAATCCCAACACCTATACCTCTTGCCCCACCAGAAAAATTTACAGGAGACATACATAAGGTCCAGGTGTTTCTAACTCAGATTTTACTGCACTTCAATTGCAAGCCTAAGTTGTTTTCAACTAATCAGGCAAGAGTGTCTTTTCTCATTTCCTACTTAGCTGGAGATGCAGCTCAATGGGCAGTCCCTTTTGTCAGAAGAGATGATCCGATGCTACACGATTGGGTCGCTTTAGGGAGGAGTTTGAGAAAACTTTTGACCGCAGGGCAGACACCTTTTCAGCGGATAGAGAATTACTGGAACTGAGGCAAGGGAACAAAGACCTATTGGGATACTTGAACACCTTCCGACGGTTGGTAGCAGAAACTCAATGGCCTGAAAGCAAGCAGTCCGCTATTTTCTATCAGGGCCTCAGAGAAGAATTAAAGGATGTGATTGCACAAGTGGATCCCCAACCTCAGACGTGTTCTGCGTTAATCGAATTGACCATGCGATTGGATCATAGATTGAGGGAACGTAGAGGGGAAGGCAAGAAAAAAGAGAGATACCCCCCTCGTTTTGAAAGAACAAGGTCCTCGGAACCTGGAGTCTCCACCCCGGAACCCATGGAAATCGGAACGGTGAGAGCCTCATTGACCGTGGACGAAAGAGATCACAGGAGAAAAAACGGATTGTGTTTATATTGTGGGAAGAAGGGCCATTATCTGAGGGAGTGCCCAATAAAACCCAAGTTCAGTCGTACACGCCTGGGAACATCTATGGTGAATGATCTGAAGCCTTTAAAGGAAAACTGAAGAGCTCGAGACGTATAGAAGGGGAGTCTTCGAGTGTAATGTGCATCCCTTCACTTAAGAAAGAACCTGTTGTCAGCAAGGAACATTTCTTCGTACCTATAATTGTGTATATCAACCAAGAACCCTGTACCACACAAGCCATGGTGGATTCTGGAGCTACAGGTTGTTTCATGGATACTACAGAAGCCCACAGATTAGGGGTCCATCTTGTCTCCAAAACCATACCGGAGGCGGTATTTGCAGTGGATGGTAAACAACTGGAATCTGGTCCCATATGCCAGGCCACCGAACCGTGTATTGTGGAATGCATAAAGGGACATCAAGAACTCATAGCTTTTAACATCATCCAAGCCCCATTCTATGGTGTGATATTGGGGTTGCCTTGGCTCTCCACTCACAACCCCGATATTGACTGGAATCAGAGAACTTTGAGCATGACTTCTGAATATTGTAAGGAACATTGTTGGAAACTCTCTGAATCGCTTACTCCCCTCGAAGAAAAACATCTGCACATTGCCACTGCTGCTGAGAAGGAGATTGAACTGCCTTCATGCTATCAACAGTTTGAAGATGTCTTCAATGACCAGAAGGCGGAAGTACTGCCTGCCCACAGGCCCTACGATTGCAGGATCGATTTGAAGCCAGGTTCAGTGGTACCTTGTGGCAGGGTTTATGCCTTAACCGAGCCCGAAAACAAACATCTGCGCCAGTATTTGGATAAGTACTTGGCTTTGGGGTTTATCCGTCCATCCAGTTCTCCAGCGGCTTCCCTCTCTTTTTATACCCAAAGCGAACGGAGAGTTAAGGACATGCATTGACTTTCGTGCCTTAAACACCATTACCATACGGAATCAGTATCCACTCCCGCTGATTTCTGTATTATTGGAGCAGGTGAAGGGAGCCGTGATATTCACGAAATTGGATCTTCGCGGAGCATACCATCTGGTACGGATGCGTCAGGGAGACGAATGGAAGACTGCATTTAAGACTAGGTATGGGCTATACGAGTACCTAGTCATGCCTTTCGGCTTATGCAAATGCGCCTGCGGCGTTCCAATTCTTCTTAAATGATGTCTTACGGGAATACCTAGACCGGATAGTCGTAGTATACATTGACGACATCTTGATTTACTCTACACAAGAAGAAGATCACGTGAGACATGTGAGTTTGATATTACAGGCTTTGAGGGAACACCATCTTTTTTGCAAAATCAGCAAATGTGAGTTCCATGTCTACACAGTAGAATTTTTGGGTGTAATGCTCACACCATCAGGTCAGGAAATGGCGGAGCGCAAGGTGAGAGCTATTACTGAATGGCCTTGTCCAAAGAATGTCAAAGACATACAGTGTTTTATGGGATTTGCGAATTTTTATAGGCATTTTATATCCCAATTTTCCAACAAAGCAGCACCACTTACTCGCCTAACTAAGAAGAATGTATCGTTTCAGTGGACACAGGAAGCCCAGAAAGCATTCGATGTACTGAAAGAAGCATTCGTTACCGCTCCCATTTTAACGCATGCCAATCCCAACTTGCCATTTATACTGGAAGCGGATGCCTCCGATGTTGCAATTGGAGCCGTGCTTTCCCAGCGAGATACCACCACAGGACAAATGCATCCGGTTGCTTTTATGTCAAAGAAGCTAAACAGAGCAGAACAAAACTACACCATAACAGAAAAAGAATTACTTGCCATCAAAGAAGCATTTGGGGAATGGAGGCATTGGCTGTTAGGAGCACAACATAATGTTACAGTATATACGGATCACCGTAATCTCCAATTTCTAAAGACCGCTCGCCAACTTACTCCTCGCTTACTAAGATGGATGACGTTTTTTGAAGAATATAACTTCATAGTAACATTCCGTCCTGGAAGCCTGAACAAAAAAGCTGATGCCTTGTCCAGACAAGAGTCCACATTAATACCCTGGACCTGCCCAGAAAGAACTATCCTTGATCCTCAAAAGGTTATCGGAGTAGTGCATATTGACCCGTTCATACGAGACGTTAAGAAAGGACTCCAGACCTTTCAATGGAAGGATTGGTTGAAACACCATCCAGAATGGACAAAGAAACAAGGTGTGGTCATGAAAGGGACTCAGGTTCTTGTTCCCACTTTGAAATTGAGACAAACCGTCTTTCAGTGGTGCCACACAGATCCTAGTGCTGGTCATCATGGCAAGGATAAAACTTGTGAAAAAATCTTGCGACAGTTCTGGTGGCCTTCTCTCAGAAAAGATATACCTGAATGGATAAAAGCTTGCATTGTGTGCGCTCAAACCAAGACCATACCAGGAAAACCACAAGGGCTATTGCAACCCCTACCCACTCCGGATGTTCCCTGGGAATGGTTTTCGTTGGATTTCATAGTTGGGCTTCCATCAGATAAAGGACATACCGTGATTCTGGTCGTTATTGACTTTTTAACAAAGATGGGGCATTTCGTGGCCTGCAAATCAATTCCTACAGCAGGACATCTGGCCAAACTTTTGATGGAACATGTAGTGAGATTGCATGGCTTACCTAAGGTGATTGTGTCAGACCGTGGAACCCAGTTTACAGCCAAATTCTGGAAAGTATGGTGTTCAGCGTTACATATCTCGTCAGCCTTGTCAACCAGCTTTCACCCCCAAACTGACGGACAGACAGAAAGACTGAATAGAACATTGAAACAATACTTGCGTAGTTATGTTGACTATAATACGGACACCTGGGTGGAGTGGTTATGGTTAGCTGAAATCGCATATAACAACGCCCAACACAGTTCTACCAAACACTCTCCCTTCTATAGCACCTACGGTTATCACCCTCGTTTTATACCATTCAGTACGCCAGGCAGGTGTGAACGTATTCCAGAAGTACAGGAAAGAATAGTGCAGATACAAAATGTCCTACAACACACAAAGAAACATTTGATTCATGCTAAGGTGTTGTATAAAAGACAGGCTGATAAACATCGCAGACCAGGGCCCACTTACAGGAAAGGGGACTTAGTGTGGCTATCAACCCGTAATATCCGATTCAAGAGATATAGCGTGTTCAATCCCCGGTATATAGGCCCCTACAGAGTAGTGAGACTTATTAACCCGGTGGCAGTGAAGATAGCTCTACCCTCTCATATGAGAGTTCACCCTGTGTTCCACGTCTCCTTGTTGAAGCCTGCTTACGGCCCTGCGCAGGCTAGACCGGCGCCAGTATGGATAGAGAAGGAGGAGGAGTATGAGGTCGCTAGAATCCTTGATTCCAAGATCTGTCGTAACAAACTCTGGTTTTTGATTGCATGGATGGGGTATGGTGCTGATGAGAACTCTTGGGAGCCCGAATCATCGGTGCATGCCCCTAGATTGGTTGCTGCTTTTTACAGACGGCATCCCAACAAGCCTTGCGCCTGCCTGTGCTCTCCGGGAGGGGGATGTACTGTCAGGGGACACGGAAGCCTCGTTCGCACAAGCAAGCGCTGAGGCTAGGGAATGACTACAATTCCCAGCGGCCTTAGCGTGACGTCTGGCGTCGGACGCCACGCGTCACGTGAGGCGGAAGCGAGTGAAGTAGCGAGGATGCGGGGCAAGACGCTGCCGATTATTCGCTGGTCCCTGGATCCTTGTTGGCCGTTCCAAGCTGCTCTGGGTCGGGTAAGGGTGCCGCTGGCACCGCTTGTTCCATTCTACCCTTGTTATAATCCTGGTTATAACTCTTGATGCCTATCTCTGCCGTTTAGGATTTCCGGCATAGGAGTGTGCTGTAGCTTACTTTTCCCTGCGTTGGTGAACTCTTCCCTGAATCTCATACGAAGAGTTCATGCGAGGGAAAAGCGCTTTGCTCACTTTTGGTGCCTAATTACATTGGAGGTTTATTTGGGTGTACAGTTCTACATTTCCCTGCGTTGGCAAACTCTTCTCTGAATCTTACGAAGAGTTCATGCGAGGGAAAAGCGCTTTGCTCACTTTTGGTGCCTAATTACATTGGAGGTTTATTTGGGTGTACAGTTCTACATTTCCCTGCGTTGGCGAACTCTTCTCTGAATCTTACGAAGAGTTCATGCGAGGGAATACTTTCATATGCTTTACGAGTTCGGGGTTGCCCTACCACTAATTATCTAAGTGAGGTACTTCCTCTCGTGAGAGTGACGTAACTCTTCACCTTCTGAGGGGTACCTGCATCTATAGGAAATCCTGGAGTAGTGGTCTTGAATGCGACTCAGTGTTCCTTACACTGTATTATTCGTTCTAACCTAATGTGACAATTACAGCTACTCTTATATTTTGGCTTTCGCTGTTTTCTTTTTACACAGGGGTGTCCTGGACAAAGGGGCATCTTGAGCGTCAATGTGTACCTCGCAATCGCAGGTATAAGCCTTTTGCATGAGATATTTATATATGTATCTATCATCGGGAAGAATAGGGTTTTGCTCATATGGTCCTATGTGTCTTCCAGCATACTGTATGGATTGGAGGTTACAAGCTCAACACCCCTGTTGGTCGGCACTCTTTAATTTTCTTTACAGGTTAGTGGAAGTATGGGTACCAAGGGAGGTGTAGAAAGAGAGAACGGTGAAAGGTTCCCATAGTAATGATATTTCTTCTTTGTGTTTTACTACAGGTCTCCCTCCCTGCTGTCCCCATCCTTCCCTTCCCCCGCTTAACCACTCTTTAGTCTGTGTATTATTATTATCCAGACTTGGGGCTGTTGAGAGGTGGACCCCTAAGAGCATCGGTTCGATCCTGAGGATACGTTCAGGCCTGGGACACAAACATGATTCATGATATCCCAGCAGAAGGTTTTTCACAGGGTAAAATCACCTTAGAACACACCACAATTCCTGAAATTAGTATGGTACCATCAACAAATGAATTCTAATGTAACTAAAGTCTGTTATCACCCTTTATAGTTCTCCTTTTGGTAACCCTCAAAATATTCGATTCACTACAATGCATTTCAATGGGGTACTATCATTTATATTGGTCCCAAGATGGCTGCCAGCAATTCCAGGATGAAGTGCTGACAGCCAATCAGATCTCACGATGACATGTGTGGTTAGGCTCCGCCCAGATATATATGTGTTTTCTTTTCAAATTTCTCAGGAACTACTGAACGGATTTACACCATTTAACCAAAAGGCATGACTCTGAACCAAGGGCTACCTTTTGCCAAATTTGGTGTAATTCCGTTCAGCAGTTCGGGCTGCAGCTGCGATGAAAGGTTCCTATGGAAAATTGCATGGGGAAAACACGTTTTGGGACCCCCCTTTTTTGTCGGCCCCCACTTGACGAATCACCCCGAGACTTTCAGAATAGGAGCGGACCGGAGCGGGCCACGAGTTTTGAAAATTTCGCGAAGGTTCGTCAACCGGCGCCAAAGTTATTTCAAATAGAATGTTGCGGATTTCCTATGGAAAATAGGTCCTAACTATAACTATCTACTGGCGACCGCCAGTAGATAATATATATATATATATATCAGGTCAGTCCCTTCTGTAAGCTGGGACCCGTGAGAGGTGGCGCGCTTCAATATCCAAAAATCGTAACTTCATTGAAGGGCACTCTCAGGAGGATTGCAAAAACAGAAATTATTTATTTGTACCTAGTGTCGCCAGTATGGTAGTTATAATTAGGACCTGGTTTCCATAGGAAAAGCGGTTTTTGTTTTGACAATAACTTTGGTGCTGCTTGACAAAAAAAAAAGGGGGGGGGCCAAAACATGTTTTTCCCATGCATTTTTCCTTAGGGATTTTGAACACGACTACAGCCCAAACCACTGAATGGAATTACACCAAATTTGGCGGAAAGCAAGCTTTCCGCCAGAAAGCGTGCTTTTTATGATTTGGCGTAAATCCGTTCAGTAGTTTTAGAGATATTTACATTTTAAAAATATAGATATCTGGGGATGTGGATCTTTGAGGTGGACTTACGGATCCACTGTCCCTGTGCTGAAATTTGAACAGCTGCCAACACTTCAACCAGGAAGTGTTGGCAGCCATCTTGGGACTCAGCTTGAAGCTGAGTCCCACATAAAATGTAAAAAATAAAAAAAAGGGGGCAGGGTAGGAATACCCTGGCCCCCCAGATATGGTGGGAGGGTCCCACAGGCACCCCGCTGGGGGTTGAGAGCATTTTTTAATTCAATTTTTCCACGAATTCATGGGTGTACTGGCAGATCTGCAGCAAAATTGAAAAAAAAAGATGCTCGGACTCCCACGGATCTTTCATAGAAAGCCCCTGGGTGGTCCAAATCCCAGGGGCAATGTATTTTAATTATGCGGTGGAAACCCACGCGCACCCCCCACGCTCCGGGGATCACCACCTCCCTGGGGCAAACAATATCAAAATGATGTGAAGGGGCCCACATGGCCCCCCACAGACCTGGGGACAGCCACCTCCCTGGGGCTATTTAAAAAATTAGTACGGGGGAGGCCGGTACAGCCTCCCCACCAGCCCTGGAGACTGCCACCTCCCCAGGGCTAATTGCAATGAAATGGGGGGCCTCGCAGATCCTCCCTGCCCCGGGGACCACCACCTCCCTGGGGCTGTTTAATTATTACATGGGGGGCCACATGGACCCCCCTGGGCCCCAGAGACCGCCACCTCCCGGTGCAGACCCTACCTAAAAGAAGAAGAAAGTAGGGGGGCTGCACAGCCCCCCTCTTGGAGCCATTCATGGCCCTGGGGACATCAGCCCTCAGGGCCGGCTCCTGCTATGTCCCAGGGTGCCCAACCCTGGGACATAGCTGTTTGCTATGGCTTGGTGGGAGCTTTACCGCTCCCTCCAAGCCGTAGCAAACTGTGCTTCACTTTGAGCAAGTGAGAGCATTTTGCTCTTGCTTGCTCAAAGTGAGCTCAATTGCTTTGACAGAGAGGGAGCTGGCAGGGACCGCGGGGGCACTGAGGCTCCCCCCGAGGTCCGCAATAGAGTGGATGCCCTGGGTGGGACCAGGGCACCCACAAGTGAGGCCGGGCCTCGGGGATGGGGTCCCTGGGGCTGAAATTGCCCCCCACTTTTTAAATGTAGGATTTTTTTGAAGTAAAAAGTTTTGGCCCTGGGGGATGGGGTCTCCGGGGCCGAAATCGGCCTGGGGAGGGTGGCTGCTCAGCCCCCCTCCCTTTAAGTTTTTAAAAAGGCTGGGCCCCAGTTGATGGGGTTTCTGGGCCCAAAATCGGCCCCGGGAGGGGGGCTGCGCTGTCCCCCTCCCCCTATTCAAAATAGGCCTGGCCCCAGAGGATGGGATCACCGGGGCCAAAATTTGCCCAAAGAAGGGAGGCACGCGGCCCCCCTCCCCGAATAAATGTTTTTTGTTTTTTTTTAAAGACCAGAAAGTCACCCGAGGCCCGCCCCCTTTCTTCACCACTCTGCGAACGTGCCTCCTGGTGCACTGTTGGTTGGGGGATGAAGTTCCCTTAGATGCTGAGGGTCCTTGGGGGCCAACAAGCCCTCCTGTTACCTCCAGTAAGTCCCAAACAGCCTTATTGCTGAGAGGACTTTGGAGACCACACCCCTTTCTCCACCACTCTGCAAACGAGCCTCTTGGCTCACTGCTGGTTGGGGAATGTAGTCCACTTGTCTCCAGAGGGTCCTTGGGAGCCAGAAACCCCTCCTGTTACCTCCAGTAAGTCCCACACAGTGGGATTTTTTTTTTTACGGAGTTTTATATAGCGCTTTACATAGCACCAGTTGCGTTACATGAGGACACATTAATTTTTGTTAGGCACGGGGAGATTAAGTGATTTGCCCAGAATCACAGGATGCTCAGCGTCATTGCCGAGACTCGGACCCGGATTCGAGGTCGACCGCCCTAGCCGTTAGGCCAACTCCTCTCCCCAATTGCTGAGAGATGGTCAGAGGCCACGCCCCCTTTTTCCACCACACTGCAAACATGCCTTCTGGTGCACTACTGGTGGGGGGATGAAGTCTCCTTGGCAGCTGAGGTCCCATGGGGGTCAACAAGCCCTCTTGTTACCTCCAGTGAATCCCACACAGTGGGATTGCTGAAAGGTATTCTGCACCTCCTGGCGTACTACTGGTTACGGGATGAAGTCCTTTTGGAAGCTGAGGGTCCTTAGGGGCCAAGACACCCTCCTGTTACCTCTAGTAAGTGTGACACAGTGGGATTCATGAGACCTGGTCAGAGGACTGGCCCCCTTTCTCCACCACTCTACAAATGTGACTACTAGTTAAAAAACCATGGAAATTCACTGAAAAACACAAAAATTACAGGGACGTTATAGTTAGGAAATAGAATTTTAAAAAAACCTTAGAAATTCACGTAAAAAAACAAAGGATACAGGGACGTTATACTTAGGCTGGCATTTGATTTGTACAAATACAGAGAAATTCAGCAGTTACTATAAATTACGCCCCTGCAGTGGACTGCTTATGACCTCACATTTTACATCTCTCATGACATGGTCAGTGACATCACTGATGACATCTCAAATGACATCACTAGTGAAATCATCCACACTCACACACCTACTCACTGATTCATAGAGCCACTCACCCATACAGCAACTAACACAACCACAACCTCACATATACAGCCACTCATGCACCGACTCTGACAAATACAGCCACTGACACATCCAGTCATACAGACATACAAACTCTTACACACCCACTCATACACCCATACAGCAGTCTCATACTGAATCATTCCCCTATACAAATACTCACATACCCACTCACTCACCCATACAGTCACTCACACTTCCACTCACTCACACATATAGTTACTCAAACATCCACTCACTTACTGATAGATATGCTAACCCATCTACTCACTCATCTATACAGTCACTAAGACAAGTACATGCTATCCCATACAACTTCTCTCACACTCACTTACTCACTGATACAGCCACTCACACACCCATTCACTCACCCATACAACTATTCACACACCCACTCAATCATCCATACACCCACTTACACACCCATGCATGTACTCATTAAGTCACTTATGTACCCTGTCACTCACCCATACAGACATTTATGTACCTGCTCAGTCACCCATTCAGCCACTCATGCACTCTCTCATTCACCAATTACACCCACTGACACACCCACATCCTCACCCATACAGCCATTCATTCATCCTCTCATTCACCATTAAAGCCACTTACACACCAACTCTCAAACAGCCACTTACTGGCTCATACACCCATTGACACAGCACTCGCTCACCTACACAAAAACTTGCACACCCACTCACTCATGTATAGTCTCTCACATACCCACTCACTCTTGTATACTCCACTTACACACCCACTCACTCACCCCTATACGAACTCCCACAATCACTTACTTTAGTATGTATGTTTAACACTCAGGGGCCAGTTATGATGCGGCCCGTTCCTGGCCGCATCGTAATGGGCCGCTTGGTTTACTTTCCAACCGCCACATTATGATGGTGGTGGTCAGAAAGTAAACTGGCCCGTCATTCCGGCTGGCTAACGACAGGCTCATAGAGCCCGTCGGCCAGTCAGAGCCGGCTCGTAATCCCAAAGGGCGGGCCTTTCCACCCTTAAGATCACGATGCACTGTCCCGACATGGTTCCCATGCCGGCCTGTCAGACATGGAAACCATGACGGAAAGCGTGTTTGGGGGCTCCAGTAGCGCCCCCTTCTGTGTGCAGCCTCCAGATGGAGGCCCACTGTTGATCCCTGCACCTTGTGGCAGGCTCCTTATGGGGCCTGCCACGGGGTGCAGGGATGACCAACACTCCCATTTCTCGATGGGAGCTTGTGTTACGGCCGGTTTCTTAGGGCCTGATTTAAACTTTGGTGGACAGACTTTTATTCAGTCAGGGCTATAAAGTAAAGTACTTTGTCACCCTGATGGAGCTCCCACCTGCCACATTTTGAGATGTACACCATCCCAGCAGACATCTCTAGCATTGGCAGAAACCGCCACCATGGCAGTTCCACTCAATGCATTGTAAGTTTGACGCACGGCTCCGTCAACATGATGGAGCCACATGGCAAACTTACAATGTTTATTTTTTTATCTTCCAAAACAAAAACCTAAAGTGCCCCCTCACCTTAGGCGATTTCTCCCATGGCAAGTGGGGCATTTTGCAGTTTTCACTGTCCCTTACAACCAGGTTTTACCTGGCACTGATGGACAGTGAAAACTACTCATGTGTTCGCCCACTCTAAATTGGGTGGATGGACGCATGGCAAAACCTCTGATGGCCCTTACTCCGTAGGTCCGTCAGAGGTTTAAATTGGTGGCATAGACAAAGTAGTCCCCACAGTTGACATAATGAAGGTCTGTTTGACTCTAAATGAGGTGGGCGGACCTTTAGTTTAGCAGATAGGGTATTTTGGTGCAATGGTGCCTGTGTTGGCAGAAGGCAGCATATTGTGTGCCTGCGCAGGCAGAGAGCAGGAATGCACCATATATTGGTAAATATGGCGCATTCCTGTCCTCTCCTTTTATCGCAGCATAGCAAGTTATCTTGCTGCATTGTGTTTAACGCAAGCATGATAAATCTGCTCTTATGTTTCTCAACTCTGACAAAACAGAACTTCAACAAAACAGAAGTGCTGATCTTTGGGAAGAACACCTCCACATGGGACCACAGCTGGTGGCCAGCAGAACTCGGACCAGCTCCCACACCAACTGACCATGCTCGCAACCTCAGCATTATCCTCTACAGTCAACTAACCATTAAACAACAAATCAACACAGTCACCTCCTCCTGCTTTCACATCCTTTGCATGCTCTGCTAAATCTTCAGATGGATCCCTATCAACACCAGAAAGACCGTCACTCAGGCACTCATCACCAGTCACCTCGACTATGGCAATGCTCTCTATGCCGTAATCTCCTCCCATCTCCTCAGAAGACTCCAGGTCATACAAAAACACTGCAGCCAGACTCATCCTGGACCTTCCCAAATGGACCCACATCACCCCACACCTCAGAAGCCTCTACTGGCTCCACATCCAGAAGAGATGCCAGTACAAGATCCTCACACACAGCTACAAAGTTCTTCAAGACCAAGGACCATCCTTCAACAACCGCCCACTGAACTACCAGCTGCCCACTAGACACCTGTCCTCCGCCTCACTCGCCACCACACACACCTTTTTTTTTTACGCAGACACGGCATGGCCACTCCTCCTACATCACCACCAAGACATGGAACGACCTCCCTCTCCACCTCTGAACATCGTCTTCCCTGACAGACTTCAGGAAGAAGCTCAAGACCTGGCTTTTCGTTGGAGACATGGCACCCTCAGTGCCCAGATTACCCTTAGAGGTGACAGTGCTGCGTTTTACAAATGACTGATTGATTGATTGATTGATTGATTTGTTTCAAAAGGAGAACATGGCCCAGGATCAGACACCAATTTACCGGCTATTCCATGGCAGACATAATGGTGACAGAGAACCAGGTCAGTGGGTGTGCCAACTGAACTGCATCTCCATGACCTGTAGCCGTCTGCAGGTCACAGAGGAGTGGGTAAGCTGGCACCCATTCCTGGACCATGTTTGTACATTATAAGAGGGTGCAAGGGTAAATGCATGCTTAGCTGACCCATTCCTACATGGCCCACACAAAGTTGATGGCCACAACCGGGGTGAGGGTTTTGATATTTTTAGCCCCTCATTGCATTACCCAAAGGCTAGGAGAGGTATTTGCTCCTCCTGTCTTGCTCAAGGCTGAAAAATATTCTTTGCCTCTCACCATGGGAAGGCACCAGATACGAATAAAAAAATCTAATGTGTTTAGTTGTCACTAAGGGCCGATTACAAGTATAGGTGCTGTTTATTGCACATGTTAAATAACAATATCAATCGGTTCGTTATTTGTCAGATATGATAAATAGCATCTATGACGAGTTTCTGGGGAATAACATGCCAATTTTGGTGTTTAACGGACCAAAATCAGCAAGATACGGTAATTATCATATTGTTTCTCCCGTTTAACAATAACGCATCGGAGAATCATCGAATGCATTAAATAACACTCAACTCGTAATTCTGACTCGTATTTAAAAGGGTTTTACTCACTGGTCGGAAAAAAACCGACTAACTCATAATCAGGCCCTAAACATGCATGAGAGATCCTAAGCCGCTGTATACACTTAAATACTGCATAGAACATGCACGACTATGATGGTACATATTTTTTTCGAAATCTATATTTTTTCACCAAGGGTTTTACTGATTTTTGAATGCTTATCATGACTGACTTGAGGTTCCTGAGAGACTCTGTTCCTGGCTCGGATACGCTCTACGCTTTCGCTCACCACCCTGCACCTCCCTCAACGTGAACGGTACGGACCGTGGACACGCACGTACGCGCACGCACAAGCAGCCGAGGCAGCTGAGGGTGCAGGATGCGGGAGAACCGAGTTGTGAGCCGCGAGCGAGTGGCGAGGACATTTCTAAACCCCCATAACTTTTAAAATTTAGGGGCTAATTTACGGATGCGGTCTGGAGAGCCACAAGCCCAGACAAAACGGCCCCAGGGGGTCTAAATAGCGGAGTGGAGGTCAGAGCAGTGCTGGTAGGAGAGCAGCTTCCCCGCTAACTCCCTCGCTGCAAACTAGCTGACACCTGCAGGAATCTATGCTGCATTCTCCCAAGCAGTCACTCAGAGGGCTATTAAGAGTGAACCCACAGTTTCCATCAGTGGTTCTGGAGCAGTGGCAGCAGGGCAGAGAAGTGAAAGAACTGTGAAAGAACTGTAGTGGAGTTGTGGTGTGGGCTGAGCGTACGGCCAGGGAACAGAGGTAAGTGAAGTCACAGTTAACAATTAATGCTATGGGAGTGGCTGGAGCTGTTGGAATCAGCAATAAGGCTGGCGAGAAAGAATATTAAAGGCATAGAAGGGGAAATAGATGAAAAGGACGTCTGGTTTGGCTTTGGCCCTGTATATGAAGAGCGGATTTTAAAGGTAGTGGAGGTAGTGGCAGAAGTATGGCTCTAGGGAAAGTTAAAACTCGGAAAATCCTAAAAAACGCCAAAAAATCTGACAATAATGGTCTTGGGGCAGAGCCCATGGCAGAAACACAGAAAGAAGTGGGAGAGAAGAATGGAGATATGGCAGCTCCGATGGGAAGAAAAACAGAACACCCGGGCAGAGAAACACCCAGTCACTGAACTCGACCCCGCAGTCAGTAAAGACAGGGGGTGTAAAAGGAGGATCATCAGCTACTAAGGCGATCTAGGACTTTTTGGGGAAACACTTCGGAGGGAAGGACCAATCCGAAAAGGAGTTGAGCGTTGTAGAGATCCTTCAAACCCCCGAGAACCCTGCAGCCCAAAGTTTGGACTCCCCGAACCAATTACATTTTAACATCTCTGGGATCCCCCTAGAACCTCGGCTGTCCTCCTCCCCAAGGTTATTTCGGCCCTCGCTCGACCAAGAAATTGAGTTAGAGGTGGAGGAGGAAGAAGAAGTTCTATCTAGTATGACACAGTGCAAAGGGGACAATACTCACCTGAATAATCGCGCCAAAGTGATTGGAAGACTGGAAAACTCTGATGTTATTGAAACTGATTTAATGGCCCCATCATTGTATAGCTTGGAGGTCACGGGAACATCTAGCGCCTCAATGTTGGAGGTGATGTTGATCCTTCAAAAAACTTTGCAAGGTCTACTAGAGGTTTCCGTTCTGAATAACGAAATTTTAAAGACGCAAAGTCTCCAGTTTAAAAATATGATTGAGGAATAAACACAAATTAAAGGTCTAATCCTCATATTAGTCAGACCAGTAGGAGACCCTCTTGAAATGAATGTTGGGAGGGATGATGAAGTGGTAAGGGAAATCCAAACACAGAAGGAGGAACCAAGTGTTTACATATCTCGTTGCCCGATGATTGTAAAAAGACGGGGTGAAAGAAGATGTTACAAGCAATACACCCCGTGGGCAAGAAAAGGGAGTAACTACCCAGGCAAGGGTAATACCATAAAACGTCAGGGAAATGGGAAGGGTGAAAAGATAGAAGTTACATCTAAGGGTAAAAAAGTGCCGCCTGAACCTAAAAAGATAAATACCTTGGAAAAAGGAAAGAATGTGTATACCCTTGAACAGAAAACAAGGTGGCTAGGAGCAAAGGGTATCCCAAAGAATACTAAAATGAAATCTAGGGAACGTCGGGGCAAGGAAAAACTGGGTAATGAGGTAAGAAGCTCAGGTATGCCTACGGGTATAGGACCTAGCAACCCCAACCTTAATAAGAACCCTAGCAGGAGAGTCATTGAGGAGGAACTTAGTAGAAAAAAGGAGTTTATAAAAGATGGGGCCCCACCACGATTTCAACAAGAAGGATAACAGGACCTATGGCTCTTCTTGGAGCCAACAGAACAGGGAAAAGGTGGGAAAAAAGCTAGGAAATTGAACCCTTTAAATCGCTCCAAACTCCTTTATTCATTTACAAAATGTGCAAGCCTACGTTATGTAAGTTCAGAGGACATCAAAGAAGTAGGGTTTATGGCAAATAATAAAGGGGCGAAGTAACCAAGGTCCTCCTTTATTCAGCACTAGTAAAAGCAGCACTGGAAAAAGCAGAACTTGAGCTGCTAAAGGAAGGCATAAGTCTAATAAAAAGGGATGAAATATTGTATGATAAACAGGGGAAGACATTTCTTAGAAATCATGCAGGGCTGGGAACACGGCAAATAAGAGTGATTAACTCCTGCTGGGGCAAAAAGGAAGGATTGGAAATTACAATATCCCCTAAGGAAATAAGGAACGACGACGATGTAGATGTGTTAGCTGGGAACAGATATAGAGCCCTAGCATACGAGGAGCATGAGGAAGAGGGGTGCCTGAGTAAAATTGATTAGGAACATGGGACGTCGCACAGCCTGGCTGTACTATCTTGGAATATAGATGGTTACAAAAAAATAGCGTCCCAAGAGAGTTTTAATAATATACTTAAGAGCTCTGACATCGTATGTCTACAGGAGACTTGGCTGTGCGACGAAACCCTAGTCACAGAGGGGTTTGCCCACCACTTGAAAGCAGCAAGGAAAAACCAATTTGGCAGACCCTCAGGAGGTCAACTGACGTTGGTATCCACAAAAATTGCTAGAAAAATAGAATACCTCGAACTAAAATGTCAGTGGGCGCTAGGTAGCAGAGTGCTGACACAGAACAATGACCCTCGTTATGAAGGAATATGTATTTTTAATGTATATATCCAGAAGGGAAAGGAAGAGGTTTATAAGGTGGACTTGGAAAATCTAAAAAAGGACATGGGGATTATATGTGATACCTACCCGAAGGATGTGTTTCTGATGATGGGCGATTTCAATCATAGATTAGACCCCCGAAGAACAGATTTATGGTGCAGCGATTTATTAAGAGCCTATAATATAGAGACGGCAAAGTTCGCCCTCGGTGTTACTTCGCCCCAAGATGTGGCTCTTGGTCAATTGCTGGGCTCCATGGGCTTGATATGTGTATATGGTAGAATGGAAGCCAACCAGCCGGCCAAGCGAACATTTATTTTAGGGCAGCAACCGTGCCCGATAGACTACGTGTTTACACATGCTTGGAGCTTTGAACTAATTAAGCATTTTGAAGTATTAACCCCTTCGATGCTCATGACGGAATGGTTCCGTCATGAGCATCAGTGCCCCTGTGCTCATGACGGAACCATTCCGTCATGAGGCCAGGGGCACGAAATCCCTCTGCTGCAGACAGCAGAGGGATTTCTATTTCACCCCTGTGACCTTGGGAGCTGGGGAAGAGCTTCCCCAGATCCCGAGGCCCCCTCCTTGGTTTCTGTGCCATGAGGATCAGCGCGCACGTCGCGCTGTCCTCATTGCACAGAAACCGAAACTGAAATGAGCCTTTAGGCTCATTTCAGTTTCACTTTCTATGTGCTCAGGGGGCTATCTCAGCCCCCCGGGCACGTAGAAAGACGGGAGAGGGGGCAAAAAGCCCACTAGTCACCAGGGATTTTTTGGGGGCAAATTTGAATTAGGGTGGGGGCTGCCCAAAATAGGCATGCCCATGCCCCCACCCCCTCCCCACAAAAATTACAGCCTTCCTGCCCCCCCTGGGGGGCAGATGGGGCAGAAGCCCCCAATCTGCCCCCCCGGGGGGCAAAAAGCCCACTAGACGCCAGGGATGTTTTGGGGCAAATTTTAAGTAGGGTGGGGGCATTGGCATGCCCGTTTTGGGCAGCCCCCACCCTAATTAAAATTTGCCCAAAAAACTCCCTGGCGTCTAGTGGACTCCTGAGGGGCAGATGGGGGCATTAGCCCCCAAACTGCCCCGCCGGGGGGGCAAGAAGCCCACTAGACGCCAGGGATTTTTTGGGGGCAAATTTGAATTAGGGTGGGGGCTGCCCAAAACGGGCATGCCCATGCCCCCATCCCCTCCCTGCAAAAATTACAGCCTTCCTGCCCCCCCTGGGGGGCAGATGGGGCAATAGCCCCCAATCAGCCCCCCCGGGGGAGCAAAAAGCCCACTAGACGCCAGGGATTTTTTTGGGCAAATATTAATTAGGGTGGGGGCTGCCCAAAACGGGCATGTCAATGCCCCCACCCCCCACCCGCAACAATTACAGCCTTTCTGCCCCCCCTAGGGGGAAGATGGGGGCAGTAGCCCCCAATCTGCCCCCCCAGGGGGGCAAAAAGCCCACTAGACGCCAACGATTACGCTGGCTTTTTTATGTGTGGGGGTGGGGGCTGCCCCCCAAAAAATAGCCACAGTGTTTCTGCCCCCCTTGGGGGAATATCAGGGCAACCCCACCCCCGATATCCCCCCCCAGGGCAGCAGAAAGCCGAATAGGAACAGATTTGTTTTTAGCAATATGCCTACCTGTGGATTTTGGGCACAAATGTCCTACCACCCAGCGTTCCCCTTGTTCTCTCGAGTAAAATGATACCTCACTTGTGTGGGTGGGCTAAAGGCCTGTGGCTAGGAAGAGCCCAAAACAAAGGGATTTATAGTATAGCACCGAGAATTCTAAGCGCTACATTTTTTTAAAAATACGTTTTTAGCCAATTCTGCTTTGGACACCCACACAAGTGAGGTATCATTTTACTTGGGAGAACAAGGGGAACGCTGGGTGGTAGGACATTTGTGCCAGCACGGTGATTCCACACAAAAATATGTGGAAAATGTGGTTTTTTCAGCTAAATTTAAGGTTTGCATTGCATTCTGGGTAGGAAAACGTTGGGGATCCAGGCAAGCCATACCTCATTGGACTCCCCCGGGTGTCTAGTTTTCAGAAATGTTTGGGTTTGGTACTTTCCCAAGATGGCCGCCGAGCCCGGGGCCAAAATCTCAGGTGCCCCCCCTCCAAAACCAGGTATAGGTAATTTTGAAGTCTCCAGAGTACGATTTGGGCCATTTCCTGTTGCAGCCACTGTGCCTACCCACACAAGTGAGGTACCATTTTTATTGGGAGACCTGGGGGAACGCTGGGTGGGAGGAAATTTGTGGATCCACGCAGATTTCAGAACTTTCCACCACAGAAATGTGAGAAAATAGTGAATTTTTGGGCGAAATTTGAGGTTTGCAGGGGATTCTGGGTAGGAGAATGATGGGGGACCCACGCAAGCCATACCTTGCTGGACTCCCCCGGGTGTCTAGTTTCCAGAAGTGTGTGGGTTAGGTAGGTTTCCCTAGATGGCTGCCGAGCCCCGGGCCAAAAACTCATGGGACCCCCCATGCAAAACCAGGTTGGTTTGTGATAGGTAATTTTGAAGTCGCCTCAATAGCTTTTGGGCCCTTGCCTGTCGCGGGTCCTTGACCCACCCACGCAAGTGAGGTACCATTTTTATCGGGAGACCTGGGGGAACGCTGGGTGGGAGGAAATTTGTGGATCCACGCAGATTCCAGAACTTTCCACCACAGAAATGTGAGAAAAAAGTGAATTTTTCAGCGAAATTTGAGGTTTGCAGGGGATTCTGGGTAGGAGAATGATGGGGGACCCACGCAAGCCATACCTCGCTGGACTCCCCCGGGTGTCTAGTTTCCAGAAATGTGTGGGTTAGGTAGGTTTCCCTAGATGGCTGCCGAGTCCCGTGCCAAAAACTCATGGGACCCCCCATGCAAAACCAGGTTGGTTTGTGATAGGTAATTTTGATGTCGCCTCAATAGCTTTTGGGCCCTTGCCTGTCGCGGATCCTTGACCCACCCACGCAAGTGAGGTACCATTTTTATCGGGAGACCTGGTTGAACGCTGGGTGGGAGGAAATTTGTGGATCCACGCAGATTGCAGAACTTTCCACCACAGAAATGTGGGGAAAATGTGGGTTTTTTGACAATTTTTTAGGTTTTCAAGGGATTCTGGGTAACAGAAACTGGTGGGAGGCAGTCAAGTCACCCCATCCTGGATTTTCCTGGGTGTCTAGTTTTGAAAAATGTATAGGTTTGCTAGGTTTCCCTAGGTGCCGGCAGAGCTATGGTTCAAAAACTACAGCTAGGCACTTTGCCAAAAAAGGGTAATTTTTCACTGCGAAATTGAGGTGTGTCCACGTTGCGTTTTGCGCCGTTTCCTGTCGCGGGCACTAGGCCGACCCACACAAGTGAGGTACCATTTTTCTCGGAAGACTTTGGGGAACGCGGGGTGGGTGGAAATTTGTGGATCCACGCAGATTCCAGAACTTTCCACTACAGAAATGTGGGGGAAAATGTGGGTTTTTTGACAATTTTTTAGGTTTGCAAGGGATTCTGGGTAACAGAAACTGGTGGGAGGCAGTCAAGTCACCCCAATGCTGGATTCCCCTGGGTGTCTAGTTTTCAAAAATGTATAGGTTTGCTAGGTTTCCCTAGGTGCCGGCAGAGCTATGGTTCAAAAACTACAGCTAGGCACTTTGCCAAAAAAGGGTCATTTTTCACTGCGAAATTGAGGTGTGTCCACGTTGCGTTTTGCGCTGTTTCCTGTCGCGGGCACTAGGCCGACCCACACAAGTGAGGTACCATTTTTCTCGGAAGACTTTGGGGAACACGGGGTGGGAGGAAATTTGTGGATCCACGCAGATTGCAGAACTTTCCACCACAGAAATGTGGGGAAAATGTGGGTTTTTTGACAATTTTTTAGGTTTGCAAGGGATTCTGGGTAACAGAACCTGGTGGGAGGCAGTCAAGTCACCCCATCCTGGATTTTCCTGGGTGTCTAGTTTTCAAAAATGTATAGGTTTGCTAGGTTTCCCTAGGTGCCGGCAGAGCTATGGTTCAAAAACTACAGCTAGGCACTTTGCCAAAAAAGGGTCATTTTTCACTGCGAAATTGAGGTGTGTCCACGTTGCGTTTTGCGCCGTTTCCTGTCGCGGGCACTAGGCCGACCCACACAAGTGAGGTACCATTTTTCTCGGAAGACTTTGGGGAACGCGGGGTGGGTGGAAATTTGTGGATCCACGCAGATTCCAGAACTTTCCACTACAGAAATGTGGGGGAAAATGTGGGTTTTTTGACAATTTTTTAGGTTTGCAAGGGATTCTGGGTAACAGAAACTGGTGGGAGGCAGTCAAGTCACCCCAATGCTGGATTCCCCTGGGTGTCTAGTTTTCAAAAATGTATAGGTTTGCTAGGTTTCCCTAGGTGCCGGCAGAGCTATGGTTCAAAAACTACAGCTAGGCACTTTGCCAAAAAAGGGTCATTTTTCACTGCGAAATTGAGGTGTGTCCACGTTGCGTTTTGCGCTGTTTCCTGTCGCGGGCACTAGGCCGACCCACACAAGTGAGGTACCATTTTTCTCGGAAGACTTTGGGGAACACGGGGTGGGTGGAAATTTGTGGATCCACGCAGATTCCAGAACTTTCCACCACAGAAATGTGGGGAAAATGTGGTTTTTTTGACAATTTTTTAGGTTTGCAAGGGATTCTGGGTAACAGAACCTGGTGGGAGGCAGTCAAGTCACCCCATCCTGGATTCCCCTGGGTGTCTAGTTTTCAAAAATGTATAGGTTTGCTAGGTTTCCCTAGGTGCCGGCAGAGCTATGGTTAAAAAACTACAGCTAGGCACTTTGCCAAAAAAGGGTCATTTTTCACTGCGAAATTGAGGTGTGTCCAAGTTGCGTTTTGCGCCGTTTCCTGTTGCGGGCACTAGGCCGACCCACACAAGTGAGGTACCATTTTTCTCGGAAGACTTTGGGGAACGCGGGGTGGGTGGAAATTTGTGGATCCATGCAGATTCCAAAACTTTCCACCACAGAAATGTGGGGAAAATGTGTTTTTTTGACAATTTTTTAGGTTTGCAAGGGATTCTGGGTAACAGAACCTGGTGGGAGGCAGTCAAGTCACCCCATCCTGGATTCCCCTGGGTATCTAGTTTTCAAAAATGTATATTTTTGCTAGGTTTCCCTAGGTGCCCGCAGAGCTATGGTTCAAAAACTACAGCTAGGCACTTTGCCAAAAAAGGGTCATTTTTCACTGCGAAATTGAGGTGTGTCCACGTTGCGTTTTGCGCCGTTTCCTGTCGCGGGCACTAGGCCGACTCACACAAGTGAGGTACCATTTTTCTCGGAAGACTTTGGGAAATGCGGGGTGGGTGGAAATTTGTGGATCCACGCAGATTCCAGAACTTTCCACCACAGAAATGTGGGGAAAATGTGGTTTTTTTGACAATTTTTTAGGTTTGCAAGGGATTCTGGGTAACAGAACCTTGTGAGAGGCAGTCAAGTCACCCCATCCTGGATTCCCCTGGGTGTCTAGTTTTCAAAAATGTATAGGTTTGCTAGGTTTCCTAGGTGCCGGCAGAGCTATGGTTCAAAAACTACAGCTAGGCACTTTGCCAAAAAAGGGTCATTTTTCACTGCGAAATTGAGGTGTGTCCACGTTGCGTTTTGTGCCGTTTCCTGTCGCGGGCACTAGGCCTACCCACACAAGTGAGGTACCATTTTTCTCGTAAGACTTTGGGGAATGCGGGGTGGGTGGAAATTTGCGGATCCACGCAGATTCCAGAACTTTCCACCACAGAAATTTGAGGAAAATGTGTTTTTTTTGACAATTGTTTAGGTTTGCAAGCGATTCTGGGTAACAGAACCTGGTGGGAGCCAGTCAAGTCACCCCATCCTGGATTCCCCTGGGTGTCTAGTTTTCAAAAATGTATAGGTTTGCTAGGTTTTCCTAGGTGCCAGCAGAGCTAGGGTTCAAAAACTACAGCTAGGCACTTTGCAAAAAAAGGGTAATTTTTCATTGTGAAAATGTGGTGTGTTCACGTTGGGTTTTGAGCCATTTCCTGTCGTGGACACTATGCCTACCCACACAAATGAGGTACCATTTTTATCGGGAGACTTAGGGTAATTCAGATTTGTAAAGCAACTGTTATTACCTATTGACTTTCGATGCATTCTGCCTTCCAAATGAAAGACATTGTGTAAAAAGAAGTCATTTTAAAAATGACCGATAATTCTCATGCTAGTATGAGTATTCCCAATTTCGGAAATGTGCAAATATCTACTGTTTCTAAACTCTATATTTTGTTCCCATTTCAGAAATACATAGGTGTCTTTCATACCGATTTTTCCATGTATACATTTTCCCACAATAATTGCTATATACCCGGTACATAATAAAAAAACATTGCAAGACGCTGCTCAGTTATTGCCTCTGGGTTCATCGGGTTCTTGGTGAACCTACAAGTCCTATATATCCCCACAACCAGTAAGGTCCAGCGGATGTAACGGTATATTGCTTTCAAAGAGCTGTCATAATTAGAAGAAGTTACAGGTGAAAACGTTGACACAAAAGGCTGTTTTTTTCAACTAATTTTCAATTTTTCCTATATTTAACTGTTAGTTTCTATGAAGAAACCTTGATGGATCTACACAAATGACCCCTTGCTGAATTCAGAATTTTGTCTACTTTTCTAAAATGTATAGCTGTCTAGGATCCCTTATTGCTTTCATACCCATTTCTACCATTAACTGGAAGGAGGTTGAAAGCACAAAAATTAGAAAAAATAGGCTATGTCCCAGAAAAATGCCAAAACTGTGTAAAAAATGTTGGTTTTCTGACAAAAGTCTGTCATTCCCTAAAAGCTGGGAAAATGGTGATTTCAGCCCCACAAACCCTTTTTTGATACCATTTGCAGGGGAAAACCCAGACGCTTTCATTTGCAGCCCTTTTTTCGCATTTTTCCCAAAAACCCCAAAATTTAGCTGTATTTTGGCTAATTTCTGGGACCCCTCCAGGGGAATCCACAAAACCTGGGTACCTTTACAATCCCCATGATGTTGAAAGAAAAGAACGCAAATTTGGCGTGGATACCTTATGTGGTCAAAAAGTTACAGGGGCCTAAGCGCGCACTACCCCAAATAGCCAAAAAAAGGCTTAGCACAGGGGGGGAAAAGGCCTAGCAGCGAAGGGGTTAAAGGTGGAAGGTAGTGATCACTACCCCTTGTTGACTAAACTCTACACAAAAAAGAGTAGCCAGAGGGAGACAAGTACATGTAGAATACCCAAAGCGGCTCACAACCCGTATTTCAGATGAGCACAATCAAAAATTAAGTGCTGTTCAGCAAACCTCCCATTAGAAAAAACGCCATCTGAGGATGATAACACTTGGTATGCAAATACAATAAGGCAACGAGTAGAATGCCTAAGGGTAAAAATTAAAGGTGGTAAACCCGGGGCAGATATTAACAAAAGATCACACACCAAAAGTAGTCCATGGTTTGATGAGGAATGTCGCAAAGCAAAAGCTAATATCAGGCAAAAGGAAAGAAAACTTAAAGGAAGGTGTAATGAAGAACTGTTAACTTCCCTTAGGAAACTAAGGATAAAATATAAAACAATCATCAGGAATAAGAAAAGAACTTATAAAGACAGATGTTGGGTATCCTTACTAGAGGCTATTGAAGATAAAAATGTGAAAGGCTTCTGGCGCCTGGTACAAGAAAGCACTGGTAAAGTGGCAGGATCTCTACAGTACTCGGTTCCCGAGGATAAATGGGTGGATTACCTGGAGGAAATCTATGGGAAGTGGCCAACAATAGATAAAATAAGTACTACGGCATGGCCAGGTGTGAGGGAAGAGTTAAAAGAACATTTCACCCCTAGCCACATTAGGAAGATAATTTCTAGATTAAACTTGACCCGTGCAGCTGGCCCAGATAATTTGCCGGCAGTTATTATAAAAAATAAGCCAGAATGGTGGTCAGAGTTCCTTGCGAATATGTTCCAGGGGATTCTGGAGAAAGGAATCGTGCCAGATAAATGGAAAGGAGCTATCGTTAGACCAATCCACAAAAAAGGCGACGTAAATGCCCCAAAAAACTATAGACTAATAAACCTACTAGACATAGGTGAAAAAGTATTTGCTAAAGTAATCTTGGGATTACTTAAAGACTGGGTGGAAGAAAAACAGATTGTGCCCCCAGAACAGGGAGGGTTTAAAGAGGGACACTCAACGGTGGACCATTGCTTTGCCCTCTGGGCAATTGCGCTGAAGTCGCTCGAGCAGAAGGGTAGCCTGTTTTGCTGCTTCGTGGACTTCCGCGCAGCATTTGACCTGGTGGACAGGGAGCAGCTGTGGTTGACCTTGATAGGGTACAATATCCCGGGGGATCTACTGAGCTTGATTCGAGCCCTGCATACGGAAAATTGGGCCCAGATAATTTTGAATGTAGAGGGAAGTTTATCGCAGAAAATCCAAATTGGTAATGGGCTAAGGCAGGGGTGCGTACTGGCCCCCCTGCTCTTTTCCCTGTTTATCGCGGACTTGCCCCTAATCTTAAGAAATGCAAGAGGAGCAAGCCCGAAACAAGGTGGGAAACAAATTTCGTGTTTACTCTACGCGGACGACCTGGTAATTATGGACCAGACGGAAATTGGTTTACAGAGCAAATTAAACACGTTTAAAGAATACTGCCAGGACAAAAGACTAGTGGTTAACATGGAGTAGACTCAGGGGCATATTATCAAGAACGGCATTAAAATTATCGCCGCTTTAGCAGCAGGAAACTGCCGCTAAAGCGGCGATAATGGGCTTGATAATATGCCCTTGAGAATTCCAATAGAATCCCATGTTCTGGTGTGAACATGGGCTTCTATTGGAATTCTCAAGGGCATATTATCAAGCCCATTATCGCCGCTTTAGCTGCAGTTTTCTGCCGCTAAAGCGGCGATAATTTTAACGCCGTTCTTGATAATATGCCCCTCAGATCTTATGTTTCGGTAGAAGGAAAACAGGGTTTTCTTGGTATTTGGGGACCGAAAAGCTGGAAAAAGTAACATAATATAGATACCTGGGGATGTGGTTTGAGAGAAGCTTGGAATGGCATACCCATCTCGACGCACTAAAACTGAGGACAGCGACCTCAGTGAAGGGTTTAAAAAGATTTAATAGTGTGTATGGGGAAATGTCTGACAGACCGGTCCTAAAAGCCTACTCTGCGATGGTTCCACCTCAATTTTTGTATGGCGCAGAAGTTCTTTACTTGAGTGGTAAAAATCGGTGGGACTTGGAGGAGGGAAATAGCTTGAAAAATCTATTCTCTCTGCCTAAATCGTCAATGGCTCAGGCAGTGAGGCTAGAACTGGGAATCACCTCATGGTGTTGTATTCCGCTTTAGGGGTCCGTATATAGGTTTTCCTGAATCATGTCCTTATATAGGCACAATTCGCCTTGCCCTTATATGGGCATAGAATCCCTGTTCTTATTTAGGCATTAACCGTGCACTCCAAATATAGGCATGGTCACCGACATCCGTCCACCCTAACGTCACAACAAGTTCTTAGAAACCAGACCCTTAAGCTTCGGGAGTACCCCTAGCACAGGACTATTGATTTCTCCAAGAACTCATCTATTATGTATGAACCATTATACCTTAAGGGTTCATTCCTGACGTCTTCCTCTGTCCAACTTTACGTCAATGCTAACAATCCAAGACACCTTCCAGGTATAAATATACCTTCCCTTGCCCAAGCAAGTTAGAGGAGACCTCGACTTCAGAGGAGCCCGTATCCCGGCCTGACGCACTGAGAAGACTCTGTCATTCCTGCACGCAGACGAATCCAGCTTCCAGTGTTCTGACTCCCTTCGTGGGGTGTTAGAGTTCCAGATCTGGCAAGAGATTCCCACCTCTCTCATTCTCAAGGTATGGAGCGGACTAGATCCTAGAGGGACTCTTGGCATACTAGACTTAACATACTCGTAGGCTACCATACTAGAGAATACTCCACCTACTTCTACCTTTCCCTACACCTAGATTAGGTTAGGTACACTGGGGTAGAACTAGCATAGAGACGCATCGTATGAGTACTCGCATTCTTAGCTCATGTTATTTATGTACGTGAATATATGCTAAAAGATAATGCTAGCGCAGTATTATTTATTTCTACTGCTTACGCTGTACATTATTTATCTTGCATACTGTCTTGTGATCATAACAGCACATATCTCTTACACGAGAAACAAGACTGTTCAATAAAACCCTTTTATTGAAACGCCCGTCTTTCCTTTCTGTGTAACTCTGTAGAAACTAAGCATGCACGATTGACTGAGTGAAACTGCTATCTATTGTTTCCACGATTCAGAGACATGTTCCGCTTCTAAAGGGAAACAAAGTTGTCATGTTTTTCGGTTGCCAGAAACTACTCCCTTCTTGTTCTCAAGGAGTTTCTAGTGGCCTCTGAGCTAGCTGGCACAAGTAATTAAGTTTAATATACTCGATAGGGACATACCGACCTTAGTCCTATGTCAAACCTATAGGTTATATTATTCCAATGCGCAGAGCCTATTAGGGAAATAGAAACTACACTACATGGCGCCCAACGTTTGGTAAGGCAGTAATTTAACGCTAGATACTGAGTAACTCATTCGTGCTTTTCTCAGAGACCCCTACTCGCATACTGCATAAGACGTCTGCAGTGGGTAGGGTTAAATATCCGCCATAACTAAATAGGGAAGCACCCTATAAATTAGTTGTTTGGTTTGTTCAACGTTGAAGGATACAGTGTTCCAAAATATTGTGCACCTTATCTTTTTGTTTCCTTGAAACTTGTTCTACATTTTTCAAAAAACAAATGTCCATAAACGGGGACGATGCCACCAACACCGGTGGAGCTGTGGCTCAACCAGTCGTAACAGCTTTTAACTTTACAGGTTTAATTGAAACCGAGGAGGGTGTTATAGACATTCATCCAAACTTAAGAAGAGCCATCACTCTAAAACTTATAAAACACGGCCTAACGCCAAGAGGAGGTAGAGCAGTTTTCGTAATAGAGGCACACGAATCCTTTCAGACAGAGGTATTCTATTCATGGGAAATATTTCCTGAATCAAATTCAGTAACAAGACTGTTTCACTTCTACAAAGAAGATGAGCCACCAGAGGAATATATTCCTTTCGAGGATATTCAAATTCCACTAACATACCAGGAGCATCAGCTCTGGTTTAAAGGCGCCCTAAAACATCACAAAAACATTACCAGGCTCGGTCCACTAGGTAGACCAGGAGCAACATGGCCGATTCTATCCAGCTATACACCTCATCCTGACATCGAAATAATGTCAGATGAGGAATTACTTACTCAACTTGCAGAGTTAATAAAAATCTACAGACAACTAGTCCAATATGTCATGCAGACTTTCACAGTCCAACCACCATTAACACTTCCAAATCAAACCCCTCAACAGGGGAATACATTAAAAATTACACCACAGACTCTATACGCAGTCATGGAAAAAATACCCACAAAACGTGAGCAAATTCCATTCTGGAAAGCTCAAAAAATTACTCAAATAGATGCAGTATTTCCAAATACTAGCCCTTATGAGAAACACAGAATACTAACAATCTGTTTACCAATGGGGATCACACCACAACTGGAAGACTGCACCACTTGGGGCTCAGTCTTTGCTGCCATCTATACTAAAACACATGGTATTCCATCAATTGCAGTAATACCCGAACATTTTACTATAAAAATGTAAACAAAACAGGACTGAAAATTATGTTAACAAACACAAAACAGATTTACTTTGCAGCATTTATTGCCCAACTGTCTAGACATGGTTTCGACTTGTGGATAGAGACAATAGACACAAAATCTGTCTGGGGTACTAAAGATTGGCAAGTGCAGGGGATAGAAGCTTTGTTTAGAGCCTGTATCTTCCCTCAGCAAATAATGTTTTTGAATGACACGGTCCAACAAACGTCTTGCCTTGGGTTAGCCAAGATCAAAGACATGAAGACACCTTCTGTACCAACACCTGCAAGTGATAACAATACACAGGCAGCGGTTACAGTTGACACAATACTAAAACTCAACAGAACAAATCCTGATTGGAGAAAATGGTTGATCTGGCCCACAGACACAAACAACTGTCAAGAGAGATTCCTGAATAAAACACAGGGGTTTACTATTCATAGGACAGACCCACGATACGTCCAAAGACAGCATCCGGGGGTAGTAACAACATACAGTGTAGGAAAATTATGCCTCGATTGGCTGCAAAAATCTACACTTAAAGATGTGAAACAACACTTACCTTTACTTAAAGAAGACGCAGACCTTAGGGAATTCTTGCTTGGACCAAGAAAACCGCGTCAAAAACGTTTCATATATGCCGGCATTTATGCTGCCTATAATGAAGCATGGAAGGCCGCAGAACGAATACGTGAACTTGATCGTATTAATTTAGAGAAAACTCTCTCTGTGGTCGACAATGGGTTAACAACTTTGTCCTCCAGAATTTATTCATTGGACAGTATTGTATCCTCTGCTATCGACATACTGGAACAAGATTTAGCCATGTTACAACAAGGCCAGTCTCAGTTACGTTCTATTATGTTATTAAGCTGGACGCTGCAATCTTTGTGTGCAGGCTATGTGCCTTGGCGTTTTATCAACACGACGGCTCTGTTTGCAGAATACAATCTAACTGATAAACAGATCGAACTGGCACAAAGGGGAGCAAAGTATACAGTACTGAGCATTGAAAAACTTGAAAAATTACCATTCACAGTGGCAGAAAAACCAGCTACAGAATGGCTTATTCATGGCAAAATTAGTCTACCTGTGACTACTTTCCAGTTTCAGTATTGCCTTAAACAGATGCAAGCAGGCAAATATGAAAGGTTGGGTAAAGAATACATTAAGACATCCTGGAATTTACCTTACACCTATAGATGTTGGAGTGGGGATCGTGAAGTGTTTCTAAGCGGTACACACTGTGAAAGTGCACTAAGCGGTTCACTGATTTGTCAGGACATATATTTACACGGGGCTTGTAATGGTTCTGTGGCAAACTTGTCCTGCCACCAGCAGGGTACACCAGCTGCTGTGATTGAGCCAACGTTTGGACAACTTTCTAATGGGAGTTACCTCATGCTGAATGATCAGAGTTGCTGTGGCATGTTGCCAGGCATCCCATATCTAGTAACGGTCAACTCCAGGGTCACTTGCTGTATGCAAGTATTGTTTGCCCCAATAGACACAGTCAGGGAGTCGCCTTTATGGCCTTCATTGAATGTCTCTTTTATATGATTTGATACTTTAAGCAGAATGAAAGCCTTGCTTATACAACAATCAGTGCCTTTGACCTCAGCCAAAGAAACCTATTATCTGCAAGTTGCAAGGACTTCGGCTGAGATACAAGCTTTAATTCGTATAAACTGCCCTATACATTTCATAGAAATGATAGGACGTATCTTTAACATGTCTGATACAAGCGGAATTGTACATGTATTTAAGACCATCTGTTCCGGACTATTAGCACCTTTCCAGGCTGTCCTCGGAATCATCCCAAACTTCGCACATTCGGTGTTTGGTGGTGTGCCGTTAATTCTAGCACTGGTTGCAGGAATTCTGTTTCTATTCCTCCTACTACGCTATGGCAAGCCTCTTCGCCAACATCACTCCGAGCGATGTGGAGAGAGCCCTCCTTGAACGGAAATGCCGTGAGCGAATAGTACAGCTTTTGGGCCTGCCTCGTCTACGGAAACTTAATACAACATGGTTCGTGTCATTCAGACCAATCTGGCAAGATTGCATCTTACCTGTTCTATGCTGCCTGTTTTGCGGTGAAGAATGCGTGCTAGACACCTGTCTAACACTCCCATCAGACATGCCAACGGATATCAATGCTCTGCTGGACCCGATAACGGCCCATGCTGTGCGTTGTCCCCAGAGGCTTCCAATCCTGATGGCGGCATTCATTGAGATCTCACAGACGCTTCCGGCTGCTGCTGAGGTACGAGATGGATCAATGGGCACACAGGTAACAACGGACGCGAACATTGCATCTTCTGCTGAAGGCGATGTTTCTTATCTCTGTGCAATTAACCTTCTGAACGAGGTGTTCCAAATGTCACCAACTTCGGTGGACGATATTTTGGCTAAGGAAATAGATGATCTAATGTTTACGCCAGACCCATACACTGACTTTGATTCGGCTCACAGTGTACCAGGGCAACAATGAAATTTGGCCTTCATATTTTTCAAACTTGGAACTTTTCCCAGAATTGAACTTTTTTCCTTTTAAATTTTTGAAATGACATGGCAAATGAACAATCTGCTTACAGTAGAACTAGTCTTATAAAACGGACTTCTTTGAATACTTCCAGGGACACATTGTCACCTTACTTGTCTAACATTTCATTTAATTCTATGATATGCAATGGTTTTGATTTTGAGAACTTATTGACCATTTCGTCATATGTATATATTTCTGTTTCATTCACGTTGCATTTTACTTCCGTTATATGCTTAGAATGAAAACGATGCTTTAAATGTACAGTACCTATTGCATTTCAGCAGTTTTGAGCCTCTTTTAAAAATGCTTTTAGAAATGTTTTTAGCAATATGTGGTACTCAATTTTATGTTTAGCATTTAAATGTTTAGCATTTAGTATTATCGTTCAAACGAAGATGGAGTGGGTGTTGTATTCCGCTTTAGGGGTCCGTATATAGGTTTTCCTGAATCATGTCCTTATATAGGCACAATTCGCCTTGCCCTTATATAGGCATAGAATCCCTGTTCTTATTTAGGCATTAACCGTGCACTCCAAATACAGGCATGGTCACCGACATCCGTCCACCCTAACGTCACAACAAGTTCTTAGAAACCAGACCCTTAAGCTTCGGGAGTTTCCCTAGCACAGGACTATTGATTTCTCCAAGAACTCATCTATTATGTATGAACCGTTATACCTTAAGGGTTCATTCCTGACGTCTTCCTCTGTCCAACTTTACGTCAATGCTAACAATCCAAGACACCTACCAGGTGTAGGAGAGTAGGATCTGCTTCACATGGGTACCCCCACTTTTTGCTGATGCTTCACTGTTTTTCGACTTTAGTCTGGCTGGGGCCCTGCTAATCAGAACCCCAGCCTAGCTGCTTCCTCTCTAAAATGGTTTCCATGTGCCTTAGGCACATCTCTGATTGGAATCTGGAGTGCCCTTATAAGTCCCTAGTATATGGTATACTATGTACCCAGGGCATAGGTACCTCAGAGGCCTGCCAGGGCTGAAGCATGTATTATGCCACCCCTGGAAGGCCAGCCAAAATGACACCACAGGCCTGCTACTGCAGCCTGAGTAAGGTGGTGCCTGCACCCTTACAGTGGTATAGGCTACCTATATCACTACCATTGCACACACCTATAAACCTATAAGTCACTCCTAAGGCAGGCCTTGACAATCCTGAAGGCAGAGTGCTTGGTTTTTATGTGAGAGGGTGCCCCTGCATGAGCAGAGCCCCTCTGCAGCATTCGGAGTACCTCCTCTGATGCTGTTTGCAGTGCAGCCTGACCATATACTCTTAAGTGCATTATATCCTCGCGGTAGAATGCTAACTTTGGACTGGCTGCACCAAAACATGTCGAGTTTGGTGTCAAACATCTTGGAATACTACCCCCCCCCGCCAATTCTGGCGGCGGGGGTAGCATTCCACCCTTTTAGAGGGAGAGACATGTACCCACCGGCCTACCCGGTAACTTCTTTCCAGAGCCCTGGCATCACAAAATGGATGCCGCTGCCACAGACACGAGTCTGGCCTCCTGCTGCTGACCGAAACTCCGGCAGGGGAGGCCTGGACAATAGGTTTCCTGTCCCAGGGAGGTGTAACCACCTCCCCAGACAGGATAGTGTGTATTGGGGCTGGGCGGGAGCACTCTCTGGTGCTTTGAAGTCCTGCACTGGGGGCACATTTGGTGTCCCTGTGCATACCCCAGTTCAAACCGGCTCAGGGGCTTCCAGCCCCTGCTCTGGCACGAAACTGGACAAAGGGAAAGGGGTGTAACCACCCCTCTGCCCTGACCCTCCCATAGGTGGGTCCCCAGAGTATGTCCAACCCCCTAACTTGGTATAAGTATGGGACCCCAGCCCTTAGGACTTTAGATTTACCTGGACGAAACTCTGACACATAATCCTGGACCTTCGATGCTCTACTTTAAGATTAGAGGACTGAAGAATCTCCCTTGGGGTCAAGGAGTGACTCCCCTGCTTGGCAGGCACCAACAAAGCAATTGTCCAGTCTGTATCGCTGAAGCTCCTGCCGGACGCCAAAGTCTTTGCATCACCAGAGGTAAATTTTCAGACTTCCTCGAGGGTAAAGTGGAACTGTGACCCCTGGACACCGATTGCATTTGCAAGTGCATCCTCTTCTGGGTCTCCCACGAAGTTGTGCTTTGGGCTCCGAGTAGCCCCAGCCTCCAGCACTGACTGCACCGAAGATCACTGGCCTCCACTCCACGAGTGTCCCGTGAGCCAGCTCTAAGTGCGTCCACTTGAGGCTCCTTTGCGGTCGCTAGTCCGTTGGCTAGTAGGCCCTCCCGAAAGCCAATCTTCTTCTGCTTGGGCTCCCTGGTTGCTCCAGATGTGCCCTGACTTACCTTTGCTGGGTGAGTCCCTCAGACCTTGCTGGTCTGCACCACCGTCCTTCTTCTATTTCCATGAGACTTGCTGTTGCCAAGGCTTGTTGGGTCCAATCCGGTCCCAACACCCCTGCAATCGACAAACGTCATGGGACAGCTCGAATCCAGCTCCTGGTTATCGTCGACGCCTCCTGGACCTCGTGGCTGAAGAGTCAAGATGACCATCAACCTACCTGAAGCACTCGACATCGGTGGGCATCTGCTCATCGCCTTCCTGGTCACTGGCTAGTGACCCAGACTCTGTTCCCTCTGCTTTCAGGTTCTTCAGATCTTCGATCCACCTTTGGATCCACCCGAACACTTTCGACTTGGCCGCCAGCAGCACTTTGCAGCAGATCGCCATTGAAAACGACGATGAAACCCGACCCCGAAAGACACCTATGCACCCGGCTTCCCTGGGTGAGGTAACTCGAGTACTCCGGTGCTCCCGTGGGTATGGACTCTAGAACAACCCAGTTCTAAAGGGGTTTGCTCCAAGTCCTCCTCTAAGTGTCCCTTTTCTTTAAAAATCCAACCGCGACATTCCCCATAGAAGTCAACGGCGATTCGCGGCTGTGTTCTCACACTGCACGTGTCCCCCGTGGGTCCCCTGTGTCACTACTTTGGGTGGTTCCTTGTGGTCCAAGCACTTCTACAGGCTCTAGGCCTTGTGTCTAGCTCAGTCGTGGTTCTTATACCACTTTATTGGTATATGGTTTGGTACGCCCCTAGGGCTCAAACGTGTATTTGTGCTATTACTGTTGATAACTAACTTATAACTTATGTACTTCGAACTCTAGCCTCATAAAGAGACTAGAGGGGTGTGTTTAGCAATAAATACATATATTTTGAATATATACCTGGTGTGGTCCTCTTTCATTTGGTCACTCAAGAGATTATAGACTGGTAAAACAAGCTGCTTTACATTCCTTCAAGACTTAGCCTGAAGGCTGCTCTCCATAGCTACCACTAGGATAGCTTTCAATAAAGGTTGTCTTTAACCTAACTCCAATAAGGGGTTGTTTGGACTGGTGCAAGGTGCCCACTATAATTAGTGGACAGCATATTCCAGGCCAACTTCTCACATTGGTGGCAGCGGTGGGATTCCAGCTTGCTATTGTTTTACCAGATAATCTCAATTGAATTGATCAACTGAAAACCACTAAGGGTACCTTAGGTACATATAAATCAAGCTTAGTATACAGTAAGTTCTACTGAACTTAGAGTTGTGTGTTAAGGGATAGCACACGCTTTCTACAACTCAAGAGAGTTTAGTAGGCCACACTAGAGTAGGTAGTGCATACACCACACCTCACTAGTAATGTCTTCAAAGTCAGGACCCAGTGAGTCCTTGCCAGAAGCCAGTGGGCTTCTTCCCTCTAAGTATGATAAACTCCCATTCTTGGAATTGAGAGCATTATGCAATACTAGGAAGCTGAAGGCAGGCAAAAGTGCCAGCACCCAACACCTCAGGGAGGTGCTACTAGCTGATGATCTCAGCAGGCCCCTAGGGTCTGAGGGGGTAGGCAGAGAGGGTGGGGCAGAAAATGAGGAAGGGGTCAGGGGTGAAGAAACCCAGGCCCCCCCCCCTCTGAAACTGGCCAGGAAGGTGACAATGACCTTGACCTGGAAAACCCAGCTATTCCTGTGGATGAAGGGGAGGATCAAGATGACCTCACCTTTGTCCCCCCAGGAAGAGTTGAGAGTGTGCCAAGAAGGGCTATATCTCCTTCTCAGGAGTCTAACCACTCTGACACCTCAATAGGGACCTCTGTCTCTTCTCATAGGAGAGAATCCTCTCATGAGAGGAGAAAGAGACTGATTCAGTATGAGCAAGCCCAGCTTGAGCTCAGAAAACAGCAGTTGGCTATAGACAGGGAGTCCCTAGATCTCTACAAAGAGAGAAAAAAGATGTGACTAGAGTCCCATGGTGGCAGCAATTTCCCCAGAGATAGGGAAAGGTCTTATGACCATAGAAACCTGAGCAAGATTGTCCCTACCTACCAGAGTGGGGATGACATCCACAAATGGATAACTGCACTGGAGAGGGCCTGTAAAGTACAGAGGGTCCCTCAGGAGCAGTGGGCAGCAATCTTGTGGCTCTCCTTTGCAGACAAAGGTAGAGATAAGCTCCTCACTGTTAGAGAGGAGGATGCTGATAATTACACAGTCTTGAAGAGTGCTCTGATTGATGGGTTTGGCCTAACCACTGAACAATACAGGTTAAAGTTCAGAGATACCCAAAAAGCACAGACTCAAGACTGGGTGGACTTTGTTGATTGTTCTGCCAAGGCTCTGGAAGGTTGGTTATTGGGCAGTAAGGTATGTGACTTCACAGGATTTTACAATCTTATCATGAGGGAGCAGATTCTTAATAATTGTCAAAATCAGCTGTTGCATCAGCACCTGGTGGACTCTGATCTGACCTCTCCCCAAGAATTGGGAAAGAAGGCAGACAAATGGGTCAGAACCAGGGTGAGGCAGAAGGTACAGAACCAAGGTGGTGACCCTAAGAAGCAAGATTCTAAAAACTCTGATAAGGGTGGGGAGAAGGGTAAAGACCAGAAGTCTTCACAAGGCCCCCAAAAATCTTCTTCAGGTGGGGATTCACAGTCTAACAAGGGAAAAGGCCAAAAGAAACCATGGTGCAAGGTCTGTAAGCAAAAGACCCACTGGACCAGTGATTGCACCAAGTCCAAAGACTCTACTCCAGCCCCCACCAATGCCCCTAAGGCACCTGCTCCCCCTAGTGCAGTTACAGTTGGTGGTGGGACTACACAAGCCAAGGGTTTAGTAGGGTTGACCCTGGGTAAGGAGATGAGCTCTGACCTAGTCAGAGAACTCACTCAGGCTATCCTAGTCTGTGATGGAGGCATGGATGTGACCTCCTCTGTGAGTCCCAGTAATCTGGGCAAGTACAGGCAACAGCCCTTGATCAATGGAAAAGAGGCTTTGGCATTTAGGGACACAGGGGCAAGTGTCACCATGGTGACACAAGACCTTGTGGTTCCTGGGCAGATTATACTTGGTGAAATGTACCAAGTGACCAATGCTAGCAATGTCAGAACAGACCATACTCTCGCAGTTGTTAACTTCTCCTGGGGAGGGGTAACTGGCCTTAAGAAGGTTGTGGTAAGTGCAGACCTACCAGTTGAATGCTTGCTTGGCAATGATCTAGAGACTTCAGCCTGGGCAGAAGTGGAGCTCAGGACCCATGCAGAAATGCTGGGCATCCCTGCAAATGTGTTTGCTGTGACCAGGTCACAAGCCAAAATGTCTAACACTGAACAGGCCTTGGATTCTGGAATAATGGACCAAGTGCCCTCCAAGAAGAGGAGTAGTAGGGTAAAGGCAGTGCCTTCCCCCTTGGCTCAGAAGGAAGATCAGTCTCTTGAGGGGGATGATCTCAGTCCTGAGGAAGGAACTGTCCCAGAGGAGCTTGAACCTGACCAGGTTGAGTTCTTGGGGACAGGGGGCCCTTCCAGGGCAGATCTGAGCCAGGAGCAGCAGAGCTGCCCTCTCTTGAACCCCTCAGACAGCAAGCTGCTGCTGAGGCTGCTGGGAAAGCTAGTGGTCCCCATACTGTGTATTGGGATGATGGACTCTTGTACTCAGAGTGTAGAGACCCCAAGCCTGGTGCCACCAGGAGGTTGGTTATACCTCTGAAGTTCAGGGGCTTCCTATTGACCCTAGCCCATGACATTCCCTAAGCAGGTCACCTGGGCCAGAACAAGACTTGGGACAGAATTGTCCCTCACTTTCACTGGCCCCACATGTCTGAAGACACCAAGGAGTTTTGTCGCTCCTGTGTAACCTGCCAGGCCAGTGGCAAGGCAGGTGGCACCACAAAGGCCCCCCTTATACCACTACCTGTGGTGGGGGTTCCCTTTGAAAGGGTGGGGATTGACATTGTTGGTCCCATGGATCCCCAAACAGCATCTGGGCACAGGTTTATCCTGGTGGTAGTGGATCATGCCACCAGGTACCCAGAGGCTATTCCCCTAGGACCACTACAGCACCTGTGGTGGCAAGGGCCCTCCTGGGAATTTTCTCAAGAGTGGGCTTCCCTAAGGAGGTTGTATCAGACAGGGGTGCTAACTTTATGTCTGGATACTTGAAAGCAATGTGGAAGGAGTGTGGAGTGACTTACAAGTTCACCACACCCTATCACCCACAATGCAATGGTTTAGTTGAGAGATTCAACAAAACCTTGAAGGGCATGATTAAAGGGCTCCCAGAAAAGCTTAGGCGAAGATGGGACATACTCTTGCCCTGCCTTTTATTTGCATACAGGGAGGTGCCTCAAAGGGGTTGGCTACAGCCCTTTTGAACTTTTGTTTGGTCACCCTGTCAGGGGTCCATTGTGCTTGGTGAAGGAAGGATGGGAGTTACCTCTCAAGCCCCCAAAGCAAGACATAGTGGACTATGTACTTGGTCTCCGCTCCCGGATGGCTGAGTATATGAAAAAGGCAACTAAAAACCTTGAGGCTAGCCAGGAACTGCAAAAAGCCTGGCATGACCAAAAGGCTGTACTGACTGTTTACCAGCCAGGACAGAAGGTGTGGGTGCTGGAGCCAGTGGCCCCAGCAGCTCTCCAAGACAAATGGAGTGGACCCCATACCATTGTTGAACAGAAGGGTGAGGTTACCTACTTAGTAGACCTGGGAACACCCAGGAGTCCCCACAGGGTTCTCCATGTCAACAGATTAAAACCATATGTGGACAGGGCAGACATGGGCTTGCTCATGGCTACTGATGAGGGACAGGAGGAAGAGAGTGACCCACTCCCTGACCTGCTCTCACAGAACCCTGATGATGGGTCAGTGGATGGTGTAGCCTTGGCAGGCAGCCTCACTGCCCAGCAGCAAACTGATTGCAGACAGGTCAGGTGCTCAATCAGTTCAGGCACATATTCTCACTGACACCCAGTCAGACCACCTGGTGCACTCATGAAGTGGACACTGGGGACAGTCTGCCTATTAAAAATAAGGACTGTATCAGGACAGAGGTCCAGAAGATGTTGTATTTGGGAGTTATTGAACCCTCAGATAGCCCTTGGGCTAGTCCAGTGGTCCTTGTGCCAAAACCTCACACCAATGGTGGGAAAAGAGAGATGAGGTTTTGTGTGGAATACAGGGGTCTCAATGCAGTCACTAGGACTGATGCCCATCCAATACCTAGGGCAGATGAGCTAATAGACACTTTGGCCTCAGCCAAGTATCTAAGCACATTTGACCTGACAGCTGGCTACTGGCAGATCAGACTAGCTGATGATGCAAAGCCAAACACAGCATTCTCAACCCCTAGTGGGCATTATCAATTTGTGGTGATGCCCTTTGGTCTGAAGAATGCACCTGCCACTTTTCAGAGGTTGGTGAATACAGTCCTTACAGGTCTGGAAGCCTATAGTGCAGCATATTTAGATGATATTGCTGTCTTTAGCTCCACCTGGGAGGATCACCTGGTCCACCTCAGAAATGTTTTGCAGGCCCTGCAGAAAGCAGACCTGTTATCAAGGCCACCAAGTGCCAGATAGGGCAGAGTCAGGTTGTGTACCTGGGCCACCTTGTGTGTGGCGGCCAGGTTCAACCCTTGCAGAGCAAGATCCAGACCATCATGGACTGGACTGCTCCAACTACCCAGACTCAGGTGAGAGCCTTTTTAGGCCTGACTGGGTACTATAGGAGATTTGTCAAGGGGTATGGATCAATAGTGACACCCCTGAATGACTTAACTTCCAAGAAAATGCCCAAAAGGTTCAGTGGACAGTTAGCTGTCAAAAGGCATTTGATGACCTAAAGCAGGCAATGTGCACTGCTCCCATTCTACAGAGTCCTGATTACTCCAAGAAGTTCATTGTCCAAACAGATGCATCTGAATTGGGGGTAGGGGCTGTACTGTCACAATTGAATGATGAAGGTCAGGATCAGCCAGTAGCTTTTATTAGCAGAAGACTGACCCCTAGAGAGAAACGTTGGTCAGCCATTGAGAGGGAGGCCTTTGCTGTGGTCTGGGCTCTGAAGAAGTTGAGGCCATACTTGTTTGGTACTCACTTCCTTGTTCAAACAGACCATAAGCCCCTCTTATGGCTAAAACAAATGAAGGGTGAAAACCCCAAACTGCTTAGGTGGTCCATTTCCCTACAGGGGATGGACTTCACAGTGGAACATAGACCTGGGAGTAACCATGCCAATGCAGATGGACTCTCTAGGTACTTCCACTTAGAACATGAAGACTTAACTGGGCAAGGTTAGTTTAATGTCCCTACGTTTGGGGGGTTGTGTAGGAGAGTAGGATCTGCTTCACATGGGTACCCCCACTTTTGCTGATGCTTCACTGTTTTTCGACTTTAGTCTGGCTGGGGCCCTGCTAATCAGAACCCCAGCCTAGCTGCTTCCTCTCTAAAATGGTTTCCATGTGCCATAGGCACATCTCTGATTGGAATCTGGAGTGCCCTTATAAGTCCCTAGTATATGGTATACTATGTACCCAGGGCATAGGTACCTCAGAGGCCTGCCAGGGGCTGAAGCATGTATTATGCCACCCCTGGAAGGCCAGCCAAAAGACACCACAGGCCTGCTACTGCAGCCTGAGTAAGGTGGTGCCTGCGCCCTTACAGTGGTATAGGCTACCTATATCACTACCATTGCACACACCTATAAACCTATAAGTCACTCCTATGGCAGGCCTTGACAATCCTGAAGGCAGAGTGCTTGGTTTTTATGTGAGAGGGTGCCCTGCATGAGCAGAGCCCCTCTGCAGCATTCGGAGTACCTCCTCTGATGCTGTTTGCAGTGCAGCCTGACCATATACTCTTAAGTGCATTATATCCTCGCGGTAGAATGCTAACTTTGGACTGGCTGCACCAAAACATGTCGAGTTTGGTGTCAAACATCTTGGAATACTACCCCCCCTGCCAGTTCTGGCGGCAGGGGTAGCATTCCACCCTTCTAGAGGGAGAGACATGTACCCACCGGCCTACCCGGTAACTTCTTTCCAGAGCCCTGGCATCACAAAATGGATGCCGCTGCCACAGACACGAGTCTGGCCTCCTGCTGCTGACCGAAACTCCGGCAGGGGAGGCCTCGACAATAGGTTTCCTGTCCCAGGGAGGTGTAACCACCTCCCCAGACAGGATAGTGTGTATTGGGGCTGGGCGGGAGCACTCTCTGGTGCTTTGAAGTCCTGCACTGGGGGCACATTTGATGTCCCTGTGCATACCCCAGTTCAAACCGGCTCAGGGGCTTCCAGCCCCTGCTCTGGCGCGAAACTGGACAAAGGGAAAGGGGTGTAACCACCCCTCTGCCCTGACCCTCCCATAGGTGGGTCCCCAGAGTATGTCCAACCCCTAACTTGGTATAAGTATGGGACCCCAGACCTTAGGACTTTAGATTTACCTGGACGAAACTCTGACACAGAATCCTGGACCTTCGACGCTCTACTTTAAGATTAGAGGACTGAAGAATCTCCCTTGGGGTCAAGGAGTGACTCCCCTGCTTGGCAGGCACCAACAAAGCAATTGTCCGGTCTGCATCGCTGAAGCTCCTGCCGGACGCCGAAGTCTTTGCATCACCAGAGGTAGATTTCCAGACTTCCCCGAGGCTGCCCTGAGTCCCCAGCAAAGCTGAGGCCTGTAGCTGTCGTGGGTAAAGTGGAACTGTGACCCCTGGACACCGATCGCATTTGCAAGTGCATCCTCTTCTGGGTCTCCCACAAAGTTGTGCTTTGGGCTCCGAGTATCACCAGCCTCCAGCACCGACTGCATCGAAGATCACTGACCTCCACTCCACGAGTGTCCCGTGAGCCAGCTCTAAGTGCATCCACTTGAGGCTCCTTCGCGGTCGCTAGTCCATTGGCTAGTAGGCCCTCCCGAAGGCCAATCTTCTTTTGCTTGGGCTCCCTGATTGCTCCAGGCGTGCCCTGACTTACCCTTGCTGGGTGAGTCCCTCAGACCTTGCTGGTCTGCACCACCGTCCTTCTTCTATTTCCACAAGACTTGCCGTTGCCAAGGCTTGTTGGGTCCAATCCGGTCGCCGATACCCCTGCAATCGACATACGTTGTGGGAGAGCTCGAATCCAGCTCCTGGTTGTCGTCGACGCCTCTTGGGCCTCGTGGCTGAAGAGTCAAGACAACCGTCAACCTACCTGAATCACTCGACATCGGTGGGCATCTGCTCATCGCCTTCCTGGTCACTGGCTAGTGACCCAGACTCTGTCCCCTCTGCTTTCAGGTTCTTCAGATCTTCGATCCACCTTTGGATCCACCCGAACACTTTCGACTTGGCCGCCAGCAGCACTTTGCAGCAGATCGCCATTGAAAACGACGATGAAACCCGACCCCGAAAGACACCTATGCACCCGGCTTCCCTGGGTGAGGTAACTCGAGTACTCCGGTGCTCCCGTGGGTATAGACTCTAGAACAACCCAGTTCTAAAGGGGTTTGCTCCAAGACCTCCTCTAAATGTCCCTTTTCTTTAAAAATCCAACCGCGACTTTCCCCATAGAAGTCAACGGCGATTCGCGGCTGTGTTCTCACACTGCACGCGTCCCCCGTGGGTCCCCTGTGTCACTACCTTGGGTGGTTCCTTGTGGTCCAAGCACTTCTACAGCCTCTAGGCCTTGTGTCTAGCTCAGTCGTGGTTCTTATACCACTTTATTGGTATATGGTTTGGTACGCCCCTAGGGCTCAAACGTGTATTTGTGCTATTACTGTTGATAACTAACTTATAACTTATGTACTTCGAACTCTAGCCTCATAAAGAGACTAGAGGGGTGTGTTTAGCTATAAATACATATATTTTGAATATATACCTGGTGTGGTCCTCTTTCATTTGGTCACTCAAGAGATTATAGACTGGTAAAACAAGCTGCTTTACATTCCTTCAAGACTTAGCCTGAAGGCTGCTCTCCATAGCTACCACTAGGATAGCTTTCAATAAAGGTTGTCTTTAACCTATCTCCAATAAGGGGTTGTTTGGACTGGTGCAAGGTGCCCACTATAATTAGTGGACAGCATATACCAGGCCAACTTCTCACACCAGGTATAAATATACCTTCCCTTGCCCAAGCAAGTTAGAGGAGACCTCGACATCAGAGGAGCCCATATCCCGGCCTGACGCACTGAGAAGACGCTGTCATTCCTGCACGCAGACGAATCCAGCTTCCAGTGTTCTGACTCCCTTCGCGGGGTGTTAAAGTTCCAGATCCGGCAAGAGATTCCCACCTCTCTCATTCTCAAGGTATGAAGCGGACTAGATCCCAAAGGGACTCTAGGCATACTAGACTTAACATACTCGTAGTCTACCATACTAGAGAACACTCCACCTACTTCTACCTTTCCCTACACCTAGATTAGGTTAGGTACACAGGGGTAGAACTAGCATAGAGACGCATCATATGAGTACTCGCATTCTTAGCTCATATTATTTATGTACGTGAATATATGCTAAAAGATAATGCTAGCGCAGTATTATTTATTTCTACTGCTTACGCTGTACATTATTTATCTTGCATACTGTCTTGTGATCTTAACAGCACATATCTCTTACACGAGAAACAAGACTGTTCAATAAAACCCTTTTATTGAAACGCCCGCCTTTCCTTTCTGTGTAACTCTGTAGAAACTAAGCATGCACGATTGACTGAGTGAAACTGTTATCTATTGTTTCCACGATTCTGAGACATGTTCCGCTTCTAAAGGGAAACAAAGTTGTCATGTTTTTCGGTTGCCAGAAACTACTCCCTTCTTGTTCTCAAGGAGTTTCTAGTGGCCTCTGAGCTAGCTGGCACAAGTAATTAAGTTTAATATACTCGATAGGGACACACCGACCTTAGTCCTATGTCAAACCTATAGGTTATATTATTCCAATGCGCAGAACCTATTAGGGAAATAGGAACTACACTACAATGGGGTATAACTGCTTGCATGGCACTACTATGCTTTTGGCAACGTTTGGGTTCGGGTGATGAACACAAAATCTCACAATGGTGTAGGAATGAAATTATAAACAGTGAGCTAAATTGGGCAAAAGAGACCAGAGACACTGTCAAGAAAGCGTGTAGTATGTTAAAGCTTAAGCTGTGCCCCCAGTTCAACTCAAGATAGACAAGAGGGAACTTAGGATCCTGGGAAAAGAAATATCCTGAGTACAGGACCAAGATTACCTCTTGAGGAAAAGCTCAGGTCTCCATATGGCCACAGCGTGGCAAAAGGAATTACACTTCCCCTATATTGACAGGCTACCTAGCTGCTCATTAAGGAGAGAGGTGTTAAGGCTAAGAATTGGAGTAAACCCATGTCACGCGAACAAAGGGGTAAAAAGCTCCATGATAAATAATAAAGGAAAATGCACTTGCACCTTAGGAACAACATGTGATATTATACATATTTTATTAGATTGTCATAAATTTTTAGAAATTTGAAGAGTTTTCTTATGTCCGATTTTTAAAAAGTATGATATTAAAAACAGGATGCAAGCAGTAAATCTTTTAGTGGAAATGATTAACCTAGACATAGCCTGTGCCATGGGAAAATATATAAAAAAGTTAAAGAGTCCCTTAAATGCATTGAGAAATGAGATGATTAGGTGTTAAAATGTATGAGAAGAAGTAGCTACAAAAGGGTAGAAGCTACTTGGATAGAAACACACTACCTTGAGGAGATTAAAATGAATTTGTGAGTTTTAGAAATTGATTTTAAATTGTATATATCTATTTTTATTGAAAGTATATATCTGTTTTATTGAAAGTATGGTAAATAATTTGTATACTTTTATGGTTGTAAAAGACCGAATACCGGGGCATATTAGCAAGACCCACGTTAAAATTATCGCCGTTTTAGCGGCATGAAACTGCCGCTAAAACGGCGATAATGGGCTTGCTAATATGCGTTATGGAATTCAATAGAGCCCAGGTTAGATGTGCAAGACATCTAACCTGGGCTTCTATTGGAATTCCATAACGCATATTAGCAAGCCCATTATCGACGTTTTAGCGGCAGTTTCCTGCCGCTAAAACGGCGATAATTTTAACGTGGGTCTTGCTAATATGCCCCAAAGTCTCTATTGAACTGAACTGAACTGACTGACTTATTAAGTACAGATTCATGCATTATTTAGTATAGCAGCTATAGCATAAAAATTCAAATAACAGGTATTTGATAAAGGTTTTACCAAATGGTATATTCAAAGAACAGTGAAGTTTTAACCAGAAAATACTTCACTGGCCCCAGTGTCATTAGGATTCTGTCTCTCTGCACATATCTCATAACATCATCTTTTTATGGGAATTCTCATTTGGACTTCAGAGCCATTTTTTGCCTATTTCTTTGGTTTGTAATTCCTACATAGATATGCAGTTGTTCTTCTCGTGCCATTATGTCTGACGAAGATGCTGGCTGGCAGAGATTACTGTGTTGGAGAAAGTAAAATCCGAGTAAAATGATCTGTTTCGGAGATTAGTACGGAAAGTGAAGTCATCCTGAGCCTTTCACGCGATTCTGCTCAATGTGTGTGGGTTGCGGGCATTCCATTTGGTTTGATCTGAATGAATGGGCGTCGGATATTTGAGACAGCGCTGGCACAATAATTACGATTCGCTGAGCTTCACCCTTTCCTTAACAGTTGAGCGCCATTTTCATGTGCAGCGTAACTAATGTAACAGTCTTGTCATGAAATAAAACAAGCATTGGCAAAGCCAATACGTCCGGCCTTGGCAAGCTGGTAGTAAGGTTATTATTAATTTTTTGTTGGAAGCATATGCCACAAAATAAAGCTAAGTAAAAACAAACAAAAAAAACAAGCGTAACTTCTACATGCACGTAATGGAAAATGTAAATTAGAAAAAATAATTGTTGCATGTAATTTTATTAAAATCATATAGGTGCCTCCTAGTAGTCAGATAAGCTTTGAACGAGTGACGATACCCTTTTTAGTTGTAATCCGAATCACACCACAATAAGATTCCTAATGTCTCAAAGAAAAAGTTCTATTGCCTTTGAACTCTGCTATCTGAAGACACAAGGGTTACTAAAAATTATGAAAAAGAATAAAGAATGGAAAGGTAAAAAAGCACCGTTGACCCACCAGCCTGGCAGGGAAGAGTCCTTGTTTTCAGTCAGATGTGCAAATGTAAACCGGTAAAATGGAATCTCTCAAAGTGCAAGAAAAGCGGTTGATGACGTGGGCTGACTGATCGCCCCATTCTGCCTGGTGCGGATCACGGAAGGAAAATGAGAATGGCAGGTGAATGGGCCAATGAATGAACAGCGCTGCCGCTGACCCAAAAAGGAATATGCATTTTTTTAAATATATTTTCTATTTATGATTTTTTATCACATCAGTCTGGCACTGCTACAAATAAACATTGATGATGTGCGGATAGTACATTTTGAGAATTTTTAGATGTCTATTTATGATAGTATTAACCACCACTGCTGTGAACCCATCAGCCGTTTTGCCCCTGTTGTTGTGGCCTGTTATTGAACTTTTCGCTCGAGCAAGGCACAAATTAGGTAAGTTGTTAAAATCATGTTCTTGGCACGAATGGTTGGGTGATTTTGCAGGGCCAATGGTCGGAGAAAGCCAGCATTCATGGACAGTAAGTCAGGATAGTCAAGAGGAGCACCTGCTATTTCTGCCATAACCTTTAGTTCCACCGACATTAGCCTTGCTATCCCTGATCTCTGTGCTATGGAGACAGTGGTACCAACAGACAGTACGTAGCGCCCCATGAGCCCTCTTTGTGGAGGTTCCTTTGTGAGCCCACCCTTAGTGTCTCAGCAACAGAAAGGAAGATGCTGAGGGGTAGAGTGAGGGACAAAGGGTCAGCACTCTAATGTCAAAGAGGTCAAACCATGTATGAAGTGTCTCCTGCTGACCACGCCAATCTGGCTAATCAACAAAAGAGCAATACAAGTGGCTTGAGGAGCAAAAGGAGACAGCAGCATTGAGAAAAAGTCACAAAAAAAGAAATTTAAGTCTAAAGTGAAAAAACACCCTTCTATAGAAATGTGCAACTATAAGCATATGGGAGAGTTGGACAAGTATCAAAGACTAAATGGCTTCTGTGAGTTTAAAGTTGCCCTCTGCTCCCCCCATCCTTAACCAGTTCAGTTGCATTTCTGCTGTACACACTGTACAGACTTCCACTCATCAACTTGGCATTGGGTGCACTTTTCCTGGGCGTTGTTGTGGAGATTACATTAAAACATCCCAATAGCTAAATATTTGGAGACTTCTATTCCTGGTTTGCTAAGCCCAAAATATGCCAAAATCAATACCTATTCCCCAAACTAGAGTCCATCAACTTTCATCGACTGATTGCGCGAATAACTAATTGAGTTGGGCATATACTTGAAGCAATGCTAGCTTTTCCTGACATCATAAAAGTGACTAAGAACGATCTTGTCTCCTAGACTATTCATCTTCTGATCCTATGCAGCCCCTCCAACCCACTGCAACCGAAAATTAGCACCCGAACAAAACCCCTAATAAGCATAAGACCAAGGAAGAAACTTGAACTATGCATCTTTTCCCCTCAACTATTTACTTCTTGACTCTCTGGCCCGGTAACAACACTTAGGCAGTTCTACCCTAGGCTAAGAACTGTCCTTTACTCCTTATCCCCCTGAAGTCCCCTTTTAATTTATTATTTTAAGGTTACCTCAGAGAGCAGGTTGAAGAACACAACCCAAGTTTCTTTAGGTGGAAGGCAATCTAATACAAGATGCGTCCAGTCAGGTCTGGTGGATGCTCAAAGCAGACAGTCTGCGTTCTCGACCCTTGGTAAACCAACAAATGTTTGAACACGAGCCTAAATAGCTCATCTTTGGAATGCATGTGGTTGGTTTCAGATTTCGCAGTTTGTTTAAGGGAAATCAACCGTCTTGGGCTGTGTACACCAGGGATTTTCCTCAGTGTTTCTTCTGTTTGAAAAAACATCGAGGACTCCGATTTGGCAGCTGATGAGCGAAGATATAGGCTAGCTTATTGCATGGAACTAGTTTCTTGCTTGAGACTTTTTCTCAGACGTTATTTACAGTGGAACATTTAATTTAATTTAAAAATAACCATCAGGGGTAACAAGCTCTATATAAATACAAACCTTTTTTCCTCCTCTATCCTTCTGCTATCATTCCAAATCCAAATAACTGACTAACCTATCCACCACTTAAAATGTACTTGCATTTTTCACTATACTAATTCAACACTAATCCTCTATGGGTCCCGGAGTAGCGTGCTACTCGCCGAAAAAGCGCTTCGACGCCTCGTCAGGGGTAGTAAGCGCTATATAAATGCAATTACAATACAATTTAATCATTTTAATGCAGGCTCGATATAATGCCTTTATGAACTTTAAGGCACAGTCTGGATGGCTGGTTTTGCATTCTTTGCTTCTTGGTAATGACTGATTTGGGAAGACCAGTGTAAATGATGTTGCAGTAGTCCACATGTGACAGGACAAGGACTCTCGTCATTCAGCCCAGTGACTAGTTTCAATTAGTGATTTGTGGGAGTGATTGACACTTCTGAGTCAAAGACTATCCCCACTTCCTGCTTTCAGGAATTATTGAAGGAGGTGTCCAAAGGCCTCGGGGTAGGTGAAGAGTAGCAATGAAGCTTCACTCTTTTACAGTCAGGGATGGCTCCTCCGCTAAGGCCGAGGACCATCGCCCCACTGCTCTTAGAGCAGAAAAAAAGTTATTATTGTTTTATTTTTCTTTGCTACGGGGCTGGATTATGGTGGGGCGGGGCTGGGGTCAGAGCCTGGGAGGAGTGGTGAATGCACACTCTCAAAGTGCGCATGACTGCTTGGCCGACCGTCTTGGGCTGGCCAAAGTGCCATGCGCACTTAGCATGTTCCCCACCAGGCTGCATTACACTGCCTGGTGGGGAACATGCCCAGGCACCCAGTCCCCATCTGAGCGCCGAACCACGGCACTCAGACCAATCACATTGGCTTAGGAGAACCAATCACAACGCTGCATAGGGGATCCGGGTGCTTCCTGGTTCCGGACTTGCAGGAAGATAAGGAACTCGGAGAGACGGTGGCTGCGAAAAGGTAAGTGTTTTTTGTTTTGGTGCTTTTTTTTCAAACACCCCCTCCAACCTCCACCCACTATCCCCCCGCCCCACCACCCCCATTCCCTGCCAGCTGCCACTGCTTGCAGTGTGACAATCTCAGTCTTAATTCTGTTAATAAAAGACACAGCCCTTCTTCATCCAGAGGAGCACGTGGTATTGACACATGGTAATATTGGTTGTATTATTTGGTTTGTTGTTTAATCAGAAATTAATTTGTGTGTCATCTGCATCAATGTGGAATTTTATTTGGTGCTGTTCTGTAAGCTGTGCCAAGGGGCATACATACATGTTGAGCAAGAGGAAGGATAATGATGATCCATGGGGGGACAATGCAGGGTACTGGTTGTGTGGGCAATTCATCTGTAATGATCCTACGTTTTTTGCTGTTTCAACCCCCTGTAGGCATGGAATAAAATCAAATAAAAGCATCCTAGAAACACACTGAATAAAACTCTGCAACAATAATCACAAGCAGCACCACAAAAGTTAAAAGATTCCACTACTGTTGCTGTGTCTCAGAAGCCACTTGCTTATTAATGTGATTAAACAAAATTATTACTGAATTCAATATCCTGAATGCATTCATTCCCTCTTGGGAAATGTGACTCTATGTTGGACTACTTTACTGCAAAAACCTGGAAACTATATGGAGAAGAAAGTGGAGGACAATCGTGATCTTCCAATCTTCCATCAACACCTTTATAAACCAAGTCAAGTTCCAAGTCTGCTCTGCGTCCAGCCCCTAACCCTTGAAGACTTCACAAATACCATTAAAGCCTGTGGCTCAGATAGTTCACCAACTGACCCATGCCTAGCTCACATATTCAAGAACATCTTCTTCAAAGGTTATGCTGTCATCCTGGTCAGAGTCATAATCAACTACTCATTAGAGTCTGGAACCGTCTCAAGTGAACTCAAAACAACTTACATAAAACTGATTCTAAAAGTGAAAACACACAGCCCTGATCCTACCACCCTTCAAACTCCCAGTCAATATCCATCCGCATTTAAAGAAGAAAAAAACTTTTGTATTGACTGACACACTGTATTCCATCCAGGCCACTGTATTGAAGCAATATTGCTTGCCACATAGGATGATTTTAAAACTACGTTTGAGTCAAATGAAGAGCAGTTCTCTTTTTTTTCCACCTTTCATCAGCCTTTGATATGATGCATCACCCTTTGCTGGTATATGAATTGACAACAGAAGAGTTCAAGGACCTGCCATTAAAATGGATCACTTCTTAGCTTATTGAAAGGTCTCTTAACATCTCATTTCCTCCCTTCTAATCAGCTTTATAGAACTTCATGACTGTTGTATTTCAAGGCTTGCCCATTGCTCCTCCCCTGTTCAATTTTAACACACAGCTTCTATCTGAGCTTGTCTCCTTATTTAATTTCAACTGCTGAAACTATGGGAATGATGTGCAAATCATACTAAACCTGGTACAGGTTTGACCCCTGTACCATCACTGTTCAATCATATGACCACAAGAACAAAAGCCAAGTTACTAGCCTATGGCAAATGGATAAACTATCACCCTTCAATCATGTGACCACAAGAACTAAGGCTGCTGCTATTCCGCCTAATGGCACTGACAACTTTATTGTAATTATGAACTCCATTCTGTTCATTATAGCTGAAGTAAATCAAATTTCCAAGTGAAGTCTCTACATGATGAAATATCTGCAAAGAATCGTCTCATTGTCATGAGACACAATTCATGGGCGGTAATATCTAAGTCGAGATAAGTGATAAAGTCCCGACTAATGTTCCAGGTAAAATGTAGGCATAAATTGAGGCATTTAAGCAAGTGCAAAAATGCTAACAGGCCACGTTCAATGACAGCGGTACATCAGAAGCCCATCAATAGGAATTCTTTGTTGAATTACACCTCTTTTCACCCGAGAGCTTTGAGCGATAATTTACCCGTGGGCAGGTTTTCAAGGATATAGAGGAAGTGCTCCAACACTCATACCTTTTTTGGAATAGTCTTTAGATCTAGAAGAACACTTGGCACAATGGGCATATCCAAGAAAAATAATCAACAGCGCTTGGAAGAGAACTTTGAATACACCAAGGTCCGCCTTGATGTAGAAGTACTCAAAACCTAAGACCGAATGTATCCCTGTGATTTTGACTTTTGACCCCCTGGCCAACAAAATACAACAAATCATACAGAAGAAATGGCATTTATTGAATACTGTATTCAATGGGATGCTAGGACAACCCTTTGCTTTTTGACATGCTTCCAACCTTAAAGACAAGCTGGTCCATACACAGTCAAAAGTTTGCCCATTGATAGTGGCATATTTATTAAGGGCCATTATCCATGTGGCATATGTAATATGTGTAAGCACACTTCTCTATCTCATAGTGTCACACTCAGTAGTAGCCAGATTTGGTATCAGAATAAAATGAACAATTGTAACTCCTGCTTGATGATCCACAGGCTTAGATGTCCCTGTGATTTGTTTTACATCGGTCTACCCTCTCGTGAGGTGAAAATAAGGATGCAAAAGCATATCATCATCTTCAGATCAGGGAAATTACCACCAAGACTGGTACAGAACTTTGACTTTGAATGGGCCGTTTCAAATGTTTGGATCAGAGACGTGGGGAGCATTGGAGGATCATTATAAAACGGACGCTCTTTGGATTTTATTAGAACAGACTGATAAGAAAGGGCTGAAGGATTTTGTGGATTGGCATAAGATATATAACAAGTCTAGTGCAGTGTATCTGGCCTCACACTCCATGTCACCTCCTGAATTTGAATTAGCATTTCCATCCCAAGCCTACATTTTCCCTGTTCATGTTGTGCTTCTTGGTGATGTTGTTTCCCCCTGCTGCTAAATTGGTGCCTAGGAAGGGTATGTGAATGTGAAAATTGTGAGGGTATTTTATAGTTGGCAGCCATCTTGATTTTCACATACCTCCAAGATGGCACCTTTGGTTTAGCTTTTTTCAGTGCTATACGGACAGCCATCTTGGTGTCTACATACTTCTGAAATTGCGCCGAGGGTCTTTGCCGTTCTAGCTAATCCACAACTGATCCACAGGGTTGCGGTGGGGAGTTATTTTCTTTCATCTGTGAGTGTCTGGCTAGTGGTATTTGTAGAAACGAACAACTGGTACGGCAGGAGTCAATATGTCCCTGCCACTGCTTTTTGGACACTCTGGGCCCGATTCCGATCTCGGTTGGAAGGGCTCCGAATCGGATTTGGCTTTGCCAAAACCGATCCGGAGCCCTTGTTTCCGACCAAATCGTTCACAGTTCCGAACGACCAAGTACGATGCCTGGAAACCCTTAGCGCCGACCGAATCGGTTCCGGAAGGCATTCGGAGAGATAGAGCGTTCTGGTGCCGAATCGTACCGCTCTATGGGCTAGGTTTTCCGAGCCAGCAAGTACGATGAACGATTCAGACAGCCTTCCGATTCAGTTAGCCCGGAACAAAAAGGCTGCCGGAATCGGTCTTTGGGGGCCCATAGACCCCAAAGACCTCCGAATAGGGCCCGTGAGGGTACCCATGGGTCCCCTCGTCCCAACCATGTACAGTGTAGCAGGCACCAAGGGGTGCCCGCCACATGGTGCATGATTTTCCACAGTCACCCCTTTCTTCGATGCGAGCCTGTTTACGTGTTCGGTACACAGGCTCCCATTGAAGTCAATGGGAGTCCAACCAAATCGTACCCGGATGCATTCAAATGCATCGTACTCGTTCGGTTAGACTCCCCCGATTGGAGTCGTACGGAAAGCATTTCGGACTCGAGTCATTCGGTATGCTTTCCGAACGCGATCGGAATCTGGCTCTCTGTCGGGAGAGAGTATTCTTTAATCTGGTGGCTGTGGGTATTAGCCTGCCCACAGCTTTGAAAGGCTCACTGGACTGCGGAGCATTGCATCAAGCTGGATGTTTCTCCCATTTCCCCATTGTCCATCATAACAGATGTTCTTTAATTAGCAATCGTGGCCAGTGATCTTAATACTGATTCTTCAGAGCTCCTTGATTATGTCATTGTTTCAGGGAGTGTGCTGTGGACTTCCAGAGACCACTATGTGGGATTATAACGCTATGTGTTCACAAACATACTTCTGTGTTCGGGTTGTTCCAGGCCTGACACTAGTTTACTGAGCGGAGTGACGAGTGGCTTGTAGGGGTAAGTTGCTGCTGGATATGAAGCACTTGTGCCTCATCTTGCAGCCTCAGGGGACAGATTAGTGCAGTTTCTTTCCAGGCTTTCCTCCCTTTAAGTCTGACATTCTCTACAATACTGATTATCTGTAGTTTCAATGATGGAATTAAGAACAACCCTGAACCTGCTTTTTGAATTGTCACACATCAGTTTATTAGGAGTGTAAACTAACTAATTGTTCATTTCACTTGATTGATCTTAGGCAGCTCAGACCTGCTGTCTGTCCACTGGTATGCCTTCACCTGGTGGTGATGTGGTACATATGAATATGTGTGGATTTTTCAGTCACAAATGCTGTAGAGAAAGGATGTGCTTGAGTCTGTTTATTTTTGTTTGTGTCCCCTCTTTACATTTTCTTTTTTAGGTACAGTGCACTGTTGGGTGACAGTTGGGTCCTTTTGCCCTTATGAATTTGACAACATTTCTCTCTGGCAATGAAACATGTTGGCCACTTTTTACTTTATGGTCTGAGCATGTGACTTGGCTTTTAATCATCAGCCCAGGGTGCATACAATAATATAGTTGGTTTTGGGCCCTATTGTCTAATTACTGTTTGATTTAGAGTGTAAGAGATAAACTACTGTCTTGCAGGGACCTAAATACACATAACACCCGGACAGTAGTGTAAAAATCCAGCTTGAGACATTGCATGACACCTACCTTCAAAGGCACATGCAGGCTGGGTAGGTTCTCCTGTTTTGAATAGGAAAGTGCGAATATGATGAAATGAGCCATTTGTTTGCAACCTAACAGGCTTATGGTGGTTGCTTCCGTGAGGCACATCCTATTTGTTAAGGAAACCTTTCTAAACTTTTGTCTGTAGATACCGTACGTCCTTTCACACGAGAAACACACCTTCCCATAGATATTGATTCTCAGCAGAGCAGGACGGGCCATTACAGATTGAAAAGTATTTGAGGAGCCCTTTACCAATAAAAAAAAATTTGGGGGTGTTGGAGAGTGCGGCAATTTGTATTTGATTCTATATTAGTGGAGGGCACCCCATTGTCCTCTTTTCCCCTCTTTAGGTCCTCTGTTTTTTGTGGATGCTGTTCGGATGAAGACTGCTCTTTTCCTTGGCTGTCAATTCCCGTTCCTAGGTACTCGTATGAGTTGGGTTATCTGTTTAATTTCTGTTATTACTACTATTATATGTAACCTTTTGATCTATATGTACAGCTCTCACAAACTCACAAGTGATGGAGCTATACAGAACACTCTCAAATAAATAAATAAATAAAGAAACACATAAAGAAATAAAGAAATGAATAAGTGTTGCATCAGCAATAGACTGTAACAATATACCTATTTCTTTGTATAGTCAAGCATAGTGTTTGAACTTTGGGAAGCTGTTGAAAAAACGTACCCCTTTGTTTGATATTTTTACAGGTGCACTACATTATGATATTGATCTATGAATCTACTTCGTGAAGAACTTTCAGTGTTCGAGCATTGACAGAAAAACAAATAAACATAATTTTCTGGTAAAGATCATTGGTTAGCTTATAGTTTCTTCAGGTAGAGGTTGGAGGTAGATTACAGGGCCCATGAATAACACTATGGCAAAGATGAGGTTAACCATGGACATGTTGTCCATGTCGAATGAGGGGAGAAATTGCTTCCGAAATGTGCCTGTAGAGGTTTTGATTTTTGGGCAAGACTCAAAAACTCCACCTTGATCAATTAGTGAAAAGTGATAAAGGTGGAGTCCCAGATATTGATGATCTTTGAAAATGAAAATAAATGGAAGATTCTCACAGTATAAACAGTGACACAGTGATAATTTCTGTGGGGATCCACATTGACAAGCTTTGGGTGGCTGTTGCCAATCTCCATTGTTTAAGCTATTGCCTCTCTAATGCAGTTGGCGAGGCAGTCCTTTGTGGTACCTCCTTCGCTATCACCTTCATCATATCTTGTCCTTGTCCACTGTTTATGTGGATCTCTAAAGTTCAAGGTTATGGCTGATTCCTTTTAGTGAGGCCAGCCCATTTCCAACACTTGGTTGTTGGTTTGATGATTTTGAGTTTCTGGTTCCCTTTGTCCTGAGTAGATGAAAGTTAATGGTAGATATTTCCCAACAATGCTTGTGGTTATTCATAGGCCTGGCAGAAATAGGCATATCACCCTGCTCGCACTGTGATGTGGCACTGAAACATCAGCACAAATGGCACCACACAGGGTGCCAGAGGGCGCAGCTTCTCGAGTTGATTTTCCTGCCGCTTGAGTAGATTTTCTACTCGAGCATCAGCTTTCTGACCGCGAATGGTAGCAACCGCCCACGCTGGAGAAATCTCGCTGAGTGCCATCCTACCATCTGCAAATCATGGTAGGGGACGCCGAATCTCACTCATGCTTGCCAACTTACCGGCGTGTGAGAAAAAACTCCACCATGCGGCTGTTTGCAGTATATGGCCGGAACTCCGCATTGCAAGTGTAATGCAGAGTGACCAAAACTCCTTAATTCCGCTGGCTGAGGGGAATATATCGCCCACCCGTAGCTTTTCATTCAGATTATGAACTGGTTAAGTCTACTAGAACCAAGTTTTCTTTCCTTCACACATGTCCAGCGTGTTTTGGCTTTGCTAAGTAATCCGGAAATGTAGATAAACGTGTTCAGAAGTTTCAGGTTGTAGAATTAACTCTTTGCACAATTCTTTATATGATCTTTCATTGTTAGTTTAAGGTCCAGTGTGATTCCTAGAGATTTGGCGGAGCCAGCTAGGAATAGTTCACAGTTCAGAGAATCAATGGGGTTCAGTCGTTCTTGCATCTGTGGGGACGGTTCTGTCTTTGATATATGGAGAATTTCAGTCTTATCTTGGTTGAATTTTAGGTGGTTGTGGGTTAGCCAGTGTTGGACTTCTTTGAGGGTGGCATTTACCTGGTGTATGTCGTCAACTGAGGAGATTTCCGTGTAGAGCTGGGTGTCATCTGCGAATAGATGGAAGGGGATATTTGCTTGGTTGAGTTGTACTTGGTTGAGAATTACTGTGATATTGAATAGTGAGTGTGAGAGGACCGAGTCTTGGGGGATGCCTTCGGAAATGGCTGTTGTGTCAGAGGTCAGGTTGTTTATTTTTATTTGCTGAGATTGGTTTTGTAGAAAAGATGTGAACCAGCATGAGACCATCCTTTCTGCGCCAGTCCATTTTTGGACAGACTCCAAGAGGAGCTTTTGGTCAATCGCGTCGAAGGCTGCCGATAGGTCTCAGAGTATGAACAGACAGCATCGGTCTGTATCCAGGGATTTGTGAAAGTCATCTACGATGTTCAGAATAGCTGTTTCTGTGCTGCATCCTTTTCAGAAGCCCCATTGATGAGGATTCAGGAGATTGTTGTACTCGACGTCTTGGTTTAATTGTGAGAGAACACATCTCTCTAGAGTGTAGTCTAGGACGGGGAGATTGGAGACAGGTCTAAAGTTATTGAGGTTGTTCTGGTGTGCATCCGTTTTTTTTAACATTGAAGTGACTTGACCGAGTGTGAGGCAGTCGGGCATCACTCCAGTCATCAGGGAGCTGTTTATAATCTTTGACCAGAAGGGGGTTAGGGCGTGATTGACCTTTTTTTACAAGGAATGCTGGAAGGTGGTCCGTAAGGTGGGAGGAGGGCTTGGACACCTCTGAGAGTGTGTTGAATACCTTCCAGCTTTTAGGAGATGGGTGGGGCCCATGGATACGCTTGTTCCCGGTATTGTCCTGAGGGGTGATCGTTGATAGAGAGGTCATTAGGTGAGAAGGGTGGTTGTTGTTTTCCTTTCCAGAAGGGGGGTTCTCAATTGATGACTGGTTGTTATCTTCAAGGTACAGCTCGATCTTAGTGATTTTGTCATTGAAGAAGTTGGCAAAGTTGTCACACCATTCTTTGGAGATCTGAGGATTTTTTAGGGAAGGTTCTGAGGTTTGTTGTTTGATTATATAAAAGTGTTCTTTGGGCTGGTTTATGGTTTTGTCTAGCACATTGCGAAAGAAGGAGGCTTTTTCATTCATGATGTGTTTTTTGTACTTCCTGCATTGCCTCCTGATAGATAGATAGAGTTTTTATTGCACAGTTAATTAAAATCATTGCAATCGTGCTGGGTAAAAATCAAAATAAAATGTATAATTTCCAATATTATAAAAAGATATGTGGCAGTTTGTCATCCTGTTTTTATGAATATTAAAAATTTAAACACCACTTTATCAGCTATAAAGACATGAAGATTAAGGCGATTGACACCGCATTGTGCATTATAGTTCTGTGTGGTTGTCGGAATCCAGCATGGCTTTTACAGCAGGCAAGAATTTCATGAAGCGTGCCACCAGTTGCACAGAGTCGCCTTTCATGCACTTTACCAGGGCTGCTTGACATGTCCGTATTAAAATACGCCAGATGTGGCGAAGCCAGTAGATTCTCAGGGTGTGCAATTTCTCACAGATGCACAATATGTGAATTAATGTTTCCTCTTCTCCCCCACATGCTCAGCACTGTGTGGCTGCGATTTCTTTATACCCTCAGCCATACTTGTATGCCAATAGTGGAATCAGGCCGAACCGCAGTCTCATCAGTTGACGCTTCATTAATGGCTTTAAGGGTGAGGACAGGTAGTGTGGCAGGCCCCCGCTGTTATAAAGTTTTGACGCCCAGCTTCCATGACTTAGATTTTTCAGGGTTAGTAAGTCACTGTCGGCCGATATTATCTTTGCTTGTTTGGTTAATAATTTTGGTGCTGTAAATGTGGGTTTGGGAGCAGACCATATATTGTGAGCTTCCAATACTTCGATGCAGTGTGTTAAAAATTCATGCCAGGTTGACCCTGGGTTGCTTATCATTAAACAGATGTACTTCTTTAGCGTATTGTCCCTTGCTTGTTTGGCTTCTAGGCAGTAGGCTATGAACCTGGCTTTTATTATCCACTTTTGAGATGTCAAATTAAATTCCATACGGATTTGCACATGGGAGGTAGAAGTTGGTAGAAAAAAAACTCTACAGAAGCAGGCTGACTGAGCTCTGTCTAGCCATGGTGACATTTTATCTTTAAAGGCTATAGCGCCATGGGCCACTGACGGTAAGAATTTTGCCCCCATTATTCGAATTAAGGGAGTGAGATCAGGTGAGCTCATGGCTTTCCTTGCTCTGCAGAAGGCCCCCTCTAGCGATTGTGCCATTCCTTGCATTGCGGTGATGTGAGTGGACTGCCTTCCTTTATGGTCGATCCATACTCCCAAGTACTTGTATGCAGTGACTATCTCAATGGGTTTGCCATCGACATGCCATTAGCCTCTCCTCTTTATTTGTCTAGAGATTATCATCGCCTTTGTTTTTGACGTGTTTATTTTCAGATTGTTTACTTTGCAGTATAATGACAATACAGACAGGAGCCGCTGTAGCCCGATTGGAGTTTGGTCGAGCAGTATTGTGTCATCCGCGTATTGCAGCGGTTGGATTTTAGTTCCAGCAAGTTTGGGGGGGAAGGCTCGGGCATCAGCTAGACAATCCTGTAAATCTGCCAAGTACAGGTTGAAAAGCATTGAGGCCAGTATACATCCTTGTTTTAATCCTTTTTTGGTTTTAATTTTTTTGGTTGTGGACCAGCCAGAAGAGTCTCTTTTCTTGACCCAGATTTCGCAGTATAAGGCAACCAGTGCTTTTAATAGTATGTTGTCAATGCCCCAGTTTTTTAATTTCATCCACAATCTCGGGCGAGCCACACTGTCGAAAGCTGTTTGGAAATCGATGTATGCCAGATACAGAGCCCTCCCTTTTTTTGTAAGCGTAGTCTCAATCAGGTGGGACATGCAGATCAAGTTAGCTTTGATGTGGGATCCCTTTTGAAAGCCTTTTTGCGTATACGGAATCAGTTTGAGCGCTTCTACCCAAACCGTCAGTTCTTGTAATAATGTGATGGCGTAGCACTTCTCATCTACGTCTAGGAGTGCGATCATTCGATATTTTTCAGGGTTAGATCACAAACCTTTTTTGTAAATTGGGACCGAGAGGGAGCCCTTCCATGACTCAGGGATGCTTCCTCCTGACCTGTACTCCCAAAATAAGGGCACAATAATTGTGGACCATTTCTGTGCCGTCACTTTGTACACCATAGGCGGGATGCCATTTGGGCCGGGCGCCCCTCCAGATTGCATTTTTTTAATGAGGTGCATAACTACGTCAGGGGGTATTTCTTTTCGGTCGTGGGATCGATGTTGTGACTCCGTGATCCTTGATACGTTGTTAGTATCCCTCATATTAGGGTTTGCGCCGTTGTCACTGGATGACTCCACATAGAGGGCTTCTATGTGGTTTTCCCAGGCTATGGGCGAGATGTTTGTAATTGTGGTTCACTGGTTTGATCTAAAGTGATTATTCATCCAGTTCCAGAATCGCTTCTGGTCTCGTGACTTTATTATTTCATGTGCTTGCTCCCAGTGATTTTCTTCAATCATTCTCCTATAGGAGAATCTTCAGGGCCGGACTGGCCGTAGTGGGCACCGGGCGTTTCCCCGGTGGGCCGCTAGGGTGGGGGCCGGTTTTGGGCCCCCGGGGGGCCGTTTTTGTTACCGGGGGTCGGCAATATCGGCCGCCTGTAACAAAATCGGCCAAAACCGGGGCACGCAAACTGCTCGACTGCACCCCCCTCACCCCAGGGGGGGTGGCCGGCCGAGCAGTTTGCCAGGGCCGGTATCGGTTGCCAGTCCGGCCCTGAGAATCTTGCTTTTCTGTTGTTCCGGCGGATTGCTGAAACTTTTGCTTGTAATGATCTATGTTCAAAAGTGTCGGTGGTGGTTTTGCGCATGATGTTATTTAATTTGCGTTTTATTATCACTTTTGATTGTTTTTGTTTTGTAGGCGATCATCTTTTGGGGATAATTTATTAGGTCTTGGCTTCATCTCGGAGGTTAGTTTTTCTCTTATTTCTTCCAAGAGGGGTTCCCAGGTATTTGTCATAGATAATTTGCCATTTTCCTGGTTTACTTTTATCCAAAAGAGATTCCACTTCTTCGTTAATGTATTCTTGATGTTCTGTCAACCACCTTATTTTTTTTATTGTTTCTAAATTTTCCTCCTCACCGATCAATTTGCAGGCGATGATTGCGTGGTCGCTTGACGCTGATGGAATTACAACAAAATCTTGAGTTGCGTGAAAGTGGGCGATCGAAATCCAGATGTAATCCAGTGTGGCCAATCTAGAGTGTGAGGAATGAGTGTAAGCTGCTGGCGAGTCGGTGGCTGATCTTCAATTTAGGATTCGAAGGCCCAGTTGGTTGAAAAACGGCTGACAATTTGAGTCCACGGTTGTCTTTTCATTGGTACTGACTGCTTATATCTGGGTTAGACCTGGTGAAGTCATCCAGAACTACCAAAGAGGAGTTTAGGTCTGATTCCATTAGATTAGCGTTAAAATCTGCCATTATTATCCACAGGCCATGTGGGTGCTGAGAGAAGAGGGCACTTATTGCTGGTAGCATTCTACCTAGCGTTGCTTCTCGTTTAGTCTTAGATGGATGAAGATAAATGCAACCTAAGGTCATGGAGTGCTGATTCTGGCTGAACGTGTCATATTTTAGGAACCTTGCCTTGAGGAATATGTAATCTCCATTTCCTTCACATAGTAGTGATGCTTGTACCACCAAATTGTTTTTGACGTAGAATGGCACCCCACCCGAGGCATGGCCCCCTACTTGTGAGGCTATTGCGTTTGATTCATAGACGGTGTAGTCCAGCCATGGTGTTGAGCTCAGGGCCCAGGTTTCTTGCACTGCAATGATATCGTATCACTTCAAGAATTGAATTGCGTCCCTTTTGTCTTCGTCGTTAGTTAGACCCCAAATATTCCAGGAGCAAATTTTTAACTTGGAAGTGAGATTATTCTTATCAGAAGTGTGCCTGAGATGTTAGGGACGTGAGTTTAGGGCCAGTGGTTTCCAGGACCAGTCTGTGGTGTTCTTCTCCTTAGCCACGCATTGGCGTTTGCCCCCTTCTGTGTCCATTGTGATTTGTATTAAACCTTCACTCCACAGTCTTGTTCTCAATCCATCTCCAGTGCCGTGCAGGATGGAGCCGGTTGCAGGTTTTATTGTGTTCTTACCATCCTCTCTTTCTCGCGGTTTTCTTTCTTGTTTTGCCTGCTGCTCTGCGACGGCTCCTTTTTTCAAAATCGCTGGATATTTCATCCAAACCATTTTTGTTTTCCCTTAGGGCACTTACCACAGCCTAATTGGAGAAAATTACTTCTGTTATCTCGTTTATGTCACCAGGCTCTGGAGCAAGGAATGCCACGCTGTCGATGTCTGTGGTTTTTATTTTCTCTAAACCCGGCATGTTTGAGCAAAGTTTCAGGATGTTTCCTCTATTGAAAATGTCCCACTTCCCTTGCGAAATATTCTCGGGGTATATCATCATCTTTAGGTTTTCTGTATTTTCTATGTTCAAAATGTTTTATTACATTTTTCATATAATAAATAATGACATTACAAAAAGAGCACTGTATAGAGTACCCATATGAGAAACATATCTATGAAGAACAATAATTGAATATAAAATAGGTACAATCTAATATAGACTTAAAAATCATAAATAAAAAGGAAGGGATAGGAATAAGCATATAATATCGTAAGAAGCAATTTGAGTAGAGCTACTATAAGTTAAGACATGTATGATTTATGCTGTAAGGGAATAAATAAAAGGAAATATAACTAAGACGATAAATAGTGATCTATTGGTTTCCAGAATGAATGATAAGAATTACAGTAGTGAATAATACCATTCAAAGACAGATTGGCACCTCTTCTAGTGAAAATAATCCATGACCACCAAGCATGAACAGATAATAACGACATGTCTTTTCAACAAGTTGTAATAGATTTTAAAGCAGCTGACATCAGAAAATTAAAAGGTTTATATTCTAAATCAGACAGTTCTTTAGAAAGAGCAACAGATTTGCATATCAACAAATTAAATGAAAGTCCATCGGAAATATTAAATATTTTTTGTATAACAACCCAAACTTCATTCCAAAATTTTAAAACAGATGTACATTCAAAAAGCATATGTTTTAACTAGCCAATATGTGAATTACAATGCCAACAATTTGAACTCGGAAGAAGCTTAGCTTGAAATAATTTTAAGGGGGACCATAAGCAATTAAACAGAATATAAGAATTAGTTTGATAAAGTGATACAGGTAACCACCCTGAGATATTATTCAACCATATTTTTTTCCATGTATCATATGAGAAAGAAGTCGAAAGTTCATTGTTCCAAAACATTGAAACCGCATCAATATTGTTACCTTGAAATGCATTCATCTTCTTGTACATTAATGAAACAGCATGAGATGAAGAGCATACCGTTTGAATATAAATTGTCAAATGTGAGTTTATATTTGAAGGAACATTATTAGGAAAGGAATCTAATATAGAATTACATAAAAGTTCATATTTGAGAAAATCAGAAGATGGTAAGTGAAATTTTGCCTGTAATATATCAAATGATATAAAAGTATTATTGTGATAAATATCTTTGAGGTAAACAAAACCAGCTTTTATCCATGAATGTCAAAATTTAACAGATCGAGAAAGTTTTAGTCGTGGATTGTACCATAATGACATATCTACAGTATTTGAAATAGTTGTTTGAAAAAGTGAATCAAAATCATTTAATATTAGTTTTGTGGATTTCAAAATAATAGACTTATGAAATAATAATGACTTGCTAGACATGGTTAACAAGGCAGACAAAGGAAATGGAGTTACCAAACTTCTTTCTATAAGAAGCCATGTAGGAGGAATAATCAGGTGGGGATGATTAAACCAAAGTGAGCTTTGTTTTAAGATAAATGCTTTATGATAATTAAAAAAATCTGGTAAACCAAATCCTCCATTACACTTTGCCATTTTTAGTCTTTTATAGCCAATACGAGGTGATTTATTATTCCAAAGAAACTTAGAAAGATGTTGATCAACAATTTTATAAAACTTCATAGGAAATTGACTAGGAATCATAGCTAGAAAATAAAAAAATGTTGGTGCTATAGTCATTTTTGTTGAATCCATTCTCCCCCACCATGAAAGGTGAAGCGAAGACCATTTAGATACTTTGGGGCCGATTCCGATCTCGGTCGGAGGCGCACCCAATACCATTCGGTCGGGAAAAAAGCCATGCGAAAGCCTGTTACCCGACCGAACCGTACGCGGGTCCGGCCGAGCGAGTACGATGCGAGTCCGCCGACCGACTCGTCCGGGCGACCCGACCGCTCCGACCGACTCGTACCCGGACCGTACCGCTCCGACCGACTCGGTCGGACCCGATTCGCACCGCGCAATGGAGACGTTTTCCGGCCGGGTAAGTACGATGCGCACCTCGACCGCTCCGACCGACTCGCGCCGTCCGACTCGAACTCGCTGTCGGAGCCGTACTTTGGGGGTCCGTGTCGGACCCCCTGTACGCGTACCCGTGCGAGGCGCACACAGGGGGACCCAAGGGTCCCCCCTACCTGTGCGTGTACGCCGCGGGCGCTTCGCGGCGTACTCGCTGTAGGGGGCGCCCTTGTCCGCCTCGCACCCATTGAGGCAATGGGAGCCCGCGTACGCGTTGTACGACCGGCTCCCATTGAGTTCAATGGGAGTCCGACCGACTCGTGTCCGATAACATACGGACGCATCGGACTCGTTCGGTCGGACTGCACGGGTCCGATTCGGTCGGAAATCTCTCCGGGTCCGGCTCGGTCGGGGAAATTTCCGGCCCGAATCGGAATCGACCCCTTTATCTTTAATATAATTTAAAATAGATTCACAATTTAATGTTATTGTTTTTTTCACAGACGAAGAGAACAAAATGTCAAGGTATTTGAACTTATCTCTTTGCCAAATGATTTCTTTTATGGGTAACATATCTGGGCTACATTGAGGATTTAAAGGAAAAAATTCAGTTTTATTGGTGTTTAATGAATATCCAGAAATTAAAGAATATGATGAGATAATATCAAATAGAGGAGGAATAGAGGAATCAGGATTGCTAATAAAAAAAAATACATCATCTGCATATGCTAATGTTTTAATAATGACTTAATTAATATTAATACCAGCGATATCATTACATTTTCTAATGGAAAGAAGCAAAGGTTCATTAACAAGAAGAAATAGTAACGGGGATAGTGGACAACCTTGTATAGTCCCTCTAAAAATTTGAAATTTGGCCATTAATAAATAAATGAGCGGTAGGGGTAGAATAGAGAGCAGATATCATACAAATAAACAAATCACCAAAATTAAATGCTGCTAAAGTATGGAATAGAAATTGCCAATGAACTTTGTCAAAAGCTTTTTCAGCATCCAATGAGAGTACTCCAGATGGTAAGGATAAAGTAGAGCCGTGTTCGATAGCATGTAATAAAGTTCTTGTAATATTGACAGAGTATCTATTTTTCATGAAACCAGACTGATCAGGATGGATAACAGAATCCAATACGTAGGTCAGTCTGGTTGCAAGTATTTTGGCATATAGTTTACAATCTTGATTTATTAAGGAAATAGGGCGATAATTCGATACAAGTGTTGGATCTTTGTTTGGTTTAGGTATAACTACAATCAACGCTTCAGTAAAAGAACCTGAAGTTGATCCAGTAGCACTAAAAAAGGTAAAAAGTTTAAGCAAATAAGGAATAAGTTGTAAATCAAATTCTTTATAAAAGTCTGCTGGAATGCCATCAGGGCCTGGAGATTTATTTTGTTAAGGAGACTTAGGGGTCGATTCCGAGTCGGGCCGGAAATTTCCCCGACCGAGCCGGACCCGGAGAGATTTCCGACCGAATCGGACCCGTGCAGTCCGACCGAACGAGTCCGATGCGTCCGTATGTTATCGGACACGAGTCGGTCGGACTCCCATTGAACTCAATGGGAGCCGGTCGTACAACGCGTACGCGGGCTCCCATTGCCTCAATGGGTGCGAGGCGGACAAGGGCGCCCCTACAGCGAGTACGCCGCGAAGCGCTCGCGGCGCACACGCACAGGTAGGGGGACCCATGGGTCCCCCTGTGTGCGCCTCGCACGGGTACGCAGTACAGGGGTCCGACACGGACCCCCAAAGTACGGCTCCGACAGCGAGTTCGAGTCGGACGGCGCGAGTCGGTCGGAGCGGTCGAGGTGCGCATCGTACTTACCCGGCCGGAAAACGTCTCCATTGCGCGGTGCGAATCGGGTCCGAGCGAGTCGGTCGGAGCGGTACGGTCCGGGTACGAGTCGGTCGGAGCGGTCGGGTCGCCCGGACGAGTCGGTCGGCGACTCGCATCGTACTCGCTCGGCCGGACCAGCAGTACGGTTCGGTCGGGAAACAGGCTTTCGCATGGCTTTTTTCCCGACCGAATGGTATTGGGTGCGCCTCCGACCGAGATCGGAATCGACCCCTTAATAGCTAAATGAATTTATTTTTCAGTAATAGGTAAATCTAATCTATCCTTGGATAACTGAGGAACTTTAGGTAAGCCACATTTATATAAAAAGAATCAATCAAAGAAGGATCTTCAAATTTTGGTTTATCATATAGGGTAGCATAATAATTTAGAAATCCATTAACAATATCTTTTGTGATAATGCAATTTTTCCATTAGAGCCATGAATTGAATTTATTTGTGCTTTATCTTTTTAATACGTAAATAGTTGGCCAAAAGCCGACCAGATCTGTTAGCATTAACACAAAATTTGGCCTTAGATTTAGAGAGTTGTATACCATTTCTTTTACTTAAAATTGAGTTAAACTCATATCGAAGTTTTTGTAGTTTCATTTTATATTGGGGATCATTAGAAGTAATAAAAAGTCTCTCGAATTTAGCAATTTGTTTGTCTAATTCCTTAATTTTTGCATTGAAAGTTTTGTTTTCATGTTCATAAGAGAAATGAAAGTTCCTCTAATATAGGCTTTGAAAGCATCCCATCAATTCACCATAGATGTAGAGCCTTCTGGGTTCAGTTGAAAGTACTCTTGAAGAGCAGTCAAACATTTTGGTTTATTTTGTTCATTCAGGACAGTGTTAATATTCATGCGCCATCTGGATTGAGCATTAAAATCTGAATTAAGTTGTAGTCCCATAGAAATCAAGGCATGATCAGAAATATCAATATTATAGATATTAAGAGTAACAACTGAATTAATTAATTGTCGAGAAACTAAAAAATAATCAAGTCTAGAGTAAGAGTTGTGAGGGTTAGAGAAAAAAGATAACATTTTTTCAGTAGGATAATATAATCGCCAGATATCCACCAATTTAGTAGTTTTAAAAAAGATTTTAAAGTAAAAAATGCTGTAGGTGGTCGAAATTTAGTGTGAGATGATCTATCTAATAAAGGATCATATATCCTTCTGCGTCCTTGTGTCCTTCTGTAACGAAAGCGCTCTGATACCCGATGTCTCGGGTCTAGTTCGCGCTATATAAAAACTCTAAAAATATATATATATATACAAGGTTGAAATCACCTCCAACTATAAGTGGGACATTACCCAACTTGAGAACTTCAGTGGTTAAAATAGACCAGAAATTAGGATCATCAGCTATTGGGCCATATACATTAAGTAAAAATCTAACTGTATCTTGAATTTTAACTTTCGCTATAACATATCCACCTTCTGCATCCAAGGATTTACTTAAGATTTGACAATGTAACGTTTTTGCGAACAAAATAGCAACACCATTTTTTTTACCTATAGCAGGAGAAGATATAATAGAATCAACCCACATAAAATCCAAAACCTTGTCTTCAATATGAGTTTCTTGTATGAAGCAAATATCCGCTTTATAACTACCTAAATAATCAAAAACTTTTGAACATTTTACAGGATGTCGTAAACCTTTGACATTCAAGGAAACTATTTTAATATTATGAACTTTAGCCATAGTATAGTAGGAAAAATTCCACAAAGAAGAAGAGAGAAAGTTTGAAGCAAAAGAAGAAAAATAGTAGCTCTAGAGAAGGACAAAAGGGAAATAAAAGGGAGAATAAAGAGACATACAAACATAAACAAGACGACTACAGTTAAACATTAATAACAATCTTGAAACGCACACACGCTTTGCAAGCATGACCGAACCATTGGAGCCCTGTGAGGAAAAAAGACAATTAATTTAGCCAGAAGAAATAATGTGTTAATATTCAAGTAGCAGACTCATGTGTATCCATAGAAAGCTGCGAATGCTGATCCAGAAATATTCGTAGGCCTTCAGGGCGCTGGAAGGATTTTGAAAAACTATCTTTCCAGATTCGCATTGTGGAAGGATCAGAAAGACCATATTTAAATCCAAGACTTCGTAACCATGGACGAATGTCAGTGAATTCCTTGCGAATCCTAACAGTTTCCTTAGCAAAGTCTTGGTGAATACAAATTTTATTACCATTTACCATTAAGGAAGGAATTTCTTGTGCTGCTTTCCTTATCAAGACTAAATGATGGTGACGTAAAACCTTGAAGATCATTTGTCTCGGTTTAGTGTGGTGTGGATTACGATGAGAAGGAATCCTATGAGCTTTGTCTATTTCAAACTTCTCAGGAAATTTGATGCGTAGAAGACCAGGTATGAGATTCCCCAAATATAACCTGCAATCATTACCTTCTACGTCTTCTGGTAAATAAAAAATACGCAGGTTATACTGTCTGTTACGATTTTCTAAATCAAGAAGAAGAGCAGACATAGGAGATAATTTTGCCACAAGCGGTGAAAAAGCATCAAATTTAACTTTATTGTCTTGAATTTTAATTGCGTTGTCAGATATTTTCATTGACATACTAGCCTTATCTTTCCGCAAGTTTTTAATCTCTGACGCAATAGTATCAGTGCAAGAGCGAATTGCCTGAATCTCATCAAGTAACAATGCCAAAGAAGGTTCACTACATTCCACCACTTTAGATTTAACCGGAGGAGGAGAAATATTTTGTTTCCTTTTATTATGTTGAGGTTGTACATTTTTGTTCTCCATCTCCCTTAAAATAAAGTTCAGCAGCCAGATAGAGACAATATGTGGGAAAGAGTTAATAATGTAGAGAAAAACTCTCAATAAAGGCTGGTGCAGCAGCTAAAACCAACTGTGGGAGTGACTAGGCAGAAGCATCACCCTTTCCTGAGCAATACTCCGCCCCCTGACTGGAGTGCTGGGCTGTACCTTGGTGGAGAGATCGATGCAGCAACAGGAAGGGAGAAGAACAGCTTCCTCCACTCAGCAAGGCTGGAAAATCGCCACAGCGGTTAGTAAAAGTCATAGAACTTTGCTGCCAATAATTTTTTAGCAAATTCTGGGCAATATTCGTCCAGAAATCGTCAATTAAGGGCTCACGTGAGTAAGAGCTCACCGGGAGGCAGCCATCTTGATTCAACCACTCGCGTGTCTCAGGTTTTCTGTATTTTCAAGTTGATCCGAGATTGGTTGCTTTTGTGGGGACTAGCCTCTGAGTCGTCCAAGTCCTCCGTGTCATTTGAGATTGGGCACCTCCAGGTGATCATTTCTTCTTGAGGGTGATTAGACGTTGCTTCCTGTTGTGGTTTGTCGCTCCTTGTTCTACGGTATGGGGATGGTGGGTCATCACTGCTCATTCTAGGGAGATTTACTTCCCTGTCATTTTTGTTTGTGGCCGTCAGGAATCTTTGTTTTACTTGGGTAGAAGGAACTTTAGGAACTATTTTTGATTTGTAATCGTCTCCTTTTATAGTACTTAGTTTGAATTTTCCTAGGCAGGTGTCGTTTTTGTTTGGATTGCTCACTTCTATCCCCGATTGACAGCGATACAGGGTTGAGAGTCTCCTTTTGAATTTTCAGGGATCTTTTCTGATTTGGGTGATTTTTCTTTGGAGACCATGATTTTAAGGTGGTCTTCTGTGTTAGGTTCGAGGAGTTCTTTTCTCTTATGCCATTCGGCTCCGATGGGTAATCGTTGTACGTTTTCTTCCATAATTGGCCGTAACTCTTGTTCTTTCATGTCCTGCTTTATGGCCAAATGTCCTGTGGTTCATTTAGGATCGTTTACACTTGTTAGATCGCTTTCAGTTCTACCGAGTTGCCCTATCCCTGATGCTCTATAATATAGGTTTGGGGGAAACTGCATCCACAGTGCTTTCCTTCATTCCACTCTGGAGCCAGTGCAATAAGGGCCCTTCCTTATTACGTTTGCTCTTGTTTAATTTATTTAATTTTCTTAATTTTTTCTTGTTTTTTCTAGATAAATGCTGGACTTCCGTAGGGTTTTTTTTGGGGGCTGGTTGTTATTTCTGTGCTTGATAATAGATAGAGGGAGGTTCTTCTTTCAGATTTTTGATCCATTTTTGATTCATGCACGTTGTTTCTTGCTGTTTGTTTAGTGTCGGTCTCCTCATTCTGGTTGATTTCCTGAGGTCCCTCCAGCTCCCTCTGTTTACCATCGGCCCTTTTCTCTAAATTTATATGAGTTGTTGGTTTTTTACTTCCCCATGGTCTGTTTGTATATTCTCTCGTGTTCCCGGGCAGCTCGTGGTTTACTTTATTTAAGTTTAGTTGTGAAGCTTGATTTAAGTTTGAGTTTAGCTCTTGGTCTTGCTGGGGAAAAAGGTTTGATTTTTGTGGCCATCTGACTACCTCTCTCTTGAGGTCGTTGACTAGGGTACTCATTATTTCGGGCAGCTTTTCCAAATTCTTTAGCAAAGGGCTGCATCCACATCCCTTCTGTTTAATGTTTAGCTCTGCACTTGTCTGAGCTCTATTGATCAAAGAGTTCAGTCGTTCGAGCTTGGTGTCAAAGCCCGATATTAAGCCAGCCGCTGTCGGAAGTATGTTTATTTGGGTATTGAGCTTGTCGGCATGCATATGGGCCGCATTTGCCATTGAAATCAGAGCTTTATTAATCACTGAAAGGTGATTCTCAATTCTAAGTATCGGCGCGGAAGGATCCTCATCAGTTGGAGGACATCCTGATTTTGGGGGCTCATTATCGTGAGTGAAAAAGCATGAATTCGAAAAATTTGAGCACCAGCTCGCTAGTGAGCATCGTTTTTCGGGCTTGATGGCAAATGCCTCTGGTTGGCGGTTTGAGAAATTGCTGTTTTCTCCAGTACTATTTGCTGGCAATAAAGGGGCATCGTCTCTTGTCATAGGAGTTGTAGTGCCAGACTGTTGTTTAGGCTGGTATAACTCCTTGAGATTTCTATTGTTGTTACTGTTAGCTGATTGGTTGTGGATGGACTTAAGAGGTGATACTAGAATGGTGTTTGAATTTGTCTCATGATCTTGACTATGTGTCTCTACATTGTCACTTGTTCAGTTTATTGCCTTTTTACAGGTCTGCAAGCGCAATAACTTAAGTATCATATTTTTGGGGCTCTTTGGGTTGGGCGGCGAGACCCAAATGGGTGTTGATTGGGTTGCCTGCTGGTGTAGTTGATGGCGCCATCATTCTGGGGCTGCCGGAGATTCCAAGTGCTGCCACGTCTGATCAGTTTTCCGTCCTGTTTCCTCCTTGTTTGGGGTGCTGTTTCCCTTTTTAGGTTGCACTGCCTTTGTGGAATCAGCAAGTCGGGTTTCTGTACCTTGAAACTCTTCGGGCCTTGGTCGACCATTAATACTTTTACTCCTTTCTCTACGATAATTATTTCTGGAGACAGTGGAATTTTTGGCATTTGCTCTTTCTTGGGCTTCCTCATATTTTGTGGGATTGATGTCAACTCTGTCCCCAAGATGTTCATTTGCTTTTTTGTCCTTTCCTAGTTGTTGGGCACAGGTAGACTCTTATGTCTCCACAGCTGTTGGTAATTTCCGTATATTCTTTCTTATTTTCATTATTTTCGCTTAAATTCCTGGTTGCTGCAGGCGGCGCAGTCGCTACAGGTGATACTTCTTCTTGTTATCCCTCCATGAGGGCCAACCTTTGTTTCTCATGCCCTTCCCCTTGTGGATATAGCATTTTTGATTTTTGTCTCTTTGCTGTTTTGTGGGGGGGGTAATGTACTCGATACTGTGCCTGGGCGGAGTTTCTCGTCTGCATTGTTTTATGCACTTTGTAATATAGGTCTTTTGGAAGTTATTGATTGGTTTATTTATTTGTGAGAAATTTCCCTTTCTTGCTTTATTAGTCTGGGCCAATGAACACTAAAATGGTTTAATATTGCTATTTTGTTTTCAGCCGAGGGGAGGGTACAGAGTCCCTCTAGGATATGGATGCCTGAGTGCCAGTTTTGATAATCAGTGTTCAATGACCAAAGGCCGCAATCTATTGCAGAAAGGATTTCTTACCTTTTGGTTTTCAGTGTTTATTAAACCTTAGACGTCTTTTAAAGGACCTTAAATGTATTTTTCTATCTGACAAATGTGCTGCTGATGGGTGTTCACTTCCTCCTTCCGCCCTGATGGCCGATCTGCTTGTAGCTTTAAATATTTGATGTGGACTGTAAGGGTTCCCAATATCAGTGGACAGATCCTTGGTTAGGAGCCATCTGGTAGCCGCATAGTGCAAGGGACAAATTTTGACTCTTGGCCCCCCTCAGTTAGACAGCGGGTTAAAAAAATCTGTAATCCATATAGCGTGCTGCTTAAAGACCAATTTTTAAAGGTGGTCTTATTTGGAGGTGATCAGATTTAGGTGGGGGCTGGGGCAAAGTCCACAGGAAGGGCAGCCCAAAACAAGTCTATGCAAGAGGGGGAGGGAGGGCACTCCCCGGCCACCAACCCTGGCTGATCCCGTCTGGCCACTGGGTCACACCTGGACTGGCTCAGACTACTGCTGCAGCTAGAGTGCAATTTCTTCCACTACTGCACTTACCCCAGGTCCTGGCTTGCTCTGCTGTCCACCTGCTGGGGGTGATTAGAGGCTGGGCAGCCGACCGGCAACCAATGGGACCACTTATGGGTTTGTTGGCGTCACCCTCCCAATACTAGGCACCGGCAATCGATGAAGAAATCAAGGGGGGCAATCGATGAGGCAATCGAGGGGGGCTACACTTGCCCAGAAACTCCTTCTTCCCCCCACAGGGTGATCTCCAGCGAGTGGGGCCGGCCAGGTGACCCCAGGCTGCACCCGGAACTAACCGGGCCACCTCCGCGGTCCGCCTGTGGCGCACTCTCAGCAGCCGCCGACTGTCGGCGGCCGCACTCACCTGGGCAACTTCACCAAGAGATAAACCGCAACCGGAGCCCGAGCTCAATTGCCTCGAAGACCCAGGCTCTGTCTCAGGGGTCAGCTCGGGGAGCTTGGGGAGCAGGGAATGAAAAACGGTGCTCCCCTCTGCCTCGCTGCCTTGCTGCTTCAGCGATCGGCACTCGACGTTCAATGACGTACGGCGTCAGCATCAGCTCTCGAGAGGCATTGCCTCCTGAGCTGAGTTGTTCGAGGTAGGTTGTGAATGGAATTGTTCGTCAGAGTCTTTCTGACACTCTAAGCTTTCTTTGTTCAGTGTTAAGGTCTTTATTGAACCATGACCTTGAGGGTGTGTTTCTTACTCTTTTCAGCTTTAGAGCGGCTACTTGGTCCAGTATGGAGGGCATTGTTGAGTTGTAGTGGATGGTGAATTCAGTTGTTGATAGGTTATCTGATGTAGGGGGGAGTAGTGATGCCATTTGATCTTTAAGGTACGCAAGAGAAATTTGTAACATATTTCTAATATGTAAAGGCAAAAACGATTGATATTGTCAAAGGTTTTTTCATTATGCATTGATTGCTTAACTGTTAGTTTGTTGATGTCTCTATTTGAAATTCTGATTCAAATGTTACAGATGGTTTCTTCTAAGTTCAGTTCAGGTGTATTTTTTTGATCGACACTGGGCTTCCAGTCTCCTTGAACACTACTGATCCATTAAAAATACCAAATGAAAGAAATTAAAGCCAATAGACACTAATAAACAGTTCAATTATAAATGGAATGATTTGCAATATTCGCAATAGCAGTTCTGTAAATGTCAGAAAAGTCATATGCCAGCAACTTCAATCAGTACAAGCCATTTCTAACTGGTTATGTGGAACTTCTGCAAGGGATTTCCATTGCCAGCAGCTGTAATCCAGTTGGCAATTGAACACTTTTGGAATATTGCTTAACGTCTTGGTTTATTTGGTTTGATTCTAGCATTTTTACACTGAATTGATGTTTGTTTAAATGTGATAAAGAAAAGTATATGTCAATGCTTTAACTAAAAAGTTAAAATGGTTGATGAGCAGAATCAGGGTTGTGTGAGTCCCAAAGGATGGTAGCCCTTTGCAGTTAAACAAAACCTTCACAGAACAAAACCATAAAAGTTTATTTTAAATTCATTAGAGAAAACAAAAATAGTTAATCAGCTAGATTCATAATAAGCATCAATAATCAATCAAATAATACAGTTGCAAGAAAATCAATGTAAGATTTTCCTCCAATCATATGAATAGTCAACTCAATCAATCTATTTATTTTTAATTTTATATAGTGCTATCTAAACCCATGGGTATCAGATCGCTTTACAACACGAATGAAATAGACTGGTGAAAACATGGTATAAGGATACATAAAGAGATAGGCATAACAATAAACATTTTAAGACAGAATACATTGGAGGGATGAGTGATAGCTTAGGTAGGTGAAACAGTCAAATGATCATCAATCCTTGATGGTCTAGATAGTAAGGAGAGTCAACTGGGTTATCAGAGCCTGGATCAGTTGGCTTTGTGGAGGAGAAGGAGTTTCAAGTCCCTTTTGAAGCAGGAGAAGGAGGGGTTGCATCTGAGTCCAATAGGGAGTGCGTTCCACAACCTGGGTGCATTACCCGAAAAAGATCGGGACAGGGTGGTTTTCTTTTTCAATTTTGGAGGGATGAGAAGAAGTGAGTTAGAGCTTCTCAGAGTTCTGGCTCTTCCTGCTTTCATGAGTTTGCTGTTTAGGTAGTTGTGGGGATGTGTGTGAAGGGTTTTTGTGTGTGATGCATGCATACTTGTAAATACATCTACCTTCAATAGGAAGCCAGTTGAGGGATTTAAAGGTTGGTGTGATGTGTTCAAACCGTTCAACACCTGTTATGAGCCGGGCTGCCATGTTGAGAACTGACCTTAGTGGGGCTAGGTGGGTTTTTGACGACCCTGCTAGGATGGCTTTCCCATAGTCCAGTCTAGAGAGGACTAGGGATTGAACTATTGTCTTGAAATCATCTTGGGGGATGAAAGGTTTAATTTTCTTGAGGTGTTTTAGGGGGTACAGTGCACCTTTGGCAGAGTGTTTGATGTGGTCCTTCATTGACAAGTTCTTGTCATTTTAGTACTGTGCCATTAAAGCCAGAGCATCTTTTTAGAGACGCCGCAGTTAGGTCAATAAGGATGAGAAGACATGCTTCGCCTTCATCTAAGGATCTGTGGATATCATCAGAGATATTGAGCATGGCTGTTTCAGTGCTACAGGCTTTTCTGAATCCCGATTGAAAGGTATCAAAGAGGTTGAAATCGTCAATATGTTTGTTGAGTTGTTGGAGAACGCATTTCTGTAGGGTTTTAGCTAGGAACCGGAGATTGGAGATAGGTCTGAGGTTGGTGAGATCATTAGGGTCAGCCCCTGTTTTTTTTTAGAATAGGTGTGATTTGTCCTAGTTTGAGGGAGTCTGGTACACAGCCTGAAGTGAGAGAGGAGTTAATGATTTTTGTCCAGAAGGGGGCGATTATGTGGTTGAGATTTTGTACTATTGTGGAGGGGAGGGGGTCCAAGGTGTGGCAAGTGGACTTTAAGCTCGCAATTATATTGAAGATTTTTTATTTAGACATGGTTTTGAAGTCCGACCAGTTGGCATAATTTTTCGTATGGGTGGCGACCAGGTTATCCTCTGTAGGAATTAGTTCTGCTTGGTCAGAGGCGAGCAAAGTGGGGTAGGTTTGGAGGGGATGTAGGTTCGGGCTTTGGAGGAAGGATTGATCAATTTTTGTGACCTTATCTGTGAAGAAGATGGCGATTTCTTCGTAGCATTCATTGGAGGCTGTTAAGTCCTGCAAGGGTGTGCTATTAGTTTATCTTTTAACACTGTTGAAGAGTTCCATGGGCTATTCTTAGCCTGGTCAAGCTGGCTACGAAAAAAAGAGGTATTTTCTCTGAAGATGTGTTTTTTATATGACACCCATGCGATTCTAAGTAGATCGAGGTGCATAGTCGAGGGGTTTTGTCTCCATGACCTTTCTGCCTGCCTGAGTTGTCATCTTTCACTATTGAGATCCTTGTTGAACCAAGAATTTGATTTGATGGATCTCGGTTGTTTCAGTTTGAGTGTGGCAACTTGATCTAACACCTTAGACCTTGTTGTGTTAAAATGTGCTGTGAGGTCATCAGCTGTGTGAATAGGGGGATGAAGCTGAAGATGGGCATAAATCTTGGATTCCAGTTCAGTGATGGGGACTTTTTTGATGTTCCTGGTCCAATGTTTAGGTTTGGCAGACCGTGTTGGTTGGATTCTAGCGTGTGAATCGATAGTAAACAATATGAGGTGGTGATCGGACCAGTCAGTGGGAGAAATCGATCTCAGAGACTCCAGCTCGTTTTTGGTGATGATCGCATCTAGAGTGGCTCCTTTGATGTGAGTTGGTTAGTTGCAAAGTTGTTTAATGTCATTGATTTCAAGCAGGTTGGAGAGGTTCTGGACTATGGTGTCTTCTGGGTTATTCCAGTGGATATTGAGGTCTCCCAGGAACACGTCTTTTGTATCCGTTAGTGAGAATCATGTTACTAGGTCGGTTAGTTGTTCGGCGAAGTGGGCATGCTCACCCGGTGGGCAGTAGATGGAGTGGAATTTGGTGGGCGCGGACCCTTTGACTGTAAGTTCAACACCAAGGTACTCAAACATCAAGTATTCTGCATTTTTTAATGTGGCAAGTTGTAATTGTTCTTTGTGAATGATAGCTAGTCCACCACCTGTTCTAATCGGTCTGTCCTGTCTGATGATGTTGTAGCCTGGAGGGGTGAGTATGTCTAGAATGGGAGAAGAGTGGTCGTTGAGCCAGGATTTGGTGAGGAAGGCTATATCAATTTTTTCACTGAGTATAACTTCAGCAACATCTGTGGCATGTTGTACTGCTGATCTGCAGTTGAGAAGCATGCATGATATAGGACAGGGATAATCATTGCTGGAATGTACTGTATGAATAGTAGTGTATTGAGCAGGTGGTCTGGGCGAATAGACAGTTCTAGGGATTCTGTTTGTGCCTAGTATTACAGGGATTGAGGAGGGAGTCGTAATCTGGCTCATTGTGAGGTAAGAATTGTTGATATCATCGGCTTCCGGAATTGAGATGGAGATGGGATGGAGCGCACGGAGGGGATATTGGGCCTGGCCGGAGTGAGTGGCCGGAGTGGTTTAACCAGGCAAGGAAGGTCTTGTCTAAGATGAAGGATGTCGGCAGCTAGAGAGTCGATTTTTTTCTCCAATCAATCATTAACTTCATTCGATTTGACAAGCAAATCATAAACGCTATAAATAACATTACATTCAATAAAAATAAGTCATGGAGTAAAAGAACCTAATTTATATAAAATACTCAAGATCGTTAAAAGGCTACTAAATCGTATAAAACCATGAGAAATATTTTTAAAAAGTTAAAAAGCAAAATGGCAACTCGATAAGAAAAAAAAAATTACATTTCTTGGCAAATCTGTCATAGCCTCAACCGAATCTCATTTCCATACTGCTAGAAAGATAAAGTGCATATGCAAAAAGAAGAAAAGGAAAGTGCTATAGCGTGCGCTATGAATTGATACACTCAGTTATCCGTAACATTTTCATATTATGAGGGCTCCTCTTATAAAATGTAAGACCGCAAAACAAATATCAAAGGAGTAGAGTGACTGTAAGTGACTAAAACCTTCACGGTCTCAGTATCGGAGCAAAAATGTCGATCTTACATTTTTATACAATGGACAAAACAAAATAAAGTGCAAGGTAGATTGTTTTGCAACATTACATGGGCAGGGCGGAAGATAGTCATGCCAACCACCTTGATTAGGAAAGGGTACCAAAAAGTGCAACTAGATTAGCGAAATCTGGTTAGATAAAATCTGTGTTGAGGCTCCCAAAAAAGATATAATTAGGGTTGCATCTGCTTGGTGGAAAAACTATCATTGCCCATGCTCAAAATTCTTTGCTGGTTTAATTGCTGTTGTGGCATGCACTGTCACTTGAACAACATTAGAAGTTTATTAGAGACTTTGCGTGAGGAGGCATCAACGGCAGTGCATCCCTTAGGGCATTGGGCGTTGCCCTACTCATATTTTGCCCCTCCACAATTAAATGTGAGCAAAACAGCTAACATTTTTAAGTTTTGCATTACTCAATCAGTCAGCCTTCAGCCGAGTGAGCATGAGGGGGGTGGGGCTTAAGTGCTTGACAGACACACACTCATCAGAGAGTTAGCACCCAGGCCCAAGTGCGCATGTCGGGTTGGATGGTTACCCTTCTCCAGCTAGCCCGACATGCACAATAAAGGCGCCTACACCTATGCATTAGTGAACCTGGGGTGAATCAAAGTCGCATCCCCCAGTCTCAAAATGAGTGGTGAGGCCGCCGGCCCGAGCCAATCCTGGCACTGCTGTGGCTGGAAGAGAGTGAGATCATAGTTACTAGGGGCCTGTGTGTTCACGGGAGGCAGAAGCCTGTCTCTCTCGCTCTCTCCACTTTTTTTCGAGGAGAAGGGAGATATAGGCATTGCTGGTTGTTAGAGCACGGCAGACACGCATTTGAAAAGAGCTTAACCTTCCACAACAGGCAAGTTTAATTAGCGAGTTCAGTGGGGGTAGATGGTGTGTTATCTTGGAGGGGCTCTGTGATTGGCGAAACGTTGCGAGCAAAGTGGTTTGAACTCAGAAGCGCACATCTCACACAAGGCGGCGTGTACTCTGCCTGTGCAACTGAGATCTTGTTTCGGGCGCTTTCTCTGCTACCAACAAATGCATAGTCTTAGTTAAATAAATGGCCTCATTTCAGGTGTCATTTGCAGTCACACCTGATACAGTTACGTGTAACAGCGGTTCTGGCTTTAACACCAAGGGGGACTGTACATACTGGTATTTTTAGAGTATCAAAATGTTTGAATGAAAACTACATGTTCCAGAATGCAACGTGATGTTGGCAAAAATTACCAAGACTGACCGAAGGTATCAAATATGACTTGGGAGCTATTTTTCAGCATTTGTACTGTATGTCTTACAACCCTAATACCACCTTCTGCTGTCCCTACATTTGCAAAAATCATCTGATTGTCAGTCATCTCTCTGCATCTCCTCACTAAATGAGCATTAAGTAGCAATGTGTTTAAATAAAAACCCTGAATGCCTCAAGGTCCAACGTTATAAATAACACATAACCACAACATTCAGACGATTTAACTCGTATATTGTGCAATCCACATCTCCAACCCTTATGCCAACAGTAAGGACCAGCTCATGTTAGGTGCGAGGGCAGCACAAATGCGCAGGGGAGGGGGGCATGCAACAGCATAGTTCGAGGAGTTTAGTGTTTGAGAGAAGCGGGGCAGCAGCCAGAGTGCGAGGAGGCCTGAATCCACTTTCAGAAACACAGACCCAGAAGCCGGGCATCATTGAATCAAGTAGTAGAGATGGGGGTGTTATTGTATGGATCAAGGCTTCAGTGTTATAGAGTCCACATTAAGCGGTGACCATCAGTAACAACCCAGGGGCTAGAGGGTAGGGACGGGAGGTGTGGGGGAGTGGAGCCACCAAGTGTTGGATTGGAAAGAGAGTTTAGTACTCAGACCAGTAGAGTTCGGGGCGCTGTACTCCAGTTCTGGAGAATTGGGGGAAGAGTAATTCACGGCTTGCCCGGGCGGGGGCAGCATCATTCATTGCTGAGGAGTGATACAGCGGGGAGACTGGGCACAGTGCTATCAGTGTATCTCTATAGGGCATGCGGGACAGTTGTTTGAGAGGCTTTGATTGTGGTGTTATTGGGGTGGTGATTTGAGACCTGTTGCAGGACCTGGTTAATTTAATTTGACTGAGTAAGCATGGTTCTATATAACTGCCAGCAGAGGGATCAGCTCAAGATAGGACATGTGGAGAGTGTCCCTTTTCCACTCTGGGGGTATTATTGAGAGCTAGCCTAATACATGTCAAGTGGGAGGGGTAACCAGGGTGGCTATCAATGAGATCCCTAAGCCCATTGCCAAATGTTGCCAGGGAAGGGTGTAAGTCCCCTTTTGCTGGGGGGAAGGGGAGAGGAGGGTTAAGGGAGGGGTGCGAGTTGTTGGTGTGGGGTTTGCTATGTTCGGGGTGAGTTTTTGAAAGGGAGGGTTAAGTCTGGGCCTAACAGAGTGTGTTTGAGTGCAGGATGTCTTAGAAATGTAAAATAATTGGTACGACTACCCTGCACCCGGATAGCATTGCGTTAGTGACCGGGAGCACTTGTATTAAAGCCCCACGCACCCTAGAAGCTCTTCAAGCTAAGCAGGACAAGGTACCATTGACTGAGTGAGTGTGCATGAACCCATCTGTCTCTGTGTTACTCGTGCAAGGGTCGACTTCTGTCTGTTGGTGGCACATAGACATGAAGAAGGTCTCTGTGGTTCTCGTGTGGCAGGGGAGTTTTGGACTTGTGAGATGGTAGTAACGCAAGATACATATTAATCACTTTTAAATCAAAAGTAGACACTCTTTTCTGACAGCCTGCTTCTTGCAAATTTTTCCCCCACAAATTTGCAGTAAACATATGCTGCAAAATCCACCATATAAATCCATTTTTTTCCAAATCTTTCTTGCAGGGTGAGACGCCCAACCCTCAACCCATCCCTTATGCAGTTACGGCTTGCTGGCTTTGCTCGCACATTATCCTCTGGTATAAAAAATCTGCCTCACCAGTTTTAAAATCCACCAGCCGCCACCCCGGAGGCATATTACAGGGGTCATTAAAGAATTCTATTGCACCCAGTTCGCTGAATGCCCATTTCAGATAAAGGAGCCAGGTGATCCTCTCAGTGTTGGCCCCAGAAAGACAATCCATAATAATGGATCTTGAAAAATCGAACTCCAGTGTACGGCAGATTTTCACTCATAATAACAAAGGGGCAAGTCCAATGAGATCCATAAAATGCTCAAGGCTCAGTTCCGAGTGGCAAAAAGATATTGCTGCACTCTTAGGGACCTTCAAAAGGTTTATAATAAAATTATTTTCCACTACTTGGAATTTTCCACAATTGCTGAAACCCCACACTCTAGCCCCATAAGTAGCGATTGAGAGGCATTTGGTTTTATAGAGGGTGGTCATTTCTTTGATAGGGTTGTGACTTTATTTTGCTGCAAAACAAAACAGTGCCTCCGTGGCTCTAGTCGTTTACTGTGCCCTTTGGGGTCAGCAGGGGGTCCCACAATAACTGGATGTTAAAAAGAATTCCTAGGTAAGAAACATTTTGAACTTTTGCAACCCAACTGCCCTGTACAGTGAAGGATTTCGACTTTGTTGACCTGGGGTCAAACACCATAACAAACTACTTTTTATTGTTCACTTTTAAGTCCAGAGAAGACACAAAGTCTACATAGGCATCTACGGATCTCTCCAGGCTCATAGCTGTCCTTGCAAGAACACTTGAATCGGCAAGGCCCCAGCTTTACTTGAGTAAAATAATCAAAATAGTTTAAAACTAACTGCAATTAAAAAACAACAGAGCTGCCTAATACCCCTATTCACAGGCTCTATTTCCATTTTACATAGTCTTGAAAGGGGTTTTCAGTATAAAATGTTTGTATTACATCAAAATTAACACATACATGTGCAAATGTTATTATCAATGTTTTATTCACATTTAGATTGATCACAGTTAATGTAGGCCTATATTTTAAAATGGCTAATGTAGGTTCCCATCTTGATTTGTGACAAGTTGACATTTGCTTTCTTTTTCATGTGAAATGTTTTCTCTCCTTTGTGGTAATCATGGACTGTTTTAATGACTAGCGCATTCACCAAGACACCTGCAAAGTAAAGGCAGGTCCCTGTATCTCATCTTGTTAGAGATATTACAAGTTTTAAGGATGCAGAAAGAAGTTTTATTATGGAAGGTCCCAAGAAGCTAACTGTGAGAAGCTGGTTTGGTATATGGTGTACAATTATGTAAGTGGGCACCTTGCACAAATCCAGACAACCCTTATGGTGATTTTAGTGGTCTTAGACAACCTGAGAAAGCTCTCTTAGTGGTAACTATGGAGAGCAGCCTTCAGGTTTAGTCCAGAAGGAGTGTAAAGCAGCTTATTTTACCAGAACATAATCTTATAGGTATAGATTAAGTGAAAAAGAACCACAAAATTTATAAAAATATGTATTTATTATAAGACACTCACTAACCCATACAGATATCTCCAAGCCAGAGATATACACAATGCACACAATACTTTTCAATAGAAACAGGTAAGTAGCACGAAATACACAGTGGTCCCCAGGGGGAGACCAAACTATATACTAAAATAGTGGTATGCGAACCACGACTCGAGTCAAGACTATACCCAAAAGACGTAGAAGTGCCAGGGACCCAAGGAACCACCTGAAGTAAGTAACCAGGAGCCCCACGGAGGCCGTGGCAGAGTGAGAACACGACTGCGGGATCAATGGAAGTCAATGGGTAAGTCGTGTTTGCAATTTTAAAGAAGGACCCTTCCCAGTGGACCCTGAAGAAACCCCGTGGAAGACAGAAGGTTGGAGAGCCACCCCACCCGTGGATACCTTAGGAACCAGGATACCTGCACCAGGTAAGCCGGGTGCATAGGTGTGAAGTGGCGTCGGCAACCGCTGTCGAACTCAATGGAGGACTTCAGTAAGATGCAGCTGCTGGAGAAGGTGAAAGTGTCCAGTGGAACCCAAAGGTGGATTCAAGTCGAGAAGTACCAGCAAACAGAGGGGGACAGAGTCTATGCCACTTGGAAGTGACCAGGAGGCACGGAAGATGAATGCCCACCCATGTAGAGTGTTGCAGGAGAGCTGACTGTGACCTTGAAACTGCAGCTGTGCCGACCAGGTGATGCTGTGGAAGGCCAGGAGCAATGGATGAGCTGTCCCATGTCGTATGTTGAGAGTTGAGGGGTCGGTGTCCGTCGGAAGTACCAACAAGCCTTTGCAACTGCAACCAATGTGGAAAGTGAAGAAGGTACAGTGTTGGAACCAGCAAGGTCCAGGGGACTCACCACAAGCAGGGGAGTCAGGGCAGGCCCCGAGCAATCAGGGGAGCCCACAGAAATCAAAGGAGACCCTCGAGAGGACCCACAGGCCGGAGGCACTGGAGTCGCGAGGAAACCACAAGCAGCTCACCAAAGATGCAGGCCCACGGTGCAAGTGATGCACGGAGGATGAAGATCTTGGCCACAGGAGATGCTTGAGGTGGGGGCTACTTGGAGCCTGAAGATTTTGATGGAAGGAAGCCAACAAGCCTTTGCAAAAACAAGTTGACGTGGTGCACATGTGTTCGGCTCCTGCGGCTCCGACTAGGGAAACTGGCCTCAAGCTTGGTGAGAGGACAGGATAGGCCTCAAGGGATGGGAAGAACCCCTAACTGTGTTGCTGAGGCTTTCAGAGTCCGTGGAAGCCCAGAATCAGCAGACCAGTCAGCTTAGTTGCGTTGCCTGCAGATGCAGGGAAGTGACTCCTTCACTTCAAGGGAGATTCCTTCAGGTGTCTTGGATGCCCACAGGCCCTGGAAGGTTCCTGTATGGAATACAGGCACAGACATTGCAGCAGACGAGCAGGGTGATGAGATCAGGAGCAGCAGGTGTCTTCCCAGTTCCAGCCTTGATGTCCAGAGCGAAGTCCAGCAAAGTCCAGAGTGCCCAGATGGTCGAAGAAGAAGTGGTGTCTTGAAATGAATCTTGTCCCACGACAAATCTAGGGACCCACCCTCAGGTAAGCCCTTAAGTACCCTAAGGAAAGAGTTGGGATGATTCAGGGTTCCCTCCTAGGGGAGGGGTCGGACAGGGGGGAATATACTCCCATGTCCTTTGTCCAGTTTTGCACCAGAGCGGGAGCCAACGGCTCCGTGAGCTGGTTTGAACTGGACTATGCAAGGAGGGCACCAAATGTGACCTTCAAGCAGACTGAGTGGCTTTGGCAAGCGCTCCAACCCGGCCCCAATACACTACCCTGTCTGGGAGGTGGTCACACCTCCCTGTGACAGGATAACTATTGTTCTGCCTTCTCCTGCTCGAGCTTGGCTCAGCAGCAGGAGGGCAGAATCGTGTCTCTAGTCGGCAGCATCCATGTTGTGCTGTCCGGATCTAGAAGACTGGTACCGGGAGCACTGAGGGCCTCCCGGAGGAGCTTTACAGTGCATGGAATCATACCTCCCACACCGTTTACGATGTGGAGTTATGATTCCAACATGTTTGATACCAAACATGATAGGGTTCGTTAAAGACAGTTTAGAGATGGTCATTGTGTAATGACACATGGCCACTCTATCTATCTTAATGGCTGATGCACTTACAGCCCGAGACAATGGACTCCGAAGGCTGTAGGGGTGTCCTGCTCATGCAGGTGCACCCTCACACTTAGAACCGAGCACCCTGCCTTCAGGATTGAAAGGCCTGCTTTAGGGGTGACTTATAGGTTTTAAGTGCAGTGACCCTAGATATAGGTAAACCTATATCTTTCGTAAGTAGTGCTAGCACCAGCTTACACAGGCTGCAATGTACGGCCTGTAGTTACAGTTTGAGTGGTCCCTCATGGGTAGCATAAAATATGCTTCAGCCCATGGGGGACCCCTGGTGTACCTGTGACCTGGGTACCTGAGTACCATATACTAGGGACTGATAAGGGTATACCAGTGTCCAATCTGGGATGTATCTAAGTACTTACCATACCAATTTAGGGAAGAAAGCACAGAGACTGGGATCCTGATTATCAGGATCCCAGTCAGACAAGTCAGAAACAGCATAGCACCAGGCAATAAGTGGGGGTAACCATAAAAGCAGATCCTACTTTCCTACACTAACAAACATACAATTGTATTATCTTGCTTTAACCTGATTGGATCATTTCATTAGAACTAGTTGTTGGTGTAGCAAGTGTTATAATTATATGATTTAAGCTAGTGCAAGCTAGGCTACAGTTCAGAATGCTTACCGTTTCCGATTTAGCAGAGCATAGTATGAGATTTAGGGTACTCATTTTATGAGACTTTCCTTTGCTTTTCCCTTTAAGGCGACCTCATACTGGTTCCTCATTCCTTTTTATCACTTTGAATTGATTCGAACTACGTAATAATTTATGCAATCATATTTGATTATTTGATACTAATTTGATTTTGCCTTTTGTAAGTTTTTAATCTTTAATAAACCTTAATATTTCTCTGCCTTTCTTACGGAGCCTAATGTGCCTCACACTATTGAATGTATTGATTTGTTGAACAGCCTCAGTTGTGAACTTCGATTCATCTGATAGGGGTTTATGGGTCCCAAAATTTGCACAAGGTTATGCGATAATAAATTTGGTTGCAGGGGGTGGTTTCCGGCTCAGGCTTGGAGGATTTAAATTCACCACCAAATCCGAAATTTTGCCGCAATTCAATTTGCGTTGCAGATCTTCCATGCTCCCATTTGGAATATTGATGTTTCAGTGTTCCTAAAAGCAGTTACAGTATTCTATTAGTGTGAGTATAAGTAGTGTTCTGAGGTTTTGATTGGGATTTATTGTGAGTTCTTGTGTTTGAGGTTGTTGAGGATTTGTCATGTTTTGAGATGTGGTGTCCAATTGGGTCCAAGCGGGCTTTTGTGTTGAAGTTGAAAACAGAAGTGCCTTTCTTGTATATCATTGCACTTGTTGGTCAGAGTTGAAGTTTGCTCATTGAATTTGTTTTAATCCAAGCTCCCATGATAAAGATATATTTAAGTGGTATTAGACTTGTCTGTTGAGGTTGAGGTGTTGGACCTCGCCAGGGCCTCACTAAGATAATTTCTGTTGTGAGATTGTACTAACCTAGATTTCTGTTCAGTCAAGCCGTTGTGCACAGGAATAGACCGCAGAAGTCAGACTGGGTTTCCACTGGTTGAGAAACTCTCTTTTGTGTTTTGTAGTACCTGGTGGGTTCTATTCCCGATTCCCACTAGAGCGATTGTCAATTCTATTTTTCTTTGCACAAATAGACAAGAGTTGTTTTTTTTGTTACCTTTGCTTATGCAAAGCTAATCGGAGTGAAGTGAGAGCTGTTGTGTGGTGCTGCGAGTTATGTTATTAGGTGTTGCGCTGATATTGGTCATTCAGTTTGTGTACTAAATTGGGATTGGTTGTTATGTCATTGGGTGCCGCAGAGTGATAGTTGGTTCTGTGGAGTCGCACTGGGATTGGATGTTTGAGTCGCTGACCATTGCATTGTGATTTGCTGGAAACTGCTGGTCATTTTAATTTGGGGTTTACAAGTTCTGTGTTATTTTGCTTAAGTAACAAAGATGAAATTCATTAAGAAAAGAAGAGGTATGTTGCGGGATTGGAGGATGACGACTGGCAAGAGGCCTTGGCATCCCCTAGGGAGATTGCGATCTCCTCGAGACTGAGAGCTGGTACAGCTCAAGGTGCTGCACAGAGCTAATCTGTCAGGTACCGCCCTGGTAAAGATGGGGTATAGAGATTACTCCGAGTGTGAGAGGAGGTGTGGGCACGAGGGAACCTTCATTCACATCATTTGGGAGTGTGCTCACATTAAAAATTATTGGGCAGCGGTGACCCAGGGTATGGCGGAGGTGCTGGGGGCGCAAGTAGAACCCAGGAAAAAAAACTATGTCTTCTGAAAGTCTGGGAGCCCACATACCTCAATAGCAAAGAACGAACCTGGGTGGCACTGGGGATGATAGTGGCTAAGCGCAACACGGCTAGGCTGTGGAAAGCACAAGAAGCACCTACATTGACTGCTTGGAAGAGAGCCATGAAATGGTCAAAGATATGGGGGAAATGGAATGAATATAGAGGGAATATATGTGAACCCCCGCAGTTGACACAGCACACAGCCTTGTCCATAGAGATAGACTAAAACTGGATAATGGGGAGTAGGATCTTCAGTGATGAATGCCAGGGATAGGACTGTTGCAAAAGAAACAATTGATGGACGGAATGCTGGACAATGCAAACATTCACCCCCAGTCACAAGGATCTGGGTTAAATCCATCATTCTTTTGCTCACCACACCACCCCAGTTTGGACCCAGCCATATGCAAATCAGTCTTGACCCTGTTCCTTGTGGGAACAGTCCAGCCCGAACTGCAAAGCCAGGTCCTCGCTGGACCGGAAACAAGCATCCTGGGACCGGTTTCAGGGCATCACCCTTCTTCAGCCAGGCTAGCTTGAATCCAGTGGTGTAGTGAGCACGGGACCCACGTCTGGGCATACCCTTCCCACTTAGGGCGACAAATGCAAAAGAAACAATTGATGGACGGAATGCTGGACAATGCAAACATTCACCCCCAGTCACAAGGATCTGGGTTAAATCCATCATTCTTTTGCTCACCACACCACCCCAGTTTGGACCCAGCCATATGAAAATCAGTCTTGACCCTGTTCCTTGTGGGAACAGTCCAGCCCGAACTGCCAAGCCAGGTCCTCGCTGGACCGGAAACAAGCATCCTGGGACCGGTTTCAGGGCATCACCCTTCTTCAGCCAGGCTAGCTTGAATCCAGTGGTGTAGTGAGCACGGGACCCACGTCTGGGCATACCCTTCCCACTTAGGGCGACAAATGCAAAAGAAACAATTGATGGACGGAATGCTGGACAATGCAAACATTCACCCCCAGTCACAAGGATCTGGGTTAAGTCCATCATTCTTTTGCTCACCACACCACCCCAGTTTGGACCCAGCCATATGCAAATCAGTCTTGACCCTGTTCCTTGTGGGAACAGTCCAGCCCGAACTGCCAAGCCAGGTCCTCGCTGGACTGGAAACAAGCATCCTGGGACCGGTTTCAGGGCATCACCCTTCTTCAGCCAGGCTAGCTTGAATCCAGTGGTGTAGTGAGCACGGGACCCACGTCTGGGCATACCCTTCCCACTAAGGCGACAAATGCAAAAGAAACAATTGATGGACGGAATGCTGGACAATGCAAACATTCACCCCCAGTCACAAGGATCTGGGTTAAATCCATCATTCTTTTGCTCACCACACCACCCCAGTTTGGACCCAGCCATATGCAAATCAGTCTTGACCCTGTTCCTTGTGGGAACAGTCCAGCCCGAACTGCCAAGCCAGGTCCTCGCTGGACCGGAAACAAGCATCCTGGGACCGGTTTCAGGGCATCACCCTTCTTCAGCCAGGCTAGCTTGAATCCAGTGGTGTAGTGAGCACGGGACCCACGTCTGGGCATACCCTTCCCACTTAGGGCGACAAATGCAAAAGAAACAATTGATGGACGGAATGCTGGACAATGCAAACATTCACCCCCAGTCACAAGGATCTGGGTTAAATCCATCAGGGATAGGACTGTTAGCACATGTTTCACTGTACATGAACTGATATAATTGTGTTTTGCATCTGCAATTGTAACATGTTACTGTTGTCATCAATAAAAAGAAATTAAAAAAAGAAAAAGAAAAGAAGAGGTATGTTGAGATATGATGTGAGTGTATCTATTTGTGAGGGTAAGGAGGCACCTCAATAGGGCATACCCACATACAATATGGCTATGTCAGGTTATACACTTGTGTGTGGATCAAGCTGGTGTAATATCACAGTAAAAGATGGGTGCTTGCAATTCCCCCCACATGGCACATTCAATGTGAGAAAAATTGAGAATTTGAGACAAGTCAAGTATGAGATGAACCCCCAACCAAGGCTTGTACAGTTTGAAGCACTGAATGCATGCAAACATGAAAAGGAGAAGGAGAAAGCCAAAAAGAGAAATAAAGTCCCTAGTTGGATGGACTCAAGATGGAATGCGAAGCAACAGGGGTGGAGAGAGAATGTGATTGGGGGCATAGGTATGTATCCTGTGATAGTGAAGGAAGAGACAGAAGTGAAGAAATCACCAAATGGAGGTCAGGATGATGAAAGAGTGTCAGAGGTTGACAGTGATTCAAGAGATTCGTTTTTGGACGGTTTACTAACTTCCCAACCACCTCCATACAACGTTTTTCATCAACCTGTATTGAACCATCAACCGCAATTGAGTGCCGTGTGAGGAGGGACACATCTTGTAGGAAGTGTGAGTGTGCCTGCTGAGCAGAGTTCCCCAGAGGGAGGTTTAAACGTGGCAACTCTAGATCCATCATTAGTTGTTGTTAGTACATTTGTTCTCCTTACTGTCCCTAGTGTGTCTATTATCAGGACAACCCCTGGCATACCTGCTATTGGTACTACTCTAGATTTGAGAGCACAACCCCATGCAGATGTGGTCCCCCCAGAAATATATCCATTACCGCCACTGTTGCAGTGACAGAATCACAACCAGAGGCACAAGAGACCTTCACTTAAGGAGCGTGAAAAAGGAACTCTTGAGCATGATTATGTTACCGCACACAATGAGGCTGAGGTTAGATTCGTGAGCAGAGAGGCTGCAATTCATGCCCATTCAGTGCATGAAAGATTGATAGAGCTGGCTGAAGGGTTGGTGTGAATAAAAATATACAAACATGAAGTGAAAAAAATTAGATCAAGCTTGAAAACACATGTCAGGGTATTGGTGGAAGGCATTAGAGAGTGGGGAGACACAAAAGTACAAGCATCAGTGGGCAAAGTGGGATGAGAAGAAAAAGAAAGAGGATAAAGTTGAGACAGAAGAGCTAGCTAGTGTGAGTGATGCAGAGGTTGGAGAGTTCCTGTTGAGAGAGGTGCATGGAGGTGGGTATGTTCATTTGCCTTGGAGGCATGGTGGTCTTTTGTAATTCACAAATCAATTTCCAGCTGCGGGAGAATCCTGATAGATGGTACACCGAGGTTGACAGGATTGTGAAGATTTTGAAAGTGCTGTGGGAAGACTTGAGTACCTTTCTTGACATTGTGGTTTCCAAGGATTTGAGGGCAGAATGTAAGTTGGCTGTGGACTGGAAAAGTGCTGAGCCGCAAAGAGATGCTAGAATGAACGTACCTTCCACTACTGTTATTCGAAAATATAACCAGGTGTTTGCTCACTTGAAAACGAAGGTCCCACAGAAAGCAGTTTACTGCCTCAAAATAACCAGAACTACCCAAGAGTCCAAAGAGTCTATGAGAAGAAAAAGGTATGCAGTTCCTGTGGAGGAGAGGGGAAGGGGGCAGGGCAGGGCAGGGGACTGGCAAGGTCCCTGGCTACAAAAAGAAAGAGTTAGTGGGAAAGGGGGGGGACTGGGAAGTCCTTCCTTTCGGAATGAGTGCCCTCACACACCCAGCCTGCTGGGTGTCATGCTTCATCATCGGGCATGCTCCTCGTCGGGTCGGCGCTGCAATACCCGACGGGCACCCTATGCAGGGGCTCTTTGGCGGAGATCTTTTATTCCTTGCCGTATGGTGCGGTGGGTGTGAGGGGCCTTAGAAGTGTAGGTGTGCAGTTGTGTGAATTAAAACAGGGAAATAGAAGAGTCAGGTAAATTAGACTTTAATGATCCTGCCTTCCCCCTGATTAAAAATGAAGTTGGCGACTCACTGCAAAAATCCTGCAGCGTGTTATGCTCAATCTTGTGCGGTCAACATGTTTCTTGCCTGTTTAGTCAGGAGGATCTAGTGGCAATTCTTCAGGACCTAATGAAAATAATAACTCTACATTATAATAGACTGTGATGTTCTAACCTATTAATAAAAAGAGGCACCAAGAGGTAAAGTACCTGATGATGCAGCAGCCAATCTAAAACTATCTTTCGACTGGCCCCTTCAGTTCACGGCAAGTGTAGGACACGGTAAAGTATTAGTGTCCAAGTAACTGCGCCCAGGTGACGAGTGACCTACCCTGCACTGCCGGATGCGGCATGGATGAGCATGCCCGATGATGAAGCATGACACCCAGCAGGCTGGGTGTGTGAGGGCACTCATTCCGAAAGGAAGGACTTCCCAGTCCTCTTCCCCCCCCTTTCCCACTAACTCTTTCTTTTTGTAGCCAGGGACCTTGCCAGTCCCCTGCCCTGCCCCCTTCCCCTCTCCTCCACAGGAACTGCATACCTTTTTCTTCTCAAGTTTATCCAGGGCATGTATGCTGGACCTCTCTAAAAGCCCAGAGTCCCCCCTTTTTTGTTTGATCCAAAGAGCCTATGCATGATTATTATGAAAGGTTGATGCAGTGTGTCAGACATCATAGTGGTACCGAAAACCCTGAAATGAAAAATCTTGGTGGGTTCTTGTCTCAGTTTGTTCTTGGTTTGTATCTAGAAATTAGCAAACAGATACAGAAGAATATGATTTGTTGGCAGTCGAAGTCCCTGAATGAGATTCTCTGATATGTAAAGTATTGCAATGACAATTTGGAGGCAAAGTAGAAGAAGCGTTAGAAGAAATTCATGTTGGCACAGACTAAATAGTACAAAGGGGATGTCAGAATGGCTAGAATGTGACAGATTCAGGGTTTAAGTCTGTTCCTGGTATCGGTGCAGGAATGCAGGGATTTAGTTTTCAAGGTGGTGGTCAAAGAGGGACTATTGGTCTGCAAGGCAGAGTGAAGGAAGTGACCCGATTAGGGCCACCCGGGTCACTCGCGACCACCTCTCAGCCTTCCATACAAATGAAGAGTCGGTCAGACAGTAGAGAATAGAAACCAAAGTTATTTATTAGTATACGCTCGAGCGGAATCCGGTCTGACCAGCCTCCTTAGATTGCTGCAGAGGGACTGACTCCCGTCAACATGGTAATACAAGATGTACATTTCCAGCACCCCTAAAGACCCGCCCAGACTGGAATTTTCCAGTCTCAGAGCTGACGAACAAAGGTGGTACAGAAGGATGAGCTACTATCCTGAGACCGGGTACATGCTATCTTAGTTTCAAGGTTGCTCTGCCCGTGCCTGTCTCTCTGAGAGTGGGAGCAGGCCTACCTACAGGGAAAGGCATGCAAAGACAGAACAATCTATTCATTAGTGCAGCGAAGCTCATTGTTGAATAATAAAGAGAAACAATCGAAGCTGCTTTCTGCTGAGGCAGGCAGTGTAAAACAGAAGCTTAATTTCGATCATGGTACAAAATGGCGGCTGAATACAAAATGGTGCAGCAAATGCTAACTTAACTCGCACAATGCTACAAGGAGTCGGTAGAACGCATTTTCCAGTCCAACAGACCCTCCTTTTAGCATTTGCTAACAATTTTGTCTAATGCTAGGAGACCAAGAACTGCTCACATACTAAGGAGACCACTATTACATGTTAATACACACATTATCAATATTCAAAAATACCTTCATCTATGGACATTAGGTTGTGGACAGCCTGCATCATCATGGGCGAAGACTTAGCATCATATATTGGGGCCTTTGGTGTGGGTGCCAATTTTCCAACACAGTAAGCACAACAAGCAGGAAGACAATGTACACACAGGCAACATGTGAAAATGACACCTGCAACTACTATCAGGAAGATAAGAATCTTCCACCCCCAGGATACTATTAAACCCCAGAACCAACCAGAAAGACTCCAGGTACCATTCTCTTGGTGGATGTCAGATGCGAGCCTATGCAACTTCTGTATTACAGCGTATACATTAGGGGTGTGGTCCGGTATGTAGACACAGCAACTGCTGCCAATGACGTGACAGGCCCCTCCCCAATCAGCAAGGATGACGTCTAACACCATCCTGTTCTGAAGAGCAACAAGCCTCGTAGCCTGGAGGTCAGCTGTAATATTTGTCAAAATCCCTGCTGTGGTATTAATGACCCCTTCCACAAACCTGGTGAGTCGACAAATGTTAAGGCTGTTGGACATAGGGCTCCAAAAGGGCAAAATACCCTTCATAGCATCTGTAAACTGCTGCAGAGTGGTGTCTGTCTGGTCTATGTCTTCTATGTTAATAACCGTTCTGATTCGGGACAGATGGACACTCCTACGCTTCAATCGATGGTCCTTATGATAATTGGACGGTGCTATGTACACTGGGGGAAGGAGGAAAGAGAGGTAACATACACCTGACCATCCCCTAGGAAGCCAAACATAAGCTTGTGATCCACAAACAAAATAGATATTATGCGGTGGGAGCAAAGGCGGGCTGTTACTCGTGCTTAATGTATAGGTATAGTTGCCATTACTCTCACCCACTTCCACCTTCCCAAACCCTCGAACACAAAACCCAGCTGTGGTGTTGACTTCTGGCACTGGTATTGCCTCGTCCTGAGTAATATTTCGCACCTAGAATGAGCGAAAGCATTCAGTAACATTAAATCCCTGGAAATCCAACATTTCATTTTGAAGCCATGTTACATTTTTCTCTCTTTCATATATATTCATGCAGGCTGTTGGGGATAATGTATCAGGAGTCCCTTGTTCTCCTGGGGTAAATCCTTGGTGGACACGTATATATTCTAGCACTGTGTGATAATCAGCAGATGTCATATTCATAGCACAAGAATGAATATGAATGTATACCATAGAGAACAATTCGAACCATCCTTCACAGCTGCCTAAGTAAGACATAGGCAGCGATAACAGGCTATCACTCTTATGTGTAACCAAAGGGAGCAGTCCACATATCCAACAGTTTGTAACATTAGATGTATCATGGGCTTGGTGGAGAGTTTGCAAAAATACATTGTCTACATATGTTTTTCTTTGTTCACCTTTAGGGGAGGCCAAAGTAACAAACGTATGTTCAGGGGGAACAGGTGTTGTACCAATCAAAGAGTGCACAGGAGATTTCTCCTCTAGGAACCATACTATTCCAAGAACTGTTATCAGGGAAATCAGAACAATTACTATGAAAACTATTTTACTCCTTGTAGACCAACTAGACCAACCAGACGCATTCTGCCCGTAACGTGGGGCTGCAAAGGGTTGTTCCTCCTCCCTAATGGGGCGACCAAATGGATACATTTTAACCAGAGGAAAGGACATATAATGGAGCCAATAACAAAAAGGCAAAAGAGGGGCAAATGTCCGTCAGAGCCTCACTGGTAGACTCCTATTGTTCATTAATCGTTGGCGCTATTGAGCACCGGCGGTGGAGCTGTTGGACCAGCTCTTGAAGAATCCCCCGTCGCTCAGGATAAGGCACCCCCCTTCCCAGGGGAGCACACTCGATCAATCCTGTTCAATGTCCGAACGGTGCACCAATCTCGTCTCTCCCTATGCTACTGTTGCCTGACTTATCGAGTCCATCCCTGCTAATCTGACTTCTCCTTTGGTGCACTGTTCCTCCATAGGGGGCGCAGATTATACCTAGCTACTCCAGGGACAGAGGGGTCTGCAAAAAGGGGCTCAGACACCGAGGGGCCAATGGACTGGGGCTAAAGCACAGATGGGCCAGCAGACTGGGGCTCCTGGATGGCCTTAATCTCAGGAGGCACTGCCTCGTTCAACACTGCGTCATTTTCCTCCTCCGTTTGTGCCCACGTCAGCCGGGCATCTGAGAAAGGAACAAAACGGGGCACCGGTCAGTTTCAGAGTCGCCGACTCCGTCAAGCACCCATTGATCGTAGGGTAAAGGGAGGGGCACCCTGCGGCAGTGCTGGGAGTGTATCCAATTCTTCCGGCCGGCCGCCTTCACGGCGATGCGGGTGCCAAGAAGCACCTGTGCAGGCCCCTTCCAATGCGGCTCCAAACTGCCCTTCTTCTGGAAGTGTCTGGTCAGCACAAAGTCCCCAGGCCGAATATTGTGTCCTGGCCCTACGGGTGCTGGTGGTAGGGTTTTGTGGATCTGTTGGTGAATAGAACGCAAGCTTTTAGTTAACTCATACAGATAATCCACTAACAAAGGGTATTCAATTTCTGAAAAGCGTTGAGGTCACAGGACGCCCCAGACATTCGCCGGGCGTCTGAACACGACCTCGTACGGTGACAACCCTGTCCTAGTGTGAGCCGTAGCTCTTGTAGACAAAAGAGCTAATGGTAAAGCATCTGGCCACTGCAATCCTGTGCTCTCCTGAATCTTTGCCAACTTCAGTTTGAGAGTACCATTGTACTTCTCAACCAGACCTGCTGATTGGGGGTGGTTCGCAGCATGAAATTTCTGTTTAATATTCAAACCATCACACACCAACTGGATAACCTTTGAGTTGAAGTGGCTTCCGTTGTCACTCCAAATCAATCGGTGCAAACCGAATCGAGGGAACAACTCCTTTAGGAGTGCCTTCACCATCGCCATGGCTGTATTCTCTTTAGTGGGATAAGCCTCAACTCATTTACTGAATGCACAAACAACCACCAACACATATTTCAGATTGTTGACTCGTTCCATTTCGCTGAAATCCATCTGAAGGACCTCGAAAGGGAAAGAAGGGGGTGCAAAATTACCAAGGGGTACAGGTGTGCCTTTTCCAGGATTATACATCATGCACACCATACAGTACTTGACTAGATGAGCAGTAAACTTGGGAATGTTGTCATTCTGCCATACAGGATCTAACAGTCTACAGATACCTTTTGTACTAATGTGGGCTGGCCCGTGCGCCATAGTGACCACAGGGAGGACATATGCATCTGTTAACATCCATCTCTGTTTCCCTGACTTATCCGTCCAACACCCATCCTCATCTAAGCGTGCTGTGCTCTCCTGCCATACTGCTAACTCCTCAACCGTTGCCTCACTCTGGATCTCTTTCACATTGTCTAGTGTAACCTCAAACATAGTGGCCTCAGGCACCCACCTGGCGGGACCCGCTACAAACATCCTTTTCATCTTTGTTCGAGCTGTCTCCTTAGCTGTCTGATCTGCAAATGCATTCCCCTTTCCCACATCATCAGTAATCGCCTTATGGGCACTACACATTACTATGGCCAATTTCTTAGTAAGTGTCAAGGCGGACAGAAGCCTATGTATAAGAGGGCCATGCTGGATACGTGCCCCATGGGAGGTAAGGAACCCTCTCTCTGCCCAGAGTCGCCCAAAATTATGGATGACCTGAAGGCGTACTGGCTGTCAGTATAAATATTAACAGCCAGTCCCTTGCTCAATTCACAAGCTCTAATAAGGGCGACCAGTTCAGCTGCCTGGGCGGACTGATAGGGAACTAGTGATGTCTCAACTACCGTATGTAGTGTAGTAAGTGCATACGCAGCAGTGGTAGTGCCATCTGGTAATTTGAAACAAGAACCATCAACATATAGTTCCCCTTGGGGGTCAGATAAGGGAACATCAGTAAGGTCTACCCATCCCTTCATCTCTTCCTCTGTCCGAAAAATACAATCATGGATGTCAATTTCCTCACTCTCAGAAGGGAGGGGTAGTAACGTGGCTGGGTTCACAGTGGCACATCTTTTAATTGTTACATGTGGTGCAAAAAGAGTTAGCTCAGAACCGGTCAGACGTGCACTGGTGAGGTGCTGTGTCTTGGTCTTATTCAATAGGGTATCCACAGCATGGGGCACCATGACTGTGAGGTCAGTATCAAGTACGAGCCCAGCCAATTGCCTTATAGAAACGGCCACTGCCGCAACCGCTCTTAGACAGCTCAGGAGGGCTCTGGCGACTGGATCAAGCAGAGCAGAAAAATAAGCACACGGCCGTTGCTTACCTCCAAAGGCCTGTGTTAAAACAGAGAGCGCACAGCCAGCCGTCTCGTGTACATACAACACGAACGGCTTCAGATAATCGGGCGTGCCAAGCACAGGTGCAGAGAAAAGCGCGACTTTTAATTGCTCAAAAGACTGCTGACATTCAGACGTCCAAGGCAGAAGTTCATGCACATCTTTATTGGTTAATGTGAACAGGGGTTTGGTTAGTAATGAATAATTAGGGATCCAATGGCGACAGTAGGAAGTGATGCCAATAAAAGCGCGCACATCCCTCTGAGTTTTAGGGGTAGGCATTTTAACAATAGCGCTGATGCGCGCAGGAGTCAATCTCCTACCCTCCTTCGACAGTAGGTGACCTAAATAGGTGACCTCCTGTTGACAGTATTGAAATTTAGAAAGGGATACTTTATGCCCATGGTGAGCCAAATATAGCAACAACTTAATCATACTGTCTTTGCATCCCTGTTCAGTGTCAGAGGCTATTAGTATGTCATCCACGTATTGAAGCAATACATTACCTGGGGAAAGCGTGAGGGAGTCCAATTTGGCTTTCAAGGCTTGGCTATATATACTAGGGCTCTCAGTATAGCCCTGAGAAGCTTGACAGAATCTAATCTTCTGCCAGCTATGGTAAAACCGAACAAATGTTGGCTGTCAGGATGGATCGGGATGCTAAAGAACGCATTCTTCAAATCAATGACAGAGAAGAATTTAGCTGAAGAAGGAATCATTGTCAAAAGGGCAGTAATATCAGGGACCACTGGGAACTGAGGGATCACTATTTTATTAACCGCGCACAAATCAATCACAAAACGATAAACATCTGGGTGTTCATCGGGGGAGTCTGAAGATGCCTTTTTTAGAATAGGAAGAATAGGGCTATTACACACATTCGCCGCTGTCTCTTCAACCACTCCCGACTCAATCAGATCTGGTATAATTCGCAGCAAAGCTCACTCCCCCGCTTGTGGAATTTTGTACTGGGGAATACGAGGCAAAATGGCATTGTCTTTAACTTTAATGGAAATTAGGGGAATTTGCAATAGTCCTACATCCGTGTCGCCTGTTGCCCACAAAGTGGGCAGCACATCCTTAATCTCAGCAGGAAGGGGGGCATCTTTGGACAGACACTGCTTAGAGGTGACCACGGTCGAACCCATTGTCATGTAAACACCTTCCGGAGAGCAATAAATGGTTGCATGCAACTTCTCTAATAAATCGAGGCCCATTAAATGTTCTCCACAATTTGATATCAATAGGAACGGTGAATCCACAGTAAAAGGACCGATAGTCAAGGCAAGAAGTTTGGAAATGGGGCTTACAACCGGTACACCAGAAAATCCTACTGAAACATTATTTTGGCCAGACTGAGCTGCCCCGGGGACCAGTAAATGAGAAACAGAGCTATTCATTGCACCTGTATCCACCAAGAATTTCTTAACTGAGCCTTGCAGATCTGTGGTGACATAAGGACCACACTGATCTATAGGTATCTGGACTGGTCCCTCACCCTGCCCCTGGCTGTCCTAGCTATGAGACAATCCTGTCACTTCATCCAGATCATAATCGTCGTGGTAATACTGTCTCCCTCGAGGGTCATCAAAATAGTTCTGAACCTCGTCCTCTGGGGGCCGCAACTTTCTGCAATAACACCGGACACTCGCTACGCCAGTGCCCCTCCTCCTTGCAGTACGCACACTGATTCAGCCCTACTGGCGCAGCGTTCCTGCTAGTACAGGAAAGCTGCCGGGCCGGACCAGTTCCACGTCCCCTTCCGTTTTCCATAGACGCATGCAGTAACAACACCTTCGTCTTCAACTCCTTGTGCTTCTTTTCCACCTTCTCCTTCTCCTCATTCTCCCTGTGTTCATAATACTGTGCCATACTCAATATTACAGAAGGTGAGGATGTCGTCCAAGTGCTCCCTGAAGCCTGCAACCGAGCTGCAATCTCTGAGATCAAGTTCGTAACAAATCTATTGACGAACAATCGGACACCCCCCTCCACTGACAAATCCTGTCTGCTAAAGTCCAAAAACACACCCTCGAAACGCGTGAAAAAATCAGACACACTTTCTTCTTTCTTCTGGCGACATGCCGTTAACTTGTCCCAATCTACTCTCCCTGGTGGAATAATAGAATGCATATAAGAGATAATTCTGCCAGGCAAAGATAGAATCTCGGCCCTAGGCTTCTCACCAGGCTTCCTCTCCTGATCCCATGCTTTAATCTGCTCCCATGTACCACCCAATTCCGCACCGTGGTCCTGTGTGTGTACCTGCCTCCAAATATCAATGGGTACCAGTAAACCAAAGAACTTTTCAATATCGGCAAGCGTCATCACTGTCGATGAAGCGGCTTCCGTCTATTCCTTATAGTATGCAGTAGGATTTTTCCTATGGTCGGGTGAGTCTTAAGGGATAACACCTCACTCCTCTTCCATGGGGTATAGACCCACTGTTCTTGAAAACGGGCCTCTAACCTCAGTCTAACAACAGCTTTATGCTGATCTCGGAGCTCCGGTAACTCAGGGTGATATATGGGATGGACTTCCCTCATCGGAAACTGGGACACTGTCTTCGGGCTCTTCTCAAACAGCCTACTTCGGTAAGCTACCAACGTCGCAACATTACCGAAAACCTCACCAGGCGCCATACCGGCAGCATATACATTGTCCCTGATATCATAAATAATCTGGGGTGCTACATCGTTGAAACACTGTTCCCACAATCCAATCAGTGTAGCCGACATGTGCTTATGGGCATGCTGCTGCACAAACGGCTCATAATCTTTCATCACACTCCACACATCCTCCACACTGTAGATGGGGTGACGAGCCTACTGAGTGGCCTGATTGGCCACCACCTTCTTCTCTTCATCGCCCACATCAGATCGCATCAATATCCGCCCAGTCGCTCCCTAGCAGTTGCCCAGTCCCCATCCCCTGATCCACGTACAGGTGTTCCGTTACCCAGTACTGTCGGAGAATGAAGGAAAACGGAAGGGGTTGCAATAGAGGAAACAGGCACCAATGTCGTCAATGGCTGTGTTGCGGGTGTAAGGGCTGGAGAGAGGAGAGACATCGACACAGCAGGCGTAGCAGGGAGACTAGCAGTTATCGCAGGCACAGAAGGCAAAGCCTAGGAATTGACAGGAGGCACGGCGGCCAAAGCAGCTGGGCCGGTAACAGAAGAAGCAGAAACAGCAGGGGCAGAAGCGACAGATGACTGAGGCTGTGGCATGGCAGGGTATATTCTTTGCAGGGCGTATGGAGGTGGAGGTCGGGTGTCTAACAATTCCTCCACAAATGTATCATTTTCTTCTCGAACCACATAAGACTTTTCACATAGCAATCGAAACTTCCTATCAGCACACTCTATCCCCTTCTCAGTCTTCTCTTTATCATACACAACAGATTCTGAGTCACTGTCTGCATCCTTCCCTTTCGGGCCTCCTTTTCTGCTTTCATTCGTCTCTGTTTAGCTTCCTTTTGCCATGTTCTAAGGGAATCAAACATTGACTGCCTACTTCTTTTCACAAATAATTTATCCTGCAGGAAATTATGCTTTTGCTCATCAAAAGTGCCTGTCAACGGCCACTACAACTCGGCATTGTCCCTCGTATATTTGTGCCATAATGTACTAAACATAATAGGGCCAAGGCCATGTTGACATACATTTCAAAATTTGGAGTGCCTTCCGGAGGCGCAGGCTGGCTCTCCTCTAATTGAGCATCAGTAGAACAACAACGACAACTCACACAGCATAGTTTGCTAAAACAGGGCATTTTCAAACGAAAACGTGTTCACTATTTATGCTGAGCAGATATTTGCAAATATCTTACCAAAATTGGTCCTCAGACCTCACCAAATCCAAATCAAAGTGGTACCATGTTCATAAAGAACTCAAACAAATTCAAGCGCTTGTCCAATAACGATCCTCAGACCGTACCAAAAACAAACCAAAGTGGCATCATGGGCACAAAACAAAACCAAGGCAAACTCACCTGGTGCACACAGGTCAAACAAATTTATTCTCCACTTCCCACTCTTCGGACCAAACGGTCAGATCCAAGGGTTTTGCCGTTCAGGACCCCAGCCGGGATGACCACTGGCCGAGGCACCGCCCGGTCAGACAGACGGGGCAGCTGCGAGTACCAGACTCTCTCGCGCAGGGATTCCCGGTCCGGCTGTCCGACCTGATGCAGCCCCGTCCCCCTCACCCGTCCGCGGGCAAGGAAGGGTCACTCACCCGATGGGGTCCCTGTTCGGACACCAACTGAAGGAAGTGACCCGATTAAGGCCACCGAGTCACTTGCGACCACCTCTCAGCCTTCCATACAAATGAAGAGTCGGCCAGACAGTAGAGAATACAAACCAAAGTTATTTATTAGTATACGCTCGAGGGGAGTCCGGTCTGACCAGCCTCCTTAGATTGCTGCAGAAGGACTGACTCCCGTCAACATGGTAATACAAGATATACATTTCCAGCACCCCTAAAGACCCGCCCAGACTAGAATTTTCCAGTCTCTGAGCTGACGAACAAAAGTTGTACAGAAGGATGAGCTACTATCCTGAGACCGGGTACATGCTATCTTAGTTTCAAGGTTACTCTGCCCGTGCCCGTCTCTCTGAGAGTGGGAGCAGGCCTACCTACTGGGAAAGGCATGCAAAGACAGAACAATCTATTCATTAGTGCAGCAAAGCTCAACCTTGAATACTAAAGAGAAACAATCGAGGCTGCTTTCTGCTTAGGCAGGCAGTGTAAAACAGAAGCTTAATTTTGATCATGATACAAAATGGCGGCTGAATACAAAATGGTGCCGCAAATGCTAACTTAACTCGCACAATGCTGCAAGGAGTCGGTAGAACGCATTTTCCAGTCCAACAAGAGGCCAAGGAATGTTTGCTGATTTAAATGCAGGGATGGACATAAATATGTTGAAGAAAACAATTTGTCACTTTCGCAACAAGCTGGGTCATTGGAAGCGAGAATATAGATTGAACTCAAATTGAATGAAAAATGAAGTTCAAATGCCAAATATGAGTGCAATGCCATTGCAGAATACAGTGCAAATGCCATATAGTGTCGCTATTCCCAAGCCCCAATGATGCAACAGAACATGGTCAACTAAAGGTACCACTTAAATCCAAACCCAAAGGTTCAACAAAACCCTTTCATAACTTCCGATAAGCTCCAAAAGTTTCCCAGTTTTTCATAGTCCCTTTGGACTGGACCCTGATCTATTACAAATACAGTGCGTGAGAGGGGAGGATGACTGCATGCCTGGCATGGTTCTAAAGGTAGACTAGAGTGGGCCATATGTGGATGGAAAGGTGAATAATGGAGCTACCTGTTCTGCTCTACTGTGAGAACAGTGGAGGTTCCAAACCTACACCTCTCTGGAAAGCAAGTCCAAGAAGGTGTAGGTGTCTCCAATCAGCAGAGTGTGAACCCAGTTTCAGCTAGGGTCCCTGTAAAGATAGTGTCCATCGAGAATGACCATCAATTTGTAATATGTGACACAAGTCCTGTCCATCTGTTGGGCAGGGATTTATTCTACACATAAAATTGTGTGATCTAAAATCACAAGAAGCAGCAGATGAGTTGTTCCCTGTTCTAGCCAAAGATGACTCACCTCCCGACTTAAGATGTACGATAAAAGAGGAAGTCTGGAACTTTACAGGCAAGGACATTGGTTTGATTAAAAATTATGAACCAGTGAGAATCACAGTGAAGCCTAATGCAGAGTATCGCTGAATGCCCCAATACCATCTCACCGCTGGAATTACACCTGCCATTGAATCCATTCTAGGAAAGGGCATCTTCAAGGAAGTGCTAGGGAGTCCTTGCAAGTCACCAGTAATGGGTTTGCAGAAACCAAATAAGAAATGGAGGATATTTCAGGACCTGGGAAAAGTGGATCAAATTGTATTACATGTTGCCCTATGGTACCAAATCCTGCTGTGATACTTTTTCAAATCCCATGTGATACCAATTGGTTCTTGATCATTGATTTGTCCCAAGCATTGTTTTTCATTTCCTTACAATAGGATAGTCAGTTTCCTTTTGTATTCCAGTTTTTAAGGAAAATCCTTGTGTGTTGCCAAGTCTCACAAGGGTATCCAGAGAGACCCTTTATGTTTAATATGCGTTATAGAATTCCAATAGAAGCCCAGGTTAGATGTGCAGGACATCTAACCTGGGCTTCTATTGGAATTCTATAACGCATATTAGCAAGCCCATTATTGGCGTTTTAGCGCCAGTTTCCAGCCGCTAAAACGGCGATAATTTTATCGCCGGTCTTGCTAATATGCCCCCTAGAGTTACCATGCAACTTGGTTCTGGTCCAGTACAGTGAGGAGCTACTGGTGGTGTCAATAACACAAGAGCTTGCAAGCACAACACAATTGCATTGTCAGAGAAAGGTCACAAGGTGTCCCCTACAAAATTGCAGCATTGTCAGAGGTTCTCTATTTGAGACATCACAGTGAGAAAGGAACTAGAAAAGTGTAACGCTAACTTATCTCTACACATCTGCTGGAGCAGAAAATCAATTTAAATAAACAGTATTTCATCTCTGTCTCACACCAAAACATGGTTGATCCCTGCTCTCTTTCTCTCTCTCTTTCTGAGTTTCCTCTCACTACTCTGTGACAGACTGTTTCCATCGTGTATGAGAGGATCAGGAGCTATACATCACAAAAATCAATAATCACAAAACCTGTCTTGGTGGAGAGCAGGGGTTCATCCCTCGCATGATGTAAACAGTAATCAGCTCGGCTGGAATTCCGGCATGAGGGCAACCTCATCAGTGTCAGCTAAATGCTCCTCTGCCCTAGTAAAAGAGTGATGTGGTTTATATAAGAAGCTGCAATCATGCCAGATCCCCAGTTAGGCCACTATTGTTGATTTTTTCATGATAGCACAGTCGCCAAGCGGAAAATAACAAACAACATGGTGCATAGTGAACTTAGCATTTGTTCAGAATGTTCAAAGTACTTGATAATATGCCTACGAAGTAGTGTAAATGTAAGCAAAGTTCTTTCAGAGAATATTATCCTGCGTAGGCAAGCAAGCTGATGTATGTCAAATGTCAGCATTTAAGAAAAGATGGCAACTTTAAAACGTGAGCAAATAAAATGGTTGTGTACCTACTCGGGCCTAAATGTGACCACATGACACCCACTCTTTGGACGTAAGGTAACTAAAAAGCTTCCTAAAATGTATGCATGAATAAAAAAGGATACTGTCATGAAAACCCTAAAATCCTAAAAAGCATTGTGCTCTTTAATAATAAAAGCATAAAGATAGCCAGATTTGTAAAAAAAATCACAGGTCACAGGATAGCATGCGCTAGGAGCAGGCTAAGAGATTTTTGACAAAGTCGTCCATTTCGCTCTGTCAGTTTTTTTTGAGATTGATGAAATGAATATGTGATGATATGGTGCTGTTAATTATTGCAAACTGTATTTTGTGCTAAAATTGATCAAAGATTGTCCTAAGTGTTGTGTTTCCCGTCAATGACTCAATGTTTCATATGAGGGTGCTGCTGTTTCTTACAAACTGTATTTGACACCAAAAGTTGATATCTTTCAGATACTGTTTTTGTTGACAACTGCACTTTGTACCTATGTTGCCACCCTTCACATGCATTGTTATTTGTGTTGATGAAATGTTCATGTTGAATTGTTGATGCATCTGTAGATAGCGCTGAGCACAAAGTAACCTATTTTCAAGAAGTACATCATGAACATTTTTACCCACGATTAGATCAAAAGCAAAGATTCCCCAACAAAGAAGCTATGGTGGACTTTGTCCACTAAAACTACCCGACTTATCATGGAGTCACCATTAAAGCACATGCAAACCAGGTTCCCAAGACAGGATGAAAAACGTAATACGTTTTGCCAAGATGGCATGCCCACACGAAGGCTCGCACATTTCCCTAGCCAAAGGAGGGAACTTTTGACACTAACGCAACATGTGAGAACCCATTTACAAACTAAATACACAGCTCAAAAGAAAGACAGGAGAGAGGCATTATTAGAACTCTGGGCCATCTTCGAGGAGGCCCAGATCAATAATAATACATCACAGATAGCAAGCAAAGCGTCAGCACCTCCCCCACCATATGCAGGTATGAAGGTACTCATGCCAATTCCCCCCATTAGGATATTTCAATCCGCCAATAATAGGAATCAGTGGACCCCCCCACCGAACGACTAACAGTTAGGCACAAGCATGAGAAACCAACAGGCCAGCATGCCCAGACAATTCCAGTGCAACCCAAGTCTGGTAGAAAAGACCCCAGAAGTTTGACCCACCGTCTATCTTGTCCGGCACATAGAACCCCCGCAGCATGGAGAACATGCACTCCCACTGGTTCAGGTAAACATACACGTGTGACAGGGAGATTTGTGGTGGTTCTAGACAGTGATACAGCCAGTGGGGGTGAGGAAGAGAGCCCCAGTCCCCCTGGAACCGATGATGAAGGTGAGAATATGAGGGTGAGACTACTGGACTTTCCCAGTCAACCAAGTGAGAAAGACATTAACCGATGCTCGAAGTAGAATAGGCACACAACCACACACACTTCGTACTGTCAACCACGGGCCGACCAGAGGAAGGACCAGGAGTCACAGTACTTGTGCAAAATACACCATACAACTTCATAATAGACACGGAGCGACAAGACCATGCCAAAGGGAAGGGATGGTCCCCTTATCGAAATACACAACAGTTATATAAGGGTTCTCGGGTACTGTGTCAAGGATCCCCTTCATGAAATCCCTTGAACTAGAGATAGGAGGGAATCGCGTGAGAGCACAGTTTTACATTCTCCCTCATCCCTGATTAATGTATTAGGACGAGATTTGCTAACCAATCTAAAAATGACCATCCAGTTTTCCGATGACGGGACCATGGCCTGCTCCTTTCCTGGGGCTCCCTCCCTAGGACCCGTGTCATTGAAACACCCCCACACAAAGGTATACAAGCAAACACACCACCTACCAACCAAACTACCCTCACTGAGGTGAACTTTGAGGACAAGGAAAAATTCTTGGATATTTTCGAACTTGTTAGGCAGTGGGCACATCATACTCACCGCCTCCTACTTGAGGCAGCTAAAAAGACAAAAGCCTTTGTAGCCAAAAGGGTAATTCAGAAGGAAGAGAGTCATGATTGCGCTACACACACACCCGCTGGGCCCCCTGGGAATAAGAGGGAAACAAGGGTAAGGCACGTGGGACAATGGCCATAATGGCAAGAACCCCCGTGCCTTTAAAAATGCGAACTCAACCTATGCCACCAACACGGTGCCTCCATGCACCTGGGTGGCAAAGACGAGGTTGCCTGGTGCTATGTGGTGCACTTGCCATGCCTAGGGACCCCTTTCCGATGATGAATACATTACCTAAATGAGTAGCTATTGTATAGAATGCTGCACATAAAGGAGTCACAAACCCATCACAAGGAAATGTCCCTGTCAACCGCATAGGGAGGAAGGCCGAGTATAGGACAGGCAGGCAGTCACACGTATCCCCCACTCAGCGACCCATAAGGACAATCCCCAAACAAGAGCAAGCCCAGGGAGACACTGCTAAATTGGTCCAACACAAATTGAAAAAGACTGCCCTTGAGAGGGCCTTGTTGGCCGCGAGCGTACAAATGACACAGGTCGTAAAAGGAGCTCCTCTGCAAAACCCCAGAGGGTTTCAACCTAGTTATGGTGGCAGAGGCTAGGGAGGTTGTCAGAGACCCTAGATAATACTACTATTGCCACAGGATGGACCACCTCGCAGACATTTGCCGGTTAAAAACATTCGCTCGAGTAGAGATCGATGGGCCAGGGCTAGCCAACACAAAACCCTACGAGCATTCATTCACAAAGCCAAGCACAGGGAAACCCGAATGCACCTTACATTCAGCCACAGGAAGGTCCCTCAGCTGCCGCACCCCTGCAGCAGGGATCAGTAAGTTGGACAAACATGTGGCTGCACCAACCACAGACAGGGAACTCATCCCAACAGGAACCGGGGCCACAGCCTTTTCAGGGAGGGGTAACTATCCGGGGAGGTAATGCCTTCACACAAACACAGAGTCCAAATGTGCAGTAAGATAAACCTCCAGAATAAATAGCACCCCTTCACCCACATCCCCCAATAATTGTACCAAACCTAAAGAAGGACCAAAGAGACAACGTCGGGAATTCAAACTTTTTCATTCAGGGATTCAGGCTGTTGTATGTGTTCTGTCGACCGGGTATCCTGACTAAAGTTCACCATCAAGGGAACCTGCGGGAGACAAGGCTCCACTCTGCTGCTGCTCCCCCAGGGTTGACTGGCCGCATCCCAGGGGGAAGGCAGTCTGATGAGGGGGCGGGGCGGCTCCCAGATGAAGGACTTGAAAACTAGGCATCCAGGTCCCCGTGTCCAAAAGTCAATATGGATGGATTCCAATGACCAAGCCAAAAGGTCCCGAGTCTCAGGCACCTGACCTGGGACCGATGTTTCCTTAATGGCATGTAGCTCCAACAGCGCCTTACAAAAATCAGAGGTCTCTACCCAATAGAGGCCCCCTTTCATTTATAAAATGAAGCTGTCCTCTAGTGGCTAAAACCAAGATTCCCATACGCCTGCGATAGTGAAGACCCCAAATCCTGCACAGCACAGGCACAAGAACCTATAAGCGACGATCCGTCCACATAATGTCGAATACAAGTTCTGTGGTGGGGCAGGTTCACCAGAATAGCCAGCCATCCCAGAATTGCTGGGGCAGTCCCTGTTCATCATCATCACTTGGCAGACTTCAGCAAAAGTTGCTGGCCTTAGCCCTGGGCTCTTCAGGTTCTTATGTTCCCAGCAATGTTTTCTTTCTTATTTTTCTCAAGTTTCCCAAATCTCCAAAGTCTGACCACTGTGCCATTCCTCTCCAAAAAAGAGACAGACGTATGCCTACTTCTTAGAAGTTCCTAGCACCAAGCCAGGAACAGCAAGTCCAAATGTGCTGAAAGAAAGCAGGGCATGGTCAGAGGGAGAGGGGGTGCCTAGAAGAGGGGGGATCCCCCGTGTCCACCACAGCTCCAGGCGGGAGTAGAACACCTAAATGCACTCATCCCCATATCAAGTCTAGCAACTAACCAACGCACCAAGCCTCATGCATCATCCAGAAAAATCAGTAGGCCCTGACCTCAAAATAAACAGGGGCACATGGAGGCCGCTGTAAACACAATTCCGCCCCCCTGAGCCTCATGATAAAGGAGGTAGCAGATCGTGTAAGACCTAAGAAAACACTCAAAAACTAGCAAAAGATGCTCAAAGTCAGCCCAAAAGAAGTTTCTAGAGAAAGGGCAGAGTCGAGATATCTGGCATCACAAGGGAGGGTCACATTGCACACCTCATGCTGGGAACTGAGACATACACACGTGACCTCGGGGCACGTTGCAACAACTAACAATGCTTATCAGTGACACGCAGCCTCCTTGCACAGTCTCGTGCATTTATAGGTTGAAAGACGCAGCCCACACTGATAGAGCCCCATGTACACACCAGGAGAGACATGTTCTTGGAAAGCTTGTGCCACCCATAGAACCCTAGCTAAAAACTGATGTGATCCATCCCTATGATGACATGACCACTCCATAAACATTTTGCACTAATCCAAGCACCCAGTTAGGTACAAAGGAGGGAGGGGGCTGAACAGCTCGTGAAAGAGATTAATTTGTCTGATTACCAATAAGCCACATTTAATTTTTAACTATCAAAAAGATACCATGAGCGGGGCCACCTTTCAGTGCCTCACTAAAATTGCATAAATGGAGTGTGGAGAACACACCCCTAAGGGAAGTACAGGAACCCCGGAAAAATAATTCACTACGAGAAACATGTAATGAGTTCTAAATTAACAAAATGAACCAAGTTCTTATCCAACAGGTCTACAACAGAACCTCCAAGTGCACCACCTGTCATCTGTCACATCAACACTCCAGCATGGATCCAAAGTGTGAGAATCAAGATTGCGAACTGCACCGTGAACTTTTTGTTTGAACTGTTAAAAGAGAAACCCCAATCACCAGAGGACTACAGACACTTCCCCTGGATCCATATCAAGACCTGCAATGTTCAATTACAAGTTATGTATTATTCAATCAATCAATCAATCACAAGATTTGTAAAGCGCACTACTTACCCGCGAGGGTCTCAAGGCGCTGAGGGAGAGGAGGGGGGTGGGTGTTGCCGCTACTGGTCGAATAGCCAGGTCTTGAGTCGTCTCCTGAAGGTCAGCAGGTCTTGGGTCTGTCGTAGGTTGAGGGGAAGGGTGTTCCAGATCTTGGCGGCGCGGTGAGAGAAGGATCTGCCTCCGGTGGTGGTTCTCCGGATGCGCGGGACGGTGGCCAGGGAGAGGTCGGCGGAGCGGAGCTGACGGTTGGGAACGTAGAAGGAGAGTCGACTGTTGCGGTAGGCTGGGCCGGTTTTGTGGAGTGCCTTGTGTGCGTGGATCAGGAGTTTGAAGGAGATTCTCTTGTCGACGGGGAGCCAGTGCAGGTTTTTCAGGTGGGGGTGATGTGGCTGTGGCGTGGAATGTCGAGGATCAGGCGTGCAGAGGCGTTTTGGATTCTTTGCAGTCGTTTGATGAGCTTGGTCGGGGCTCCTGCCTAGAGGGCGTTTCCGTAGTCGAGTCTGCTGCTGACGAGGGCCTGGGTGACTGTTCTTCTCGTGTCTGTCGGGATCCACCTGTAGATCTTGCGGAGAGCTGGATGCACAGGTGGCGCTGTGCGGATGGGGGGGCGACCTACCCAGAGGTCACTTCTGTGCACTTCTATGCCGTGTGTTTCTGGCATGGCCCATTGTCGTTTTCCCTTTGTTAGCCTAACTATGCATGTTGTAGGCTGCTTTTATTTTGCACACACCACTACATAACATGCTTGTTTTTGTGCACATTGTATTTTCACACAGAACCTGCACATGTTTTCGTATTTTATTATTTTCCTGGGATTTAGTCTGAACACACTAGACAAGGTCAAACAACAATGCCCCTTGTTATTCACTCTGGTCAGACACTAGCACATAGACATGACAAGAGAATGCAGCTACTGTTTGTGAGCACATATGCCTTATCATATAACTGAGGACAAGAGTTCTGAAAAAACACACACACACACACTGAGCGAAGGTCCTGAAGCATGAGTGCTCCGTCAGCTGAGATATAGAACATCCACCTATGTATGCTTGGGTACGGGGTCCGCCACTAATCCCAGAGATATATAATATATTATCATTTAGTTTCAGTAGAAATGGGAGGGCGTTTAGGCTAATCTGTCTTATAACATGACAGGGCTTTTTATGGTATATGGTTTGTTATCCATTCTAACAATATTTTTGGTAAGCATTTGTCTTCTAATTGTGGCTCAAATACTGCATCTTAGAACATGATAGTTTAAATAAATACTATAAACTTCCTTTGTGTCTCCTGTTTATCTTATTGTGGGCAAGTACGAGTGAGAGAGCGAAACGGTGTGTTCTGTTACTGCGATCACTGAGAGGGTTGAGAGTGCTGTGTTCTGGGGTGCCAACTCACTTGTTTCTCTGGAAAGGTTAGGAGGGCAAGTGAAGCACTATAGCTGGTTGGACTCAGGCTCAAAGCTACTGAGGTGGTATGGCGACTCAGTCCCCACATGCTGATGTTCTATGGTCCCAAGCATAGTTCTGTCCTGAGCAGAATCCCTGCAACATGGCGTCACCAAAGTTTTGGTCAGGTACTTATTTGTGGGAACCCTGAGTAGTACTTGTGCTTGTCCAGAATACCCTCACACCTTTTACCGGAGATGACTGTGGTGTTAGAGACTAATCCTCCACAGTTTTTAGGGTTCAGCTAATTCTGTTGGTTTTTTAAGCTTGAATATTAAATGGTTACAGCCCGGTTTGTGCCACACGTTGAATCTATTGCTAGTTGCATATGGCGCAACCTATTGCAATTGCGGCCAACTGCCAACCGGTGGTGTATGCACATTTGACGCAACATGGAGTCCCTAATGCAGGCCCTCCTGGAATCTTTGTTGTAGAAGCGGATGCTGCCTTTCGCTTTGAAGTTTTTTATTCTTAGGTCACATTTCCAGCTGTGGATGCTAACATGTACACTTTTCACGAATACACAACATCTCCCGCATTAGCAGCATACAGACCTTATGCATTTACTGAAATTCATCTTATCATCTGGGAACATCAGACTTGGTTTAATGGTGCCCCTCCCCATGTGCCTGGGATAGTACGAATGTGTCCTCTCAGTAATGAGGGGGCAATTTGGTCGGTATTAGCTGAGCATACACCATATCCAGATTAAGGCAATTTGAATCTCGTGCAAACATGTGGTTTGTACAATGTCTTGTCGTCTTATACAGATGTTTAACTCCTTTATTTCGCATGCATTTTTAGCTGGTTCAGGCAGGCCTGGCCTGAAAGTGCAAGCCCAATTGCCTGCACCGCCTGTTATTAGTCCTGAAATTGTTCATTCAGTTATGGGCAAACGGCCTTCTAATCATGAGGAAATTTCATTTTGGATTGCCCAAAAAATAGATCAACTTGAAGATGTGTTTTCTCTAATGGGACCTCAAGCTAAGTACAGAATTCTAACTATATGCTTTCCCACTGGACTGGTTCCCACTTTTGCAGACTGCAACACCTGGGGGACTATTCTTGCCATAGTCTATACTCTCTGTCATGGCACTCCCTTGATGGCCGTTCTACAGAATGTCCTCACACAGATACAGAATGAACATGGGACAGGTCCTGCCCTAGATTTAGGGATGAAGCTAATGGGTAATTTTCCTGTAGTCTCCGAAATCATTCTTTCTAATGTTAACGGTGAAGCAGCATCTCTGGCTATACACCCACCTTGCCGCGGTGGTGGTTGCAGACCGCAAACTTGAGTTGCCTATATACATCAGTAGGATGCAAACATTTGGGAATCAGACCTTCAATTCTACCACTTGGCAAGCCTTGCACTGACAAGGATGCCAGACTAGTCCATGAGTTTTCTAAAAATCATGGGATAAATCTAAACAGTAACAAAAAGGTAAACCTTGCGAAGGTTCTCCACCCTCGGAGTCCTTTGACAGACGGTATGGTTTTTGTGATCGCACTAAAATCAAGACTCCAGACAGGTATCAGGTTCCTGGTACACGTTCTCCTCATTCCTTTCAGGAATCACTTGACCAGCGGTACGACAGAGGAGGGTGATCTCAACGCAGACAAGAACAGTACGTGTAAATGAAAAGGGAGACACAACACTCGTCTGAAGTGAAGATAAAGGAGGACAAAACTCTTCAATATAAGGCCCCGTTTCAGAAAAAGAAAGTAGCTGTTTTGACTGCTAAATATCCCACAGACGGTGAGAACCCTCCCCGTGAACAGGAGTTGGTCATCGACTCTCCTTGATAGCGCAGCAGAAGTCACCATAGTACGCCAGAATCTCCAGGAGTTTCTGGAAGCGAAAGCAATTGAAACATACGTTACAGTTGAAACCGCAGAAACACGTGTAGCCCCTCCAGACAGATTATATCACTTACATGTTCAAATTGAAGGTGGCATTAAACGCACCATTAAAGCAATATTGTGGGACAAATTAGCTACGTCTTATGACATCCACTTGGCGGAGGTCGATTGGCCCCCACCATTTGTACTTGCATCCCCCCAAGGTGAGGATGTGATTGTTCCTTCCTTTTCTTACCTTGTCCCGAACGAAGTCAAACAAGCTTATGCATCCAAATGGGCTCTTGCATTGGCTCCTGCACTTTACCGTAATCATGTTGGTTGGGATAAGGACTCCCCTTATCACATTATTCCTATACAGTCCATCCACAGATACAATCACAATATCCTATAAAATGGGACACTAAAATAAAATGCCTTGTCAATCCTGAGAATGAACCTCCCCACCACACAAAAAGAAGTCAGGATGTTCTTGGGAATTGTTGCCTATTGTCAGTTGATTTGCAACTTTTCCCAAGTGGATAAACTTCTACAGCGAATTACACACAATGATGAAAGTGCTGAGAAGCAGCCATCAAACAATAGGAGCATTACATTGAAATACAAATAAACACAATTCCTACTTCTTGTACCATCTGTACAACAATGTGTTTGGTTCACTGTCCTGGGGCAACAAATGCACGAGCGCCTTCCTAGAGCTCAGTAACAAACTCTGTCGAGCACCAGCACTGGGATTGCCCAATTACATCAAGTAGTTGTTCCAGTACTGTCATGAGACAGAAGAGTGCGATTGCCTGTGTTTTGATGCAGACCCATGGGGAAGCAAATCAGCCAGTGGTTATTTCTCCACTGAGAAACGTGATCCAGTTGCAGCAATGCTTCCTGGATTCCTTCAAGCAGTAGCTGCAGTGGGTGTTAGCATCCAACAATGTGAGGGCATAATTGTGGGCTACTCACTTATTGTGATGGTTGCACATTTAGCTGAGATCCTATGACCCACACTCACATCAGCACATGACAAACAGCAGGCTTGCTAAATATGAACAAGTGATTTTGGAAGCAGAAAGTGTATCTTTGATCTAATATTCTGATCCCTGTTGCTCTTGTACCCCTTCCATAGAGTGGCTCAGATAATGATGAGGTGTACAAAATATTGATGGATGGAATGCTGAAATTAATCTCAGCCATTGGTAAGTACTTGGGCCTCATCACTGTCCATTGTTATTTTGCACACCATGCCACCCCAGTTTGGACCCAGTCATATGCAAATATGTTGTGACCCTGTTGTTCCAACAGTGCAGCCCGAACTGACAGGCCAAGTCCTCCCTGAACCAGAATACAATCAACCCCAGACTAGTTTTGCCCTTATTAGGGCTCATCAGTCAGGTATAGCTTGGTTACAGTGGCATGGTGTGCACAGTGCTTACATCTGGGCATATCTGTCCTACTTAGGACTTCACACTGAAGTATAGAAAATAGTATTAATCTCAGCTACTTCTAATTACTTGGGACTGAATCCCAGTCTATCATTATTTTGCACACCATGGCACCTCAGTTTGTTCATTGATTTGTTGAACACCCATAGTTGTGAGCTTCAGTTCTACTGATAGTGCTTTATGGGCCCCGAAATTTGCACCAGGTAAAGCACTAACAGTCTTTAACTATACCTTAAATATTTTCATTACCAAAATCACTTAAAAGTCAACAGCTGCCTTAGGCATCACATATTATTATTTTGAAATATGTATTCTTTCAGCGAAAGTATTTCCAAACTAACTCATGCTGAGAAAACAACCAGTCATGGGAGTAAAAGGAAAATTAATGGAATCCCAGAACTACTCATTCACTAATAAGTTGCTGCGTGCAGGGGCGTAATGTAGATCCCTTTAGCCTCTGCATTGCATGACCCTCCGGTCCACAAACCTTCAGCCCCAAAACCTTTCATGGGCCCCATTCATCAAAGGCCAATGAATAGCTGTAAGATATGGAAGACTAAGGGCCCAAATATGACTTTTGGCAGTGCGGTGGCCCTCCACTGCCACACCCCCACACCGCCAAGAGTCGCTGCCGCCCACCCTCCCGCCCACCAAATTACAAGTCATTTTGTGGTCTGGCGTGTGGGCAGAATGACGGTTCCCGTGGTGGTGCCTCTTTTAAAGGCGGCGGTGCCTTTGAAAAAGGCACTGCAATGGGAACACCACACACGTTCCTGCACGGCATGGATTGTAAAGTCCATGCCATGCAGAAACTGGGGCACATGCACGCAGGTGGGCACATGTTGTGCCCCTCTGCATGAATCCCCAGGATGAGGGGGCACAAGGGGTCCTTTAGCGCCACCTTTGTTTCAGCACCGCCAGCCTTTTCATGGAGGAAAGGTCTCCATGAAATCGCTAGCGGTCCTCAAACTTGTAATATACATGGCGGTGCCGCAGTGGCACCACCTGCATCTTACAATGGCCCTGACCACAGCGCCACCACCAGGGAACTTCGGTTCCCTGACTGAGTCAGCAGTCCTATTACGGTACGACCACCCAACTCATAATAGGGCGGTCGGACCGCCTGTGCGGAGGTGGCTGGACCACCACCACCGCACCACCACGAGCCTGGCGGTACTCGTAATTAGGCCCTAGGAGTCTTCTCTTCACATTTTGCAGGGACATCATTTTCTTTACTCTTGTTGTATTACTGGTTTACTCCTGAGTTCCAGGAGCACTTTTGTCTTATTCTTGAAATCCAGAAGTAATCTAGGAGTACTAATTGAGTAGGTCATGTGAAATCATCATGAATCAGAGCCCTAAAATTGCTTGTGCATCCCATGGTTACTGCTAGTATCAAGCATACAGGAGTAATTTTAGCTGTGTTTTGTAAATGGGACATGTGTGATTGGTTTTGTCACAGGAGGAAGCATGCTTTTGAAGGTAAGAGGCATTTCTTTAGAGTGTCTGAGCATAGCCTCAGAATCATATTTCTTTGTGAAGCAACCATATATCAGCCTTTCATGGGACACCAAATAAAACCCCTTGCTTACACTGGAGATAAGATTCTGCAGGGCTGGCACATGTAGGTTTTACATACTCCATATGCTTATTTGCCTTCGTCCTAGGTTAAAACAATATGAGAGATGGCAGATGGCGTATTTTCTTGCAAAACTATTTACCTTGATTTTCGTGTACAGTAGCAAAATGCAGACTTGCGTTGTTTCCAAGTACAAAGGAAGGAATGTACTCGAGTTGTTGTAGTCTGAAGGATCGTTTCTTTTTAGAAGTGTGCATGTTTGAACGTATTAAAAGGCTATTATCTTTTCTGAGATAACACCTGAAGGAAGTGACCTAGGTGATCATTAAAACTGTCAATCAAAAGTATAAAGTATTAGTTTTCTAAGTAAGTGTGCTGCTATTTTATTTTTGCTAAAAAAAATTAAACAAAAACAGTGTGGGCGAGGTATACTTTACCAATTAGTTACCTGGGCTTTTCTATATATTTTTTCATATAATGTATTTACATTTTACATATATCACAAGTAATCATAATGACAAAAGTGGCAATTAGTCATAAATAGAACTGAAGAGAAACACTGGCAAGTTATGGACATGCAGCACCACATGTTCAGACTATGTTACTCATAAGAAAGTAACTCTCTCTAGGGTTACCAGACTTTTAAGGACAATATCCATTCCCCAACCTTCAGCATTCTGGAGAATTACTCTTGTACCACTTGTTTTTTTGATTTTTGAAACCGCAACCTGTCATTTTTTTGCACACCGCCTATGTAGGACATTGAAGAGAATCACTTAAGGATTATACCGTATGTCAAACCACACAGCTTCAAATGTTCTTTCCATAGTGCTCTTCCAAATGTTGGAAACTAGTGAACATGAAAATAGACACGGGTGTATGATTTGTTTTGCGTTGTCACTTCCAATAAAAGTCATTTTTGCAATGCTTTAATCGGTTCCTATTGGCTGGTGTCCAATGTTAAAAAACATATTTTTTGCAACTCTCCCAAGCACATCACAGTTTGGCTGAATTATAACTATCAATGCTTAATGGAACCTTGTGGACTTGGGCTGCGCTGCAACAGGTCTTTAACATATGCAACTCCATCTTCCAGTTGAACTCCTATCGCTGAAAAATAACTAGGATTCATCAATTCTTTGTTCTGCCTCCATACTCTCTTATCCATCTTCTATATGTTGATGTTTTCGGTTGGCCCTTTTCAGGCAGGACTTAAGAGTTCTGGCCATCTCGGAAGGGATGCCCTTGAGTGATTATGTTCTTTGATAAGTAAGAGAACATTTATTGAGTTTCTTTCAATGAAAACAATAAGGGTCACAGTCATATAGTAGCCCAGCAGTTCACAGAGGCAATATATTGCCACCTCAGTCTTCTATCTGACATTGATATTTATTTAAGCATTCCATCCATCACCTTGCTACTTTGGCATTTGACACTCTAAGTGTGCCGGGTATGCCCAGACATGGGTCCGGGCTCACTGTGCTACTGGAATCAGCTATACCTGACTGAAGAGCACCAACTAGGGCAAAATCAGTCCTAGGTTGCTTGCGTTCCGGTTCAGGGAGGACCTGACTTGGCAGTTGATGTTGGACTGTTCCCATGGGTAGCAGGGTCAAGACTGATTTCCTTAATATGGCTAGGTCCATAATGAGGTAGGATGGTGGGCGAAAAAACAATGGATTGGAATACAGCCCTGAGTGATTGCCAGTGGTTGAGATTAATTCAAGCATTCCATCCATCACCTTGTTTCTTTTACTATTTGAAATTGGTCATAAAACTGACATGTAGGTATCAACTACTCAATGAACAGCTGGGTGGGTACCACATCCAGAGTGTTAGAAATAATTAGCATTTAATAAGAATTCAACAACAGCAGATACATTGATGGGTGCAAAAAGGAGTAGTAATGTTAAAGCACTTTTCGTAGACTTGTAAAATGCATGTTCAAAACAAACCCTGTACTAATTTTATTGTCTAAGGTCTATAAGGCATAATATCTAAACGTATGCAGCAGCTATGTGTAAGTGTGTTGTGTTTGAACTCGGTGCAGCTGAGTTCATCGAATCAATTATTAGTGAACAATTTATTAACAAACAGCAACATGGAAAGGTGAATGAAGACCCATAGTACAGTCTTGAATGCTTTGTGATCTGAAAATCGGTTGATGTCATTTACGCACAATAATAGCAACCTCTTTTACTGAAATTAGCAATCAGATGATTAGTCAGAATATTTATAAAATTATATCATCAAGAAAGACATTAGGGTACATATTAAGTTTAAAAAAATAATATGTGTCCAATGTATTCTTTCTTTTGTCAGTCTATTGCATGGTCCATGAACTGGTGGTAGCACTGCTTGGCCGGACCTGTGTTTTGATCTACCTGTGTTTTCTTGTAAATAGTTATCAAAAACGACTTTAGTTAGACTTAAAGTTGCAGTATAAAGAGACTGAACGATCGAAGAACTCATTCAAGAGCTGCAATGTTATTTATTTACAGAATTATTTGTTTAGTTGTGCTCAAGATGGTTACCAAGGGCAATGTGTGACAGCTACGTTAATATCTACTTGCGATGCATAGCTTACAAAGAATGTTCAGACTTTAGTTTAAGGTAAGATTTTTTGTGATTTTTTCGTATTATAATCTCCACGTTCTACATGCTTTTTGTTTTATACTCAGTTTTTAAATGAAGTGCATTGCTAATCAGCATTGCTTTGGCATAGTTATTAAAAATCTACCAGTCATTCCAGTGTTGGTCAATTTCCATTCAACTGGTATATTCTGAAATCCTCTTGTTTTTGCAGTACACTCATTAATTAGCAATTTCGCCTTCTGAGCTGTTCTGCTCTAAAATGAAAAACCTACAGCTCATGAAATGGCTACTGCCTGGCCTTCTTATTGTAGATCTCAGCCGCGGTCATTATATCTATGTAGTCACTGTAAGTTCTTTCGCTCTTCCTTTGACAATCCTTCACTTCAAGATTTTCAAATTCTTGGTAGAATCACCAATATTTATTGGGAGCTGTGCAAATGGTGCAGAGAATCTTAGGAAGCAGCCATCTTGCTGCCACTCTCTCTAATGCTTGTGGTTTGATTTTCCACAATCTCTCCTCAAATTTTGATACTATTAATCACAATACTATTCTCTGCAATCTATCAACAACAGGTGGATTTGAAGCAATGGCCTCCCAATGGCTGACCTCTTTCTTGCTGAACTAGACTCACAAGTAAATTGACATCCGCCTCTAGTCGCATCTCCGATGGAGTACCTCAATGTTCAGTCCTGTAGCTGCTCAGCCTTAATAGCGGCATTGGGCCCTTCACCAACATCTTTGGCAGCTTTAACCTTGGCCATCACATGTGTGGTGATGATACTCAGAAATGTTTCTGAATATCCATGGCATCTAACAATCATCCTCAAGCCTTGGACTGCCTCAATCACATCAAAAAAAGGATGATTCTGCACTGGTTCTGCATAGAAGAGAGGTCCTGCTGCCAAGACTGAGAAAACTACATCTTATTTAAGTTTGATTCCCCCTCCAGTTTCTCCATACACCTTTGGCTTCTGCCCCAAAAGGTCATGATATGGGAATCATGCTGTTTGTGCCTTTCACCTTTTCCCTGGGCAATAAAATCACCAAAATGCATACTTACCAGCTGTTGCTTTTTAGGTCTCGCCTGAGCCAGCGCGCATGCGCTGCTCTGCAAGACATTTAGTAAGCGGGTTTTTAAAGTGCTGCTTTTGCCGGCCACCAGCTTGCGGTTACGCGCACAAGTGCGTGCGCCTCACAGCTGCCATCTGTCTTTCTCGCGCGCGACGTGCATTCATCTTCATTTTCCACTAGCGTGCTTGCCGTCGCGCGCGCGCACCCCTGCTTTCACTTTTGCCTTTGCACCACTCACGTCCTTTTTTTTTTTCTTCTTCTCGCGTGCTTGTTCCAGCTTGCTGCCTGCATATAACATGGCTGCCAATGTTAGCCCTGTGCAGGCTCCGGCTCCCTCGGCACTCGGTACCGTAACCCAGCTCCTCTGTTTCGCTCTACAGTCCGTGACTAAAAGACTTTAACCTTCGCTCTGCAGCACACGCCATCACGTGATCGGAGAGCCCCGCAAGCAATTGGTTGGCACAGCTCCCATTGACTTGCCTTGACCATCGAGCTTGCATGCAGTCTCAGAACCGAGTCGTCTTCGCTTCTTAATTCTGAGACGCTTGAAGCTCTCTCATGCATGTCACCATGGCTACCCGAGGCGGCGATGCAGACGACTCTTGCAGACCCTACCAGGTGGCAGTGCTTGGCGCCTCTGGTTTCACTGGTCATACATTCTCAGCGGCACTTGTGCAGTAGCTCATTGCTTTGTACCACCAGTGTCTGCTGGGAGATGTAGTTTCCTCCATGGTCTCTTACCTATTTGACTTGTGTTGCTTCCTTTACAAAATGGGTTTTGTAGTCCAGAATCGTTTTTTACGCTTATGTTGATTATCTTTGTGGTATGTCTATGGATGTCGCTTGCCAATTTTATATTCTTGTGGATTCATGTCCTTCCTCCAAATCAACGATCGGGGTAGATTTTACACAGTGAATTTACCGGCAAACAGAGGATTTGTACCAGGAGATCCCTGCATCATGCTTTTCTCTCTCTCTCTCTCTCTCTCTCTCTCTCTCTCTCTCTCTCACATCTCTCTCATCTCTCTCAACTCTTTTACTCTCCCTTTCATCTCTTTTACTCTCCCTCCCTCTCTCATCTTTTACTCTCTCTCTCTCTCATCTCTTTTACTCTCTCTCTCATATCTCTTCTACTCTTTCTCATCTCTTTTACTCTCTCTCATCTCTTTTACTCTCTTTAATCTATCTTTCTTCCCTCACAACCCCCGTCCGCCTCCCTCGCTCTCTGGGACAAAGAGACACTGAAAACTATTGTTTTCACATGTTGAAGCTGCAGTAATACGTGGTTACGTGTTGCATTTGCACGCCATCCCTTTGTGTTTTTGCCGTGGGTAGAATTCCCCAGCCCCTCTTCTTGGCGTGTCATCCCAGCCACACCCCCTCTCCTCACTCCCCACCAGGGCCTTCACACATCACTATTTGCTGAATCACTCGGGTGCTGTAATGTTCTACAGCACAATTCTGTTAGCGTTATCTTTCCTCCAGACGGCTTGACTGTAAACATCCCACACATATCCTGTCTGTAGCCAGCAGGTGTATGACATCTGCATTTGGTGGACTATCATTGGACTAAGCATTGGCATTGCCAATAGGTCTCAGCTTTGGGACCTTATAAGTATTTAGTTATGCAGCACAATATCGTTGGTGCAACAACATCAACTGTTGCATGGCTAAACACTTATAAGGTACAAGGTTTAGCCATGCAACAGCTGATGTTGTTGCACCAAGGATATTGTGCTGCAAAACTAAATACTTATAAGGTCCCAAAAGCGAGACCTATTGGCTATGCCAATGCTTGTTACCTTTGTTCTTGAGGCAGTTCTTTCCTGTACTGAATACCGCAAGTACAATTACGGTGAGCTTTCAACAAGGATCACGGGCAAGCTCCAACGAGCACAAATTCACGTGGCGCACACCATCCGCAGACGTAAGAGAATGAACAAGTGTCAAGACACTGGTGTCACTACATTCTGCTGCTCAAGCTAAATGGGAACTTGAAAAGCGTATGCTTCCTACTCAGAACCCTGCATGATGACACAGTAGCTACCTCACCCAGCCAATGCTGCCAGACCATCTGACTAGATGAGTAAGATTTGCAATCCAACTGAGGAGGCTTTCTTCCTGCCCAGAGAGAGGCAGATGTTTGGGGAAGGGTGCTTGCCTTCATTCGCCTCACGTATCTGGATCTTTTTCACACTGCCCATCTGCCTTGTGGCAGACTCTGTGCATGACATACCAGCGAGGGTGTCTTGACTGAACTCCAACTGCTGTCCATCTAATTTTTGTTAAATGTTCCCCCTGCAAGCTCAGAATGCTCAGTCACTCCGTCGTTAGTGCTTAGAAGTAGCTACCAGACAGTAGGAGCATTATATTAAAATGTAAATGAAAGAAATCCTACTTCCTGTACCAGCTGCACAACAATAACTAAAATGGCAAATCAAAATGCAAGCGGAAGGGATTTACATTAAACACATATTTTGCGCAGAAAGTGCTGTGTCTATGAAACAGGAAGGCACAGGATATAATGTTCTCGTTGCATGCTGGAATGAAGAGGCGATTCGCCACCGTAAACCGCCCCAACAGCCATGACTTGCTGACACAGTATATGTTACATTGAGAGAATTCCCAGACATATCCCTTAACAGTTTTACAGAGGCGAATTCCACAGAGGTTGCTGACTGCGCATCCAGCTCGTGGAGACGGACTGGTGGGAGAAGGGGGGGGGGGGTTGGGGTTGCGGGTGGGGGAGGAGGGTTATTATGGGGAGTGCTGTTAGAGATCAGATTGTCTCAGGGGGATGCTCTGCAGAGCAGATGCTCAAGTCAGCAGTGAATTTATACATTAAATGAGAGATTTTCTTGAGCTCTTAACTTTTTCCCAACAACGTAACTAGGTTTATTTAGCCATCAGGAAAGAGAGTTATTTCCTTTGCTAATGTTCACCGTATCAAATGGTGATCTATATAGTTTGTCCATTTTCCCTAACTAAGTACCACTTTCAGGAAATGTATGTTTTTAAGGTATTGTGTGTTTTAACATCCAGAAACATGCAAAAAAATTCTAAATGTACACGTGTCTATTGCTTTTTCTCAGACCTGTAATTCTGTCAACTATTTCCTAACTGCTCGTATGATTTCATAAAAACTCAAGTTAATTTATTGTATTGGAAACAATTTGCTTGTTCGGCAAAACTTCTGAAATTTGGCTGGGGCTCTAGAATTCTAAAACAGGACCAGATTATTGTCTATTTAGCTAAGGCCGAGTAGTTTGCATATTCTTTTCATGTCCTTTCTGTTTTTATAGAGGCATCAAATGTTCCATCACTGTCCCCACTTAAATCAACAATTCCTTGGGGATTCTCGAGTTTTATATACAGTTTATTTTGCGCGTTGCCCTGGTCATCTCTATATTCTGCTGACTCGGACGTGGAAGCCAAACGCAAACACAGCTGTCCAGATCTAAAACCAGCCCTAGAGGCCGTGGAAACAGGAGCGGCACAGCGCGCTGCATTAAACAGCGATGGCTGACGTTTTAGGGGCTTAGGAAATGAAAGCAATGCTCCATTCGATTTCTTCCTCTAGTGAATATTACCTGCTTTCTGGTGAGAGAGCCCAACTGCTTAGGGGCGACGAGGAGGGTAAGAAAAATCAGAAAAAGTGGTGTCTGCTTTTGTCCTTGTGAAAAACTCACCATTCTTTAGCTCCCATGCACTGAAGAGCAGAATGTCCACTGCACACTTTGGCGCTATTATCCTCACTGCACTGGTCACCAAGGTCACAGTGGTCGCAGAACATCTCCTTCACAGTTCTGCTCGTCCCGGCTGTTTTCTTTCTTCTCCCATTTTTTTTTCCTTCTTTCCATTCTCCTCTGTCAGGCACAGAAGAAAGGGCTGGATTATGCCGGGATATGTTGCATTTGAAAAAAATGTGATTTCATCTAAGCCTTTTGCTGGATGAGCAAAGGTTGGGGGAAGGGTAGTTAAAATATACTGCCAGTATAACAGGCCTAATTGATTGTTAATGCTTGATGTATGGTGATTGTACCGATAAATGTAGGTCAGGCCAGGCTCAGATTGCAGTATCCATTAAATGCCAGGCACCCACCTCCCCGCCATGAATCATTCTCAGTAGTATAGAGCCACTCAAGAATGCCAGGGCAAATGAAGAGGTGAAGAGGTCGGGGTGCCTCTGGGTGCCATACCACAAGCCGGATTATTATGGTGCCACAGAAGTCAGAAGGATCTGGGATTTATGAAGGTGCCTTGGGAAGGCAAGCACTTGTGTAGATGGACTGTGGAATAGAATCTCCTTTCTTCCCATCTCTTAGCGATTTGGCCTTTTTCCAAGCCATGAGGGGAACCATCACTGCAAGACAAAGGCTTAGAAAAGTAAAGCAAGCCTTTCTTTGAAAGCCAAAACATTGGACACTGGTGGGGCAGACACTTAGCTTCAAATGGACAGCGGTCTGGAATGTTTGACTGCCTCTCTGTCAAGAGGGCACAGCAGAGTCAGGCACTCAGCGGTTGCAGTTCTGGTGACCACACATAGTGCCAATATCGGCAACACTCCTCAGTTCTCATACAGTGACATACATAAATAAACCACACAACACCTTTTTAGTGGAGAAATTTGCTGCAGGTTTATTTGCATAACCAATATGCCAACATGGTGGGTTATCTTACGGGTGATCCCAGGACAGGCCAGCCCCTATGCCGCCTGCCCGCCTGATGAGCCAAATTGCACCGTGGCCGTCGCCAACCGGTGGTTACCAATAATTGGGAGAGGCCACCTCTCCCATCAGTGGACCGCCAGTCCACTCCCTTACTCACGCCCCCCAACAGGTGGGCGGAGCGTTCCAGGCAGCCCCCGGTTGCTCAGACCCACAACCGCCCGTAGGACTACCGGGGCGCCGTAGTTCTTCCAGGGGACACGCTAAGACATCCCTGGGTATCCTTGGCTTAGCACCCTTGTTGTGCTGCTGCAATATAGTACCCTTCTGTACCTTGCAGACTCTGGATCGCCCTGTAACTCCTCCTGCAACACAAAACAATAAGTTAGATTCTTCCCCTCCCCGTACTACCCTTTGGCCGTCCGCAGGGTAAGCGGTAGGGTGGGAAACAGCGAGGCGGGCAGCGGTCAAGAGACCGTCCAGTGGGCGGGGGAAGGCTTTTGTACCCCTTTCCCCCTCCCACGGCCGGAAGTGACGTGGCCAGCAGACCCCCTGGTCCCTAGCCCAGGGAGCCTAGTCCGCAGACTTCTGTGCCTTCCTGTGGCACTAAGGCGGCCGCCCTGTTGGAGGGTCCCCTACGTGGCCCCCCTGGGCAGCCTTGGCAGAGTGCCAATATCGGCAACACTCCTCAGTTCTCATACAGTGACATACATAAATAAACCACACGACACCTTTTTAGTGGAGAAATTTGCTGCAGGTTTATTTGCATAACCAATATGCCAACATGGTGGGTTATCTTACGGGCGATCCCAGGACAGGCCAGCCCCTATGCCGCCTGCCCGCCTGATGAGCCAAATTGCACTGTGGCCGTCGCCAACCAGTGGTTACCAATTATTGGGAGAGGCCACCTCTCCCATCAGTGGACCGCCAGTCCACTCCCTTACTCATGCCCCCCAACAGGTGGGCGGAGCGTTCCAGGCAGCCCCCGGTTGCTCAGACCCACAACCGTAGTTCTTCCAGGGGACACGCTAAGACATCCCTGGGTATCCTTGGCTTAGCACCCTTGTTGTGCTGCTGCAATATAGTACCCTTCTGTACCTTGCAGACTCTGGATCGCCCTGTAACTCCTCCACAGCTCTGGGGGTGGCCACCGTCACCACCAGGGCCCCCCTACCAAGGCAGATATTCCTACCTACAGCCTGTTGCTTCCAAGGCCTCCCCAATGTCCAGCAAAAATAAGTCCATGCCTACCCTTGAGAGGTGAATCCCATCCACTTCCCAGCATCCAGTAGACTTGGCCTGAAGTAAACCATGCCTGATGAAGCCAAATCCCCTTTGTTCCGTGAATTTACGCATGGCGCTGTTCACTCTCCTATGTGATATCTCAATGGCGTCTCCAGATCGGGCTCCTTGCCAAACTGGGCGAGGTAAAATTCCGGACCACCACAGTTCACATGCCCCCAGCTGATTACTCAACTGACACCTGATGTCCCTCATGTCTTGGAGCAGTACTCTCCTCCCCAGAGTCGTCAGGTCATTCCCTCCCAAGTGTATGAATATGAGGTGGACCGATCCCAAGTCTCTGCTGCAGCTTCCTCATCAGCTCGTTCCAGTGCATACCCGGGTAACCTAGCCACGTTATCTCTGTGGCAGAGAAGCCATGACACCACTTTCTTATCTCAGCCCACCGTGCCACTCTAACGATGCTTGAATGGCCAATTACCCAGACCTTGGTTCCTGGTAAATAAAGAGATGTTGTGTTTGAAAACCATATTTATTGTAACGTTTATATTCTAATAGTCTACAATTGCACAACAAAACCACATCACTGCAACATCCTTTGGCAATCCGGTCAAAACCGTACACCTTTAAACACCTGACTGTCGGTTGCAACATAGGACCTAAGAGTCCTCTCGCCATATCCTTCCGCTCAAGGCCTTAACTATCGATTGTAGCATTGCGACTTCCAGCGCCCTACCTGCTTAATTCGCTCTGGCGGCATCCCTGATAGGAAGGCTGTGGTTGCCGCCCCAATCCTGAAGGAGTGGCTGCTGAATCTCTTGTCTCCCCTGTCTGTCCTGACAATTGCAAGCATGCCTGCATGATGTGGTCTACTTGAGACTTTGTAACCGGAGACCCAACCTCATGCCCCAGGAAGTACCCCGCAATCCCGGGCGGAGGGATTCCCATCGCCCCACCTGCAAGCATGTCCTGCCGAGTCTGAAACTCGAGGGGGACCCAGTATCCGTGGTACTCGCCTCGCCCATCCCTCTAGTGCTGCCCTGAAAAGGAGAGACAGTGGATCGACCTGGCCCCCCATTTAGTATAATGGTGACTGCCAACCGGTGTTGTTGCCCCCCCTGGTGTCCCTACCCAGCGAGTGTATATGCGCCCAGGGTGACCTAAAACAATTAGTTTGGTGTTGGTTCACGTTAACATTGCCTGGCTGAAGAGCAATACCTTTGACAAGCCACTCCTGACAAGGTGTGCCAAAGCGGGTAGAAGTAAGAGATGTCAATCCCGCCTTACTTCATCTCACCCAGTTATCTGTGCATAGCGCTTGTCGGAGAATGTCCATCGAATTCAGCCAGTCACCACCCTAGGTGACGCCTTGCCCTCCCAAACTTCTGATAGTATACCAGGGAGCAGACAGGACAGTGTGAACCGGGGTGAACCATATGTATAAATACCTGCCCTTTTTTTAATACTGGGAATGCCAAGTGTTCTTGGTTCAAGTGTTCAGGGGGGGGGGGGTTTCCCCAATCTTTGGGACCATCGCACCTCGTTGGACGACAACTTCCACAACCTGCATGGCTGCCAGCCAAGGCTATAGGGCGGGAGAATTTGCACATGTTTATTGTTACTCAACTCAATGGTACTCGGGAGGATGAAATGCTAAGTGGACCTACCAGGATCTGAACCTGTGACCAGAGGTCGAACACAAGCCCCTATCAGTTCTGCCGCTCCACATGCCTGTGAACTTGTATCCCAGGGCAGACTTCAGGCACCTTAACCCTTACTTGGACATGCCTGAGCTAGAAACCCACATCTAAAAGGCCTGCCAACCGGCTGACCACCAAAAATGCAGTCCCAATGATAGCTGACAACTCCCAAGGAAAATCGCTTAACTGAAGCAACTGGTAACATGCAATCAATATAATCACAAAGTGCTCTGGTAGTTGTCCGTATAAGTGCTCCATCCCCTCCATATCAGCACTATCAAGGCAACCTGCACCCTCTTGGGACTGGCACACTCACGCCCCAGCTGACAGAAAGTGCCTATTCGTGTGTAGCCCATAACCTTACGTTTTCCACTGACGGTATACCAGGATTATGTTGAAACCTAGCTAGCGTTACTGTTGAGTGCGCGTTGCACAATCACAGGTATGTCTTTGTCTATTCAGTTTCTGGCTGCAAAGTTTGAAGACAGTGTCAGCCCCAGTCCCGGACAAAATAAAAGGAAGCTTTACTGCTAACCATGTGACCCGCTGCTGGTGCGAATGATGATCCAAATAGCACAGGTAAACTAGATGCTGACTATAGCATTATAGGGCTATCGCAGCACTTTATTAAAGTCCATGGCTAACCTACTCACAGTGTGGCAGAGACCAGAGAGGCTGTAAATTTAAAGGCCATTGAGATGATCGTTAGATAGACCAAACAGGGAGTGATCCTGTGAAATGAGGTAGGGCCACCACCACCACACCCCGCATGTGAATCAGTCCAGGTTTACTTTGCCATGTGCAGTAGTGAAGCCACAAGTCGCCGGCCTCTAACCTGTGCAGTGTCCTGTTCTGTGCAGTCCCCCTCATGCTTCCACTGGGCACCTCTGCCTGATGTGTGTGACCTAGGTACATGGTCCCCTTGCATGGCGGCCTGCCAGTGAGATAATACATCACATACCCCATAAGTACCGCTACCTGCCTTTGCTCGAATCTTGCCTGGCATTCCTTCATGCCCAGATATACCAAGCGATAATGGCTGTACTCTGTCAATTGACCCGACCACACATCAAACCCACAGAGACAAGATGCCGCCTGTTAACCTGCCCCAATCTCTGCGGAAACAACAAATGAGCAGGATCTGACATAAATGAGGGGATCCCCTGTGTACTTGAAACATTTTTGTACTGCCCAACCCGATATGCCCCTTGGAAAGATACCACAACCGCTTTGGATTTGAGCCTCATCAAGCACAACCTTTTATCCTGGACCTACCTCCAACATGACCTGTATTTGAGCGCTTATCACCCTAGGGGTCTGCTGGCTCTGACAGAGAAGAGACAAGATGAAGCCTGCTAACCTGCCCCCAAACTCCGCAGAACACCCACATGTGCGAGCTAGCCACTAACGTCTGTTAAAGCATGCCAACCCATATAGTGTTTTACTTCCCTTTGCTCAAGGCGGGGGCAGTCGTGTCTAGAGGTGTGTGTATTGAACAACATGTGTCCTGGAAGTACCTATGATTTGAGTACAAATGTCACTACTTCATAGTACCTGGTGCGTTTAATAAAACTAATAACAGGTCTAACAAATCCATCAGGCATCCTCCGCTTACTTTTAGGCGTGTTGGATTGAGGGGATCCAGTGAAATATGGAAGATATCTCCCTTGGCATGCCATCCATTTAGCACAACATTTACCACTTTTAGGCATGTCACTTAAATCGTCTCCATCATGTGTTAAGGCTAATTAGTTTGAGTTCTGCTCTTGACAACATCCCTTCTAGCCAACAGTGTTGAGTAACCACTCCAGTTTGTTTCTTGCCCAAGTCGTCCCCGTTAGCCTGGCACTGTTAGACCAAATGAAACTTTTAACAGGCTCCCTATACAAAAGTATATCATGTTGCACAACTTAGGACACTATTACTTCATCACTACTTACGTTCAGGCATGAAAATACTGCCAAAGGTATCCCCACCTTAGTACCTGTTTAACCACTAAATAAATACTGTATAAGGGAACAAAAGATTACCAGTGCACCTAGCCCTGGGCCTAAATTAACTGACCCAAAGTAAGGACCCTCATGTGTGCATGTGCAAAGCTGCTAGGTTGGCTGTGGGCAAAATGCCCCCAAGTAATTTCATTTCGGGTCCACAATTGACTGCCCTATCTGACAGGAGTACGGTAAAGGTGGCGCATAGGCACCTTTTGAAAAAACAACTCTATACAGTCACCGCTGGCTGGACAGCAAGTCCAACACCAAGCTCTATCCCTATACTGAGGTGGTTTAAAATCTTGCATACTCCAGGTCAACAGAGCTCTGGTTACATCTTACCACCGACAGGCAGCGCAAGCAGTCTGCGGACGGACCCCATTGGCGAACACAGCAGAAGCGCCCGGACTGCTGAACAACCGTGCCTGCCCCGAGGTAATAGTGAAAGTGTCACTCGCGGTCGAGGAACCGCGACATTATTGCACTAAAATTGAGCCCATGTCCTCGGCGCCAAGGGGGGAGTGGAAATACTCTAACAGATGAGAAAGGCCCGGGGTTATTACTTTGCTACATTATCTAAATAAATCCAAGATAAATGTGCGCTGGCAGGCAAGTCTCTTCAAACCCCCAAGAGCCTCAGCAACCTCTGGATGTGCAAAGTAGCATGCCTGGCACCGGGGCTGCCCTGCCACAGCACAATGGTCTGCCAGTGCAGCCCACGGCTGCCGCAGGAGAGGAGCAGGATCAACTCTGGATTGGATGGACGCCCGTAGCATCCAGCAGCCTAGCCTGATCACAACCCGGCTGCGGGCCCTAGACCCATGTCACCCTAGTCCCAAAACCTAAGGCTCAGTCTACACAAAGAACATGTAGGCTGCTGCCCATCCTGTCTGGACATACACCCTCTTCTTCCCTGTATAAATGAAAACACACACAGCTGTGGCGTGCCGCAACATAAAACATGTGTTGCATTGCATTCCGGATGGAGCCTCCCCCACAGGCGTCTGTGTTGTTGGCTGCGCTGCCGGGTCATATCACCTATAGTGGACACCCCCAGGGGAGATAGTGGGCGCCTGTCTCTAAAGCCGTTACACAGTGCCCCTGAACAGTAGGTTCCTCGGAGGGGGGAGCAGATCTCTCACTGCTCTGGAAAACCAGATAAAATTGGACTCTCTGTAAGTCCATGTGTTTATTGTGTGCAGCCCGGGCTTAAGAGGGATGGAAACACGGGGGGGTCTCAAAAGGGGCGTGGCCAATGTACTTAAGGGCGTGGCTAGAACACGTAAGCTAAGGAGCTGTGCTTAGCTAATGTGCCGCCCGACATGTATCTGGCTGTTTCTTTCATTGCACATAGGTGTATGATAAAAAAAGGAACATCATATCTCCAACAAGTCAGGACTGTTGGCTTTGTCAATGATACTCAGTTGCAAAGCTAAATAAGCAGCACACGAGCTGGGTCGCAATCCTGACTCCAGCCACAGCAGACCCTGCGAGACCCTCCGATGCCATGTCATCTGCCCAGGCTAGCTTCTCGCTTCACTGCTCTGACCGCCAACTCAAAAGTTACTTCAAATACGCCCTTCGCAGTTCTCCCCTGACTGCCTCAAAATCTCCTTTAAACCGCCGCCTAAGATTCACAAAGCACATGATAAAGGAGCTAACACCCTACTCAATCGCCCCTCTGGCGGAAGTAGTGTCTGGCGTGCACGGGCTACGCTGGCTGGCAGTCACTGGTCGGCTGTAATTGAGCTAGGCATGCAACTCGGCTCAAAATCGGAAACGCACTTGACCACCGCTTCGGGTAAGCAACCAACCCTGCCCCTCGCCGAACCACTACAAATAACCCTAATCTATCCTTGTACACAACGACGATTACTGCCGCAGATTACTTACATTGGATACTCCCCCGAGGTGGCAATGGCCGGCAGGTATATGCGAAGTAGGAAATTTACTGGCGACTCCACCCGCGACCTACACCCTGATTGGCTCGGGTGCTTGATTCCACAATTGTAGCCCGACCCGCTGCTCCAAATGTCCCCCCACTCTCAACCTAGAGCTGTGGTTCAGTGTGCCCAGATGGCACTGCATTGAGTGCCTGGGAGACCGCGCTGTTGTAAGCTGATGGAGGCGCAGTTACGAATCACGCTACCGGCCGGCTCCCTGGCCTGACCAGTACCCCGTCCCTACCTGTTAGGACAGTAGAATTTGTCAGGTAGCTGGTCGCAGGAGCTAGATAGGGCGCCCCCCAGCTCGTACCCGCGGCACACCGAAAGGATCAAGGGTGCCCGGTCGGGAACCAGTTCCCCTGCCCGCTTCGGGTCCCAGAGAGGCACGACCAGACGAATGCTGGGGCGGAGCGCCCAACCCCTGGTGCCAGGTGGGCCTGGACAGTCTAGCAGCCCCTTCGCGGTCGGGTGCCTGTCTGCGCACCCGGTCAACGGAGCTATAGCCACACGCCCGACAGGCGCAGTCCCAGCGGGTGCCCGGTGATGGCAAGTAACCTCTGACCCACGCGGGCCTAAGGCCCCGAGCCATCCCCGGATGTGCCACATGGTGGGTAACTGGCTATGGGGGGAGGGGGGCATCGCCAGCGCACTGCTCCATCCCCGCCCCCCCCCGCATAAAGCACACGCCGGTCCACCCCCGCAGCTAGGAGACATCCTGCCAGTGAGGCTCCTGCGCCCCTAAGGGCTCGCGGGTCCCATTGAGTCACCCAAGGTCCTGACCCGCCTCACTAGCTCCCGCGGCCTGCGCAGTCCCACCTCTTGCGCCCCCCCCTCCCGTGACATATCAGTAAAAGTGCCGCCCCAACAAACCAGATGGCTGGGGCGAAGGCGGCCTCTCCCTGAGACTGGGCTTGAGGCGCTGGTGGGGGATGGGGGGGCATGAGGCAAGTTGGTGGCGGCACCTGGATACCACTAAGCCCCCGCAAAGTGGCCTGCTGACTTGGGAGCACCTCCGCGCTACCCCCCAGCTGTCGCACAATAGAGTATACTGTGCCGCCCCCGCACTCCATCACTGATGCGAGGGCCCGCCGGATGCCCGAGGAGTCTTGCACCCCCCTCCCCCCCCCAGCGGCCACCACAATTCCCGATTGCCGCCCCCACATTCCAGCACACTAGGGCGGAGGAGGCCAATCTGTGCCGTGGAGGACGGCCCACACGCTCTTGCGGCCCTCCCCAGGCCTTTGAGCCACCAAAAGCACAATGCCGCGGGGGGTTAAATCAGGCCGTCCACAGGTCCGGGAAAAGTTGCCCCCGCCAGGCGAGGTGAACCTGGTGTCGCCCAGGTGGGCGGGGATGGGGGCTCACTCACCGCACTGTCTAGCAGCTCCCGGACCCAGTCACAGTCCAAACAGCGAGACGGGCAGCGGTCAAGAGACCGTCCAGTGGGCGGGGGAAGGCTTTTGTACCCCTGTCCCCCTCCCACGGCCGGAAGTGACGTGGCCAGCAGAGCCCCTGGTCCCTAGCCCAGGGAGCCTAGTCCGCAGACTTCTGTGCCTTCCTGTGGCACTAAGGCGGCCGCCCTGTTAGAGGGTCCCCTACGTGGCCCCCCTGGGCAGCCTTGGCATTTCGGGGGGAAAATGGTGCACACAGAGCGCAGAGAAAAACACAAAGAAAGGACAAAAGGGGACAGAATACATTTTTTCCTGCACTTGCAGTAAAATCGAAGAAGCCCAATTTTTGAAAATGACTTAGAATGAAAAGATAACAGAGCATAGAAAGACGATAGATTTTGCTGCAGGAGATTTTTAGGTTTTCTTCTCAAGCTATACACTGAAAGCCATGGTTAGGATGTCCATCCCTTAGTGCACCAAGGACCATCCATTAAAAGGAGAAGTGACGTACAGCTCTCAAGACAGGGAGAATGCATGGGTTTATAGAAAGGTCGTAGGGTAGGACAACACACAGCAGCTGTATTGCTATAATGATGGTTGAGTCATATGATACAGCCTTGAGCATCCTGGTTCACCTAATCCTGGCCATTTTTAATTTTTAAATTTTGCAATTTTATATAGGGCGGACATGGCCTGAAGGCATCAGAGCGCTTTACAACAGTAGCATGATACAAGGGTACAGCAAGTTACAGTTACAATAATTAAGTTCAGACATTTGCATTGGTAGCAGGGACCGGGACAAATGCAGCGGTTGGGCAAGGGACGTACACGGTTCAAGCATCGATTAAGATGGTGGGGTCGCACAATGTAGGTAGTTCGTATCCTGGTGGAGAGAGTGCTTCGGTATGGTCGAGGGTGATTAACCGAAGTGTCTGTCAAATAGGAGGCACTTGAGGCCCTTTTTGAAGGTGGCTATGCGGGTTATTAGGCGACGGGAGGGAGGTAAGGAGTTCCAGATTCTTGTGGCACTACCAGAGAATGACTGGCTCATGTTCCATTCTTGACTGATGGTGGGTGGTTGCAGGAGCAGGGATTGGGCATTTCTGGAACCTCTATTTGCTCCAGAGATTTTCAGTTTCTCATTAGATAGGAGGGTGAAGAGGTGTGCAGTGCTCTATGGGTAATGCAGTCGTTTTTTAATTGGGCCCACGCTTCAATGGGAAGCCATTGGAGGGTTAGCAGGGAAGGGGAAATGTGGTCAAAGTTCTTGAGACCTAAAACGAAGCACGCTGCTGCTTGTAGTGTTGCTGTCAATGGGCCTAGGAGAACTTTGGGAATGCCTGAGAGAAGGGCAGTTCAGTGATCTAGTGCACAAAGAGAGGGAGGGGGAGCCAAAGAAGAAAGGTCCAGTACCCGTGCAAGGTAATACGTATTGATCACTAGAGAGTAACTGTTCCTAAGAATAAGTGCTGGCCCATTCAGCAGCGTGAAGTATTGGTGAAAAGAACACCTATCTTCCTCTATGAGTAAAGGTTGGATGAAGGGGAATTCCTCCAAATTGGAGAGGTGCCCTCACACACCCGTTAAGGTGTCATGCTTCATCATTGTGCGTATTGCTCCTTGTGGGGGTGGGGCTGCAGTCCCCCACGGGCCCCGCGAGAGGGCTCTTTGGCAGAGATCTATTTAGAGGGACACCACTGTGGCGAGTGCAGGTGTGTGGGGAGTGTGCAGGTGGGTTAAAGATAACGTAACGGTGCCCTAAGTTGTATTTATTCTTGGGTCTGTTCGATATAGTTAAAAACAGGCAAAAAAGGAACTATTATACCCTGCTATCAGTGAGGAGGGTTCGTTCATTCTTGCTAAATGAGTGAATAGTTATATAGATTGATAGTCAGGTCTAGTCAGGTCGACATGTTTCACGCCTACTTGGTCCCTAATGGATCCTTTGGTGTTTCATCAGGACCAGGAGAGGTTTAAGAATAGAAAAATGTGGCACAGGGTTTCGAAAAAGAAACACACAATACACACTGTGGTGTTAACCTGATTCAGGTAAGTGGTATAGGCGTATCTGCACCCAATCAGTATCGACCACTTCTACGTGTCACTCCAACCTAAAGAAATAACGATATAAATGTAAAACAAAACTTAATGAGATTATGCTGATAGCGCTACGAAGGCAAGCAATGTCACAGGTTAAGTGATAAACATCCACCCGCGTAAACATTTCATGCACATTTGCAGCAGACTCAATGTGTCATAATATAGCAATGAATTCTCAGAGGTGCGCAACTGTGACAACGTCGCAATACCCCTTCGAGAGCAAGGGTGTGTGAACACAGGCACACTATTAGTGATGTAAAACACAGACCCTACCCCAAATATTATCCGGGGATGCCTCAGCGGCAGGAGAAGCGGCACAGGAGGTTACCTAGAGTAGAAAGGGGGTGACATAGGGAATGTGGGTCAGGTTTTGAGCCAAAATAGCTTCCAGGAACGGAGCTATCAGGAAATCGTTTAGCACTGCTCGATCAGGTAACGTAAATGTACTCACATTGACCGCCTGGTATTCTGCATTCATACCTGCCCTCAACCACTTGTTCGCTGGAGAGCGAGTGGCTGTTGGTTGCCGGTATAAGTACCGGTTGCAAGTGAGGGGAAAAAATTGCTTGGAGGACCGGCCTCCATGCTGAACGCAGAAGTGTTGGTGGCTTGGGAAACTAGAACGGTCCTCATGGACCGTGATGGCTGGATGGTGTGGCCATCTTGAGTGGACCGGGGTGCGCTGCGGTAATGGTTATGGCAACGTCTAATTGTTTAAACTTTATATTCAGAGCCCAAATGGTGGCACGCGGGAAAATGGTGTGAGCTGCCTCAGTATAGTAGATGGGCTAGCACTTAACGAAGTATAGTGGGTCAGATATGGCCACCAGTCGAGCCTGAAGTAAATGTGGCGGCCATTATTAGAGTGATGGCAGAAGTAGTGCACAGAAGATGGCAACAGATTAGGATACAGTAAGGACGGCCTCACCATATAGTCCCTTATGTCAACACTCAACAAATTGTCACATGGGGAAAATTATTGATAGGTGTTGTGAAATTTCAAAAGAAGGAGTGATTACTTGGCCAGGTATCCTTGTCAACGATGCTTGGAGTAACAGCGGCGGCCATCATAGAAAGGGTGCCACCAGGGCCGTGATTGACCATCAGATATTGGGTGATGTCTACTGTATGTTCTGGGCTAGGTATACTGGTGCCTAATGCAGAAGGGGGGGTTCTGAGGACTGTGTTAGTGTTACAGTAGTACAAATCGCCCTAATTAGTGTCGACTAGGGGCGATGGCATATAGAAAAGCTGAGGGAGAGGGAATCAATTAATGAATTCCACCCAGGGTATATCATTGTTTAGTGTCTGGGTGTTGGATTTTAAACGGATCACCCAGCGTTGTTCCTGTGCAAACAAAGTTCTCGCTGTCCAGCTATGGTTGGAATCAATAATAATCCAACGCAGACTATCGGGTGTGTGGTGTGCTTCAAGGAAATGTGAACACATCTTAGTATTAGTTTTTTTGCAGCGTATCGTGCTGCGGTGCTCGCTAATCCGTATTTTGACAGGTCTAGCAGTCATGCCCACATAACGGAGTTGGCAAGGGCATGTAATTAAATAGACACAATTTTTGGTATTGCAATTAGTGTGCCGTTTTTGTTGCCATGGTCTTTGTAAACCCAGGTCTATGCTCTTCGTTGTGGTGGTGAAGGAGCATACAGAACAGGATCCACAGGGGAAATGACCCTCAACAGGTGGAAGACCCCATAAGGTGGGTTGTGTTGTTTGTTGGACAGGGGGACGAGTATGTACAAGAAGGTCCTTGAGATTTTGTGTGCGTTTATAAGCAAAAAGGGGTGATGGTCCAGAAGTAAAGTTTCCTGTGTTGAGGATCGCCCAGTGTTTTCTAATAACTTTCTGTATTTTGTTAGAGGTAGGAGTGAAAGTCGTTACACACGATAGTGTGTCAGTGGGAGGTTTTTCTCTACTCTCTAAAAGACTGCCCCTGTGATTGTTCTTTGCTCTCTTGTCGGCGTAGTGTATCACCCTGTGTGGATAGTGACGGTCCAATAAATTGTATCGGAGGGAGGATGCCTGCATTTCATATTCGCTAATGGTGTTACAATTCCTGTGTAATCGGAGAAACTGTCCTACTGGTAAATTGTCCCTGAGGAATTTAGGGTGGTGGCTCTCGTAGAGTAACAGACTATTTCTATCAGTAGGTTTCTTGTAGTTCGTTGTAAGCAATTGACCCTCTTGAATAGAAATGGACAGATCGAGAAATGGTATAGATCTCTCTGACATGGTATTGGTAAATTTTAGGTAAGGGTCCAAAGTATTAACCCAATTGCAGAATGCCCCACATGTTTCTGAGTCGCCACTCCAGAAAAGTAAGATGTTGTCAATGTAACAACGGCAAAGCAGTATGTTACTGCGAAATGGGTTTGTCTCATGCTCAATGTAGGTACTTTCGAAGGCAGCCATGTAGAGACATGCCAGGCTGGGAGTGAAGGTACTTCCCATGCATGTACCCTGTATGTGGTGGTAGAGTTGGCCTTGGAATTCAAAGAAGTTTTTCTTGAGAGCTAGGGCGGCACACTCAACAATGAAAGTGACGGGGGTCGTGAATGGCCATGGATCCTCCGAGTTGAGGATATTCTCCAGGACTACTAAAGTAGCGTCCTGGGGAATGTTGGTATACAAAGCTTTGATGTCCATTGTCACCAGTAGGTCTATCCTCTCGGGTTCTGGGAAGGCTAGTTTAAGGTTGAGAACATCCGTTGTGTCTTTTAGGTAGGTTGAAGTCTTCATTACAATGGGTCTCAAGAAAAAGTCACAAAATTTGCTGAGTGGTGTCAGGTGCGGATTGATGCCCGAGACAATTGGTCGTCCCGATGGAGGGTTGACTCCCTTATGAATTTTGGGGAGGGTGTAGAAGTATGGTATGCAAGGTTGTTCTTGTTTAGGAAACTTGCCTCTTATTTGGTAATCCATCCCTCCGTCTCAGCCTCTGTGATGAGTCCTTTGATCTTGATGGTCAGGCGTGCAGTGGGATCCGTGTCAATCGGAAGGTAGTAGCGTGTATCAGCCAGTTGGCGTCGGCATTCGTCATCATAGGTGGTCACATCCTGTAGAACAATGTCGCCGCCTTTGTCAGCTGGTTTCACCACAAAAGTGGTGTCATCAGTGATCCCCCTGAGTAGATTTTTCTCTAGTTTGGATATATTGTTGAATGGAGGGGGTCCACTCGTAAGTGCTACCTCTTTAAGGTCAGCCTGCTCAAAAGTGAGTATTTCATTCAGGGTGGCGGACACCAGAGGCATGCATCTGGACCTTTGGCGTCATCTTGTGCCCTCTTCTGGGGTATAAGGTTTGTCTTGAAAGTAGGCCCGTAGTCTGATTTTGCGTAAGAATTGATGTAGTTCCTGCTGGAGACAAAACGTATCTTCTCTTGGGGTGGGGAAAAATCCAAGACCCTTCTCCAAGAGGGCTGTTTCATTTTGATCTAGTTGTCACGAGGAGAGGTTATCTACGAGTGTTTGGGTCCCATTGTCTTGCTCTTCAGTAGCATCTGGGCTTCTGGTTCCTGCCAATGAATGTTCTTGGTGGTTCCTCTTCTTCTTCTTCTTCCTCTTCCTCTGCCCCTCCCTCTGTTGAAAAAAGGGGGGATCGGGAATTGTTGGTACATCGGGAATTGTTGAGGGTAACCAGGTTGTACATTCCACATTGGGGGGGGTGGTCCCATCCATTGTCCAGGGAACATATTGTCTGGTAAGGATGTGTCGGAAAATTGGTAAAGAGGGGGGGAGGGTGGTTAGTGAAGTTACCCCTCTGTCTGTTAGAATTGTTTCTGCTCTCGTTGCTGGAATCGCTACTAACCGAGCCCAATCTTCTGGAGAAGCTGGTTGAAACTCTCATAAGATGATGTATCGTTAGTAGAAAATTGATAGTCTTCTTTTGTATAAGGGTATACCTTCTCTCGGTCGAAGCGTTTGACATCTTTTTGCAATTTGTTGATTTTCTGTTGAGTGAGGTATTCTTTGTGCTTGTTGATTTCCTCATTAATTTCTGCTAGACGGGATTTAAAAGCTGTGATTGTTATGCCTGTTTTTAGTGCATTCTCTGCTATTGTGATCTGAATCAGCAGGGCGTCGGAAAGGCGTTTGGCCATATTAATAATAAGGATGAGCCAATCACGCGTGCACTTCCATGCGATCTTTGACCATTTCTTGCAGAAAGTAATATCTTCAAGGAAGATTCTAGGGGTCAGGGTAACGAGTAGGCCGTTGGGGGCTATATTAGCACTGAGGTATTCTGTCATAATTGACCCATGTAGGGCCATCTTGATTTGTTGTTTTCTAAGGGCTGCTAAAGCTTGCCAGTCCTCTGTTTTGCTTCCTGATGCCATGTGACCCTCCACCGTAAGTAATGATGGTGCTTTCAGGATTTCTGCAATGGTATCATCGTCAAAGCTGAGGGCAAGGTTGTCCGTCATGTTGGGACAGGGGTGGGGGCTTGCGAGGGGGGGTGAAGCGGGGGGCTTTGTCTGTGGCTAGATAAAGTGATACACAAACACCGCTCAAGGTACCTATATGAGACGACGGAACAGGTCTCGTGCAGTGCGTCCTTTTAGAGATGAGTGAAAAAACAAGAAAAAGAAAAAGAAAGAAAACAGATGCACTATGTCCCATGGCTGGCTGCCGTACCAAATATCTGATGCACAAAGAGAGGGATGGGGAGCCAAAGAAGAGGGTCCAGTACCCGTGCTCCCAAGGTAATACGTATTGATCACTAGAGAATAACTGTTCCTAAGAATAAGTGCTGGCCCATTCGGCAGCGTGAAGTATAGGTGAAAAGAATGCCTATCTTCCTCTATGAGTAAAGGTTGGGTGAAGGGGAATTCCTCCGAATTAGAGAGTTGCCCTAACATACCCGTTAAGGTGTCATGCTTCATCATTGTGCATATTGCTCCTCGTGGGGGTGGCGCTGCAGTCCCCCACGGGCCCCGCAAGAGGGCTCTTTGGCAGAGATCTTTTTAGAGGAACTCCTCAGTGGTGAGTGAGGGTGTGTGGGGAGTTTGCAGGTGGGTTAAAAATAACATAACGGTGCCCTAAGTTGTATTTATTCTTGGGTCCGTTCGATATAGTTAAAAACAGGCAAAAAAGGAACTTTTATACCCTGCTATTAGTGAGGAGGGTTTGTTTGTTCTTGCTAAATGAGTGAATAGTGATATAGATTGATAGTCAGGTCTAGTCAGGTCGACATGTTTCACGCCTACTTGGTCCCTAATAGATCCTATGATGTTTCATCAGGACCAGGAGAGGTTTAAGAATAGAAAAATGTGGCACAGGGGTTCGAGAAAGAAACACACAATACACCCTGTGGTGTTAACCTGATTCAGGTAAGCGGTCTAGGCGTATGTGCACCCAATCGGTATCGACTACTTCTACGTGTCAATCCAACCAAAAGAAATAAAGATATAAATGTAAAACAAAACTTAATGAGATTATGTTGATAGAGCTACAAAGGCAAGCAATGTCACAGGTTAAGCGATAAACATCCAACCCACGTAAACATTTCATGCACATTCGCAGCAGACTCAATGTGACATAATATAGCAATGAATTCTCAGAGGTGCGCAACTATGACAACATCGCAATACCCCTTCGAGAGCAAGGGTGCGTGAACACAGGCACACTATTAGTGATGTAAAACACGGACCCTACCCCAAATATTATCCTGGGGTACCTCAGCGGCGGGAGATGTGGCTCAGGAGGTTACCTAGAGTAGAACGGGGTGACATGGGGAATGTGGGTCAGGTTTTGAGCCAAAATAGCTCCCGGTAACGGAGCTATCAGGAAATCGTTCAGCACTGCTCTATCAGGTAGCATAAATGTACTCACATTGACCTCATGGTATTCTGCATTCATACCTGCCCTCAACCGTTTGTTCGCCGGAGAGCGAGCGGCTGTTGGTTGCAGGTATAAGTACCGGTGGCAAGTGAGGGCAAAAAATGCTTGGAGGACCCGCCCCCACGCTAAACGTGGAAGTGTTGGCGGCTTGGGAAATTAGAACGGTCATCATGGACTGTGATGGATGGTTCTTTTCACCTATACTTCATGCTGCCGAATGGGCCAGCACTTATTCTTAGGAATAGTTACTCTCTAGTGATTAATACAGTTCAGTAATCTAGCCTGGAGAGAACTAGAGACTGCACCACTGATTTGAGGTCTTGTTCCAGGATCAATTGTCTGATGCCCCACAGCTGCCTGAGGGGGTGTTGTGCACTTTTGGCGATGGCTGTGATGTGGCTGTGAAGGTTTAGATGATTCTCAAGGGTGATACCAAGGGATCTAGCACTCTGTACAATGGCAGGGCAGCCATCCAGGGCGGGAAAGTTGCCCATCGATTCCTGTACTGGGGTTTTTGCTTTCTGAGGTGAGATCAAAAGACTTTCTATTTTAGTTGGGTTGAGTTTTAGATGATGGTTAGACATCCAGTTTTGAATATTTAAGAGCGTGATTGAAAGGAGGGCAATGTTTTCAGGGGAAGAGATTTTCATGTATATTTGAATGTCGTCGGTGTAGAGGTGGAAGAGAATCCCTGAGTTTCTGAGAATCACTCATAGTGGATCTAGGTACAGGTTAAAGAGGGTTGGGGACAGGGTCGAGCCTTGAGGGACCCCTTGATATACATTGACTGGTCTCGAGAACGAGTTGCCCATTTCCACAATTTGGGAGCAGCTGGTTATGTAAGAGAAGAACCAATTAAAGAATGTGCTTCCACAACCCATGCGTTGTTCAAGAATGCGAAGGAGGTACAGATGGTTGACAGTGTCGAATGCAGCGGACAAGTCCAGGAGGACCAGGAGGCAGGAGTTTCCGGAGTCGAGGATTCTAAGGGAGTCATCGACTATTTGGAGGATCACAGTTTCTGTACTGTGGCCGTGGCAGAAACCTGATTGGAGAGTGTCTAAGAGGTTGTTTGTTCGAATGTTCATTGGCTTTGCCTAAAAATGGAAATGTGGAGGCTGGGAGATAGTTGGTCATGTTCTCTGGGTCGAGAGATTGTTTTTTCAAGAAAGGACTTGACCCACTTTTAGTCATTCTGGAAAAAGGCCCTGTGGAAGAGAGGAGATGACCATATTGGTCCATGGGGGAGTAGGTGCATGGCAAGAAATTTGCTAATAGAACCTGAAATGGCGTCCCGAAGGTGGTTCGAGAGTTTCACTTTGGAGATTGTTCGCTGTAGGTCTCGCTCGTAAATTGACGAGAAAGATGACCATGAATGAGGCGCCTTGCATGGTAGAATCTAAGTTTCTGGAGGTTCACTGGTGTGTAGTGAGATATGGATGTCTCTGACTTTTCTATCAAAGAAATCCACAAAGTTGTTGCAGTGACTAATAGCTAAGGCATTCATCCAAAAATATTAATGGTTTCATTTGCAAATCAATCTATGTTTTCAATGTACAGTGAGTTCATCTAAATTTGAAAGTCATTAACTCACAAAACTCTAATTAACATTGGGAGATGTAAGGAAATCCACGTTTTTGCTGTACTCTAGAGAAAATATGGTCACTGCTAGACTTGAGAGGCAACAGATCTCACGCTATGCTTTGCTCTAGTGGCTGCATTAGACCTTTTGGTTGTGAGGCAATATTAACTAGATTACTATTGCTCACCAACAAGCGATGTTCCCGACAGCTTTACTATAACAACAATGGAAATGCTGCTGGTGATAGCAGCAGTACCTCTTGGAGGACTGTGAGCAAACTCTGACTTATGTGGTTGAACAGTGCAGAAAGGCAGATGGATCCCTCAAATGAAGAGGCACCAGTGTTCCCCTCTGATGAAGCGCAGCAGCCATGGCAATCAGTAGACTCCAGGAGACTGAGGAAACGCCTACGCCACAAGGAGAGGCAGTCAATGAGCTATCAACAAACAAGAAAGGACAGGAGGCAAGGAGGGCCGACATGGAGGTAACAGTTGTTCTATTCTACATATTATCTGTTGAGAAAGACTTTTTAAATGTATTTATATAATACTTTTTCAATCTAATATGGGCTACAGTTTACTTCCTGTTATTTGTCCTCCCACCTTTGGCCTCTTCTTACTTAACCAATCCTGGACTGGTGTGTCCAAATGTTGCTTGTGATGATATGTTTTTTAAAATCAGTTCAACCTGTAACTTACAAGAATGGATTCCAACTCTGGGGCCGATTCCGATCTCGGCCGGTAGGGCACCGAATCGGATTCGGCTTAACCGGATCCGATTCGGAGCCCTATTTTCCGACCGAGTCGTACGTGCGTCCGGGCGAGCGAGTACGATGCGTGCGCTCGCGAAATCTCCGACCGACTCGTTCGCAGGACCCGACCGCTCCGACCGACTCGCACGGGGATGACGCGCACCTCGCAATGGAGACCTTCCCCGGCCGGGTAAGCACGATGCGCACCTCGACCGCTCCGACCGACTCGCGCAGCCCTGCTCCAAGGAGCTGTCGGAGCCGCACTTTGGGGTCCGTGCTGGAACCCCCTGGAAGCGTAGGCGTGCGAGTCGCACACAGGGGGGACCCATGGGTCCCCCTACACGTGCATGTATGGTGCGACTCCGCGTCGACGCGAACACGCTGTAGAGGGCGCCCTTGTTCGCGTCGTGCCCATTGAGTCAATGGAGCCCGTGTATGCGTCGTACGACTGGCTCCCATTGACTTCAATGGGAGTCCGACCGAATCGAGTCCGATAGCATACGTGCGCATCGTACTCGTTCGGTCGGACTGCTAGGGTCCGATTCGGTCGGAAATCTCTCCGGGTCCGGCTCGGTCGGGGAGATTTACGGCCTGAATCGGAATCGGCCCCTCTGTGTCTTGTTCTTCTCCAGGCAAATTGATCTTTGCCACCATTTGAGAATGGAGTATAAGTCGAAAACATCTCAATAACATCATCAACTTAGTATTTAGTTCAGTCAATGATGAGAGTTTTGGATTAGTTCGAAAACCTTTATTTATTGGTAAAAGTTTAGTATATCGTTATTGGTCTCTTTATTCAAATTAGTAAATTAGATAAATCTATTTACCGAAATATCAAGAAAATCATGGTCTCAAATCAATCAAGAAAATTTCAGCATGTTCGATAACGTGAATTTAAGTCCCTATTCTACTCTAGCAGATCCTAACCTACCAGAACCTATAAAGCGTTGTTCTTCTGAAATAGAACAGAATTTAAAAGAGCATTGAAATAGAATCTGATTGTAGTTGAACTCCTCATGAATAGTAGTTCTAGAAACTCGTTCGAGTCTCTTCTCTCAAATTTGCATCAGCAACAGTCGCAGTAACAACTGTTCAAAATCAAGCTAAGAAAATAGTCACAGCAGTAGCCATAACTGTTAAAGAAAAATTGACACCCACAAAGTAGTAGGTGACAGAAATCACTGTCAGCAGTAGCTCACAGCGAATAGGCCAAAACGTGCTAAGGGAAAAAAAGAAGGTTGCAGAAGAATAGCCTGGATCAGTTTGAGTAGCAAACAGCTCTCTGACTTCTAACTAGGAACACATACTATAAACACAAAAACAAAAGTAACAATCCATGCTGGTGTTAGGTCATCTTAAGCCAATGAGGATGGATCATCCGATGATCTGCTGCTTCTTCCTTCATTCCCACAGTAAACGTATGAAGATGGCAAGGTGCTGTCTACAAGTGTCAATTTAGTTGCTAAACATTAATGTGCGTTAGATTCACTCTGAGTTCCCATAAGATCCCTGCAGTCTAAAATTATTAGTTATTCAGTATTCATAGACACAAATGTCTGAAGAGAAGGGGACAGGACTTTGGGCCAAATTACGAGACTGTCGGTCTTTGGCCGACAGACTCGCAGTGGCGCAGCGCTGGTGGCCCTGCGGCTGCCGTAGTATGAGGCAGCCATTCGGACCATCCACCGATGCACCGGCTGCGTTGGCTATGTCAAGGAACCGCTGTTCCCTGGCGGTGACGCAGTGGACAGGGGTATACAATATTCAAAGCGGGACTGCCCCAGTCCTCCGAGCATATTACGAGTTTCCCCATGCCAGTCTTTTCATGGCAGTGAGCCAGCCATGAAAAGGCTGGCAGTGGGGAAACAAAGGGGGCCCTTCAGAGCCTCCATGCCTCCACCAACATGGGGATGCATTCAGGGGGGCACATGTTGTGCCCCCCTGTTTGCATGCACTCCAAGTTCCAGAACGGCATGGACTTCAGAGTCCATGTCGTGCTGGAACTGCTTTTGCGTTCCCATTGCGGTGCCTGTTTTCAGGGCACCACGGAGGGAACAGCAAAAGAAAAGCCAGCCAGACACCAGTTGAACTCGTACTCTGGCGGGCGGACCATTCACAGCTTTGGCGGTGCTGTGCCGGCTCAAAGCTGGCACAGCACCACCAAATTCGCAATCAGGCCCTAAATTTCCTTGTGATCTATTAAGCATCAGATTGCAGATTATTTCTTCCTGGGCATTGTCTTTGACCAGTACTTAATTTGAGCTAATGGCTGCTGGTAGGGGCCACCGGCATTCATTTTTGGGGACTGACACTTAATTTTCCTGAGTAAGGCTTTAATTAAAGACATTTGGCCAGAAGTAAGGTTGTGTCTTTTTTGCTAAAGCAACATCTAAATGCCTGCAACACAATTACTAATTTTAAATGCAAATGTGAGCACACTTTAAGATTGGCAGGGTCCACTGTGTTTTCATTTTTCATTTGAATGTAGGTAAGTTCAACCATTTTTTAAGAGAAACGTGTTGTGCAATCCCCTTGTCCCCATGCCAATACCTTCTCATCGGTAACTAAAGGCTAATCACAATTAAAAAATACCGAGATTTTTATACAGTGTCATTTCTAAGTGATGTACATAAGAGATTGAGTTGCCTTGACTTACCACAGAGCCAGTGCTAAAAAAGAGTATATGTGATTAAAGAACAGTAGGAAATGGAGACTCAATGACAAGAGAGCAAAAATTCTCCAGAAAAGGCTTACAAAATTGTAATGAAAAGAAGGAAATAGAGGAAGAAAAGCAATGCATATTCAGGGCATGGGAAGGTTGACAGGGGCCTGAACCAATAGGAACAGGTGAGAAATCTTATGGGTAAGTAGAGAGTTGAGGGAGGAAGTAAACTCAAAAGGAAGAAAGGCACAATATGTGCCCCCCTGTGTGCATGTACACCAGTTCCTGCATGGCATGAACTTTTTAGTCCATGCTGCGCAGGAACTGTTTTTGGCGTTCCCACTGTGGTGCCTGTTTTTAGAGGCACCACAGTGGGAATGCCAAAAAAAAGCCCACCAGACAGGAGGAAACTCCTAATCTGGCGGGCAGCCCGACCACAGCTTTGGCGGGGCGGTGGCGGGGTGGACCTCGTGCCGCATCCCCAAAGTCGTAACCAGGCCCCTAATGTTCAGGATGGTGCTTGGACATAATATCGGATGAAAAGTAACGACATACAGAAATATCATGTCAAGAATATCAGGACTTCAAATATATTGTGGATAGGAATATCGAAGGTACAAATATCGTTTTTTGTGTTGTTTTTAATATCGTTGTTAAAGATATCGATGTAGGAAACATCTTTGTATATAATATCATTTTTTAATGTTTAGTATGTAATGTGTTGTATTTACTTCTATTATGTGTTTATTGTTTTTGTTAACATATTTTTATTTTAGTTAAGTTTAAAAAGAATTTTAAGTAAAGAATTAAATTTTTTAAATGTATTAATGATTTTGAATAAATATTGAATTTTCTTTTTAGTATCGGGATGTTGGGCTTTTAGGGGTTAAGAGTGGGGAGTTTTTAAAACAAAATATGTATTCACATTTAAACTTGTAATTTAATCATTTTAAAGCTATGCAAATTATTGTTTTTAATTTTAAAATACATTTTATTATAATATTATTTTACACAAAATAACATTTTTATAGTAAATAATATATATTTGAATGGAATTTATTAAAATATTTGTTAATTTAACATTATGGAATATTTACATTTTTTAATGCATTTGTATTAAGTAGCATATTTGCTTTTTGGGATGTTCAGATAAAACATAGAAAAACAATTATTCAATTGTAATAATTGAAAAACAAATTAAAAATATTTTGATAATTGAAATTATGTATATCCATTCTAAAATTTAAAAATAATATTACATTTTTATAAAATTTGTATTGATAATTTTCTTATTTGCAAATCATGTAATTCCATTTTTAAATATGTATAAATGGTAGGAAATATTTAAAAATAAATGGAGCTTTTACATCAAATTTATAATATACAGATTTAAATCTTAAATTAACATTTTTATATAAAAGGTGGTAGTTTAAAATAGTGTATTTGAATAATAAATATTTTTTATTTACTGAAATCTTAGAATGTTTAGTAGTAATTTTGTATTTTTAAATTTTAATTTATAATATTTTAGGTACATCAGTATTAATGTGAATTGGCTTTATATTATTTGAATATTTTAGTGTCCAGCGTCTTTTCTCAAATTAGTATATATTGGTTGGTAATAGTAAGCGTTGCCTATTTAATGTCCAACACTTTAAGTTGGTTTAGAATCGGAGTGGGAATAGTAAATGTCACCCCTTTAGTGTCCAACACCTTCTTCTAGTTGGTTTAGATTGTAGTGGGAATAGTAAATGTCACCCCTTTAATATCCAACACGTTCCCCAGGTTGGTTTAGATTGGAGTGGGAATAGTAAATGTCACCCCTTTAGTGTTTAACACTTTCCCCAAGTTGGTTTAAATTGTAGTGGGGATAGTAAATGTTACCACTTCAGTGTCCAACATTTTCTACAAGTTTGTTTAGATTGGAGTGGGAATAGTTAATGTCACCCCTTTAGTGTCCAACACTTTTCTTGAGTTGGTTTAGATTGGAGTGGGAATAGTAAATATCACCCCTATAGTGTCCAACATTTTCTAGAATTTGGTTTAGATTGGAGTCGGAATAGTAAAGTCACCCCTTTAGTGTCCAACACTTTCCTTGAGTTGATTTAGATTGGAGTGGAATAGTAAATGTCACCCATTTAGTACACAACACTTTCCCCAAGTTGGTTTAGATTGGAGTTGGAATAGTAAATGCCACTCCTTTTGTGTCCAACACTTTTCCCAAGTTGGTTTAGATTGGAGTGGGAATAGTAAATGTCACCCCTTTAGTATATACATTTTTATTTAATTAAGTATAATAAAAAGATTTCACACACATTTCACATTTTTTATTTTTTGATAATTTTCAATTTATTGTACAGTTTTACATTTTAACAAATATATTTTTATAGTTAAAAAAGTAATTACCAAGTGAAGTAAAAAAATACCCTTTGTTAATTTTTTTACCGTAAAAAATAGAAGTATATCAATTGCTATTTTTCATTGCTTACAATTTTTGTACATTCATGAAGCTTTTAAATTACTTTTTTCTCTCATTATTTTAATGTTTTTTCTTAGTATATATTGAATAATTGTATACATTTTAGACTATTATTTAATTTATACTTTACAATTTGTATTACATTTTTGTAAACATTTATTAAACATTTTTACTATATTTCCAATTGATTTCTATGGGGATATGGTCTTTTTTTTTCTTTTTCATTTGGCGGCCATATATTTTTTACCACTAACCTCTATTTTGTAGCCTATTTGTGTTATTTTGGGTCATTTTTCCAGAAATCAAGTCGCAATTAGGTGCTGCTGTTCGTCACAACAGGTAGGTCCTTTAGAAGGGATTTTTTTCAGGGTTGTGAGGTTAGGGGAAATTTAGGATGCGTGTTTAAAAGTTGGATATAGTGTTGTTGTTTTTTGTATATTTAGATGTGTTTTTGATAGTGTTTTTACTGCTTTGTCATTTTGCATTTTTTTTAAATGTGATGAAAATGTAGGATTGTTTTATGTTAAATTATGAGATGTTATTTGTATTTTGATGATTAAGGGCCCGATTTCGATGTTGGGCGGAAAGCCATCTGACAGACTGTCGGAGGCTATCCACCTGACATCGAAGATTTCCTCTGACCGTCGTATTACAATGACGGCGGTCTGAGGGAAACCCGAGAGGTGATTCCACTCCTCTTCCGAAGGGTTCACAGAGACCGTGGGAAGAGGAGCAGAACTGTAATCCCATTAATGACGGCGAAACCAGCCTTGGCGCCGTTGTCAACATTACAATGTCACTTTCCCACAGCCTTTCCTTGTCGACCTTTCCAACATGGAATGGCTGTCGGAAAGTGACTTTGGGGGACCCTAGCAGGGCCCCCTTACCCCCTGGCCCTCCACTAAACATCCCAACGCCATGTGACAGGTATGGGCGGGCCTTTCCACCCGCTGCACAAGCTGCCATTGTAAAATGGATATTTCCGACCATCCTATGGGCGGTCGCATCCAAATTGTGCAGGAGGAACCACTGACCTGTGGTCGAGCGGTCCCAGTCCACTATGGTAATATCGTAATGAGGCCCTAAGTGTTGTGTATTTGTATATTTGGGACTGTGATCTATTATGCGGTGGGTTTAAAATGTTTGTTTTACAGGTTTTTGTTTCCAAACGATTCCTATAGGAGTTTGGAGTTTATGTTTTTTTAAAAGAAATCTGTTTTAGTTTATTCTAAACCGGTGGTTTTTACGTAAATTTCCTTTTTGGGGTTTTCTGGAGTGGTTCTTATTTTTAAAAACTTTTTCTGGTTTTGTTATGGAACCTACAGATTTTGGATTGCTTAGAGAGATTTCAATTACATTGTTTATATGTTTGCATTTTTTTGGGGGCTTTTTGCTTTCGGATTTGTATCTTTTTGTGGAGTTCTATTTTCTATTTTGTGGGGATCGAGAAAGATCTGCAGCTACCAAACAGTAAGTTTTATTTTGTGTGGGTGGAAAATGTGATATTATATTGCATATGCTATGTGAATGTTATTATTATGTGCAATTGTTTTGAATATGTGTTGTATTTATTTGATGTTATGTATTGAATTTATTATATATATTTTATTATATCGTGTTTAATAACTTGGTGATTTTATATATTTGTTTCACTGAGGTAATAAAATAGTTATGTTCATATTAAAAAACAAAAAAGGATTTGATTTGGTGGTTTATAGTTTGCTTTAGTCTTTGAAATGCCATTCTATTTTAGGAGACTGGTGGTTCTCACTCCAATCTCTTCCTGGGATTTACCTCTAGTACTTAGTGTACTTCAGAAGGATCCATTTGAACCTCTCTAGTCAGTCTATTTGACATCCCTCACTTTATAGGTTTTTGTTTTAGTGGCTATTTCTTCTGGGTGTATATTAGGGAAAATTCGAAATCTTCTTTCCTATGACTTTTTAACTGGCTTTTGTAGCACAAAGTAGCCTTAAAAGCCTTATAAGATGTAATTCATTTTACTAGCTGGGCAACATAGTTGTTTAATTATTTGATTTGATTTTTGGGTCTTATAGAGCGCTCTAATGCTCTGAGGCGTCTTGGCGCTAGCCTGAAATCAAGAGTGGTGAACAGGAACACTATTGTCACACAGACAAGTTTCAGTTATAAAAAATAAATCAAGTTTCAGGTCTACAATAAGATCATGAATTTCGAGACAGTGTTTAAGAAGGGATTTTACCCATTAAGGCTGCTTAAAAAGACAGTGATAAGCTGTGATAGAATACAGAGAATATATTTGAGGAAGGTAATGTCTTGTCTCCCTTAAACTCCATTTAACTAGGTACCCTTTTAACTAGGTACCCTTTGATCTTTGATCTTTGATCTTTGATCTTACCTCTAACAACAGAGAAGACAGATAGTGCTGCTTAAGAATTCTGCAGATCTTTGGCCAGGGGCACTGGCCTTGGTTGTTCCTGGCACTTGGAAGGGCACAGACGTTACTGCCTTTTGTATACTGCCCTTGCACCAGCTGCACATACCTCCTGCACAGAAGCACTGCTAATCACCAGGAAACCAGGCAATGACATAAAGTCGCTTATAGTTTGACCATGAACTACATTCAGCTTCAAGATGGTGCTTGCAAAAAAAATGGTGCAGTGACCAAGAAAGGGTGGAGAGATGAGAAAAGAAGAAACTGCCCATACTTACACCCAATGGCAAGGAACACAGTCTTGAAGCAGAAGAGACAATAAAGCCTATACAAAATTCACAGAACATTCGAAAAAAGTTCATAGACAGTTCTTGACAGTGATAAAGATACAAATGTAGCACCTAATTCAAATAACACATAGTAATGCCCAACACAGACACTTGTAGCCACAATAAGAGACAAAGACAATAAAACTGTTTCAATGTTAGCTTCCTAAACAACAGCTACTAATAAATCTATCCAGAATAACATGCACTGCAATGTTTAGCTGCACAGATACGACGCTGATCCAAATATAGCTGTTTGGGAGCCAGTGCATGACCAGAAGTTATTTCTGACTGGGAAAGATTGTGATTTACCTCAGGATCATGCCCGCAATAAGAGACCAGTATGTGACCAAGAAGTAGTGGAGAGTGGGCAAAAGAAGAACCTGCTGCTACTAACCCTCATTGACAAGGACTGCCCAAGCAGCCTCAAAGCAGAAGGAATAATAAAGCCAATACTAAGGGCCTGATTATGATCTAGGTGGATCAGTCTGCCGTCACTTTTTTGGCGGACTTCCCGCCTGATGATTTGGTGGTCCGCCCGCCCTTTTTCGATGTTGGCCATTGCATAGACGAAAGACCGCCACTGTCCCGCCGCCACCTCCAGGAAATCTCAACCTTGTTGACGGTGGGACAGGCTAAATTGGCTGTTGGAAGGAGGACCGCCAGTTTCCCCGCCGGGCGAATCATGATGTGCCTTCCCGCTGACATGACTGTGGTGGCAAAACCTCCAAACCTGTTTTGGTGGAATGGAAAGGATATAAGGCACAAACTCAGCTGTACTTACTCTCACACTTCCTGTACCGCCATGGATCCGATCCTACAAGTCCTGCCGCTGCTGCTTGATGATGTAGATTACCAACACCGTCGTGGGCGCAACTGACGGTAAGCCCCACTTTTACCTGTTGTCATTGACTTGGCAGTTAACATATGCACAGGACTCATGCATTTAAAAATATCACGTACAAGCAATAGCATATCAATGTGCAAAGCATATGTGGGTAATTTTGATGTGTTAGAAATTCAAATGAACACACCTGTAACATCACTTCAATCATAGATAAATTTGGTGGAAGCTACCTACCAAAAAATGGACACATGCACAAAAAAGAATATCAAAATATATGTCAACAAATCACTCTCCAGGTGTGCATAAAGAAATATTTCACTTGCATACATAAAAAACATATGCAATACTCATCATAGGGATAAATGCAATGAAACATGATGTTGACATTGCTCTAGACAAGGTGTAACCATTACCATTTAAAATACCAGTTAAATCAATGTCAGTCTCAAATTTGAATCCTGCAACGTATCCATCCATGTAACAATTCCCCTTGTCTAGTGCACTGAATCCAAGTACAAAATATACAAACCTTTTCCATACTGATCAGCAATCAAGGTGAAACAAACTTACCTGTAGTAATAAATCCAAATAAAAAAATGTCACATCAATTAGGTGGTGCAAGTGGCCATTACAATGATGAATGCCTGCCCATAAAATCAAATAACCATCACATAGCATGTCAAATAGTGTATGCACATAGGAAAGAAGACTTAAAAAAAATATGTAGTATAACCTGCCATCATGTTCATCAAAGATCAAAAAAATACACATCTAACTCTGCAACGTTGCTAGGAATCAAATACTAGCTAAGGAATAGTAATGCCACGTCCAATTTGGTCAAATCTAAGTAACGTATTTATTGAACAACAAGAGAAATGTCTCTAAATAAAGTCCAAGCCAATTGGCAGTTCTGTAGTCCAAAAAGTTAAGTGCACTCCTAATATGCTGCCAAGGGGAACCTCATCAGGAAGGGGCAGGGCAGGAACCTCACAGATCTTACATGGGAGGAGGAGTTTGGGAGGGGTGTCCTTAAGTTGGGACTCAGTGGATTTTCTTTTGGAAGGGGTGGGTTGGGAAGTGAAAGGGGTGGTTTTCCATTTGGAAGCGGTGCGTTTCGAAGTGGAAGGGGTGGGTGGGCTTTTTGTAGGGGTGGATTTGGAAGGGGTAGGTTGGGGTGTGGGAATGAGAGTGGTAGAATGCCATTTGGTAAGGGTGGTTGGAGGTGTGGGAGGGGTTAGGGCAAGGGAAAAACTGGAAGCCTCTATGGGGAGCTTGGCAGACTGTTTGGGAGGGAGTGGAGTTTGGGGGGTAGAGGGAATGCCAGCGTGTGATGTGCCTGTGTCTATTGAGAGTGCAGTAGTCTGTGGGTCTGGTATATGTTCTACAAGTATGGGTGTGTCTTGTGTCATATATGTCTGTTGTGTGCTTGATTGTGTGCATCTGTGTTGTTTAGGTGTGTATTGAAAGGTAGGTGTGTTTGTGAATAGGTATACTGTGGATGTGCTGGTTGTGGGTGATGCGCATGTGTCTGTGGTGTGTGTGGGTGTGATGGTGGTAGGGCTGGTGCATGTGGATGCGGTGGTGTCTGTGGATGTGATGGTGGTGGGGGTTGTAACTGTGAGTGTGGTGGTGTGTGTGGATGCGATTGTGGCGGGGTGGTTCATGTGGATGTGGTGGTGTCTGTGGTGTGTGTGGATGTGATGGTGGTGGGGTGGTGCATTTGGGTGTTGTGGTGTCTGTGGTGTGTGTGGATGTGATGGTGGTCGGGTGGTAACTGTGGAGGTGTCTGTATGTTTAGATGTATGCAGGTGTTTCTTGTGATGTTTGTGTTTTTGTGTTTCTGTGTGGGTGTGCTGCTTGTGTCTGTATGAGTGGGTGAGTGTAAATGTGTGCGTGTGCTCGAGACAGGTCTGGGAATAGGGAATCGGGATGGGTAAAGGGACAGAAGTTTGGCCTCAACACTGGCATCGATGGGAGGCTGCGGTGAATGAGGAGGCCAGACTCTGAAAAGACCTCTGTAGGCTGGACATTGCACTGTGAATGCCTTCCAGGTAGACTACCATTTCTTGCCTATGGCTGCCAAGCACCTGGATAGCATTCAGCAATGTAGTCTGATCTACAGAGATGTTCCTGAGCAGGGCAATAGCCTCCTCATTCAGGGCAGCCGGGGGATAAGGGCTGGGGAAGGTGCCTGGAGCGAAGGAGATGCCACTCCTCTTAGGGGTGTATGTGCAGCCAACTGGGTAGGGAGCAACAGGGAGGGTGGAGAAGGTACTGGAGGTGGTGGACAAGGAAGAAGTTCCTGTTGGGTTCGTGAGCACTAGGGAGTGTCCTCTGGAGGATGCCTCAGAAGAAGAGGTTGACGAGCTGACTTCCTCCGCTGTACTCCCCTGGGTCCCTCAGTGTCGGTGGCCTCAGCGCCGGTATCACTGTGGCCAACTGCTTCCCTGACGATGTTGGCCCTTTCTCCTTTGCTTGCCCTGGATGATGCTGAAATGACATATACAATAGGTTAAACAAATCTGTGAACTGACCATGACCTTTGATCAAAAAACATTTTCAGATTTCACCTGCTTCAAGGCACTGAACATTTGCTTCACCATTAGCATGGCTCATGTATGTATGCAACATAATCAGAAAAACATTTGGTCACAGTTATGTCATTCCCCCTGATAGCTCCTATACCAGGTATGTCTCAAATCCATCATTATGTATCCCATGGAACTGTTTCACACCTCTATTACTTTGGCCTTTGAAGTTTAGAAAAGTGATCTGATGTCACCCAAAAGGACATCTAGCAAAAATACATTTGTACAGTGTCTTCACAAGGCCCTAAATTCAGCATACTGTACATTTTCAAAAAGTTCAAAATTAATTGAGAGTCCATAAATACTGCACGGCTGTACCAATATTAGCATAAACTGAAATCATGTCACCTCTATATGGGCATTTCACAATGGTAACACTTACTACAAAACACGTACTGAAGTAGCTTCACAATGTATCAAATATTAAATAGATGCCTAAGCTGTAGAAGACAGTCTGAAAAAACGTTTGGGGGGAATGATAAATAACTTCAACAGCATAACTAAATAGATAGCGCTCAAAACATTCCAAATACACTTCAGTACTGAGCAAAAAGATTCTCACATTTCACTCCTAAATGCCTATAGTCAGTTAAAGCTTTAAGTGTCTCAGAGAAATTGCTCCACTAAATATGTTGGCTTCCACTTTAGTCCAAAATGTTTTCGAACATAATTTGTCTCATACACTAATTCCCATTTAATACTTACTTCAGACACTCGCATAAAACTCAGATTAGGCAACATATTACTCCTTGATGCATTTCAACAGTTGGGTAATGAGTCATAAACTTGGCCTGATTTTGAGGTTACCTGATTGAATATACGTACACTTACACATATGTGATGGAACTTTCAATCTTGATAAATCACTGGAAGTGTGCCGTTTATCTCCCTCTTTGCTTTATTATCTGGACATGACAAAGGACAAAGGACACTGAGTAATGCTTTAGGGTATGTATTTCTCTGTGACAAATGTGTACACATTCCTGCCTGTGTATTCACAATAATTGTATACCTATCACAGTTCTTTGTAAACATACAGACTGGCTTATACACCCATATTTATGAAGCAGTGAGACATCATGCTAATATGACACTTTAAACAGGAATGAAACAGTATTTTTGATGTAAAACGCCATTTGGGATATCCAGAATGTAGGCACTAATACTGATGTCACCAGTGATTTTGGATCACATGCTCACTCATGTTTGTGTAGAATCCCATCTCACCAATGTGACGTTTGGTACATCCACTGCATAAGAAGTGCAAAGTATGACATGTCACATGTAATAGGGCTCTCATTACATAATCCACAGTACTTAAGAAGCATCACACCTGACACAATAAAGACAAGTGGCCTGTTTGTACAACAGTCCTCCATAACATCCAACTACATGATGTATATGTGGAGTTTACGCAGCCATGTGTCTGCTCAGGAAAGTACATTGGTTGTGGACAGAAATCAGGTGGGATCCTGTTCAAAAGTCAATAGACACAGCACATCATCATACACCTTGTACAAGACTTACAAGTTCAAGATCTCTTCTTGTGCATTGGAATTTGGGTCCCCCTTTATGTTGATGGGAAAATCCTGGCCTGTGACAAAAATGTGGTGATGTAACATATGAAACTCAGTTTAGGACTTACCCTCTTTGGTCCTCAACTGCCCATCAAACTCTGCATAGGCCACAGCAAGAATGAGGGCCAATAGGGGGTCAAGGTGCGGTGTGTCCCTCACATGTTGAGAGGACTTCCCCAGCTGGAATTTTCTTGTCCAAAGTCTTAGATCCTCCCACCTTTTGCAACAATGGACACAGCGCCGCCTGTAGACCCCCAGGGCCCAAACCTTCCTTGTGATGGCCTTCCATATATCCCGCTCCTGATGGGCGTTGACCTGTATAGATACAAGAAAGGCAAGAAAAAACAATGGGATTGTGACTTTTAGTTTGTCTTTATTGATGTTACAAAATATGTCTACAGCTATCAGTAGCATAACTCATGAGTTGGCATACAACATGTGTCTTTTCACATGCTGACCTACACCTATATACTCATACACACTTTGGTAGTGACTTGTTGGCCATCCTCAACCCATGTCATGGTCTACACACACTAATCCAGGTCTGTGAGATCATCTAGCCTGGGGGCCCCTACAAAATCTATGATGTGACCCACTTCTCATCAGTCCAACGGTTTGTGAACTACTGAAGGCTAATCAATAATATCGATGGCACAGTGAATAGTGGCCACTGTGAAGAAGGGACCTGTAGTTTGGACATGACATATTTTGACATGTGAGTCTTTTGGAAAAATATTTTTAGCGCAAGAAGTCAGGAATATCTCTTTTCAACTGCTGTCCATTTAAAAGCATTCGGGGGCATGCCTTAAGCACACCAGACAATTTGACCTGCAAAGGATATATATTCTTCAAACTGCACCTCAGTACTTCTATTGTTTGACCCTGTGACTCAGGCCCAGGTTGACCCATGATTCTGACTGGACACTGCTCATTGTCAGGCGTTGCTATCTGCAGACTGGTGATCATGATGTAACATGGACACCGCCTTTCGCCAACTTTTTACAATAAAAGAGTAAGCTTATGCCCATCTAATAAGTGATCTCAAGGCTGTGTGCTACTATGAATGTGTTTGGGAGCTACTGGTAGCTCCCAAGCAACAGTTTAGAGAGCCCTGATCTAGGCTGAGGGAATTGTGGGAGTATACACATAGCTAACATCACCTGTAATTGCTTTTTACAGAGTACATACAAATCTCCAGTTGTGAAGTGTATATATTTGGTTTTCCATTTACCATGATGTGAGTTTCCTAATTAACACAAGTACAACAAATATATACATGCATTGATCTCTACATGCACACCTAATATGGTCTAGGGCTTTACACACACTACACATTTTATTGGTGGTGTTTATTAGACATTGTACAGTTCTTAAAATCCTTGACATGACTGCCCTATGTAAGGTATCACTTTGTTCGCCCTAAGTTGGCAGGGTATGCCCAGACGTGGGTCCCTTGCTCACTTTGCCACTGGATTCAAGATAGCCTGGCTGATGAGGGTTTTGAACCCGAAACCGGTCCCAGGATGCTTGTTTCCGGTCCAGGGAAGACATGGCTTGGCAGTTCGGGCTGGACTGTTCCCATGAGGCACAGGGTCAGACTGATTTGCATATGGCCATGTCTGAACTGGGGTGGTGGAGTGAGCTAAAGAATGATGATGGATTAAACCCAGATCGTTGACTGGGGGTGAGTGTTTGATTTGCTCTAGCGCTCCGTCCATCATCCCCTTTGGTATCGCTATGTAAGGACCACAATATGTGACACTTAACACCAATGACTATACTTCACTCTGGAACTCAAAGGCACATTATAGCCCGTGTAAATGGAAATGAGCCAGTTAGACAGATTCACATTTTTACTTCAGACATGTACCTGTTCCTCTGGTGAGCCATAGAGCTGGCCATACAGGGAAAGGACCTCAGTTGCCAGCAGCTCCAGCTCATCTGCTGAGAAAGCAGGTGCCCTCTCACCTGGTTGACCTGGCATGTTTGCTCCCAGAGGTGAAAAACAGCTGCAATAGTGGAGGAGGTCTTGATAGCAGCAGTGTTAGGAAATAAGTGAGCTATTTTTCCAACTGCTGCGTACATGTATTGTATTGTATTGTAATTGCATTTATGTAGTGCACTACCCCATATGAGGAATCGAAGCGCTTTTTCGGCGAGTAGCACGCTACTCCGGAACTAGGCCTGGGCGATAAATTCCGTTCCGCTCGCGGAATTTGCGGAATTTGGGTAATTCTCGCGTTCCGCGGAGAACGCGAAATTGCCAAAATTCCTCGATCCGTGACTCGCGGAATTTTTGCTTGTTCGCGCTTTCAAAATGCGTGTTCGCGAGATATTTCTCCCGAGCACGCAAACAGCGTTCGCGAACAGGAAAAAGCATCGCGAACGGGCGGAACAAGCAACCCGCGTGTTCGCGGAACTTTTGCGTGCTCGCGGAGATTATTTACCGTTTCGCAGAGCTTTGCGTAGCGCGACTACGCAAATTCCGCCCACCCCTATCCGGAACCCATAAAGGATTAGTGGTGAGTTAGTATAGTGAAATATGAAAGCAATTTGAGTGGTGTATATGTTAGTCAATTATTTGGATTGAGAAGGATTGTGGAGGGAGAGAAGAGGGGAAAAAGGTTTGCATTTCTATAGTGCTTGATACCCCTGATGGGGTGTTGATGTGCTTTTTCAGCGAGTAGCATAATACTCCGGAACCCATAAAGGGTTAGTGGTGAATTAGTATAGTGAAATATGAAAGTAATTTGAGTGGTGGATATGTTAGTCAGTTATTTGGATTGATAACAATAGTGGAGGGATAGAAGAGGGAAAAAGGTTTGCATTTATACAGCACCTGCTACCCTGGATGGGGTTTTGAAGCGCTTTTTCGGTGAGTAGCACTCTACTCTGGAACCCAAAAAGTATTAGTGGTGAATTAGTATAGTGAAATATGAAAATAATTTGAGTGGTGGATATGTTAGTCAGTTATTTGGATTGAGAAGGATAGCGGAGGGATAGAAGAGAGAAAAAAGTTTGAATTTATATAGCACTTGCTACCCCTGATGAGGTGTTGAAGTACTTTTTCGGTGAGTAGCACGCTATTCCGGCCCCAAAAAGAATTAGTGATGAATTAGTGTTGTGAAATATGAAATTAATTTGAGTGGTGGACATGTTAGTCTGTTATTTGGATTGAAAAGGATAGTGGAGTGATAGAAGAGCGAAGGATTTAGAATTATTTTATTTTTGTTTGTTTTGGAGCTCATAGCAGTAGGACAAGGCTTGGGATGAGTAAAAGGGAGATGGAGGGGAAAAAGTCAGAGGGAATGGTTTAGAAAGGCTTGTTTTTGGGGATCGGAATAGTAAAAGAGGTGTGAGATGATGCAAGGATGGGTAGAGTAGGGAACAGTCTAGAAAGGGTTATTTTGGGGGTCATAGTAGTGGTATGGGATTTGGGATGAATGAGTGGAGGTAGAGATATATTGATAGAGATATAGGGTGAGGAATAGGGTAGTGCATTGGAAAGAGTAGTAGAAAGAGGTTTGAGATGAGTCAGAGAGCTGAGGTAGAGGATATATTGAGAGCGGTATAGGGTGAAAAATAGGGTAGTGCATTGGATATGCTGAACTAAAAGAAAAGTAATAAATATATAGATCCAATGGGTCCATGGAAGGTATATAGATGCATAAAGGAAGGTAGTACATGTAGATTAAAGATGCATGAAATAAATTCCGGCTTTCAGGTGTTGCACTTAAAATTAATTATATATATATATATATATATATATATATCCTGCAAACTCGTCCCAAAGTTCCTATTCATGGAAAAGATGAAGCGTACCCAAAAGATGCAGTGCTTACAACTTTATTGTGTGCCCAGCACCGCCGCCATTACGCGTTTCGATCCTCATGGGACCTCATGGGGCTTTCAGGTGTTGCACTTAAAATTATATATATATATATATTCACTGAAAAACCATAGGTTTCAGGCACGTTATAGTTAGAAATTAGCATTTAAAAACCTTTGAAATTCACTGAAAAAACCATAGGTTTCAGGCACGTTATAGCTAGAAATTAGCATTTAAAAACCTTTGAAATTCACTGAAAAAACCATAGGTTTCAGACACGTTATAGTTAGAAATTAGCATTTAAAAACCTTTGAAATTCACTGAAAAAACCATAGGTTTTAGGGACAGTTATAGTTAGTTGGACATTGCACTCGTACAAAACCCGTGAAATTCCCCTGTTATAGTTAGTTCAGCTAACTATAACTCGCGCCCCGCAATGCACTGCTGATGACATCACATATTACATCACTCATCACATGGTCAGTGACATCACTGATGACATCACTGATGACATCTCAAATGACATCACTGATGACATCACTGATGACATCATCCAGTGACTGTGTGTTTCTGTAAAGTTTAAATATGTTTAATATATATAGGGAAAGGCGTATTGAAGAATGAGTGGGTGTATAAGTGTCTGAATGGATGATTTAGTACATGAGTGACTGACTCTACAAGTGAGTGATTAAACGTATCTTACTGAATGCATGGGTTAGTGACTAAACTGTGTGAATGTCTGTATCCGTCTGTTTGTTGGTGTGTAAGTGGATGCATGGATTTGCGAATAGCTACATGAGTGTCTATATGGGTTATTGATTGGTTCTCTGAGTATCTGTATGGCTGCCTGAGTGTTTGTGTGGGTGGGGTGTGTGTGACTCTATACATAGATGTGTGAGTGGGTGATTCACTGGGTGCATGATTTCAAGAGTGCATCTGTGATGGACTGCTTGGGTGGGTGAGTGTGTGTATGGGTGTGTTAGTGAGTGAATGTATATCTCAGTGGTACATGTGCGAGTAACTACATATGTAAAAGGCAGTATATATGTGTGTTAGAGTATTTAAATGGCTATAAGTGAGAGTGTGTTATTGTGAGAGTGGCTGTATGGATGCGTTTGTGCTTGTATCAGTTATTGTATAAGAGCGTAAGAATGTGCTAGTATTTGTATGAGTAAGTGAGCTGGTGTGTGTATAACTGTATAGGTGAGTAAATGGGTGTGTGATTAATTTTTGCATGACTGACTAGGTGTGTGAGTACCTCTATGGATGAGTGGCGGTGTGTGAGTGTTTATATAGGTGTATGAGTGCATATGATAGTCCTGTACTGAGTGACTGTAAGTATGAGTGACTGTACAGGTGAGTGAGTGGATGTGTGTGTAGACCTAAGAATCAGTGAGTGGGTATGTAGTTTTTGGTGTTGGAGTGTCTATGGTTTTGAGAATGGCAGTCTGTAATTTAGAGTGGGTGTATCAAAAGTTATATTAGGTGTGAGAAGATGCATGAAATTATCACATGGATGATGTCATCAGTGATGTCATTTGAGATGTCATCAGTGATGTCATCAGTGATGTCACTGACCATGTGATGAGTGATGTAATATGTGACATCATCAGCAGTGCATTGCGGGCGCGAGTTATAGTTAGCTGAACTAACTATAACAGGGGAATTTCACGGGTTTTGTACGAGTGCAATGTCCAACTAACTATAACTGTCCCTAAAACCTATGGTTTTTTCAGTGAATTTCAAAGGTTTTTTAAATGCTAATTTCTAACTATAACGTGTCTGAAATCTATGGTTTTTTCAGTGAATTTCAAAGGTTTTTTAAATGCTAATTTCTAGCTATAACGTGCCTGAAACCTATGGTTTTTTCAGTGAATTTCAAAGGTTTTTTAAATGCTAATTTCTAACTATAACGTGCCTGAAACCTATGGTTTTTTCAGTGAATTTCAAAGGTTTTTTAAATGCTAATTTCTAACTATAACGTGCCTGAAACCTATGATTTTTTAAGTGAATTTCAAAGGTTTTTTAAATGCTAGTTTCTAACTATGCCAACAGAGGTAGGACATGTGAAGAAAGAAGAAAAACGCACAGAAAGAAGCAAAAGATGTGCAGAAAGAACCAACAGAGGAGCAGAAAGAGGCCTTGTTGCAAAATCATCCTGTGCCCACAACTTTTTCAGACGGGTACTGGTGGTAACTGACTCTGACTAACCAGAGCCAGTGCGCGCTTACACTGTGGTGAAGGGAGGGGGCCTGAGGTGACATGTGTGCAAACGCGCCCGTGGCGCATTTTAAGTTGCGGGATTAAGTCCCCTTGAATCCTGAGGGTCCCTGGGGCCCAACTAGCCCCCCAGGTACCTACAGTTAGGACCACAGAGCTGAGTTGCAGAGAGGCGTTCCGAGGCCACGCACCTTTTTCACCTCTCTGCAACGCAACTCTGTTGTGCTTACTGAAGGTACCTGGTGGGCTAGGTGGCCCCCAGGATTCAAAGGGAATTAACTCCCCAACTTAAAACGCACCACAGGGCGTGTTTGCGCACATGTCACCTGAGGCCCGCCCCCTCCCTTCACCACTGTGCAAACGCGCCCCGTGGCGCGTTTTAAGTTGGGGGAGTAGGTCACCTTGAATCCTGAGAGTCTCTGGGGCCCAACTAGCCCACCAGGTACTTCAAGTAAGCACCACAGGCCTGCGTTGCAATGCCTGTAACAAATTGTGCAGTTGTGTTTAGGTAGTGAAGAGGGTCGTGTTGGGGGTAGTGTTTTAGGGTTTAGGGTAGTGCAGTGGTGTTTGTGTAGTGTAGGTGGTCATTCTGGAGGTAGATTTAGGGTTTAGGGTAGTGCAGTGGTGTTTGGGTAGTGTAGGGAGGCGTGCTGGGGAGAGTGTTTTAGGGTTTAGGGTAGTACAGTGGTGTTTGGGTAGTGTAGGGGGTCGTGCTGGGGTTAGTGTTTTAGGTTTTAGGTTTAGGGTAGTGCAGTGGTGTTTGGGTAGTGTAGGGGATACTGCTGGGGGTAGTGTTTTAGGGTTTAGGGTAGTGCAATGGTGTTTGGGTAGTGTAGGGGGTACTGCTGGGGGTAGTGTTTTAGGGTTTAGGGTAGTGCAGTGGTGTTTGGGTAGCGTAGGGGGTACTGCTGGGGGTAGTGTTTTATGGTTTAGGGTAGTGCAGTGGTGTTTGGGTAGTGTAGGGGTTCGTGCTGGGGGTAGTTTTTTAGGGTTTATGGTAGTGCAGTGGTGTTTGTGTAGTGTAGGAGGTCGTGTTTTAGGGTTTAGGGTAGTGCAGTGGTCTTTGGGTAGTGTAGGGAGTCGTGCGGGGTATTGTTTTAGAGTTTAGGGTAGTGCAGTGGTCTTTGGGTAGTGTAGGGGTTGTGCGGGGGGTAGTGTTTTAGGGATTAGGGTAGTGCATTGGTATTTGGGTAGTGTAGGGGGTCATGCTGGGGGTAGTGTTTTAGGGTTTAGGGCAGTGCAGTGGTGTTTAGGTAGTGTAGGGGGTCGTGCTGGGGGGAGTGTTTTAGGGTTTAGGGCAGTGCAGTGGTGTTCGGGTAGTGTAGGGGTCGTGCTGGGGGAAGTGTTTTAGGGTTTAGGGCAGTGCAGTCGTGTTCAGGTAGTGTAGGGGTCGTGCTGGGGGAGTATTTTAGGGTTTAGGGTAGTGCAGTGGTGTTCGGGTAGTGTAGGGGGTCATGCTGGGGGTAGTGTTCTAGGTTTAGGGCAGTGCAGTGGTGTTCGGGCAGTGTAGAGGGTCGTGCTGGGGGTGGTGTTTCAGGGTTTAGGGCAGTGCAGTGGTGTTCGGGCAGTGTAGGGGGTCGTGCAGGGGGTGGTGTTTCAGGGTTTAGGGCAGTGCAGTGGTGTTAGGGCAGTGTAGGGGGTCGTGCAGGGGTGGTGTTTCTGGGTTTAGGGCAGTGGTGTTCGGGCAGTGTAGGGGGTCATGCTGGGGGTGGTGTTTCAGGGTTTGGGGCAGTGCAGTGGTGTTCGAGCAGTAAAGGGGGTCATGCTGCGGGTGGTGTTTCAGGGTTTAGGGCAGTGCAGTGGTGTTCGGGCAGTGTAGGGGCAGTGTAGGGGGTGGTGTTTCAGGGTTTAGGGCAGTGCAGTGGTGTTCGGGCAGTGTAGGGGGTGGTGCAGGGGTGGTGTTTCAGGGTTTAGGGCAGTGCAGTGGTGTTCGGGCAGTGTAGGGGTCGTGCAGGGGGTGGTGTTTCAGGGTTTAGGGCAGTGCAGTGGTGTTCGGGCAGTGTAGGGGGTCGTGCAGGGGTGGTGTTTCAGGGTTTAGGGCAGTGCAGTGGTGTTCGGGCAGTGTAGGGGGTGGTGCTGGGGCTGGTGTTTCAGGGTTTAGGGCAGTGCAGTGGTGTTCGGGCAGTGTAGGGGGTGGTGCTGGGGCTGGTGTTTCAGGGTTTAGGGCAGTGCAGTGGTGTTCGGGCAGTGTAGGGGTCGTGCTGGGGCTGGTGTTTCAGGGTTTAGGGCAGTGCAGTGGTGTTCGGGCAGTGTAGGGGGTCGTGCTGGGGCTGGTGTTTCAGGGTTTAGGGCAGTGCAGTGGTGTTCGGGCAGTGTAGGGGGTCTTGCTGGGGCTGGTGTTTCAGGGTTTAGAGGCAGTGGTGTTCGGGCAGTGTAGGGGGTCGTGCTGGGGCTAGTGTTTCAGGGTTTAGGGCAGAGCAATGGTGCTCAGGCAGTGTAGGGGTTGTGCTGGGGGTGATGTTTCAGGGTTTAGGGCAGTGCAGTGGTGTTAGGGCAGTGTAGGGGGTCGTGCTGGGGGTGGTGTTTCAGGGTTTAGGGCAGTGCAGTGGTGTTCCGGCAGTGTAGGGGGTCGTGCAGGGGGTGGTGTTTCAGGGTTTAGTGCAGTGGTGTTCGGGCAGTGTAGGGGGTCGTGCTGGGGTGGTGTTTCAGGGTTTAGGGCAGTGTAGTGGTGTTCGGGCAGTGTAGGGTGTCGTGCTGAGGGGTGGTGTTTCAGGGTTTAGGGCAGTGCAGTAGTGTTTGGGCAGTGTAGGGGGTCGTGCAGGGGGTGGTGTTTCAGGGTTTAGGGCAGTGCAGTGGTGTTCGGCCAGTGTAGGTAGTCTTGCTGGGGTTGGTGTTTCAGGGTTTAGGGCAGTGCAGTAGTTTTCGGGCAGTGTAGGCGGTCGTGCTGGGGCTGGTGTTTCAGGGTTTAGGGCAGTGCAGTGGTGTTTGGGCAGTGTACGGGGTTGTGCTGGGGCTGGTGTTTAAGGGTTTAGGGCAGTGCAGTGGTGTGTGGGCAGTGTACGGGGTTGTGCTGGGGCTGGTGTTTCAGGGTTTAGGGCAGTGCAGTGGTGTTCGGGCAGTGTAGGGGGTCGTGCTGGGGGTGGTGTTTCAGGGTTTAGGGCAGTGCAGTGGTGTTCGGGCAGTGTAGGGGTCGTGCTGGGGCTGGTGTTTCAGGGTTTAGGGCAGTGCAGTGGTGTTCGGGCAGTGTAGGGGGTCGTGCTGGGGCTGGTGTTTCAGGGTTTTGGGCAGAGCAGTGGTGTTCGGGCAGTGTAGGGGTCGTGCTGGGGGTGGTGTTTCAGGGTTTAGGGCAGTGCATTGGTGTTCGGGCAGTGTAGGGGGTCTTGCTGGGGGTGGTGTTTCAGGGTTTAGGGCAGTGCAGTGGTGTTCGGGCAGTGTAGGGGGTCTTGCTGGGGGTGGTGTTTCAGGGTTTAGGGCAGTGGTGTTCGGGCAGTGTAGGGGGTCTTGCTGGGGGTGATGTTTCAGGGTTTAGGGCAGTGCAGTGGTGTTCGGGCAGTGTAGGGGGTCTTGCTGGGGGTAGTGTTTCAGGGTTTAGGATGGTGCAGTGGTGTTCGTGCAGTGTAGGGGTCGTGCTGGGGGTGGTGTTTCAGGGTTTAGGGCAGTGCAGTAGTGTTCGGGCAGTGTAGGGGGTCATGCAGGGGGTGGTGTTTCAGGGTTTAGGGCAGTGCAGTGGTGTTCTGGCAGTGTAGGGGGTCATGCTGGGGGTGGGGTTTCAGGGTTTAGGGCAGTACAGTGGTGTTCGGGCAGTGTAGGGGGTCGTGCAGGGGGTGGTGTGTCAGGGTTTAGGTCAGTGCAGTGGTGTTCGGGCAGTGTAGGGGTTGTGCTGGGGCTGGTGTTTCAGGGTTTAGGGCAGTGCAGTGGTGTTCGGGCAGTGTAGGGGGTCTTGCTGGGGGTGGTGTTTCAGGGTTTAGGGCAGTGGTGTTCGGGCAGTGTAGGGGGTCTTGCTGGGGGTGATGTTTCAGGGTTTAGGGCAGTGCAGTGGTGTTCGGGCAGTGTAGGGGGTCTTGCTGGGGGTAGTGTTTCAGGGTTTAGGGCAGTGCAGTGGTGTTCGAGCAGTATAGGGGTCGTGCTGGGGATGGTGTTTCTGGGTTTAGGGCAGTGCAGTAGTGTTCGAGCAGTGTAGGGGGTTGTGCAGGGGGTGGTGTTTCAGGGTTTAGGGCAGTGCAGTGGTGTTCGGGCAGTGTAGGGGGTCATGCACGGGGTGGTGTTTCAGGGTTTAGGGCAGTGCAGTGGTGTTCGGGCAGTGTAGGGTGTTGTGCTGGGGCTGGTGTTTCAGGGTTCAGGGCAGTGCAGTGGTGTTCAGGCAGTGTAGGGGTCGTGCTGGAGGCTGGTGTTTCACGGTTTAGGGCAGTGCAGTGGTGTTCGGGCATTGTAGGGGGTCATGCTGGGGCTGGTGTTTCAGGGTTTAGGGCAGTGCAGTGGTGTTCGGGCAGTGTAGGCGGTCGTGCTGGGGCTGGTGTTTCAGGGTTTAGGGCAGTGCAGTGGTGTTCAGGCAGTGTAGGGGGTCGTGCTGGGGCTGGTGTTTCAGGGTTTAGGGCAGTGCAGTGGTGCTCGGGCAGTGTAGGGGGTCATGCTGGGGGTGATGTTTCAGGGTTTAGGGTAGTGCAGTGGTGTTCGGGCAGTGTAGGGGGTCATGCAGGGGCTGGTGTTTCAAGGTTTAGGGCAGTGCAGTGGTGTTCGGGCAGTGTAGGGGGTCGTGCTGGGGCTGGTGTTTCAGGGTTTTGGGCAGAGCAGTGGTGTTCGGGCAGTGTAGGGGTCATGCTGGGGGTAGTGTTTCAGGGTTTAGGGCAGTGCAGTGGTGTTCGGGCAGTGTAGGGGTCGTGCTGGGGGTGGTGTTTCAGGGTTTAGGGCAGTGGTGTTCGGGCAGTGTAGGGGGTCTTGCTGGGGGTGATGTTTCAGGGTTTAGGGCAGTGCAGTGGTGTTCGGGCAGTGTAGGGGGTCTTGCTGGGGGTAGTGTTTCAGGGTTTAGGGCAGTGCAGTGGTGTTCGAGCAGTATAGGGGTCGTGCTGGGGATGGTGTTTCTGGGTTTAGGGCAGTGCAGTAGTGTTCGAGCAGTGTAGGGGTTGTGCAGGGGTTGGTGTTTCAGGGTTTAGGGCAGTGCAGTGGTGTTCGGGCAGTGTAGGGGGTCATGCACGGGGTGGTGTTTCAGGGTTTAGGGCAGTGCAGTGGTGTTCGGGCAGTGTAGGGTGTTGTGCTGGGGCTGGTGTTTCAGGGTTCGGGGCAGTGCAGTGGTGTTCAGGCAGTGTAGGGGGTCGTGCTGAGGCTGGTGTTTCACGGTTTAGGGCAGTGCAGTGGTGTTCGGGCATTGTAGGGGGTCGTGCTGGGGCTGGTGTTTCAGGGTTTAGGGCAGTGCAGTGGTGTTCAGGCAGTGTAGGGGGTCGTGCTGGGGCTGGTGTTTCAGGGTTTAGGGCAGTGCAGTGGTGCTCGGGCAGTGTAGGGGGTCATGCTGGGGGTGATGTTTCAGGGTTTAGGGTAGTGCAGTGGTGTTCGGGCAGTGTAGGGGGTCATGCAGGGGCTGGTGTTTCAAGGTTTAGGGCAGTGCAGTGGTGTTCGGGCAGTGTAGGGGGTCGTGCTGGGGCTGGTGTTTCAGGGTTTTGGGCAGAGCAGTGGTGTTCGGGCAGTGTAGGGGGTCATGCTGGGAGTAGTGTTTCAGGGTTTAGGGCAGTGCAGTGGTGTTCGGGCAGTGTAGGGGGTCGTGCTGGGGGTGGTGTTTCAGGGTTTAGGTCAGTGGTGTTCGGGCAGTGTAGGGGGTCTTGCTGGGGGTGATGTTTCAGTGTTTAGGGCAGTGCAGTGGTGTTCGGGCAGTGTAGGGGTTCTTGCTGGGGGTTGTGTTTCAGGGTTTATGGCAGTGCAGTGGTGTTCGGGCAGTGTAGGGGGTCATGCTGGGGGTGGTATTTCAGGGTTTAGGGCAGTGCAGTGGTGTTCGGGCAGTGTTGGGGGTCGTGAAGGGGTGGTGTTTCAGGGCTTAGGGCAGTGCAGTGGTGTTCGGGCAGTGTAGGGGGTCGTGCTAGGGGTGGTGTTTCAGGGTTTAGGGCAGTGCAGTGGTGTTCGGGCAGTGTAGGGGTCATGCAGGGGCTGGTGTTTCAGGGTTTAGGGCAGTGCAGTGGTGTTCGGGCAGTGTACGGGGTCGTGCTGGGGGTAGGGTTTTAGGGTTTAGGGTAGTGCAGTGGTGCTTGTGTAGTGTAGGGGGTCGTGCTGGGGGTAGTGTTTTAGGGTTTAGGGTAGTGCAGTGGTGTTTGTGTAGTGTAGGGGGTCATGTTTTAGGGTAGTGCAGTGGTGTTTTGGTAGTGTAGGGGTCATGCTGGGGGTAGTGTTTTAGGATTTAGGTTAGTGCAGTGGTGTTTGGGTAGTGTAGGGGGTCGTGCTGGGGATAGTGTTTTAGGTTTATGGTAGTGCAGGGTGTTTGTGTAGTGTAGGGGGTCATGCTGGGGGTAGTGTTTTAGGTTTAGGGTAGTGCAGTGGTGCTTGTGTAGTGTAGGGGGTCGTGCTGGGGGTAGTGTTTTAGGTTTAGGGTAGTGCAGTGGTGTTTGTGTAGTGTAGGGGTCATGTTTTAGGGTAGTGCAGTGGTGTTTGGGTAGTGTAGGGGTCGTGCTGGGGGTAGTGTTTTAGGGTTTAGGATAGTGCAGTGGTGCTTGTGTAGTGTAGGGGGTCGTGCTGGGGTAGTGTTTTAGGGTTTAACCCCTTCCATGCTCATGACGAGCTCAGCTCGTCATGCTGCGCAGTGCTCGTGTGCGCATGACGAGCTGAGCTCGTCATGAACCCGCCCGCTTAATGAAACGCCCCGCACAGGGCGAAAATCGGCCGCGCATGCAAGGGGTTAAGGTAGTGCAGTGGTGTTTTTCTAGTGTAGGGGGGTCATGTTTTAAGATGCAATGCTCCAATACCTGACCAGTCTGCACTACATAAAACTGCAAAAAACTAAAAATAAAAAGTGTTTTGCACACTTTTGTCATTGGGCTATATGTGGGCTACATCTGGGTAATATTTGTGCTACATTTGGGCTCTTTTTCACTGGTGGCCATCTTGGAAGACTTCTTTGTTATGAAGTTTCCTAATTTCTTCATTTACTGCAGTCTCCTCAGTAGGAAATGCTTTCAGTTTTTTACTTTGATTCCATCAAGAAGGCATTCAGATGTGTCTCACATCTGCCATAAATTCAGAATGTTAGCACTCTAGTTGCTCATTAGATCACTGGAGTAAAGCTACTGCTCACCAGGGAGTTAACTGGTAGTCTGCTGCTGGTATTGAAAGTGATTGTTTCAGTCTGCATGTCAGAATTTTCTAATGAAATAGAAGAGGATTTGAGATCTCACTTAAAACATGCCCTAAATTTTCTTTCTGCAGCACTAACCATAATTTCTATTTCAAAAAGAACCCTCATTTTGTTCCTTTTTAAATTAAATGTTTTAAGTGTTACCGGTTTATTCCAATCAAGATGGCTTCAGGTGTGCCATACTTTTGTCATAAGTAAGGCTGTTAGCGCTCTAGTTGTTCATTAGAACACTCTGGGAAGCTGCAGTAGAACACAAAGGCATCAACTGGCAGGCTGCTCCTGTTGAAATATAACAGGAAGATATTTGAGATCACACTTGAAATATGTCCTAATTTTTCTTTCTACAGCACTAACCATAATTTCTATGACAAAATGAACCCCATCATTTTGTTCCTTTTTAAATTAAATGTTTTAAGTGTTACCAGTTTATTCCAATCAAGATGGCTTCAAGTGTGCCATACTTTTGTCATAAGTAAGGCTGTTAGCACTCTAGTTGTTCTTTAGAACACTCTGGGAAGCTGCAGTAGAACACAAAGGCATCAACTGGCAGGCTGCTCCTGTTGAAATATAACAGGAAGATATTTGAGATCACACTTGAAACATGTCCTAATTTTTCTTTCTGCAGCACTAACCATAATTTCTATGACAAAATGAACCCCATCATTTTGTTCCTTTTTAAATTAAATGTTTTAAGTGTTACCAGTTTATTCCAATCAAGATGGCTTCAGGTGTGCCATACTTTTGTCATAAGTAAGGCTGTTAGCACTCTAGTTGTTCTTTAGAACACTCTGGGAAGCTGCAGTAGAACACAAAGGAATCAACTGACAGTCTCTGCCCTTGTTGGATGTACATGTTTTACTGAGAATGTCAGACTTCATTCTCACATGAGTGAGAAAGATAATGTGAATTTACAGAAAATATGCTCTCATTTTAGCTTCTGGAGCACCTTCCAAACCTCCATGGGACAAGCATGAGAAAATAGTGTTCTCTCAAACATGATTCATGATATCCCAGCAGAAGGTTTTTCACATGGTAAAATCACCTTAGAATACACCACAATTCCTAAAATTAGTATGGTACCATCAACAAATAAATTCTAATGTAACTAAAGCCTGTTATCACCCTTTATAGTTCTCCTTTTGGTGACCCTCAAAATCTTCTATTCACTACAATGCATTTCAATGAGGTACTATCATTTATATTGGTCTCAAGATGGCTGCCAGCAATTCCAGGATGAAGTGCTGACAGCCAATCAGATCTCACGATGACATGTGTGGTTAGGCTCCGCCCAGATATATATGTGAATTTACTTTTGATTTTCTCAGGAACTACTGAACGGATTTACACCATTTAAGCAAAAGGCACGACACTGAACCAAGGGCTACCTCTTTGCCAAATTTGGTGTAATTCCATTCAGCAGTTCGGGCTGTAGCTGCGACTAAAGGTTCCTATGGAAAAATGAATGGGGAAAACGCGTTTTGGGACCCCCTTTTTCTCGGCCCCCGCTTGACGTATCACCCCGAGACTTTCAGGATAGGAGCGGACCGGAGCGCCCCAACAAGTTGGAAACTTTGCGAAGATTCGTCAACCGGCGCCAACGTTATTTCAAATAGAATGTCGCGGATTTCCTATGGATAATAGGTTTTAACTATAACTATCTACTGGCGACCGCCAGTAGATATATATATATATATATATATATATATATATATATATATATATATATATATATATATATATGTATATATTAATATATATATGTATGTATATATATATATGTTTATATATATGTATATATATATATGTATATATATATGATTCACAATCCTCACCTTTCACGTGAGCAAGACCGCTTGAGGTCGAAACGCGTTGTCCTTCTTTGCCCAAATAAACTGAAACATCAAACTGCAACTGGAGTGGCTTGTTCTTGGCCCTGGAAGGTGAGGATCGTGAATCATAAATTAAAACGGCGGCGTTTGCCTAAAACGAGCCCTGACCAGCATGGAAGGGCATCCTTAGACGCCTCCTTTTGTCTGGATATATGTATATATATATATATAAAGCCATAAAAACTAACTTCAGACCATTATCTACTTTTGTACCTAATGTGCCAAAAGATTTGATTGATTTATTCTCTGAGGCTGTAATTAAAGATTTAAAAGATCTAACTCTGACATCAAGTAAGGGTTTTGGGAAAGGGAAGCAGTCTCCATGACAGGAAATACAATCAGGTCATGGAAAAATCAAAAGAACAAGGACATAGCGGTCCGAGAATCAGACAAAGGAGGCAATGTTGTCCTTTGGCCACTAGAAATGTATAATTTGGAAGCAAAATCACAACTTAGAGACAACAGTTGTTATGTGAAGGTCCCACTTAGTAACCTCTTAGAGGTGAAAAATAAATTCCACAAAGACCTCGCATGTTGGAGAGGGCTTGGGATGCTATCCCAAGGCGAGTATTTATATCTAAAGGTTGACAATCCTGTGACACTGATTTTATATTTGATCCCCAAAATTCACAAAAATAAGAAATACCACCTGGTAGGCCTATTATTTCCGCCATTGGGAGCCTTTTCGAAACAACTTCCAGATATCTGGATCATTTCCTGCAGGAGTTTGTCACAAAACTTCCTGCGTATATTCAAGATACCCGAGATTTTTAAGCAAAATTGAAAGTCTAGTCTGGAAAGACACTTTTTGTTAATTACGCTCGATGTAACATCTTTATATACGAGCATTGAGCATGAGGCAGGATTGAATGCCATGTGTCATTTCTTAGACACACAACATATTTCCTTTCACCAGCATTCAAGAATGTTAATTGAAATGGGCAGATTGTATCTAGAGAATAATTGTTTTATGTTTGGCAATGAGACCTACAAACAAGTTCGCGGAACGGCCATGGGCACCTGCTTCGCCCCCAGCTATGCGAATTTGCATATGGGCTGGTGGGAGGAGCAGGTGCTCAGGGTTGATTACGCTAAGGAGTGGAATGAGAATGTGATTTTGTGGATAGGGTTTATTGATGACCTTTTTGTGGTCTGGGAAGGATCGGTGGAATCTGCAAAACATTTTGTTAGTCAACTTAACAACAATACATTGAATTTGCAATTTACAGATACCATCAGTAGGTCCCAAGTAACATTCCTAGATCTAGAAGTATATGTAAAAGATAACATACTGCATACACGCACTTTTAGAAAGAGCACGGCAGGCAATTCAATTTTACATGCGAGTAGTTTTCATCCGACTAGATTAAAAATGAGCATCCCTTATGCTGAGCACCTCAGGATGAAATGGAATTGTAGTGAGGGGCAGGCACTGGAGGATGCTCAGAATAGCTTGACTAGGAGATTCTCTGCAAGGGGTTACAAAGATCATGTCCTAAATCAAGCACTACAGAAGGTCAGTGGTATCAAAAGAGATGTCTTACTTAGACCAAAAGAAGGAAAGGAGGGAACAAAAAGGCAGGACAATGAAGAAATACGGTTGATCACCGGGTACAGTGCCTACCACACAAGGGTGAGAGACTGTGTGAGTAGGCACTGGCACCTGATAAGGAGTGACCCAATGCTCAGTACAGTGGTAAAACGCTGGCCACCGGTGACATTCAAAAGGGCTAAGTCTATGAGGCAAGAGGTGGTGGACAGCAGTCCGGAATTAACAAAACCGGAGAGTTGTTTGAGGGCAAACGCAGGTTTTTATAAATGTCAAAAGTGTAAAGCCTGTACAATTGCCCAAAATGCTAAATCAGTCATGTCTCCATTAATGGCGAGCCCATGGAAAATTAGATGCTTCTTGAACTGCCGGAGTGACCATGTAGTTTACATCTTACAGTGCTCCTGCCCAAAATTATATGTAGGAAGCACCATCCACATGGTTCATTTTCATATACTCCAACACATGCGGGCAGTCAAAAACAATGATAAAACTTATCCTGTGGCTCGCCACATAAATGAGATTCATAAGGGTAACCAAGAAGATCTAACTTACTTTGCAGTGGACCAGGTGGCTAAAATGAGAAGAGGAGGCAATAGAGAGAGGAAATTACGACAATTGGAATCAAAGTACATAATGTTGTTTAATACTAGAATCCCGTCTGGATTGAATACGGACGAGGATTTACATATGTACACTTAGGCTACTAGTAGTATCCAAGTCAGATGGCTTATTTTAAATAAATAAGCTCCTTAATCTAAAAGATTGACAAATGTGTTAGACGTGTTGAGAGAAAGTTGTATAATAGTTTGGCAAATTGTATGATTTTAGCATTTGGAGTCAGGATTGAAATATGCTAGAATATTATTATAGTTAAATTTATTTATACAAATATATATATACTTTTTACTCCAAGGTAGGGATCATGGAGATTATGAAAGGAGGTCGTTGTGAATGTATATTTTAAAATGCACTAGCACTTTACATATTGTTCCATGGTGAAATGTGGTCTAGTTGGTGGCAAATAATTGACTAATTGTTCGCAAAGTACTTGCACTTTATGATTTCATGTACTGTACTGACTATATGTCTGCATTTGCACCTTATAGTAGGTATTAGAACCATTTGCACTTTGCCATACACTATTTCTGTTATATTAGCCGCAAAGTTGACATTATTCATCAGGTATATGAACAATATGAGAATGATGCTTGTTTACAATGCACTTGCACTTTATCCGAATTGACCCACCTGTAAGAATTTTTGAAAAAAACATTTTGGGATGTTTTTTGTGTTTGAAACCTTTGAAGTATGTATGATTTCAATATGTATTTTGATGTTTTTAATATTGGAACGTTTAATGTTATTTTACATTCTTAATGCACATTTTAATTATTTATGCAATGTGTATGTAAAATGTAAAATTCTCGATCCACTATACATAAAATAGATGGATGCCCTACCGGCTTGATTGGAAGCTGATGGATGAATTAGGCACTTGCCAAGATTTTAAGCCCGAGTAGGAACCGAGGAGTGAGATAACTTGGATTATTGACAGCGCACTGAATATATAGGAAAGACAAGACTCCAAATTATTGATATTTATTGAAATAATGCCACAATGAATTATTAATGCAAAAAATAGATTTAGGATGAATGTACGACTATCAACACGGTATGTCTGTTATGGTTGTCTGATCACGGACTGTTTCAGAGTCTGTCTTCCATTGTTATGGGAATAGCGGACCACGTGATCGGGAGCTTGGGATTTTTAAAATGGTGTTATGGCAATGGCGTTTATTGTGTGAGCAAGCCTGCTGAGACAGGCGAAACGCGTTACCAAGAACAAATAAATGAGAGTTTTTTAAAATCGTAGTCGGAGTCCCTGTGTCGGTATCCAGGTTCTGGAGGTAGACTGGAGTTGGCGTTCATATATATATATATAGATATTTTGTAAATCAATAGTGAAGCAATTGTAGATAAATAGTATTGATGAAAGATTTATTTATTTAGGCAGTCACTTATATACATGTTAAAAACAGAATAATAGAACTATCAGTAATAGGTACATTTGTTAAGCAGAACTAATGAATATCTCTATATATATATATATATTTTTTTTTTTAAACATAGTTATTCTACACGTTTATGCAAAGCAATACACATATATAGGTACATATCTATAGTACAAATAAACGCTTATATACAGAGAGATATGCTGTATATTTCTGTTTGCGTATGGTAGTTATGTGGGGAACAGCCAATTCTTGAGTAGTTTTACGAAGATAGATCTGTGGATCTTATGTTGGGGGGTAAAGAGTTCCATAGTTTGGTGGCTTGAACAAAGAATGATGTGCCGCCCATGTTTTTTTTCTTGTATCTTGGGATTTTGAGGTGAGGTGCCACTCTAGAGCTGAGGTTCCTTTGTTGAATGTGTTTGGTGATTTTATCCCTGATGAAGAGCATTCCCGTTCCATGTATTGCTTTGTGGGTGATACAAAGCAGCTTGAACATGGATTTTCTGGCAACCGGTAACCAATGCAGGGCTTTCAAGGCAGGGGAGATGTGGTCTTGCGGTTTTATATATAAGAGTAGTCTGGCAGCCAAGTTCTGAATCCATTGTAGTCTTTTCATGGTTGTTAAAGGTGATCCGTGGTAGAGGCTATTGGTGTAATCGAGTTTGGACAGAACAAGGGAGATGGTAGCCTGGACCTCGTCTGGAAATCCCAAATGGGGGTAGATTAGTCGCAGAGTTTTTATAGTAACAAAGCTTAATCTTGCTAAGTTGTCCACTTGGGCATTCATCGATAGCTTGGAGTCCATGGTCATTCCGAGGTTTCGTAATTCCTTCGATACTTTAGGTGGTTTTCCCAGATCATCAGGCCAGGTGGGCGAGCTTACGACATACGCGATCGTCAGCGGAGATGGACATAGCCATTGGACTTCTATGGTTACGTTCACCAACGGGTGTCTATGGCTGTGTCTGTCGTGGAGGTTACCGCCCACTGCACGGCCGACTTCAGCCGCTGCTGTCCAAATTCAAATGTCCTATCAGCGAGGTCAGGCACCCGCCATTTTAGGAGTTCAAACTAGTGTGTTAGTGATTGTTAAGTGCATCACCAACACTCCAAATGGGCCCTAGTGTGTTCATGTAATAACATTTCGATGGACACATATTTTTTAAAAGAAACATTTATGTTTAGTGCGTTACTGTGCTGAAACGCAATATTAGAGAGGTGTTGTGTACACTCCCGTTGATGGTATTTTTGATGAAATAAATAATAATAATGTGTAGATAATGCATTTGAAATGTATTATTTACAAATTTATTGTAAAGATTTATATCAAGGCCACAAATGTAATTTGTGATGGATAAGTGGCAAGAAGCAAATGTTGGTTCAAATTATGTATTAAACCATATACATATTGACAAATTACATTACTCTTGTATCACTCAACAAATGTGTTGCTGTGGATGATGTAATAAATGTTCACATGTTTTTCCAATGCAGACATATGAACCCTGGGAAAGTGAGGAGCTGGCACACTCCAGTGTACTGCCCATTTCCAGACCTGGACACCATGGAAGAAAGGGATATAATCAAGAAGTTCAGGCGGAATAGGCAAACCATACTGGATTTATGTCATCAGCTGGAGTCAGATCTACAGCCACACAACAGGAATCCTACATCTATTACACCAATTGTCAAACTCATGGCAGAACTTCGTTTTGTGGCCACGGGTTCTTTCCAATACATTTTGGCAGTATCTGGTGGCATGTCACAACTAGCTTTCTCTGGTGTGCTCCAAGACATTCTTTTTTCAATGATGAGACACATCAACCGCTTCATCTAGTTTCCACAGCAGCAGGATTTAGCCAATGTGAAGGGTGACTTTTACGGTTTGGGTCACCTACCACATGTGGTTGGAGCAATTGATGGCACACATATTGCCTTAGTGCCACTACATGCCACAGAACAGGTCTACCAGAATTGGAAACACTTCCATTCAGTCAATATGCAAGTTGTCTGCTTACCAGATTGGTACAACACAATCATCTGTGCCTGTTTCCCCAGCTCTGCCCACGAATCCTTTGTAGTACGGACAGCCCCACACCCCTGCAAATGTCAGAACTTTGACCTGAGAGGGCCTGGCTTGTTGGTAAGTACAATCTGTCATCTTATTGTTTGGGTAATTTCTAGAGTAACAATCAAAAATAGTGTTCCATATTTTTGCTCTGTTTTTCGTCTTCCAGCTGGAAGACTCAGCTTATCCCAACCGACCATGGCTGTTGGCATCGCTGAGGAATCCAACAATGCCAGGGGAAGTCCACTTCAATGATGTCCATGGAAGAACACAACAGCCAGTGGAATGGGCTTTGGGCTCCTGAAGGCCAGATTTCGCTGTCTGGACAAAACTGGTGGAGCCCTACTCTATTCACCCTCTAAGGTGTGCCAAATCACCGTGTCCTGCTGCAATTCCACAACATTGCCCTGTGACAGAACATCCCTTACATTGCACAGGATAGAGACCTTGAAGAGGCTACGGGTGAGGATCCAGATATTATTATTATATTTTATTTTATAGTTTTATAGAGCGCGAACCAGACCCGTGAGGGTATCAGAGCGCTTTACAGGATTAAGGTAGTATACAAAGAGTTAGGAAGGGGGGGACCAATTGGGTAAAATAGGGGATACATTCTTCAAGAAAAAAGAGCACACAATCAAAGTTCCCGGCTACATATGGGATAAGAACGATAAGCAGGTAGATACATTTTAAAAGAAGGCACGCAGTCTCTACTCTTGAGTGGGATGCCCAGGAGTGCAGGAATAGGTAACATCCGAAAAAGCATAGATCATGTCGAAGTGGAGGGTGGACAACAAATGAAGATGATAGTGGTGAAGAGGAAGGAGTAGGCTTACGTCGAGATGTCATTGACAGCTTCTTCTCATGAGTGTAAGTCTATCTTTACATGTTATGTCTTTCACCGTTCCACCAACAAGTGTAGATGAGAGAAGTATGTGGTGATACTTTGTTGGAAAGGGCAAGTTCAGGGAAAAAGAGGCAAAAGGTGTTTGTTGATCAAAGCGTGTACACATTGACTACTGTCTTCAGTTACATTGCTTTCCTCTGATTGTTTTGTGAAACTTTGTCCTCCACAAGTTGCCTTTGTAATGTGGCCATCGTGTTCTGTGTGATAGGTAATGTATTTTTGGGGATCTGTTTTTAGGTTCTTTCACCATGTCATCTTCATTTGGACATTTCAGAGTTGTGACATTTGCAGGTATATGGGGCTGTTTCTAAGTACAAAGGAAACCTGTGTTGATCCTGGGAAAGACAGACACAGACTTTGGATGTACAAATTTTGCACCAAGGTTGTGATTGAATGGAAGATTTGAAAGTTACATTGGACTTGTTCTCTGGCGTGCACTGGCACTAAAGCAATATGTGTGTCATCATTTGCTCAAAACACGTGTTTGTGGAGCCAATTCATGAAAATCTCCCTTCACATTTGTAAAATCCTCATTGTGTGTAAAGTGTATGTAGGTGTTGATATGTCACATCACTGTGTGACATACTTCTTGTGGCACACCACTGAAGCTTAGTTGTGACATTCCATCAGCTACTGCAACAGTGGTTTGGAATGATCCTGTGTCTACAAAATGTAGTGCTGCCATCGTTTTGTCTATTGGTGTTTTTGAGGTGGGATTCCTTATGTGAGCCAAAAGATCCAATTACAGCTGATGACACGAATCAATGACAATCTGCCTATGCTATCATATTTTGTACATATCCCCTTCTTCCGTGTTGGCAAGGTCTTGAACTGGAAATGTGCAAAGTGGCACTTATTATAAGTGTAATGTATGGATTGTAATTTTAGTGCAAATGTTGACAGACAAGTATTGGTCAAATGGAATGAATACAGTAGTCGAGGATTGAATGGTATGAGATAACTTGGAGTAATGTTTGGGAACTTGAAATAAACATTACCTACTTCAACATCATCTATTCTTACACATTCTTTTGGTTTTTGTCATTGGCAAGTTATGATTGAAGAAAACAAATGCATCGATAGAGTTGAGATATACAACAGCAGTATATGAGTTTTTGACTTGTAAATGTATTGTGCTTAACGTAAGAAAATTAAAGGGGATGAACATAACGAAAGGAAATCAAAAAGTGGAGAAGTCAGTCATGGTGAATGAAACCCTAGTTGTAAAGCCAGAGTTGTTTGAAGTCCAATGTCCAAAATACTACTAGCATCAGAAAGGCAAATGTGTCCAGAAATTGTCCACAGAGTGAATGGTAGGTACACACTGGAGACAATTAGCGTTGCGGTTTCTTGCTGGCGGTGTCAGAGGTCTTGTCATCCTTACCGCCTAGTGATTTGGGAGGTCGTCCCCTCTTGTGGGTAGGGGGAACCACAGCTGCAGGGGCTGGAGGGGCTGCAAGTGGTTCTTCTGGTGGCAGGGTCTCCCTTCCTGTGGCTGTGGCTGATGTAGACAGCTCAGATGTTGTAGAATGAACCACATGAAGGGGTAGATGGTGTTGGAAAAGTCCTGCACATGTGGGTATAAATGTCCTGTAGCAGCCCCAAAGAGAGAGCCCATATTAGAGTTATGGGCCTCCATCTGGTGGTTGTGCTCCCTCTGCAGCTGCTTCATTTCCCGCAGCTCAGTGAGTACCTGTCCCACCATGTCTTGGGACTGATGGTAGGCTCCCAAGACTTGTGAGATGGCGGTCTGGGTGTCAATGACCCCAGTGGACACAGTATGCTAGCTCACAAACACCCTCCCATGCACCCTAACCCAACTACCCTGTGCTCTTACCCCAGTGTGCCCCATCTAACTGGCTCCTGGGTGAGCTGAAGGTGGGGGTGGCGTGATCTCAACATCACCCAGGACTGGGGGGGCACACGATCAGTGTCACAATGGGAAGAGCACAGGAAGTGGAGTCTTCGTGTGGCTGAGCTGGTATGAGAAGTGTCGGTGTGGGCACAGGGAGTGTCACTGGAGCAGTCTGCCCAGACTGACCAGATGTACCATGCTTCTCAAGCTACTCATATCACCAGGAGTGCTGTCCTCACTGACGGCTTGATCCTGGGCTGGACTGGAGATGTCTTCATTGGCAGGAACATAACCATGTGTTCTGGCAGTTTGACCTAGTGAGAAATGGAGAACATTTTGATTAGTAAAAGTGTGTTTTGTACATTCAAATCTTTAGAGACAATGGTGAAACCTAGAAGACAAAATAGGTAGAGATCATTGTGATGATAGTACCCAGAGTTATTGCATATATTTCCCTAACTTTTATCCATTTCAAACAGTACAAAACCAAGTCAGCTGGTGATAAGATGTCCTGAAATGTCCATAAAGTGATTAGGGAATATACCTACAATCTCCCAAACATTTAGGCCAACACAGTGTAGAGGTGAAATGTGTAATTGACAATTCCAAGGCCTCGCTGACTGCAAAACAGACATTTCCACTACTTGGATGGATGTTTGGCAGTAGACATCATGTGAACAGTGCAGTGTAAAAGTGTATATGTACCACTTATATTCAACATTGTAATTTGCATATCTATCCTACTGGTGACAATTTTTGTGCAAACACAGTTTGATTTGTGAAACTCATGACATCAATACAATTAGTTGATAAGACCAGGACAACATTCAGAAAACAACATAAACCATTTTCAGAAGAGAGAACTAAATAGGGATGTATCAGTACATGGCACTTTACCATATGTTGAAATCTGTTGGAAAGAGAGAATGAGTAACATGAAATAGCAATATGCTTTTGAGAAACAGAAACAGGGCATCTTGGTAGTTGTAGTCATTTCAAAGACAAGTTCCCAGCACTGGGAAAATGGTTAGTGGAACATACCTGTGGAAAATATTCAGTAGAAATTGGCCAGACACAATATGACACACATATGGGTAATAGGTTATTTGGTGTTGTAACAGTTACAGGTACCATACTATCATGTGACATATAATAAAGATTGACACCTGTAATCTTAGATGCAACACAATACATTCACACAAATAATCATAATTATATGAAACTGATAGTTTTAGATTTCTAGGTTATGAAAATATGTGCAGAACACATTAGCAACAGCTAACTTCTAAGCAAACAGTACATTGAGGTTGATTGAGAGTTTGTAATGTGTAACTTACCAGACTCCACTCCACCAAGTATTCCTGTCAAGCCATCAGTATGTAGGATCTGCAAGACCTTCTCCTTCCAGGGCATGAGTTATAAGGGGGCCTTGGAGAACCACCACCAGTCCTGTTGGCCTCCAGGTGACGCTTGTAGGCCAGGGAACGCACCCTCCCTCGCAGGCCCTTCCACCTCTTCCTAATTTCCTTCTGTGTGCGCAGGTTATTAAATACTGCATTCACTCTGTCGACAATCCTGGCCACACTTGCCTTTTCTGTGACAGGGGAGTATTTTGGACTTGAGCTCCAAACAATTGTGGCTCTACTCTTATGAATTCATCTACCATGACTGACAACTCGCCCTCGGTGGAAGAGGATTCTTGTGTCCTGGCACTGTGCAAAAAAAATAGATATCAAATTAAATAAAGCGAACACAAGGTGTACAAGGTAAAAAGATGACTGGATAAGTAACACGGAAAAAGTAACACAAGAACCTGACTTCACTGTGTTTCGATCTGCTGTCAAGTGTTGTGGAGCAGCGTAATGCAAAGGGTAATGGTTGGAAATGGAGTATGTTTTATAGTGTGGTATGCAGGTGTTTCCATTTGACAAATGGACATCAGGTGTGTTCTACTGGCAACCATCCAATGGCCACAGTGATGGTGCTTTGGGGAGCACGAAACCGCTGCTAGAAGACCGCCAGCACAACTATGTGATCTAAGTCTGCTCGGCGGGAGTCCACCACCTTGATGGCGATGGAGTTGTATTCGTCAGCATTAGAGACCGCCATGTCAGCAGCGGTGTTTAGCGACGGCGGCAGGAAACACTCCATCGATGCGGAAGGTGAAGCAGCCTGCATGCATCTAAATACAGTGGGCAAAAGACCGTAAACTCAGCAGAGTACTAGGGACCACTGCCGCAGCGGGACAGTGGTAAGACATCCAATATCATAATCAGACCCCAAGTTCCCAAAATGTTTACAAAACGTTTTTGGCAGTGATAAAGACGAAGATGGAAATACAACATAATATTGTGCAATACAAACACTTGTTGTCACAATAAAATGCTTATAAACTTTAGCTTTCAAAGCAATTGCTAATAATAAATCTGCCCAGTCTAACAAATATCACAATGTGTGCTATCTGATTAATGTTGTCCTATCACATTACATCCTAGGCAAATTCTCAAAAGACTTCAAAAGGTTGTTCTGCCTTTTGCCTTTCCTCAGCAACATATCATTTTCTACACCTTAACTACAGAGCTATACATCTTCGACTGACTATTATACATTCTTTCTTTCGCTACAGTGACTGGCCCCTTTTTATTTTAAAACACCATATTGTGATACCTCATTTTGATTTTCTGCAGGTTAAAACAGGGAATATATCACCACTATGACCAGAACTATCAGTAGAGGGAGATGTGTACTACAGACCCAACAAACAAAAGAAATCCTATGTTAGATAATTTGCATAACAGTGGTCTGAAATCTATCACCCACCTCATTTTAATCTGATTCAGACAAAATCTAACATATCACAAGCTTGCCAACTTCAAGAATTCCTCCACAAGCTCAATATTTTCCCATTTTTGGGGGGCAACCATGACCTTCATAGATCAATTATTCCATGGTCATATGCCACTCCATGCCTCTCCTCTAAGTATTCATGTCTGGTGCCCTACAGCTACCCCATTCTTTAGCAATGTCCCTGCTTGCCAACATAAGCCCTAAGTTATACAGGATTATTTTAAAATTGGACAAAACCATCCCACCTTTTATCCATAACAGAGTCAAAGTTACCTGAGATCCAACTGCTCCCTGAAGTTCTTTATTAACCTTTGTTCAAAAGTTATCCAACAGTTCATATTCCTACATAGTATGGTAAAAAGTATCCAGCTCGATTCAATAGCCTATATACACATAAACATATGCTATTAAAACCTAAGTGCAAAATAATGACTATGCAAAATGACGGTACTCCTAATGTGGTGAATCCATAAGTACTGGAAGCATATATGGCAGAATGGGTAGCGATCATAAAAATGATCGTCCTCCCTCGCTTCCTATACATTTTTCTCAACATCTCGAAACCACTGACTCAACAGACCTCACATTCGATGGGACATGCTAATCCTCCCTTGTGAGCATGGTGGCTTCGAATTTCCTAACCCCCAACTATACTACCTCACTGCACAATGCAAATTTGTGTAGTACTGGTACCAGCCGGACGCCCAGATCCCCTATCTGAAACCAGAGAGGGATCAAGCCAGGGAATTCCAGATGTCCTTCATATTGCTGAAGGGCATCTCCATTGATCCATCGAACATACAAACCCTTTCGACCACCAGCTGGGCATGGCGGAAGCTTCGTTGTGTACTAGGAGGGGGCATCCTTTATTCACTAGCCTTACCCCTGATCAATAACCCCTGGCTTCCCCTTACAGTTGAGAAGCTAGTTCAGCACACCTTGTAACGCCATGACCTGCATACCATGGGAGACATCTTTCCGAATGGCCAAGCACTCACACACGCTGACGACGCCCGTTTGCATGATGCCTACCATATGGACCATTTTGTACTTAGGCGACTCCACAACACCTTACGCTCTTGATTACCTACGTACCCTTTAGCTCCAGACGACTTCTGTCTATTGATGCTCATTATCAAGCCTGCGTAGCTATGAAGCCTGAACCCTCCAGACGGGCTAAGGAGGCCTGGGAAAGTGACCTAAAGCAACCACTGTCCGACAAAGTCTGGTACTACTGCTGTACCCAGACTAAACTCATCTCTGTCGATCACAAACACCAGCTCCATTTCAAATTCCTACACCAGGCCTATACTACACCCAGAGATTTGGCGCAAATTAATCTCACACGCTCGTCCCAATGCCCTAAGTGCTCTGCTATGGAGGATGATTTTGCTAATCTAACCTGGACGTGTCCACGCATAGGGCACCATTGGGCAAAAATATTCTCCCTAATCTCTGTTATGATAAGAGTCACGATTGCACCTACCCCTCTGGTGGCCCTTTTGGGTTACGATCAAGATATCCACAAAAGCATTCCGTAGATTTACTGCCATTGCATTGCTGTTTGCAAAACGAGACCTGGCACTCCATCCGGCCAGCGGAATCTGCCCCACAGACTCTGCTTGGCTGAAAAGCATGATCTATTGTGATAAAATTTGTGAGGACTACGCACAGTTGCTGCCCCAAACCTCCAGACCCAAAGACATATGGCAACCGCTATGAGACTGTTTTCTTACTCTGGAGTCATTGATTCAGACTGATGTAATGCCCCTTTGTGCCAGTTTCTATCTTTTGTTTTATGCTTGCACAGACTCATCGGAACGTCGGACCCTAAGCGGATCCCAAACTGTTGCCGTCACCATACCTGAAGTTTCCCACAGTCGTGCTATGTCAATGTTTTATCTGCTCTTTTATCCACCTGAATGTTGATGCATCACATGCAATTATTTCTGTTTTCATACCTGTGGGCATTATGTTGCTGTCTGTTGTTGATATTTGAAAATCTAATAAATAAAGTTTTTTCAAAAGTATTGAAGCAATGTATTGACTTCTGATGAAGTTACTAGCGATGTAGTAACATATATCTGTTCAGGTGCCATATTGTATACAAAGCGGGGAGTGCTGGCAAAGCGCCAATATATACATTGTTGCTAGGATGTCAGAAAGATGATAGACGGCTAGGTACATAATCACTGCTGCATTTCATTTCATCAATCAGCATTTGTAGAGCTCAGCACTGTCACCCCAGGGAGTATCTGGGCGCTGGGGTACAAGGTGTAAGGTCTCCGTTGAAACGCAATGTATTGAGGAAATGACGGGAAGAAGGAAGAAACAAGCAGAAAAAGGCAAAACCGAGCCCAGAAAAACAAGCAAGTAGAAAAGGCAAAACAGAGCAGAAGAGGGAAAAACAGAGGGCAAAAAAATTAGCAGAAAGGCCAAACAGAGGGCAGAAAAGAAAAAAGGCACAATAGAGGGCAGAAAACCGAGCAGAAAAAGGCAAAACAGAGGACAGAAAAATAATCAGAAAAGGCAAAACCTAACAGAAGAAGGCAAAACAGAGGGCCGGGAAACAAGCACAAAAGGCAAAGCAGAAAAAACACAAAACAGAGGGCAGAAAAACAAGCAGAAAAAGGCAAAAAAGAGGGCAGAAAAATTAGCAGAAAAGACAAAACTGAACAAGAAACTGGCAGAGGAGGCCCAAACAGAGGGCAGCAGATAGGCAGCAGTGGGTAGCGGATTTCAGGCAAGCTGGACAGTATAGGAACTTTCTGGCCAGACCTCTTCATCCTTTGATCTGCTGTTGAGTCATTCACATTTTATTTCAGCCCACTACAGCATACAGCATGAGGCAATGGGTCAGGCAACTTCAGCCATTGGCTCATCTGCACTGTGAATAACAGTGTTCTGCTCTTTATAAGGAAATACCCACATGCAAAGTAGTTTCAGTCAGTACCAGAAAATAGTATGGAAATGCATGCTTTTTGAGACCAAAAACTATTTTTGCTTTTTTCCAGTGCTTTTTAAAAAAAATATTGTCAAGTGCCTGGAAGCTCACACAACAATGTTTTCTAAAAACCTGGTAAAACTAAACAAGAATTATAAAATTGCTGGCAACGCTAGACAGATTGGTTTTCCCAATGCTTGTATCTTCTGTTTTTCATTCATCCTGTTCAGTAAACGATGACTGAAGTAAAAGGGCCAGTCCTCATGGGAGGTTACAAATGAAGTCAAGGCGGTACTAAGGAGGGACTAACAAGCCTATTAACGAATCAGAAGCCAGCATTTAGGAAGGACAATGGCACAAGCCAATGACAAATATGGGCGGAGAGTGGGGGGGCTTCCATTCCATACTCCAATACGCATACCGCAGAGCAACGCATGCGCTGCCCAGGCTCGACCTAAAAATCCTGTTTCGAAAGACAACGGGGAAACATGGAGGGCCCGATTCACAAAAGTAATCTGAGACAAAATCCTAACTTTACGACTTTCGGTATTCACAAAGGGCATATAGGAGTAGTAAAGTTAGTACTTTGTCTCAGTTAAACTTAAGTTTTGGTCTTAAGTTAGACTTAAGACCAAAACTTAAGTTTAACTGAGACAAAATCCTAACTTTACGACTTTCGGAATTCACAAAGGGTATTAAATGCGCTTTGTGAATACCGAAAGTCGTAAAGTTAGAATTTTGTCTCAGATTACTTTTGTGAATCGGGCCCGGAGTGTCTGCTCCCTCCAGGCTACTCACCATGATTTCCAAATGGATAGCTGCTGAACGTGAGTAGCAATTACGTTCATAAATCATTCTAAATACCATTGCAAATCTCAACTAGGAACGAATGCCCCTTTGATGACCCCTACTATGTGCGTTTTGAGTGAGTCAATAAACCCATTTTGTATTCAGAAAGGCTTTACCAAATTGCAAGATGGGTTTAGTGCATGTGAAAAAGAGGTTTCCCAGTTGCAAACCCTGTGGGCCTTGTTCACAAAGGTAAACTAACACTTTTGGTGTAAGTTTACTATTATTTTGCTACGGATAAACTACAAGTGTAGTTTTATGTGTAGTATTTTTACAACTACAGAGACTGTCCAATATTTTAATGTGCAGAGTTCGCCACAGACGTAAAGATACTACATGTAAAACTACACTCTTAGTTTGTGAGTAGTAAAAAAAATAGTAAACTTACACTAAAAGTGTAAGTTTGCCTTTGTGAAAAAGGCCTTCTGACTTTGCGAATCACAGGGTATGTGAATACAAAATTCTTTAGTACATCGGGCCCTTAGTTTTGAGGTGTTTGAACTATTAGTGTTCAGAGTGGAAGAACTACCATTCTGACTCAAATAATGGTATGTGAATGAATGTTTATTAGAGGGAATCAAAGGCAACAGTTCCTATCACTGGCACCGTTCTTGGTAACCCTCACCTAAGAGGTCAAGAAGGTCTCCAAGAAGATAGATTTCACACATTCCCTTTCCCTAAGAACTTAGGACCAACTTGGTGGCTGTTGATGAATGACGGGTGGGTTGAGGGCTTAAACTTCTTATGTCATTGGGGAGCAACATTATTATTGATGTCACTTACGATACGCCTGGCCTTTTGGTAAATCAATATCCATGCATGCCTGCTGAGACTGTTAACATGTGTGATGTGGCTTAGGACTCCTAACCTCTAGTTACTGATCTGTCACCCTGAAGTCATTTCACATAATTCACCAAATAAGTCTAACAACAATTAATTGAGAATACTGATGATCCGAGACCTACAAGAACATACGACTCCACAAATTCCCGGCACATACAGGTACCATTGAGAAGATTTGCAGTGTCTATAAATGAGATTTTCTGATGGTGCCTCTAATATATATTGAAATGGAAAATATGAAGCATATATTGGTCTGAATTCAGTTAAGAAGCATACCTTACAGGCAACGCACATGCGCGCACACACACACACACTTGAACATATATGCAGGTGCACACACACACGAACAAATACACATCTTCCAATAAATAGAATTACTTTTTATATTTTGAATCTCTGCAAAATGTCCTAAAGGGAGAGTAATCCTGTCTTTATGAGTTGATGTAAACGTCGCAGTCTCTGAAATCAAAGTACATAAATACGACTTTTTAAGTTCCTTGTTTAAATGTCAAATATTCTTCTGATCTATAGAGAGAGCTATTAAGAAAATGGCATGAAAAACGTTCTTGTCCCCCGTAGCCTTATAGCTTATGCTAGAATGTCTAAAAGAGACCTTGTCGTCTGAAGTAATTTAGTATAACCCGAGCTCAGACTCCTGTAAAGTTCGGACACTGACGCCGTGCGCTCTCTGAATCTGATTTATAAATGTCTCTGATGCACACTCGAGGGTTAGGGGGAAGAGTTCTTTTTCAGAGGCGAGAAGAGTGTTAGCCTTCGGTTGACACCAACAGTGGGCCTCAGTGTGAAGGAGCTTTCATGCACTCATCCCTTCAGGCCTTCTCCTGAGAGGCCTTGGATAGGAGTGGTGCTGTATATCTCTTTGTGTTCAGCTCACTCACTCGTGCCTTGAGGAGGCCGCGGCCGACATAATAAGCTGTTACACGAGCTTACTGCCGGAGGGAGCGCGCTCTTTCAAGCTTTTGACACGCTAACCACATACATTAACAACAGAGCCCCCAGTGAAACAAAGGGCGGACAACACAAAGCGGTGATTATCTCTTTTCTTGATTGATATATGTCTACTGACAGGAAAATTCACTTAAAATCAGTTTGCATCAGCAAGCCAATGCAATGAGCTTCATTTGTGAAGCAGACGTCATTTTCTACAAAACATGAGCTGTACCATGACTATTCACTTTGGTCTTTAGGAGAATGAAGATAGTTTATTTTCTGCTTTGCAAAAGGTTTCATCAGAATAAACCACTTTGTTGATAACCATGAATAAAAAAGCTAATGTGCGTACAACTGCGCCTAACTAGATAGACCTAATTTTCAAAGCAACAAACAGTGAAGAGTGCATGAAAAACTAAGCGCCTCATTTATGAAAAGTGACGCATCACTGGGCAAAAATAGCGATGCGTCACTTTTCGTAGCGCATCCTTACGACACCATGGATGTGCCGTATTGTAAATGGTGCAAGGATTTACAGATATGTCAGGAATTCTGACATATCTGGTGGTGAAAAATGCCACATTGCTTGAGTGTGTAGGAAAACGTACGCAACTCCAGCAATGTGTCATAACCCGTGGGCGAGTCACATGCTTGAAGCAGGCGTAAGGATTTTGACGCAGTATAGTCATAGAAGTGGCATAGTGAAATCTCATAATTTTCACTGCGCCACTTTTACGAGGTTTTTTTACGGGGCAACGCCCACCCTGCATACATTCTACCGCAGGCCTTTGCAAGTGATGCATCTGCCTAGATGCCTCACTTTGTCCCAAGCCCTTCAAAAATAAGGGCCTAAATCGGGGGAGTGTTTGTTTAAATTTGAAATATTTTGCCCTTAGGAGGTCAAACTCAAAGTACAGCCAACACACAAACTTAGGCCCTCATTACTAGTGCCTGGTTATTGCAATATGTGTGAAATCACCCAATCCCCAGCCCTTGAATAGCATTTGCTTCTACATAATAGTGTGCAATCCAGTCATTTTAGGCCATAAACATAAATCTTTGGCCAACTCGACATTCGTGAATCTGGTATTGTTGCATCAGTTAAGATTGCAGTCTAGGGCCTCATTACAAGCGGCCCTATAATTGGTGCGACATTCATTAAAACTGATAAAATCGGACTCCACCTAGTCGGAATTTCTCCATGCAGATTTTTGAGCTTATCACACCAAAATCTGCATGCTCCGATACATATCAAGCGTTTTCCCAGCAATGAATAGCAGCAAGTTTGACCTGACAATATTTTACCAAAACTCATATTGCGATATGTGAGGCAAAATGAAACACAGGGTGTGGTTAGCATTGTGAGTTTGTGTAAGCCCACAAACGCCAGTATGTGAGCATTCAGAAAATTCTCCAACATTTTCCCAGCCCAGAAAGAGTTGAAAATGAACACAAGGGCTGAAGTGTTTTTTTTCAGGGTGTGAAGGGGAATGGAACACGCCCATACTTGATAGAGGTGGAGCACAGGTGTGGAAAAAAAACTCAGTTGCACAGCAGCTTAGTCTTTGTCCAGTGCATAATTTTACTAGATACACAATTCTGCATCCTGTCTCAAAAAGTGACATGTAATACCCAGCTGTACAGATGGACTCTTATGAATGGTGTGGCTCTCTAGGTGTATTACTGGAATGTTTTGAGAATTGGCAAAAGTCATAAATCTACATGTGTGCATAGGAGTACATTTCCAGGTGTAATCTTATGAAGAAGGCTCCAAATTTCCATAACAAGAATTTCTCATGTTGAATTCAAACACATACTTGTATATGTTTTTAAAATGTGTGAATTTAAGTAGAATTGAAGTTCTGCTCTTGTACCGGTGTCTCTGACAACTGTATATATTACAGTAAATCATGTGATGTTTTCACCTAACATTTTTCAATATTCTTACATTTTCACAGGAAGAAGCTCTGAACATGATTAATTATCACTGTTTAACAAAATTATTAAATGCAGTTCAAGTAGGTGAATCTTGCAACAGTAGATATAAGTTCTTGCGAACAGAAGGCTACTCAGTTGCCCATATTGTGCTTTGTAAATATATGAAGAGGGACTAACCTATCTTTCCACAATTGAAACAAAGCTACTCTATATCAATAGAAATTAATTTGGATGTGTGTTGCACAGTAAAAAAATAACTCCTCTTGTGATTGAGCACATATATTTTTCTATTTTCATGTAAGCATAAAACAACTGTACTTTATGGAAATATATCTCTATGAATACCTAGACATAGATAATCCTACAATTCCCCAACCTTCCCAACCTTCAGTTTACTGATTCACTCTGTCCATTTGTTCATATTGTGCCGTTTTTGAGGCAAATTCACAAAATCTTGATTTCAGTAAATAAGCACTCTTTTCAGACTTACCTGGAAATGTGTGGATATTCTTCCTCTGACAAGTGAAGAAAAGAATATATTTTACACTGACCATATAATTATTAGAATGCGAATGCACCTGGTAGACCAATGTAGAGATGACAAATTATTTGATTATCCCTTAATGATTAGACACTTCTCTTTTGCTTGTCTCCATATTTTGTCCTCTCTCTAGGTCAAGTTTGATGCTAAACGGGAGGAACACCACCTTTATATGTTCTCCACATTCAACTATCTGTCAGAGACAGACTTTGATAAATGCTTTTGATCACTCTTGCACAGCGTCAGACCACTTTTCATTTGTATATTGAAGCGACCTGAGCTCTCAGCAATGTCCTTAAATAAAGTGACTCACTCCACAATGTCATTTCAGACAGCAGAATTGACATTCGAGTTGTACAAAGGTGCACCATAAGTATGGAGCAATAGTGAATGGACAAATTGAATTTCTAGTTCTGGCAACAGACATCTTTAGTTGCCATCAAATCCTCAAAGATATAGGACAAGAAGTAGTGAGAGAGAGAGCGAGAGAGAAAGACGATTTTGGGTCAGCCTCTCAGCCATTGGCTTTCATGTGTTTTTCATGGTTTGCGATTGCTTAAATGAATTGTCTGTCAAGGCTGTGCCATTTTATGGCTCGTTACATTGCCTATTTTGTTCCCTTTTGGTTTTGGTTATTGGGTATCAAGTAGTCCGCTTGTTAGAGTGCAGGTGCAGCAATTGGTGTACCTTGTATTTAATAGCCAGTGTGCATTCTTTGATGTATGTACTTTGCAAGTATGAAGACATTTAATTCCTGATTTATGGCTTTTTAGTTTAGGAAGTATCCTAGCCTCTCATAAAGATATAGTGCTATTTATAATCACACTTGCACGCTCATTTGTTTTACTTCCCTGTCATCATAAAATGTTTTTGCCATTTTTGTTCACGAAGTATAGCCGTGTGTGCATATATAGTTTCCTAAAGATGCAACAAAGCAACGGACCATTTCTCAAATGTGTCTACTATGGAATAATTTAGCTGTGTATGCCGTTTAAGTTCACCACTTCGCTGATTCCTAATTGGTCAACGCATGCCGATTTTATTTTGTATTTATCCTTTTCTCACTTCTGTTGAGCATAGACTAAGTACTGATTGTTTCTTTTTGATTAGTATCCTTCCGCTGATCGCCCTGGGATTAAGGTACTTTTCTTCTTCTGTCGTCATCCTTGTTGGTGCTTGCTCAGCTGTTCTCCCCTTCAAAGTAAGTATGTATACCACTAGACTATCATTACCACACTACCACCAGCCTACCCACCACCCTACCCCACCACACTACCCTACTACCACCACACACCCACCTACCATAACAACTGCTACCCTAACCTCCAACACCCCTTTAGCCACTGCCAGCCTAACCTAATCACCCTCACATTACCCAAACTATCACCACCAACCTAACTACCTCCACTCCAACCACCACATCACCCTAGCCAACATCACCACCATGACCACACTCACCATCACCACCCCATGACCGCACTGTTGTAACACCACCCTAACCACCGCCACTCTACCACCACCACCACCAATGTTCCTTCACCACACCACCACCATCCTTACCACCACCAAACCACCAACCTACCAACCACCACCATAACTGCCACAACTCTAAACACCACCAACCTACCCACCATCCTACCCTAATCACCACTACCATCCTCCTAACCACGGTCAACACTGTAACCTCCACCCTAAACACCACCAATATAGCCACCACCATTCTACTAACACCACCACTGCCCGATCCTAACAACCACCACAACCATCCAACCCTAACCACCACCATCCTAACCATAACCAGCCCAACCACCACACTGACTACCACTGCCCTAACTACCACCATCATAACCACCACCGCCGTAACCACCACCTTCACCACCACCCACACCGTAACCACTACCACCACCTCCACACCCTAACCACCACCAACCTAACCACCATCCTAACTACCCTAACCACCACTAACCTAACCATCACCTTATGCAAAATCATCACTGTAACACCACTACCACCACTCTACCACCACTACTACTACCCTACCACCACCATCCTATAACCACCATTACCCTTACCTCCACCACCAGCCTCACCACCACCCTAACCACCACCTCCTTCACCACCATACCTACAATCACCACCCTAACCACCATCACCCAATTCTAGCCGCTACCTACCACCCTACCCTACCCTAACCACCACCACTGCAACCCTAACCACCATCACCCTAACTACTACCACCCTAACCACTACCACCTCCTTCACCCTAACCACCACCAACACCCTACTCACCACTAGCACCTTAACAACTACCACCACCCTAAATAATCCTACACTAACGACCATAACCATCACCAGCATATCACCACCCTATCACCACAACCTCCACCACCTAATCACCCTACACCCCCTCACCAGTACCCTAACTACCACCCCCACCTTATTCATAACTACCACCAACCTAACCACCACAACTATCCTACCCTAACCACTAACAACTATCCTAAACTAACCACCACCCTACTGATTAAGCAGGATTTCGCAAAAAGAAACCTCCTCGGATTAACACCCCCATAAAATTTATTAACAGTGTTTAGTGTAATCTAATACTCAAATCACATGAACACGTGGGAAAACACTTTGCACATGCAGGCACTAAAGTGAACTAAAATGCATGTAAGAACTAGGCTGCACTTTACATTGCGCCTCTAAAGAAACAAAACTAATGCATGTTTAGAACGCATCTCGCATTCGCATCTTGCATTTTGCTTTAAACGATTATAAATAATGCCGCTTTGCATGAAGCTTAAGTTAAGAAACCATTAACAAGGGATAGTGCAAAGGTGGGTGGCAAACAGTGAAAGGTGCATTTCCATGTAATTAATGAATGCATATGTTCTATTTGCCATAGTGAGTCAAATGGGCCTGAAATCTCTTAAATTGTCCAGATAGATGAGGGGCTGGAGAAAGAATAAAATGACAAGCAGACCGAAGTGCTGAGCGCTGCAGAGAAAATATAAAGGTTCAAGGCTATGCAGCACAGAGAACATTGTATGACTGCCAAACGGATGAGCCTAACCGTGGGATTCAAGACTTCTTCTGCGGAACGTGAATGAAAAAAATACATGAGAAAATGGAGAAATGTTTCAATGTCGGAATAACTGAACGAGTCATATAGGAAAGGATATAGAACAATAAGTACAAAGAAATTATGAATGGGAACCTGGTGGTGTGACAGATCACCTCCCAAATTGACCAATGAACTGTCGAGTTTCATAAATTGTTTCAACTAATGTGGGTTGGACATGTAGGTTTTAGGGTATAACTGGGGTGCCTTTAGGGGTGTGGTTTGGGATGCCTTAACCTGAGCTCTGATCGAGTGCAGAGGAGAGAGGGGTGATGCGTCGCTGTCCGTCGGTTTGCAGAGAGGCCTATCTGTTCCTGACCCTGTCCTGTCCCGTTCCTGAAATCTTTGTCTCTTGACTCTATCTCAGGAGACCCCCACTACTCCCTTGGCCAGGGGGGTGGTATTTCACTGAAATTCCTTTGGGTTTGTATTACCTTGCTGACTCGTACTTTGCATGGTTTATTTGCAAACTATTTTTGTCTCTGAAACTTATGTCTCTTCATCTATCCACTCCGTCATATGTATATTGTTTCGCATTATTTTGCTGAAACTTATGTCTCTTCATCTATCCACTCCGTCACATGTATATTGTTTCGCATTATTTTGCTGAAACTTATGTCTCTTCATCTATCCACTCCCTCATATGCATATTGTTAATTGTTGATGAGGTCTGACACTGTTTACATTGCTTTTTGACTTTCTCTCCCTTATGTGAGATTCTTTGTTTGCATTGTGATCTGTATACGATTGAGCATTAATGATTTATTTGAGATAAACTTTATAAACTTTACAGAGAGTCTGTGATCATTTAGCTGATTAGATAGTCAGTTAGTTCTAATTATTACCATCAACTACTCAACTAATTGGTCCATCGACCAAGAGGAAAGAGAGTTGATATACAGGTCTAGTTATGTATTTAGAATTTTAAACATGAATCTGTGACGGAAACATTTTTCACGTCATTAAAACTTGACCCCCAGCCCATCAGGGATTTGGGTGAATGTGTATGGGCCATTGTATGAAATATTGATGAGTATTGATCCCTGATTAAATGTCGCGCTGGATCAGTTTGCTGGTAGCAGAAGACGGTTTAATTATTGATTAGTTTGGTAATAATTATTGATTATATGTTTTTAACCTGAAAAGTTAGTGTCCTGTTCTATGTTGTCTAGAAGTACAGGTACAAAGTTACCTGAGGAAACCCGGAAATGAGTATTTAGCCTGAAGTAGGCAGAAGAAGAGTGTGGATAAAGAAATCACACTGCAGAAGTACTTTGTCTGTTGTTATAATACTGTACGGCAGAAGGCTGTAGGTATTATATTTAGGGACAATTTGGTATGTGAGTAGAGTGTCTGAAATAGCAAAGGGTCCACTTCCGAAACTCTGGCCTTATCCCCAGAGGAGTACCAAGACCTCTTTTTACACTAAAAAGTCCTCTTGCGAAACTTTGGCCTTATCCCTAGAGGAGTACTAAGTCCACTTTTAGCTTGTTTGGGTGTAAAATACTGCTGGTCATTATTTTACTTGAAGTAAAAGATTTTCTCATTTGAAGTGAAGAACTATCTCTTTATTTAGAGGAACAGACAAGGTAGCATTGTTTTATGTTGTTACTAACAAAAATTCTGATTAAGAAGAGTTAGAAATACATTGGCGTATTGTTTTGTAAAGGCCGGGTCAGTAGAAGGAGTAATACTGACATCACAAAAAGGCCACGCTGGCATTGGTCAGACAGCGAGCGTGAAGTAAGCTCTGATTGGACGGTTGGTGTGAGCCGCGCTGGTACTGGTTGAAATAGCAGATACGTAGAGAGCCGTGATTGGACGGTTGGTGTGATTCGCGCGGATATTGGGCGAGAACTGACAAATAGAAAAGGCAGAATACGAAAAAATGTTTTCTTGTGTGTTTCGTTGAGGTACATTAGCACAGAAAGTCAGAAAAATGAAGTTGTTAAAGAAAATAAAGAATTTCTTTAAAAAAAGATAAACCAATAGTGGGGGCGTGGCCAAGCTGCCGACCAACATGGCCGCGCGGCATTGAAGCTCCGCCAGCCGTCTTCAGTCCAGCAGTGATATCCCCCATAAAAGCAGCGCATACGCCCTACAGCATGGCACCGGTGGACTGCGGACATCGAGGCGAACACTCTGATGCGACCAGACCGTGCCCAGATGGCGTCTGAACAGGTCTCCCAATGATCGAAGGCCTACGGGGAGGAGTGAATCTCGGCCGGCGCCGCTCCCTCTAACAGCGCGGCACGCCTGGGACATGGACACGAGCCAAGGCAGTCTCCCGACCTGAGAGGACGATGGGGGCTGGGGTGAGTCCACCGGGCGCGGGTTGCATTCTGCGCTCTCCCCCCCCGGCTCACGCCCCAACACTGCCGGTTCGTGGCCCATTTGGCCACGCCAGACCTGCACCACTCGACCCTCCCCCCCATAGGCCCCGCGGGGACAGGGCCCGCGTTGGGCCCGGGAGGCGATCACTCACTCTCTGGAGGGAGCGGATGGGGGGTTCCAGGGGCTGAGCCATTGTACCCGGCGCCCGGTGGCTCCTCTGCAGAAACGAGCACCCAGCCGGCCCGCAGCCCAGGAACACAGCGCCTTGCCTGCTATTCTGCCTCATCAACTCGCAGAGCCACAGCAGACCACCTTTTGGGACTGAATCACCGCCTCACTGCCGGCGCCCCATCCTTAGTTTCTACAGTACATTGCCTCATGCAGGGAGGAGCCCTAATTCATCCAAACGCTCCCTCCGGGGCCTGAACAGTACTTGTGCACCCAGCGCCTGGCTCACTTCTTGAGGTTCCTCCCCCCCCCTGTCGGGCTGCTCGGGGTAGCAGCTCACCGGCTTCACCAACGTCTGGGGGTTTTACACGTGCTCCTCCGCCTGCATTCCTCACCAAATTGCCAACTCTTCTGCCTGGCCTTCTCCTTGCCAGCGGCGCGTCCATGCCACTATTGCCTCTCCCGAAGCTTGGTCCCACAGCGGCATGGGCCGCAAAGACCCTAAACAAAGGACCCTCCCATTTGTAAAGGTCGCGGAGCAACATCGTGACGACAGTCCCACCATGGCGGAGAGCTGCCACGGTGCAGATAGTGCAGATGACCCCATTGCCCAGACCTCAACGCTGCTTCAGGAGATGAGGGCGGGTTTTCGCGCCCTGGATGGGCGCTTTGACCCGTTGGACAAGAGCCTGGAAGACATGGGGGCCAAAATCCAAACACACGACAGGCGCCTGGATGTTGCTGAGGCGCGTATATCCAACATTGAAGACGGAACGGCGCAATCCCTCAAGAGGTTAGAGCGCGTGGAGCGCATCCTTAAAGACGTGGCGATCAAAAACGAAGACCTTAAAGCACGCAGTTGGTGCAACAACATCGGCATTTTAGGGGTGCCGGGGACCACTGCAACGGGCCGCCTGAACCTCTTTGTAGAGACCTTGCTTGCGGACATGTTTGGGAGGGAGTCCTTCACCCCAGGTTTCATGGTGGAGCGCGCACATTGCACTCTGGGCCCCCGGCCCAATCCGGGCCTCCCCCCAAGACCTATCATCGCCCGCATTATGAACTTTCACGACCGTGATACAGCGTTGTGCCTCGCCAGAGAAAGAGGGGATACTGTATGGCAAGGCTCCAAAATAGCGCTCTATCCAGATTTCACGCTCATGGTGCAAGAAGCCCGCCGCAAATACAATGGGGTCAAGGCCACCCTCAGCAATTTGGGACTGAAATATGGTATGCTTTACCCGGCCAGGCTGCGAGTCGATATCAACGGCCGGTCACGCATTTTTGACACCCCGACGGAGGCGCAGGAATTCTGCCACACATACAAACAGAACAACAACCAGGCGATTGCGGACGAGACCAGATCCTCTCCCCAGGGCAGTGGCTCCAATGCGAGCATGGAACTGTTCTCAAGTGTGGGCACTGGCTGACTGTCCCATCCTGCACGGCGACACGATGATGACATAACTAGCTTGGGATATTAACGTTCATTACTTCATAATGTTTCTAATGGCTGAACGACTGACGTGGCGTTGCCACCCCTCATGGTGTACACCTTTGGTTTGTTTTTAGGGATACGGATGTACCGAGTTAGGGTTCTTTCATTCCAGCTTAAAGTCTATTGGTATATCATGCTTCTTGGTCCGATTTGGGTCTTGCTTCGCTTCCTTCAAGATGAGGCTGGGTGGGGGGGAAAGCTTTTTTTCTGCAGAAATTTGGACTTAGTTACTTTCAGGCTCACGGTCCTCTTAAATGTTTATCAACGATTGCCTTTGTTGGTTGTTTGTCAAGACTTTTAGATGGCGCAGTTAGGTAATGTTTATGGTCCCTCAGGCTTATCCCTGTTATCCTGGAATGTCCGAGGCTTGAATGACAACCGTAAGAAACGGCAGATTGTTCATTATTTATTCCGTCATAATGTCGATGTTGCTTTTTTACAGGAAACACACCTGCCCAAAACTGACCCCGCACGATTCGCCTCCAGTTGGGGCGCACATAGATTTTTTTCCAACTTCAGTAGCTATTCCCGGGGTACAGCTATTATTATACATAAAAGGGTGCCCTTCAGTCTACATTCCATCATCGGGGATGATGAAGGTAGATTTACAATAGTCACAGGCCTATTAATGGGCCACAGCGTCACCCTGGTATGCGTCTATGCTCCGAACACTGACTCCCCGGAATTCTTCTGTTCTCTACAGGCCCAACTCGCTAAGTTAGACTCTACCCTGTTACTGATGGGAGGTGATCTCAACTTACTTCTCAACCTCGCTTTAGACAGCACCGCCAGCTCCCCTGGCACTAAGCCACGCGCACGCAGAGCCGTATCAGAACTTTGCGAACAATTATCGCTTTGCGACATATGGCGCACGCGCAACCCTTCCAGCACCGAATATACACATTACTCCAGTTACCACAACACCTGGACCAGGATAGATTATTGGATGCTCTCCCCTGGCATCACTTGCTGGTACCAATCAATCACTACACTTCCGAGAACATATTCAGATCACTCCCCGGTGAAACTTCTTCTTAAAGTGCCCAGACCCGATGGTTACGAACGACAATGGCGCTTTCCCAGTCAGGCCCTTAACGATGACCTCTTTCACTCGGAGGTACACGAGGCTATTGAAGAATATTTTACCATCAATACGGGCTCGGTAGACTCTTGGGCAGTTTTGTGGGAAGGTTTTAAGGCTTACATTAGGGGTGTCTGCATCGCTAAGCACGCCGGGGTCCTAAAGGCTCTCCGTTCCACACTCTCTCGCCTTGAGCGTGACTTAAAGGATGTAGATAGCGACACAACTACCAGCCTCAGCACAGAGTTGACAAATCGCCGACTCGCCCTCATCGCCGAATACAAAGAGACTGCTGACCGGGAAATACTGTTTCTAGGCAAATATTCCACCGCACGGAGATAAGGAGAACGTCCAGGCCGAGTCCTGGCGCAGTTGCTCCGCCCCCATACAACAAAGCCTACATCACCAAGCTGACCTCCTCCACTGGTCAGACACTTACATCCACCTCCCAGATCCGTGACGAATTCCTCGATTATTACACCTCATTATACACCTCAAGACTAGGGCAGGATCACACAGCGCAGGAAGACTACCTCTCAGAAATTGCTTTGGTATACTTAGAGAAACATGTGCAGGACTTCCTCGCTGAACCAATCTCAATTGAGGACGTCACTAACGCCATTGAGGCCATTCGTGGATCCTCGGCCCCTGGCCTGGACGGCTTCACTGGGGATTTTTACAGGACATTCAAAGAAATCCTGGCGCCTCAGCTAATTGAGGTATATGCCGAAGCACTTGAGAGGCAAATCCTACCCCCTACCTTCTGAGAGGCTGTCATTATCATCCACCCCAAACCGGGCAGGGACCCGTCCTTATGTGGGTCGTATCGCCCCCTGTCCTTATTGAATTTAGACTATAAAATCCTAGCCAAAATTCTCGCCATGCGCTTATCTCTCCTGATGGAATTCATTATTTCTCCAGCCAAATCTGGCTTTGTTCCCCATCGTTCCACCTCCCTGAATCTTAGAACGCTGTTCTAGGTGCTGCACAGGATCAACCCCGAGGTCCCAGCAGCCGCCATTTTATTAGACACGGAGAAAGCGTTCGATTCTCTCGAGTGGCCCTTTTTTGTGTTGATCATGCGCCGAATGGGGATGCCAATGGGATTCATTGCCACCACAGAATTATTGTACAGGCACCCCACAGCAAGACTCCGCCTAAACGGCACCCTCTCTCAACCCTTTTCTCTATCATGCGGCTCTCGTCAAGGCTGCCCCCTGTCCCCACTATTGTTTATACTTGCAATGGACCCCCTAATCCGGCACTTCCAGGAGAAATATTTGCAGAGGGGCCTCCAATTCAACACTGGCCCCTTGTTGGTCTCCCTCTATGCGGATGACACTATCCTTTATGCTCGGGAGCCAGGCGTTAACCTGGAACCCCTCATCAGGGAAATAACTAGATTTGGACAGCACTCTGGCCTGGGCATCAACTGGCATAAGTCAGTTATTTTTCCTTTAACCCCTAGCACACTGCGATGGGACTGTGAATTCCCCCTTGAGTGGTGCACGGACTCTGTTAAATATCTGGGCATTCATATACACCTGGACACAGCTCACATTATCTGCCTAAATTATGGTCAAGCTATCAACGCCCTGGAGGCGCAGGTGGAGCGATGGTTGCGTTTACCGCTCTCGATCGCTGGTAGAGTGGCTCTCATCAAGATGGTCGTGCTCCCTAAATTTTTATACCTCTTCAACAACATCCCCATTCCCCTCCCCAACAGCTTTTTCATCACATTGCGCTTGCATCTTATAAAACTGGTCTGGGGAGGTAAACAGCCTCGGGTGCGCTGGCAGATTCTGGCCCTTCCGTATGAGAGAGGGGGGTTTGGGGTGCCTGATCTTCAGTTGTATTATTTAGTGACCCAATGTAGTTACGCCTACGCTTGGTTCCACCCCGACGCTAGGATCCCATATCTCCGCCCTGAGGCAGATTTGGTACTGCCTGACCCGCTCTCAACGGTATTACCCAGAGGCATACCCAGAGACCCCAATGGCATACAAACGGTTTCCACCACCAGCTGGGCATGGGAGAAGCTGAAGCGGATCACCGGCACATCTACGCTTTACTCCTCGGCGCTGCCGCTTCCCAATGCCCGCTGGCTACCGATCACGGGAGAGAGACTGGTGCAGCGCACCTTGGCAAAATTTTCCATCACCAAACTGGGGGACTTATACCCCGGTGGACACGCCTTTTCTGTTGTAGACGAAGATCGCTTCCATGATGCCACCTTCATGGATCGCTTTGTTCTGGGGCGAGTCCTCTCTGCGCTTCGGGCATCTCTGCCTGGCTTTCCCATTGAACCAGATTCGTTTACCCCTTTGTCCACAATTATCGAGAGCCCAGGAGGGGTACATCTTATATCCAAATTGTACATGGCCTCCTCCGTGATCATTCCAGTAAAGGATGACAAAATTCGCAAAGACTGGGAGGCTGATCTAGGTCACCAAATCACAGATGACCAATGGGCCAAATGCTGCACGGTAACAAGGGAAGTCTCTTTGAATAGCCGGCACAAGCTGCTACATTTTAAGTTTCTGCATAGAATGTACATTACCCCGGCCAGATCCCATAGACTTGACCCTTCCAGACCGCATAATTGCCATAAATGCAAAGCTCCTTACGCGGACTTTGCCCACCTTTCGTGGACATGTCCCAAACTACTACCATTCTGGGAGGTGGTGCACAAAACACTGGGAGACATGATTGAGCTTACCCTCATCCCCACTCCTGAGATTGCATTATTGGGCTATGTAGCGAACTTCCCCAAGTGCACACGTAGGTTCGCTGCTCTTAGTTTTCTGCTCGCTAAAAGAGAAATTGCATTACATTGGGGCCGAAAAACAGTCCCCACCCTACAGGGATGGCTTCACAGCCTAGCCTTCTGCAACACCAATAGTGAACTCTACTCCACCACATTGCCTCAATCTTCCCGGCCCAAAGACATTTGGGGGCCTTTCAGGGCTTACACACAAGCTAGCCGCCCGACTGCCGACTCTCAAGTTGAGCAGGGCATTGTCCCGACCGGTGTGGGATAATTACTCTTCACACCACACTCACCTATTTCACAACCACCTACAGGAGGTCACTCGAGAACTGCCTTCCTGAATGCATGTATGTGTCTAGATTGGATCGGCTGGCGGGAGAGATACGCGGCGGGCAGTTAGGGACAACCTATGTATGGAGCATACATGCCATCTGAACTACACCTGCATACCTTAACGCTATTTCTTGTTTATAGAGATCTTGACGTTACGGCCTCATCGGCCTTGTACCTTTGTATTACTATGCCAATGTAACAATGACAGTGAGCACTCGTGTTTGTATTGCAAAATTGTAATGAAACAGTAAATAAAGTTTAAAAAAAAAAGATAAACCAATAGTGACTAGAGAAGGAGTTCTTGTTCCACCTCAAGGAACGCCAGCTGCTTATATGATGTTGGAGCGAGGATACCATGCGTGTACTTGGTTAGAGAATTGGGTGGAATACACAAAGGATGATGGTGTTATAGCTTTTCCACAGCATGGTTCGTTTAATATGAGGATTTTGCAGAATTTGAGAAATCGAATGAGTTTGCTAGAGCCAAATCCCAGACCTATGCAGTATGAAGCATTAGAGGAATGGGAAGTAGAAGCATACGAAAGAGAGAGATATTGAGGTGGTAGGAGATACAGAAATATAGTGCCTAGATACCTTTCTGAGAGAAGAGAGGATACAATGAAACGATGGAGGAGAGCTGTGGTAACGGAGGGTTTGTACCCAGTTTTAGTTGCCGAAGACCAGACAGGAGGCAAATGTAAAGAGAAAAAGAAAAATATAGGGCCATATTATCAAGAACGGGCGATAACATTATCGCCGCTTTAGCGGCAGGAAACTGTCGCTAAAGCGGCGATAAGGGCTTGATAATATGCCCTATAGAATTCCAATTGAAGCCCAGGTTTGATGTCCTTCACACCAGAACCTGGGCTTCTATTGAATTCTATAGGGCATATTATCAAGCCTCTTATCGCCGCTTTAGCGGCAGTTTCCTGCCGCTAAAGCGGCGATAATGTTATCGCCCGTTCTTGATAATATGGCCCATAGAAACTTCAAGTTTAAGAGATGATCCAAGCGATTCAGATGATGAGTTATTAGAGGATAGTATGACCAAAAGGCCTCCGCCATACCAAGAAAATTCTGATGATTTGACTCCGAGTGCACCACAGATGGAGACTCCATTAACCCCACAAGTTAGGGAAATAGCAAGGGTAATACGAGAAAAAGAAATAGGCATATTAAATAAGGGTAAAACAGATCCAGAAAATAAATCAGTTAAGTCTAAGTGCAGAAGCATTGACGGTACCGGTAACAATTGGTCCCGTAGTTCCATTGTATGGAGAAAAACAGAATGTATCAAAAGTGCATACGTTAGCAGTTCCTAGGAGTAGCGTCAGGAGTGGAATAGTGACGGAAGCGGATGAGGGTGGGCAGGCTGACACGAATACTACCTTGTTGGATCTTCCGGTTTGTGAGATGATAACGGAAACCCCTAGAAGAAGTATGCAAATAGATCCAAGGAGAATAGGGCCAAATGTTATTTCAGCGACAGGAGGTTCAGCAGGTCCTTCACCAGAGGAATTAAATGATTGAATAAAGGGAATGGAAAAGTGAAAACCTCAACCACAGAGTATAAATGTGAGCCAATTGAAAGTAGATTTGGAAGAGATGATTATTGCACAATAAGTCCAGACAGACTAGGGACTTACCGAGATGAAGAGCTGTTGTTTTTGTGTAAAAGTATTACTTGGAGAGCGAGGAATCTTCATGAGAAAATAGCAGAGGCTGCTAGTGATTATGGAATAGATATAGAGAAGTCAAAAGTGTTGCAGAAATCGTACAGATTGGCCTTTACTGAAAAGGATTTAGAGAGTTTGAATGCATCAGGAAAAAGATTACAGATAAAAGAGTTGATGAATATTTTGAAAAAATGGGGAGATGTTGAAAGATGGAAAGGTAGATGGACGAAAAAGAAAGAAGAGGCAGCTAGAAAGGGAGCATCAATGTTTCCGTTAAAAGAGGCAGAACAAGTTGAAAGGGCGTGTCCGATGAGAGAAGTTCCAGGTGGTGGATATGTACACGTCCCTTGGACAAGGCAGGATTTATTGTCTTTCACGAATGAATTTTTCAGGTTAAGGGAGAAACCGGTTGAGTGGTATTAACAGGTAGAGAGGTTTGTGAAAGTTTTAAAGGTTTTGTTAAAAGATTTAGATGGTTTGTTTGAGATTGTCGTTCCAGCTGATTTGTGGACAAAATGTAGAATCACTGTCGATTGGCCAAAAGAAGAATATCCTAGAGACCCTAAAACAGGTGCACCATCTGCTGAGGTGATGAAAAAGTACAATCAGGTAATCACCTTTTTGAAAGGAAAAATTTCCCCTAAAGAAACAGATTGGGTAAAAATTGATAGAACGACCCAGGAACCAAAGGAGTCAGTGCATGCTTATTATGAAAGGTTGTTACAAGTATTTAAACAGTACAGTGGGTTTGAGAACATTGGAGACAAAGATATGGGACATTTTGTGTATCGTTTTGTGTTTGGATTGAAACCGGAAATTAGTAATATGATTCAGCAGCATTTGATTTGTTGGCAGAGCAAAACAATTGATGACATTTTGAGGTATGCAAAGTATTGTAGTGATGACATTGATTCAAGACATAAAAAATTAAAGGAGAAAATGATATGGGCACAAGTGAAGGTAGCAGAACAGCAAGAAGTAAATAATAATCCTCAAACAGGTTATCAGATGAATGGTCAGAATCAAAATGGTCAGGTACCCAGTGGAGGTAGAGGTAGAGGAAAAATGAGTAAAGAAGAGGCTAGGAAGAAATTTCCTTGTCATGCATGCAGAAAGTATGGACATTGGAAGGACGAGTGTAGATCTGCACAAAAGAATAATAGGGTAAATCAAAATTTAAATCCACAGATGCAGAATGAGGTGGGTGTAAATCAACAGCAGCAGCAGCAGGTAGTTGCTCCACAGTTACAGGTGCCACAAGCTCCTATGCCCAATAATGTGAATGCTCAAGTACAGAGGTACGGTGCGAACACTGAATTTCACGGAGGTGATCAAGTTGGTAAGAATCAAAATGTGCAAATGGTTCCGCAATACTGGTTGCAGTGCAATGAGAGTGATTCAGACTCATCTCAATGACGGTGCCTGAGGGGGGAGGAAGAGTGCGTACTTGGCGCATCTTTAGCGGTAGATCAGTCAGGTTCATTTGTTGATGGAAAAGTGGAAGGTAATGATATTACATTCCTGGTGGCCACTGGTGCTACCCGTTCTACTGTGAGAGCAGCAGAAATTCCAAACCTACCCCTCTCGGGAGAAACTATCCAAGTTGTACGAGTCTCAAATAAGCATATTAGAACACCAGTCACAAATCCAATAGAAGTTCATATTGGAAGTTTCAGAGACATGCATCATTTCGTGGTATGTGACTCAAGTCCAGTAAATCTCTTGGGAAGAGATTTATTGTGTAAAATGAATTGTACCATCTATTGTACACCAGATGGTATTGCGTTTCAGACACCTAATGAGGATGTTGAATTCAAAATGATGTTAGCGAAGCAAGGGACAAAGGTGAATGACTTGTTTTCACTTCTCACAGAAGAAAGTTTGCCCGAAGAATTAAAAGGAACAGTGAGGTCAGATGTATGGGACTTTACAGGAAAGGAGATTGGCCTAATGACAAATGTAGATGCAATTCAGGTTACAGTAAAAGAGGGTGCTGTATATCCAAACACGCCTCAGTACAAAATGAGTCCAGAAGTAATTGCAGGAGTCGCTCCTGTGATTGACCAAATTATTGAACAGGGGATTTTGAAAGAAATAATGAGTAGTCCTTGTAATTCGCCTATTATAGGAATTAAAAAGCCAAGTGGAAACTATAGAATAGTACAGGATTTAAGAAAGATTAATAAAATTGTAGTACCCTGTTGTCCAGTAGTACCAAATCCAGCAGTAATCCTTTACCAAATTCCATGCGATTCTGAATGGTACACAGTGATTGATTTGTGCCAAGCATTTTTCTCGATTCCTTTACATCCTAAAAGCCAATATCTTTTTGCATTCCGGTTCGGAGACCGTGTTTTGGCATGGTGCAGAGACCCTCAAGGGTACACAGAGAGTCCTTCAATCTTTGATCAGATTCTAAAAAGGTGTCTGGAGACCTTAGTCATGCCAGGAAATTCAGTTTTGGTTCAGTACATTGATGACCTACTTGTGGCATCAAAGACCCGAGAGGCATGTGTGACAGATCCCATTGCCTTGCTGAACCATTTGGCAGAAGGAGGACACAAAGTGTCACTAGCAAAATTACAATTTTGCAAACAGGAAGTCCAATACCTAGGACACAAAATAGAAAAGGAAGTCAGAAAGGTGACACCAGAAAGAATTAGTGTGATTAAACAAATGAGCCCACCTACCACTCAGAAAGAAGTCCGAATGTTTTTGGGAATGGTTGGATACTGTAGGCAGTGGATCAGTGGTTTCTCACTGATTGCAAAACCTCTACAGAGGTTGACACGAAAAGATGTGAAAGATCCAATTGTGTTGGATGATGATAGTATGGAAGCTTTTACTAAACTGCGAAACAGTCTTTGTCGAGCACCTGCATTGGGAATGCCAGATTATGCAAAAGATTTTGCATTGTACTGTTGCGAAAGAGATGGGTGTGCACTTTCAGTTTTAACTCAAAAACATGGATTGGCACGGAGTCCAGGAGCATATTTTTCTGCTACTTTGGATTCAGTAGCTGTAGTTTTGCCAGGCTGTTTAAAAGCAGTAGCTGCTACTTGTGTGAGTTTGGAACAAGTGAAGCAATTGTGATGGGACATCCAATCAAGGTGTATGTGCCTCATTCAGTTGAGATTCTTTTGACACGCACCAGGACGCAGTACATGACCTCTAGTCGGCTGACTAAGTACGAAAGAGTGATCTTGGGTGCTGAAAATGTGACCGTGGTAAGGTGCACTACAGTAAATCCGGCAACTCTGTTGCCGAATTCATATTGTGAGGAAGTGAGAGAAGAGGCAGCTCATGATTGTTTAGACGTGACAGAGTTGTGCACAAAACCCAGGCCCGATATTGAGGACGTCCCATTAGGGGAATCAGACTGTGAGATGTTTGTTGACGGATCATGTTTAAGAAATGAAAAAGGAGAATTATGTTCTGCCTATGCTGTTTGCACCATAGCGGGAGTTTTAGAAGCATCCTGTCTAAAAGGGGTAAACTCTGCTCAAATTTCTGAATTGATAGTTGCCAAAAGCCTGAGGGTAACCATATTTACTGATAGCCAATATGGATTCGAGGTTGTCCATGATTTTGGGCAGCTATGGATGCAAAGGGGATTTCTGACTTCTTCAGGTTCCCCTATAAGTCACAGCAAAACTGTAAAAGATCTATTGGATGCTTTACAATTACCCAAAAGAATTGCAGTGGTCAAATGTTCCGCACATAATTCAGGAGATGACTATGTGACGAGGGGCAACAGATACGCAGATCAAGTAGCACGTTTCTGTGCGCAAAATTTAATTGCCCTAAACAGAGGGATTGAAATGGAAAATACTAATTGCCATCTTATGTTTTCTTCTTCTTTTGAAACTTGGGATGAGATTAGGCAGTTGCAGGAAGAGGCAAGTGATGAAGAAAAAGAAATCTGGATAAATTCAGGCTGCAGAAAGAGAACTGAGGACGAAGTATGGGTGTATATAGACGAAAGACCAGTCACGCCGGATAGTTTACTATCCCATATGGCAAGGATATATCATGGAATTGCACATGTTGGAAGAGATGCAATGATCAGGCTCTTCAAGCCATCATGGTATAACCCAAAGTTCAGGGTCATTGCAGAGAGTCTCTGCCAGAGGTGTGTCACCTGCCAACAGCAGAATCCAGGCAGGAAGACAGTTGTTAGTTGGGGACGAATTGGAAAAGCAGCAGGTCCCTTCACCCGACTTCAGTTGGACTTCATTGAGCTTCCCCCATGCAATGGGCTGAAATATGTGTTGGTTGTTGTCTGCTTGTTTTCTCACTGGGTGGAAGCCTAAGCAACGAGAAGGAATGACAGCTTAACTATCGCAAAGCTGCTTCTAAGAGAACTGATTCCTAGATATGGATTACCAGTCACTTTGGAAACAGATAGAGGAACCCATTTTAATAACGAGATAATTCGGATGATTTGTGCAGCATTACAGATTGAGCAGAAGCTGCATTGTGCCTATCAACCCGAAGCATCTGGAGTGGTTGAACAGATAAACGGCACTATAAAATCTAGATTAGGAAAGGTGTGTGCACCCACAACACTGAAATGGCCTGATGCTTTACCCCTTGTATTGATGAGTCTTAGAAGCATTCCTGACAAAAAGACGGGTTTGAGTACACATGAAGTCCTGATGGGAAGGGCAATAAGACAAGCATTTATACCAGCGAACAAACTGATGAATACATCTGATTATCTAGTGCTTGATTATTGCAGAGGATTGGCTGATCTGGTGCGTTCTGTGTCTCGCCAGGTTGGAGAAGATGCCACTACAACACAGCCGAATCAAGCTCATGATCTGAGTCCTGGTGAGTGGGTTCTTGTCAAGAAACACGTGAGAAATCGTGTTTAGAACCCAGGGGGAACTGACCCTACCAGGTGATTTTGGTGATGACAACAGCAGTGAAGTGTGGTGGTTTGCCAAATTGGATCCATGCCAGCCATACCAGACGAGTCCCAAGTCCACTTGAAAGACAAAAAGAGCAGCAACTGGTAAACAAAAACCAAAGACCAGAGGCTGAAGTGTGTGAAGCTGAAGAATCTAGAATAACAGATTCTGAAGAACAAACAGATGATGAACAGCCAAGCACACGTCAAGTAGAGTGGGCACCAGATACTGGGTCTCATGAAACTGCTGTTGAGCCAGAAGAAAGGGAAGTTACTGAAAGTCAAGAATAAGAGCAGATAGAAGAAAGGCCAAATAAGAGAACCCGTGACCAGATGGAGAAGGTGAAAAAGTAGTTCAAGTCAAAAGGCCAAGAAAAGGTGACAATTGGCCAAGTGGAGTGAAAAGACTAAAATACACTGTAGTGAGGAGAAAATCAAAAAGAAGACCAGAGCAAATCAATGAGGTCACAAGTCAAACAGAACAAGAAGAGTCAGAAGAAGAGTCAGTACGAAAAACAAAGAGAGTAAGAATTCCAAGCAGAAAGTACACAGCACCGGAATGGACGTACGTGATCTTGGAAGAAATTGAAATCTCAGATCCAAGTGAAGAAAAGGACGGTACTGACACTGAGCAAGTGGATGAAAGCAAATTGAGACCACCTTAAGAGAACTGTGAAAATTTAAGGTGAAAACTTTGCCAGATGAAATGAATTAAATGACTCAGAAGACTTAAAGAAAAAAAAGAAATAAAAGAAAGGGGTGAAGAAGTAAAGCCTTGAAGTGTAGGATCACACTATTTTTCAGAAAATTATTTTTTAGTAAATTTAGAGCTTCTATAGATTTAGATTTAGATTTTTTCCATTTTTTTGTAGAATACAAAAATGGCCGATTTAAAAGTGACTGAACATCCAAAATGTAGTCTAAAACATAGATGTATTAAAACTTGCTTATGTAGTGTCTTTTTACTGACATTTATGTGGATAATACTAACCGTCATTGTACCTATTCTAATGGTAACTAACAATGGAAACAATACTAATGATGAGATAAGTGAAAGAGTGAGTGATGTTATTAAAGAAACCCCTAATACTAACATAGAACAAATGGATGGAAGCATTCTCCATCATGATAAATCAATTAGTGATTTCTCGTTAAACGTTTTTACAAAATTGTTGCATGAGTATTTGAATACAATGAATGTGAGTGATTGTTATGTGTGCATGCAATTACCTTCGTCTGTCTCAGAAGGGTTGACTTATCACCACCTTCCTTTAACCTATGGTGTGTCTTGCAGTGTTTTAACCAGCATATTTTATGTGATGGGGAAGCTGGAGTACCATTATTCTAATATAGATTTAGTATTTTCAGAGATACCTATTATAAAGGAGCTGAACAAGGTTTTAAGTAGTAAAAATGCACGGTATATGGGAGAATTCTTCCATATTACCAAGACATTAGATATAGAATATGCTTATAAAAATAATTTAACATGTAGTTTGCGGGTTAAAGAAAAGGTATTCATAGATATGGTAGAATATAGAAGAGAAAGTTTCCAAAGAAAAGCTGCTGAACAAAAGTCACAGGTACCACCATGGGCATTTAGAGAAGGAAATTATGAGAAAGGCGAGACGTACACTGCAATGTCCCTGGACTGGTATAAAAAGGGGAAAATCTGTTTGCTTAGAATGAAAACTAACTATAATAATTATTTCATTGGTTCTAGTGAATGTGAACATACTTACCAAATTACTGGAGGTTGGGGATTGGATTGAAGGGTGGAACTGATCCTGTCTTCCCAGGAGTCTATTATGTGTGTGGTAAGAAAGCCTATTATAGGTTGCCTGCACATTGGTATGGTAGTTGTTATTTTGCAATAGTTTTTCCAAAGTTCTACCATGTAGACAAAAGCCACAACAGAATCAATGAAATAAAACAAGGACTAACACGAAACAAGAGAGCTAGTTTCTCAGAAATAGTAGGTGATATCTTTGGTGCACTGATACCCTCAGTTGGAATTATTCTAAATTCGGATAAAATTCGAAAATTGTCCACAGTGGTTGATCGTTTATCGACTGATACTGCTGGTGGGTTCTTGATGATTGACACTGAAATGGTTGCAATCAGATCAACTGCTGACCAGTGCCCCCAAGCTTGTTTTGCTTCTTGAGTTTTGGGGAGGCGCCCCCTCCTGGTCCCCGCTGCTGCCTCCACCTCTCCCGGGCTGTTGCCTGGCGCCCGAATCTGACTTTCCCCGGTCTTTGCGGCATTCTGAATGGCGATGCTGCTGCCCCTGGAGCCCCGGGTGTGTGTACGTCGACGACCCGCTTTGTGATCGGCGGTGTCCTGCCCTCCTCCCTCCGTGGTCATGTGGCTGCCTCCCCCATCCGACCCTGCTTGAAGCCTTCAAGTCTGCTGCCTTGTGGTTTTCGTGTTGGATTTTTGTGTGTTCCGCCATTTTGGGTTGATGCTGTCGGTTCCCATGGCCTGGGTCCTCCATCTTGGCGGTTTCGACCTATCCTCATTGTTGCTGGACTGCTCCTTGTTCGCCTGTCTGTTCTTTTCCTCAGGTCCCCCCCCTTTGGTCTCCTACTCCCCTCCCATCTTATACTATCACCGATTCGCAGGATGTTTATGATTGTTCAATCAATCAATCAATCACAGAATTTGTAGAGCGCACTACTTACCCGCGAGGGTCTCAAGCCGCTGGGGAGAGAAAGGGGGGGGGGTGCTGCTACTGGTCGAACAGCCAGGTCTTGAGTAGCCTCCTGAAGGTCAGCAGGTCTTGGGTCTGTCGTAGGCTTAGTGGAAGGGTGTTCCAGGTCTTGGCGGCTAGGTGTGAGAAGGATCTGCCGCCGGTGGTTGTTCTTCGAATGCGAGGGACGGTGGCGAGGGAGAGGTCGGCGGAGCGGAGATGGCGGTTGGGGACGTAGAAGAAGAGTCGTCTGTTGAGGTAGGCTGGGCCAGTCTTGTGGAGTGCCTTGTGTGCGTGGATGAGGAGTTTGAAGGAGATTCTCCTGTTGACGGGGAGCCAGTGCAGGTTCCTCAGGTGGGGGTGATGTGGCTGTGGCGTGGTACGTCAAGGATCAGGCGTGCGGAGGCGTTTTGTATGCGTTGCAGTCGCTTGATGAGCTTGGCCGGGGCTCCCGCGTAGAGGGCGTTCCCATAGTCGAGTCTGCTACTGACGAGGGCCTGGGTGACTGTTCTTCTTGTATCTGTCGGGATCTACCTGTAGATCTTGCGAAGCATGCGGAGGGTGTTGAAGCAGGAGGAGGAGACTGCGTTGACTTGCTTGGTCATGGAGAGCGTTGAGTCGAGGATGACTCCCAGGTTGCGTGCGTGGTCGGTGGGTGTCGGGGCTGCTCCCAGCGTCGTTGGCCACCAGGAGTCGTCCCAGGCTGAGGGGTTGGAGCCGAGGATGAGGACCTCTGTCTTGTCCGTGTTCAGCTTTAGTCGGCTGATCTTCATCCAAACGGCGACGGCCTTCATTCCTTCATGGAGATTGGATTTGGCGGCGAGGGGGTCCTTGGTGAGGGAGAGGATCAGTTGAGTGTCGTCGGCGTAGGAGATAATGTTGAGGTCGTGCTGTCTGGCGATGCGTGCGAGCAGGGCCATGTAGATGTTGAACAGCGTTGGGCTGAGGGAAGATCCCTGGGGACGCCGCAGATGATCTCGGAGGCTTCGGATCGGAAAGGTGGGAGGCGGACTCTCTGGGTTCTGCCGTCGAGGAAGGAGGTGGTCCATTCCAGGGCCTTGTCTCGGATCCCTGCGTCGTGGAGGCGTGCGCGTAGAGTGCGGTGGCAGACAGTGTCGAAGGCGGCGGAGAGGTCCAGCAGGATGAGGGCTGCGGTCTCACCGTTGTCCAGCAGGGTCCTGATGTCGTCGGTGGCGGCGATGAGGGCAGTCTCAGTGCTGTGGTTGCTGCGGAACCCTGATTGGGATGGGTCCAGGATGCTGTTTTCTTCGAGGTATCGGGTTAGCTGTTTGTTGACGATCTTCTCGATGACCTTGGCTGGGAACGGAAGCAGGGAGATGGGCCGGAAGTTCTTGAGGTCTCTCGGGTCCGCCTTGGGTTTTTTGAGTAGGGCGTTGATCTCTGCGTGTTTCCAGCTCTCTGGGAAGGTCGCGGTCTCGAAGGAGAGATTGATAACGTTGCACAGGTGGGGTGCGATGGAGCTGCTGGCTTTGTTGAAGATGTGGTGCGGGAAAGGGTCTGACGGGGAGCCGGAGTGTATTGTGCTCATGGTCTTGATGGTGTCGTCGATGTTCACGCTGGCCCAGGCTGGCAAGGGGTCATGGTCGATGGTGTGCGGCGGGTCTGGTGTATCTATCTTAGTAGGGGCTGTCTGGGTGTTGAAGCTGTCGTGGATGTCGGCGATCTTGCGGTGGAAGAAGGTGGCGAGGAATCGCACAGGGCTTGCGACAGCGGGATGTCGTTGGTGTTGGAGCTGGGGTTGGAGAGTTCCTTCACGATGTTGAAGAGCTCCTTGCTGTTGTGTGCGTTGTTGTCGAGGCGGTCTTTGAAGGAGATTCTCTTGGCGGACCTGATGAGGTGGTGGTGGTTACGGATGGCGTCTTTGTGGGCTGTGTGGCTGTCCGGTGTCTTATCACTGTGCCATTTCTTCTCTAGTTTCCGGCAGGTACGCTTGGAAGCTAGGAGTTCCGGGGTGAACCAGCTGGCTCTTTTGGTGGTGTCGCTGTAGGTGAGTTTTTTCAGCGGGGCGAGGGTGTTGGCACAGTCGTCTATCCATCGTCTGAGGTTGCAGGCAGCGTCGTCGGTGTTGGATGGGTCGGAGGGGGGGCTGAGAGCGAAGTTTGCCCGTAGTTGGTCTTCGGTGACTTTGCTCCAGCATGTCTTTTACTGTGACTGTTTTGTAAGTACTTTCCCTCTTGCCGGTCTGCCTGACCCGATTATGCATTCCTTACCCCTTTGTACCATTCCCCCCTACCTTCCATGCCCCATTTGACGTGTGTCTTGGCTATGCTATGCGCTAATAACCCCTGTTATTGTGTATGCACTGTTTTTCTCCTATGTTATACTTGGCTCCTGTAACTGATGTAATTTTGTAACTTGTAACTCGCTGATCCTCATGTAAAGCGCTCTGATTCCTTCAGGTCTAGCCAGCGCTATATAAAACTCTGCAAATAAACAAATAAATAAATAAATGGTTTTGCAAATTCGACTTGCCCTTGATATTTTATTGGCAAAAGAGGGTGGAGTCTGTGGCATGTTGAAGATTCAACACTGCTGTACTTATATCCCTGACAAAAGTAAAGGTATTGAGGGATATATAAAGAATATTATGAAATTATATGAAGACTTGACCCAACTGGAGGTTGACGGTGTCTGGGAGAGACTTGGTAAGAGTTTCTCTTCTGTAGGTAAATGGTTTTCTACCTTTGGAAGTAGTTTATTAGGAAAAATAATAATGCCAATCATTTCAGTAGCTGGAGTAGCCTTAGTGATAATAACAATATATAAATGTCGTAAGTGTAAGTGTGTAAGAAAAGAGATGACAGAATCAAAGGATAAACGAGAAGCAAGAAAAAGAAAAAGAGATGAGATAGAATTAGAAGATATGAAAAGGGATTACTATGATGAGATGAAGGGGTTGGATGAAAAGTTGATGAAAAGAGAAAAGATTACGGATCTTTAGATAGATAAAGATGGCACTTGGTATGGTGGGTATTTTATGATGGCTCAGAAAGCCATCAAAGGGGGGATTGATGGAGCAGGAATTCGCAAAAATAAACCTGCTCGGATTAACACCCCCATAAAACTTATTAAACAGTGTGCAGTGTAAACGAATACGCAAATCACATGAACACGTGGGCAACCGCTTTGCGCATGTGTGCACTAAAGTGAACTAAAATGCATGAAAGAACTAGGCCGCACTTTACATTGCGCCTCTAAAGAAACAAAACTAATGCATGTTTAGACCGCGTCTCGCATTCGCATCTTGCATTTTGCTTTAAACGATAATAAATAATGCCGCTTTGCATGAAGCTTAAGCTAAGAAACCATTAACAAGGGATAGTGCAAAGGTGGGTGGCAAACAGTGAAAAGTGCATTTCCATGTAATTAATGAATGCGTATGTTCTATTTCCCGTAGTGAGTCAAATGGGCCTGAAATCTCTTAAATTGTCCAGATAGATGAGGGGCTGGAGAAAGAATATAATGACAAGCAGACCGAAGTGCTGAGCGCTGCAGAGAAAATTTAAAGGTTCAAGGCTATGCAGCACAGAGAACATTGTATGACTGCCAAACGGATGAGCCTAACAGTGGGATTCAAGACTTCTTCTGCGGAACGTGAATTAAAAAAATACATGAGAAAATGGAGAAATGTTTCAATGTCGGAATAACTGAATGAGTCATATGGGAAAGGATATAGAACAATAAGTACAAAGAAATTATGAATGGGAACCTGGTGGTGTGACAGACCACCTCCCAAATTGACCAATGAACTGTCGAGTTTCATAAATTGTTTCAACTAATGTGGGTTGGACATGTAGGTTTTAGGGTATAACTGGGGTGCCTTTAGGGGTGTGGTTTGGGATGCCTTAACCTGAGCTCTGATCGAGTGCAGAGGAGAGAGGGGTGATGCGTCGCTGTCCGTTGGTTTGCAGAGAGGCCTAGCTGTTCCTGACCCTCTCATGTCCCGTTCCTGAAATCTTTGTCTCTTGACTCTATCTCAGGAGACCCCACTACTCCCTTGGCCAGGGGGCGGTATTTCACTGAAATTCCTTTGGGTTTGTATTACCTTGCTGACTCGTACTTTGCATGGTTTATTTGCAAACTATTTTTGTCTCTGAAACTTATGTCTCTTCATCTATCCACTCCGTCATATGTATATTGTTTCGCTGAAACTTATGTCTCTTCATCTATCCACTCCGTCACATGTATATTGTTTCGCATTATTTTGCTGAAACTTATGTCTCTTCATCTATCCACTCCCTCATATGCATATTGTTAATTGTTGATGAGGTCTGACACTGTTTACATTGCTGATTGACTTTCTCTCCCTTATGTGAGATTCTTTGTTTGCATTGTGATCTGTATACGATTGAGCATTAATGATTTATTTGAGATAAACTTTATAAACCTTACCGAGAGTCTGTGATCATTTAGCTGATTAGATAGTCAGTTAGTTCTAATTATTACCATCAACTACTCAACTAATTGGTCCATCGACCAAGAGGAAAGAGAGTTGATATAAAGGTCTAGTTATGTATTTAGATTAGGCCTGGGCGGTAAATTCCGTTCCGCTCGCGGAATTTGGGTAATTTCGTGTTCCGCGGAGAACGCGGAATTAACGAAAATTCCGCAATCCGCGGCTTTGCAGAATTTTTTGCTTGTTCGTGCTTTCAAAATGCGTGTTCGCGAGATATTTCTCCCCGAGCACGCAAACAGCGTTCGCGAACAGGAAAAAAGCATCGCGAACGGGCAGAACAAGCAATTCCGCGTGTTCGTGGAACTTTTGCGTGCTTGCGGAGATTTTTTACCGTTTCGCGAAACTTTGCGTAGCGCGACTACGCTAATTCCGCCCACCCCTGATTTAGAATTTTAAACATGAATCTGTGACGGAAACATTTTTCACGTCATTAAAACTTGACCCCCCCAGAGGTGGCTTAAGCCGCTACTAAGATGGCCGCAACCAGCTGAGGCTCCACTCCGCGACTGGAGCAGTTTCGCTTTTCGGAGCCGCTTTTTAGCTTTCTACGTGACATGAACCTGCCGCATTAGGGGAGCGGGCGCCGGAGCTCAGGTAGCTACCTCTCTTGTTATTTTCTGTGCTGCCTTTCGCCTTTTGCTCTGTGCGCCGCGCTCCCCTCACTCTTGCCGGCGGCGCCCGCCATTTTGTTTGCGGCGGGACGCGGCTGCTAATTCTCCTCATCAACGAATTTTTCCGCGTTGCTGCAAGTGCGGCGCGGGTCTTTTGAACCTTGCTCCCTTTTTAAAAACGGGCGAATTTTCTTCTATCCTGTGCCGGGGACAACTTGCAGCTTAAGGATGAGACCTTGCTTTTACCTCATTTCGCCATGCTCAAGACTTGTTTTCTCCGGTCTCCTTCCTTAGGATTAACTTGTTGGCTCTAATTACTGGAATACTCTGCACACTGCCCTTTAGGAGCACTAACGCTCCCATGCCTGGCTACCTTCCTGGTTATATGAATTAGGATGGTTTAAGCTAAGCTGAGCCTGTCATATCAGTCAACAGTTACCTTTAATTGTATGCTTGTCATCAATACTACTGGTTACAGTCATTGACTCTGGCTTTTGTTTGGGCATTAGTGGATTCTGATGTTGCGCTTCTGCTGTGTAAGGTGATATCCAGAGAAGCTATCTTCACTATTGCCTTTCGCTGCCTCTTTCAGGTGCCTTATTCTGCTTTTATTTGTTGCTCATCTTCTGGACACTTTTTTACATTTTTACTCCCTGCCATATGGATTCATCTTCTTCTTTTGGTCAGAAAAATACTTCATCTAGCATGTCTTCTCTCCGCAAGGACTCCAACCCTGCTGCCCCTCCCAAACGACACAAGAAAGAACCTAGCTCGCCTACCAAGTCTCCATTACCCATCACTCTGGAAGATCTCATGGAGGAGATTAAGCTGATTAAACCCTTTGTGATTGAAACCAACGCTACCCTTCAGAGGCTGGATGAGAAATGGTCTAATTTATATTCTAGAGTGTCGGAGATGGAGCAGAGAATTAGCGACACTCAAGATCTGATCCCTCAGGTTGCCGCCATGGCTAAAGAGATTGCCCTTCTCAAAACTCAAATGGAGGATTTAGAAAACCGCAACAGGCGTAATAATCTTTGAATTTATGGCATTCCTGAAGGGGAGGAAGGGTCCGATATGATCGCCTTCTTAAAGACACATATTCCTAAAATTGTTGGTCTTAAGGAAGGTATTAATCTCAATCTGCAGCGTGCTCATCGCATTGGCCCTAAAACTGGAGGTTCTTCTTCTTCTTCAATGTCAACCAATCGTCCCAGAGGGATAATCGTCTTATTTCTGGAATATACTGATCTGTTAATGATCCTCTCAGCGGCTAAATAAAGAAAACAGATGTTATGGTCTGGTCACAAGGTCTTCTTCTCTCAAGATGTTGCCCTTGCTACTGCAACTCGTCACAAGGAATTTCTTTCTCTTCGCCCGGTGCTTCGCTCCATGAATGCCAGATACGGTTTGATACATCCTTGCTACTTCAAAGTTACTTACAAAGAGAGGTCCTACTCTTTCGACCGACCTGAGGATCTACGACAATTTATTTCTCGTCATAAAGGGGATGAGATGGACTTTGGAGGGACTTGATCAAATTGTTGTTTATACTCTGTCTTATGTTTTCTGAGTTCAACTCTTTTTTCATATCTGTTTGAGGATGTTGAAATTCTCCCAATGTTGTTAGTCTCGGATTGTTGCAGTTGTTTTTTCTAGTCTATGGTAGTTTGTTTGTTGTTATGGTTGGTCTTAACTGTCATTGTTTTTCTTTGTCTCTCTCCACAGATGTTCTTATCTCATGTTCAGACCCATTCCCCAGATGTTTCCCTCTTCCCTGCCTCTCCACTTTAATCCTAATGTTCACAGTTATCCCCACGTATGGTAAGTGTTGAGTATTTCTTCTCATATTCTGGTTGTTGTTGATTGCATGCTTCACGTTTATCGATTCAGGTCTGATCTGTAGTTAATCTCTTTCTTTGTTTTGTCTCATATTGGCTCCTTATTTTCTTATTTATTTCTCTAGTATTTGGCTCCGGTTGCTCTCGGATGTCCTCGTTGGCCTGGCCGTCTTTCTTTCCTCTGCGGCTTCCCGCTTCCTCATGTTATTTTCTTTATTCTGGTTATTTATCCTGTTTTTCTTGACTAAAGTCTTCGGGCTTCTTGTCAACTCTTCTTTGTCTATCACTTATCTTTTCTATCTTATCTACCTCTCTACTCTCTTCCTACTGTCCTCTGACATTATTTTTTCCTTTTCCTGTAACGCATTATGCTTACTTATCTCCATTCTATTCGCCTCTCTCATCTTCATTTTACTACTCATTGTTTTCGCTGCTCTTTAATATGTACTTCCTGGTGTTATGCACTACATGTATTTCTGTGTTTATCTTATGATTACTCTTATTTTCAGTTTTATCAAATGTTCCAGGTATCTTAAAAGCTATCTATTGCTTATCTTGTTGTTTGATTTTGCTTTTTCCTGGTTAACATGACTGAAAATGTTCGCATTGTTTCATGGAATGTTAAGGGATTACGCAATCCCGTTAAAAAGCAGAGGGTTCTCACCCATTTGTCTAGGTTGCAGTGTAAAATAGCAATGCTTCAGGAGACCCACCTTACGGATAATGAGATTAACTCTCTTAAAAAACAATGGGTTGGATATGTCTTTTGTTCCCCGTCCAAGGATAGGAAAAATGGAGTGATTACTTTGATTCATAAATCACTTTCCCTTGTTGTGGAAAAGGAAGAGAGTGATGTAGATGGTAGATGGCTTCTTTTACACCTCATCATTAATGGTTCCCCCATTTCCCTTCTCAATATCTATGGCCCTACTGGTGTTGATGTGCAATTTTGGAAGAATATGTCACGTACCCTCCACTCCTGTCCCGATCTCAACCTACTAGTGGGTGGGGACTGTAATCAAGTCATGTATCCCTTTACAGACAGGAAATCTAATGCTAGATACATTCCCAACAAAATGCAAAAATCCTTTATGACTACAATTCAATCGAGGGGTTTGGTTGACGCCTGGAGATTATCTCATCCGGACAAGTTAGAATACACTTTCTACTCCCCTACTCATAATTCTTCCTCTAGAATAGATTATATCTTCTTGAGCCCTCCTCTCCTTCCTAATTTAACTCATGCGGACATCGGGTCCATTCTTATTTCCGATCACGCTCCAGTTTTGATCAATCTAGATCTCCCCTCTGAATCCTCCAAATCACGTAGATGGCGCTTTAATAATTACTTACTCAAGGACCATAAATTCCTGGAACGTTTCAAAGAGTTCTTGCCAGATTTCTTTCTAAGGAACGCCTCTCCGGATATTCCTTTTTTCACTATATGGGATGCCTTTAAGGCTACGGCCAGAGGCTTCATTATTGATTATGTTGCGACTAAAAAGAAGCAATGTAGTAAAGAATCTGCTTCTCTACTAGCCTCTATCAAGCGTCTAGAACATGCCTATTTCACGTCTAATAATGAGGACAACCTAAAAAAGCGAACTCAAGCTAAGATGTCCTTCAATAAAAAATCGACTGAGGAGGCTTCTGGCACCTTACTTAAGATTAATTCTAAATTCTACGGTGGTCGTAACAAAGCTGGCAAGCTATTAGCGAACTATTTAAAGGTTAAATCTCAAAGTTCTAAGGTGGTCAAAATTACAGACACTAGTGGCGTTGATAATTTCAAAGATGATGAAATATTAAGCTGCTTTACGGATTTTTACAAGACGCTATACACTCCAGAATCCTCCCCTTCTGAAGCAGCGTTGGATTCTTTCTTTGATGCACTCCCCCCGCGTTCCTCCGAGCTTCCTGACTGTTCAATATTAGAAGAGGACCTCTCCCTCTCTGAAATCAAGTCCGCCTTAGTCTTACTTCCAAAGGACAAATCTCCTGGTTCAGACGGCTTCACTGCCGAATTTTATTCCTGCTTTTCCCAATTCTTGCTTCCTCACCTTTTATCTTTATTTCAATACTTTTTGTCTTCCAAGGAAGCTCGTGGAACCTTCCTGGAAGCCATGATCTGTCTCATCCCTAAGAAAGGCAAGGATCCTTCTTCCTGCGCTAATTATCGCCCTATTTCTTTATTCAATTTATATTACAAGATTTTCGCTAAAGTCCTTGCCCTTCGTATCAATAAGGTTATTCCTGATTTAATTGGCTATGAGCAAACAGGTTTTGTTAAGGGGAGAACGATTGCGGATAATTCCAGGACTATTTTGAACATCATACATCTTGCTTCCAAAAGCCCTACCCCGATGGCAGCTATCACCTTGGACGCGGAGAAAGCTTTCGACCGTGTTCACTGGCTCTTTATGATGTGGGCCCTTAAGTGGCATGGATTCGGCCCTACCATTCTATCACTTATTAGTTTGCTGTATTCTTCTCCCACTACTTCGGTTTTTGTTAATGGCTTTCAATCTCAATATTTTACTCTCCAATGAGGTACTCGTCAAGGTTGCCCCTTGTCTCCTTTACTTTTTATTCTTTCCCTTGAGCCTTTTCTTCATTCTCTCCGGAATTCTCCTTCCTTTCGTGGTTTTACTCATAAATCTATTGAAATAAAGTTCACTGCTTATGCCGATGATATTCTGTTATTTATTTCTGATCCTTCTACATCTTTGCCCGCTTTTGTTGACCTTCTGTCTTCATATTCTGCCATTTCTGGATATAAGTTAAATTTTTCCAAGTCTGAGATTCTTCCGCTCAATAAATATTGTCTTAGTAGTATGTTTGAAGGGATGGATTTTAAATGGAATACTAATTGCATTACGTGTTTAGGAATAAAATATTCTGCTTCAATTGCTACAACTGTTCAATTGAACCTGGAGGAGGTTTTATCTAAAATTTCTGCCATGGCGGAGAAATGGTCCCCTTTATTTTTGTCCTGGTGGGGTAGGTTGGATACCTCCAAGATGATGATGCTTCCAGTAGTTAATTTTTACCTTTCCATGTTACCGATACGGCTTCCTTTAAAAAAATTTAAGAACCTTAATAGTATATTGAGTAAATTCCTCTGGAACAATCGAAAAGCTCATATTTCTCTTTCTGCTCTCTCTGCTCCTAAAGATAGAGGTGGGGTTAACTTTCCCAACTTTCGCCAATATCACTCCTCATTCCTACTTCGTCAAGCCTTACCCTACTTTTCCTCATCAGACGATCCTCCCTTATCAGTATGGCATAAATTAGAGCAATCAATTATTCATCCATTTCCCTTCTCTTCGCTAGAGTGCCTTGTACATCCTCCTCGTTCTTTTAAATCTCCTACTATTTCATATCTCATATCTACTCTTTACCCGCTTCTTACCAAATCACGTTCTCCTCTGCAGTTATTTTTGGAGTCCTCTATTTGGCATAATAAATCCATCAAAGTCTCCAACCGTACTCTTTTCTGGAAAGACTGGATTTTAAAAGGTGTTATACAGGTTAAACATCTATTACACAATAAGCAATTTCTTTCTTTCCAGGAATTTCAGTCTAGATACAACTTACCCGGTTCATCTTTTTCTAAGTTTGATTCTTTAAGACGGATTCTAACTATGCAGCTCTCTCTTCTCTCTGACACTTCTTCTTCTCTGCCTGATTCCTCTATTCAACCGTTACCTTCTTCCTCCTCTGTTCGAGCTTCTCACATTTATAAATACCTATTTTTCCCTTTATCTACTCGTTCCAAAAGCAAGATTGAACTTTTATGGGAAACAGATCTGCAGCACACTTTCTCAACACGCCCTTGGGACTCTATTTGGGCTTGGATACACCACATTTCATGCAATGCCAGCACTACTCAAACACTTTACTCTTTTTATCAGAGATTATTTTTAACTTCATTGGCTGTTTCTAAATTTAGCCCTTCCCTATCCCGTAACTGCTGGTCTTGCAAAAATACTCCTGGTACATATCTTCATTCCTTTTTTCTTTGCCCTAATATTTTCATTTTTTGGTCAAAAGTATGCGAGACTATTGCCTCTATTTGTTTAACCACTTTCCCTTTTGATGTTCCCTCTATATTTTTGGGTAGTTCCTCCATGCGCTGGATGGGCGCTCGAAAAATAGGCTCATTTATAGATTTATCTATTGCCTTTCAGGTTATAACATCAAACTGGAAAGATGCCTCCAAAGTCTCCTTTCCTGCCTGGTGGAATCTTTTATGTTATCATCACAGGTTAGATAGAGCCTTTGTAACCACTTCCCAGCAGCTTATTCGTAAAGAGGCCTTTTGGTCTCCTCTCACTAACTATATCTCTTCCTCTGCATTACATGCCAAGGACACTAACTTTGTTTTTCAACCGCCATGATTGCTCTCTTCATTCCTTTATATTATGTACTTATTACAGGATTGTTTATTGATTTTTGCGTTTTTGTATTATATTGTCATTGGACAGCTTTAACATTATATAGCTTGTGATTACTGATATCTGTTCCTTTTTCTTATCTTCTTTCACTCTTTTCTTTTCCTTTCTTCTTTCTTTCTTTTCTTTCTTTCCCCCTCTTTCTTCTTTCTTTTTTTCTTTTCTTTTCCTTCCTTTTTCTGTCCTTCTAACTCAAAAAGCAAAAAACAAAAATGCTATTTTTATTATGGTACTCTATCACTTTGTTTTCCTTCCATATTGTTTTTATTCTTGCAATCTATGAAGTATTAAGCTTTTTAACCAACTGCTTTTAATTTGCATTTATTGTTATCCTTGGGATTAGTATTTATTCTCTTTATTATATTTCTGTACCATGTTTTCTATATATGTTTTAATAAAGCTTTCTAAACTCAAAAACTTGACCCCCAGCGCATCAGGGATTTGGGTGAATGTGTATGGGCCATTGTATGAAATATTGATGAGTATTGATCCCTGATTAAATGTTGCGCTGGATCACTACCCTAACCACCAGCACCCTAAACACCACCACCACCCTCACCACCACCATCGCCACCTTCACCACCACCCTCACCAGCCTTACCACGACTCTCACTCACAATCGCCATCACCACCATCACCCCAATCTACCTAACCAACCTAACCACTACAACCCCCTCACTGAACATGGCTCTCAATTCTTGTTGAAGTTCTTCATTTTGTAACAACCATTTTCAACACCTTGCTGGTTTTTGTTTTAATGGAAAGTTGTGGGTTCACAAACAGATTGTTCTCACCTGAAACTATGCATCTAGGTAATTAGTAAAGTTAACTCATATCAAACATTTACACTTCCTCAACAGCTATCTATCAACCTTTTGTCCTTATATATGGAAATCAATATGTGAACATTGAGAAGGACTCTGTGGTAGGATATTGCTGTCAACCCTAGAGCAAGTGCTCTCTGGGCAGATTCACATTTGCATAAACTTCATATTTGATTGCCTGGTACATTCTAATTGTAGTGTTCATCACATTACATAGCTTGCTTTTAATAAAGCAACCTACAAACGCAGTCAATCCTTCTACGACGACTGAATGTGTGGGCTTTCTTTTCTCTTTTTGTCCCCTAGAGCACAGCTTCATTACTTCTAACCATCTACTGCTTACTTTTCAGACACTTCTTTTTTCTTTTTGGATAAGCACTCTATGAAAGTACATGTGTTTTCCTGCTGCCTCCCTAATGCACTTCACTTTGCTCTTCCACTGCGCTCCATATTCCCCTTGCCTGTGTGCTTCTTCCCTATGTCCCGCCATGTTGTGTTTAACATTGTGTGCTTCTCCCCCCGCATTGCTTTCTCCCCAATGCGCTTCTCCTTATTCCATGTTACACTCTCTCTTGCCCATGTGCATCTGTTTCTCTGCGCTCCATGTTGCTCTCTCTCACAGTGTTGTGTACGTCTTCAGCCGCCCTCCGTATTGCTTCCGACCCCGTCCTCCATGATTCTTCCCCCACCCGGGCCATTCGTGTTGCTTCCGCCCATACCCTCCTTGTTGCTTCCCCCAACCGCCCTCACACTTTAGCTCTGCCTTTTTAAAAATTTACCAATCCAAATTGGATCAGTAAATAAAAAAACAAATCCCCTGCGTATTTTGTATGCAAGTGCATTCATGGTGCATGTGCATGCAAAATGTTTTTTTGTTTCCTTTTTAGCTATGCTGCACATCATCGCTAAAAACCATTATCAAAGCCAATAGTTCAGAAAGGCAAGACCTTTTAGTTTTGCCACTCCTTGCTTTGTGTAGAGTGACATCTGACTTTCATTTGTGTTTCATGTTCCCATCCATTTTAATTGCTTACATGGTGTGTCACCTAAATTTCTTTGCTTGCCTGGCATACCATATTACCATCTTGGCTAACAATTTCTTTTAAATTCAAAATAGGAGGCCTGACAGAGTCCTAATAAATATATCAATTTGACTAATCATTTGTCAGGATCAACAAAGGAAGAGACATTGCCCACTCCTTGAAAACGTTTTTGCTTGAATCTGAATAACATTGAATTTCCTAGGACTGAGCATTCGTATTGTTCTTCTCATCCAGGTTTGGCACAGAAAGTCTAAACAAAGCATGCATACACAGGCAGGCTTCCAACTCTGAGCATAGACAACCGTTTGTGCACGTCGGCCAGGGCGAAATATCCACATTCTATTTTTGCTGATGACGAGGAGAAGAATCCACTGTCTGTTTTCCTTGTATTAAAACATACAATAATCCCAAATCTTCAGCCAGTGTCTTTGTGTTCACCGAAAAAAAATTGGCATCGATTTCGAAAAAGGAAATGAACTCATTATCTGATTTCTTTTTCATTTATGTTGAGTGGGGCTTGTTTAGAAAGAAAGCCTCAGAGGACGTGTCAAGTACAGAAAGCCATTATACTGTTTCTCAAACTGCAGTGGGGTGTTCAGAAATAAACCTACTAAACAGTGTGCATGCTATGACATACAGACCTGATTCAAACTGGTTTTAAACATTCTTGGAAAGTCACGGTTTATGAGAACGTCCCACATTTAGGCTGTTTTGGTCCATAAGTAGCATTGTGTGTACTTAAGGTTAGGCTGTATGTATGCATGTGGTATTTGTATAGGGCGAACCTAGCCCAAGTTAGTGAGGAGCTGAGGCTCAGAGGATTTAATATAGAAGTCAAAAACTCTCAATACGATATAGTGAATCATTGTGCAATATAGGCTCAATTTCCTATTAGATCAGACATGGCACCAGAAGGATTACAACATTGGTTATTTAATTTGATTGGCAGCCCTTGGTACACTTTAGCAACAAGGAGAGTCGTCCCTAGCTTAGACTCTCACCTCAGGCCCAGCATTTCAAGAGATCATATGAATGGGGACCTACCCTATTTGAAGATCAAAACAGTCATCACCTTTCACCCTTCCCACAACATTAATTGGCCTCAATTTCTGATGCCACTCCTCAAAGATTACCACTGATTGAGGCGAGGCACACCAAGGCAGTGTTACAAAGCAAGTTCTAGGAACTTCTCAATCAGCTGTCTTAAAACCTGTAGAAATGGAAAATAGAAACTAGAAGGTCCCACACTGATGAGGCTCCAAGAGACATTCATTGTATATGCTTAAATAAGTATAGATCTTCAGGCGTCATATTCTTCTCACCTGCTCCAAAATGGCAAAACGTTTTCTAGAAAGAGTGCAATGTAAGAATGTAAGGAAGCCAGTAAAAGTCTTATGTCCCAGGCCAACAGCACAAATCTATCAGCCTTTAAATGAATCTTCTGCAAACTCGGACAGAGAGCCAGTTGTACAAAGCGTTTTAGCATTCACATCCCTCCGAATTGATCAATCTAAGGATTTGCAAATGCTAAAACCCTTTGTCATCTGTACTAAATGCATTTAGCGATTCGGAAAAGTGTTTCCGAATTTCTAAATGTTTTTAGAAATGGATACTGATTCGGTATTCGGAAAGGGAGTGTTGTAGACCTACTTTCCAAATACCCAATTGGTATGTTATGTGACAAAAGTCTAATCGCAAAACATTGGTATTTTACCAACATCTCAAAGAGGTGGTAACCCATTCACAAATGGGAAAGGGACCCATTGGGACCTCTTTGGGAAATTAAAAAAAAAAGTTTGTGTAAGAGGAGTAAGTGGTCCTTTGTAACTATTTTTCTAAAGTGCAGTCCCGTTTCCTGGAAACCGGGCTGCTTTTAAAAAAGTTTACTTTTTTAAAAAGCAATCACAGACAGGATATCAGCTGACCGCAGCAGGCCACAGTAGATCCCAATAGCTTGCAATTTGCCACCTACCTCATTAATATTCATGAGATAGGTTGGATTGCGACCCATTACAATTCAGTGTTTGCAAACTAATATATTAGTATATAGGTTGGTTCACAATAAACCCCACTGCTCACAAAAGTACTGGTTGCATACTGCGCACATATTACCACGTATATATCACCATGCCACTTCCCCAGAACCCAAGCTTTGAAGACACAATTGCACAGAGAAAATCAACCCAGACCTAGTCCCTTAAGATCACCTTTCCTGGCATACTCCAACAGATTGACTCTGTTCAACACCTCCCCACATCCCAGCAATGAAATCACTCTAAAACATTTGAAGGTTTAAACATTACCAACTAATGCTGAATGTCCAACTTGAGCCAATTCCTACATTGTAAGTCAATGCAAAATAAAGATTGGCATCCTTTTATTCCTACAGTCTGAATACACATACACTATGAAAAATTAGTTGTCACATCATCTGCCTAATTGAGATATGGTTTGGAGACGACCTTTGTTCATCTACTGCTCTAATTTGTTTTTTGTCAAAAACAGACTATGAGAGAGAGCTTGGCAAATCTAGGGCCTTATTACATACAGTGCCCCGGGGTGCAGCAGACGTGTGCACATGCTTTTTGAACCCCAAGGCATTGTGGTATTACAGAAGGGTCTGCAGATGCTTGTGCGGCCCCTTCTGTAATACTGATAGCTCTAGTGCATACGTAGCACCAGCGATATCTTCAAAGGGTGTTCCCTCATTGGCCCCGCTTAAATGAGGTAATCACTTTGTCCTGGCGCCCATGCCGTATTATGGATGAGAGAGCAGAGGCAAACATGCCCTTAGGAGCTGCACTGTCAGTGCCTCCCATTAGGGCCGTCCCGCCGGAGAGGTAAAAGAGGGACCCATGGACCACAAGACAGCCCCCTGCAGGTGAGTGTAGCCACTCACTGCAACTGCCTGCTACAGGACCGACATCACAATCCTGACGGCGGAAATGCCGTCCTTAAGGGATTATGAGTGCTTTCTGACTGGCCGACAGGCTCCTTGAGTCCATCGGAACTGCGCTGGAATCCTCGCTGGTTTAAACTCTGACCGCCGAGATCAAAATACGGCAGTCGGACTTTAAACCTACTATGTTGGTTGGAAAGCCTACGGCCAGGGGTCGGTGGCTTTCTGACCAACATCGTAATCAGGCCCAAAATATTAAAAGGCAAGTGTCCTCATCCTCCCATACTTCACACACAAAGCACAACAACAACAGGGAAGTTTTGAAGGGTTTAAAAAGGAACTGAGAGAAAAAGAACTCAAATGCATGATGCTATTCTCAGCCAAACTCCGAGTGGTGGTGGAGAGAAAGATCTGGCACTTTGGAAAGCCTGCAGAAGCATGGGAATGGCTACAGGGCTGGAGGCCGGCCAAATCCCCTGGCAGGAAGAGAGAACTATAGTATAACCACACAGAGGATCTAGTAGGGAGGGGCCTGACTGGAGGCACACTAATCCCTAGTCATCATGAAACTCACAACATGTACACCTGGTCATAAAGTGAATATAGTGTGGCAAAATTCATATATCCAAATAGTGTCCTCTTACTACTTGGTGTATGTGTGATGGAGCTCCCAGAGAAGAAATCCTTATAGGACAAAACCCTCACTCATCCAAGGGTGACATGCTTCATCATAAGGTTCCCTCCTCACACCCAGACTGCAAGGTCCATGGTGTGGGCTACAACTCCCTTACGGGGAGGAACTAAGGTGTTTTATGATGAGCGATTCACCCATATGTCAACACCCTATGTCCCGTGCAAAACCTGGGAAGACCCACTGGGATGGTACGTCGCCGAAACAGGGAGCTGGGATGAACTAACATTAAGCCTTTGTATGGTATACATCCCTCCTGAGTTGCAAGCAGCAACGCACCTGAGATAGCCACACTGCTACTGTAACTCCCAAAAGGGATCCTCATATTGGGAAGTGACATGAATGAGGTGGCCTTGGAAAAGAAGAATAGACATCCTCCAGGGATGCGGAAACTGGAGACAACATCACTGAACACTTTCCAGAACGCTATAGGAATAGTAGATATTTGGAGAGCACATAACCCTCAGGCACAACAATACACATACCATTTTGGGGCACATGGCAGACTCTCCTGATGGACTATCTGTTGCACAGCATGCATCCCTAAGATGCCAAGCACCTCGCAAAATGTATATTGGACCATGCACCGGCCTGGGTGACACTGCAGGGTAAGACGGGCAGAAAACGCAGACAACGGGCACTCAGCAGTGGTACCTTGAAATTGAGGAAAAACCAGAGGGACTCGGCATATGTACTGATAACTACTTCACCAAAAATGAGAAACAGTAGTCTCCCCAACTATGGTATGCTAAGCATACGAAATAGTAATAAGGGGACAGGCTCTATCCGTGGCTACCTCACAACACAACGACACCTCTACGAGGTGGCAATAGAGCAAACAAGCTCTTGGCCTCGCTAGATCACAAGAGAAAACTGACCAATTAGGTCTTTGAGATCCAGGGACCGGAAGGAGAGACCCACTCATGTAATTCGCAAATAGCGGCGGTGTTCGCGGGATACTATGCAAAACTATGCACACCTACATCCACTAGATCCTAGTCTGAGGCCTCTGCCCTCCTACAGGACCTGAAACTACCCCAATTAACCACAGATGACAGAAAACAATTCGAGGGAGATATAACCCCGGACGACATAACCGTGGCAATCAGAGAGCTGCAACCAGGATAAGTGATGGGATGAAATGGGCTCCGCTTTGAGTTATATAAGAGACTAGCACCTAAACTCTCGCCACACTTGATGACCATGTATGAGGAGGCAAGGAAGGTGGTATATCTCCCTGGTGACCAGCGGCTGGCCACAATACTAACCATACAAAAAGCCGGTAAAGCCCCCTGAAGAATCCACCTCCTGTAGACCGATCTCGCTGTGAAATGCTGAACCCAAAATACTGGCCAAGATATTGACTACCAGCCTGAAAAAAGTAATTACCACCTTAGTGCACCCTGATCAAGTGGGCTTCGTGCCCAACAGAAGCACGAGATTCAACCTGTGGCACTTTTTTGGGGTGTTCGATAACATAATAGAGATGACAGAACCGGCAATGGTAATGGCACTGGATGCCACAATGGCATTTGATACACTAGAGTGGCCCTACATGTATGCAGTACTGGACAGGATGGGTTTTGGGTTCAACTTCATAAGCTAGATCAAGATCTTATTAGGCCACCCCCTGGCTAGGGTATGGGTCAATGTTACATTCTCGGACATTTTCGAATGAGGAGGGGGAATAGGCAGGGCTGCTTGCTATCACCCATGATATTTGCATTGGCATGGGAACCCCTAGCAGCCTGGATCAGACAAGATGCACTGGTAGAGGGGATAAAATGGGAGCAACCATGTCTCTCTATATTATCATTTTTATCATTAGTGGCTTGTAGAGTGCATGGCTACCTAGAAAAAGTTGCCCAGCACTATTCTCCTCACTAAACCAAGGACAATCAAACTGTTAAGTTAACAACTATAGAGGTGGAAACAGTCAAGTTTTAAGCTGCTAGAGAAAAACTGTGAACGATTTACAGGCTCTCAGCGAATGTGGCAGGTAATTCCAAAGTTTATGGCAGAGATACGCAAATGCCCGGCCACCCGGGTGGGAATTCCTAATCCGAGGAACCATTGCCAAATCCTAATGGCTGATTCGGAGTGCATGGTTTGGATAGTATGCATACACCAACAGTCTCAGATACATTGGACCGGTATTAGCAAGGCACTTGTACATATAGCATAAGGTCTTAAATTGGACTCGCTGTTCAATAGGCAACCAGTGCAGAGTATGTAGCAAACTGGCTGAGGAGGTGAACCTGGGTGGATTAAACAGTATGCGTGCTGCCACATTTAAAACAATTTGGAGCCATTTGATCAAGGATTTCACAACATCCAGATACAAAGCATTGCTGTAGTCCAGTCTGGAAATTGCCAGTGCCTGGACTACTGTTTGTTGAGCAGGGACCGTAAAACATGCCAAGATTTTATTTATCCATTTAAGGATGCCGAAGCAAGTGGCAGCCACTTTATTTATCTGGTGACTCATGGACAGCTTATCATCTAGCCATACTTCCAGACTTTTTACCACCTGAAGTGGGGAGGGGGTCATACCCCCATAGTATATGGCCAAAGAAGAGGACCCCAAAGGTTTGCCCACAAGCAAAATCTCAGTCTTGTCCCCATTAAGTTTCACTGATTTGATGTTCATCCAGGCTGAAACTTGGGCAAGGCAGGAATTAAGGGCTTCTGCATTGAGGTTATCATTTGTGGATAAGGATACCACAATTTGAGTGTCATCAGAGTGCAAGAGAAGTGTAAGCCCATGGGATTCCACAATCTCAACAAGAGGCCTTACATATAGATTGAAGTGGGCTAAGGGTATATTCCTTTGGCACCCTGAGGCTGGAAGCTGTGATTTGGACCTGCATTGATGTGGATGTATCTGAAATGTATTTATACAGGAAGGATCTTAGTCACAACAAGGCTGTGTCCTGCACTCCCATTCCTTCTAGTCTGCATAGCAGTGGAATGATTCACTGTGTCGAGTGCGGCACTGAGATCAAGAAGAATCAGTGCCACAGTACTGCCTGAATCTAATTGGCCTCAGAGATATTCCCTAACACCAAGAAAGGCAGATTCAGTGCTGTAGACAGCCCTGAAGCCTGATTGTGCTGGGTGCAGTATCCCATTTAGCTCAAAATAGGATGTAAGTTGCTGATTGACATGTTTTTCCAACACCTTAGCTAGGGTAGGCATGAGTGAAAATGCCTATAGTTTGACCATATGAGAGGGTCAAGGTTAGGCTTTTTGAGCAAAGGTGTGGCTAAGGCCCTCTTCCAAGCGGGGAGCCTGACCTAGTGGCAGCGAGCAAGGAGATGAATGATGATACCTCATATGGAATAAAAGTATTCAAGGAACCGGAAAAGCATGGAGGAAGTTCATCAGAACAGGCTGTGGATTTGCAGATGACATACTATACATATATGCAGATGACATACTACTCTACATGACCCAGACCATTGACAGACTCGTGCATATCAAACACAACTTTGGCAACTATTCCGGATATCAGATAAACAGGAACAAATCTCTGATATACACCCTGACGGCAACTGCACTGCACCTGCCCCGAAGCTGCGCAATGTTCATGGCAAGAGACAGCTTTCAATACCTGGGAATGTACATTACCCAAGACCCAGATAAAAAAATTCCAATGCAACTTATATGTATTCCTGGAATACCTCAGGCAAGACGTTCATCACTGGAGAAAATTACCCTTGTCGTTAATGGGAAGGGCAGCGATGTTTCAGATGATGGCCCTGCCCAGACACCTATATGTTCTCTAAAACATGCCCTACAAGGTCCCAACACAATTCTTCAAAAAAGTAGAAGGAGAGGTGAGGCTACTATTGTGGAAGGGGATTCACCCCCAGATTGCAATGGCAAAACTAATGGGAGGGCAGGGACTGCTCCACCTCAGGCAGCAGCAGCAGGCAAACACAAATAAATAAAATTACATATCAATGCCATTTGATTTATTTGCACCTGCACTAGCTCGCACTGTGGACAGTATGAGGGTGGAGGCGGGGCTGAACCTCGCAAATGCAGGATGATAGCACTGGTCTACAGTGTGCATGTCGGATTGGCCTGACATGCACACTGTAGACCCATCAATCCAAAGGCTGTGAAACAGCCTGGGGTTTGCTGGGTGAGCATGCTCCCACCAATCCTGTGGCTGCTTTTACAGCATGAGAGAACCTCAAGGATTGGTTGGAGTTGCGTTCAACAAGCAGGAAGGAAGTCCTTCCTTTTCCTGCTCGTGGACAGCAAAGAGAAGTGCTGCACCAGTCGTCCTCCCGCTCCCGAATATATGGTGAGTCATGCACCTTTGCACCCCACCATTTTTAATTTATCTAGCCACCACTGTGGGATGGGTTTATGAGAAAGGCATAGCCTTACCTGACATCTGCAAATGCCACTGGGTGTCTCAGCCGACCATAATACATGATTGAGGACACACAGCCCAAATGGAACCAGCACTTAGAACGGATAGATAAATCATGGGAACCAGAGGGTACACTGCAAAACTATATGGGAGGGGACCCTTTACGAGCATCCCTCACATACCGGAACGATGGTGACAATATGGCAAGAGACTGCATTAAAACTTGGTTGAAACTGTAAACTCACAGCAGAAACCACACATTGGAACAGTAAGGAGCTGAGAGCTCTAAAGCGAGTGGGTAGCTGAAACATAATAGGCATCTCCAGGTTAGGTGATCTCTGGGAAGGAAGCAGAATGATCCCCCTAGAACAGCTCCAGGGCACTTGCCACCTGTCCAAAACAGAGACGTACCATTACCTCCAAATTAGACATGCACTACTGACTCACATTGCCATCGGAACTCAGACCCCAGATATCACACCTCTGAAAGAGGGAGTACTGGCAGAACTCCTCTTTAGGGGAGTAATCCCCTTCCTGTTCTGGAAAATAGTAAATAATTCCCCGGGACATCTCCACGGGTTGAGAGAGATCTTGGAGGCAACTCTGTTTTCATTCTAAGAGGGGGATTGGGAGGAGGTGCTACTGAAGATGGGGAGAACACCAAGCGTGACTTGCCTAAGAGGGTGTGGAATAGTGGGGTCGTTCTACCACATTACATGGAAATGTCTGACAATACGAACATATTGGCAATCCATCCTGTGATGTATCTCGCGAACAATAGGAACCCAGATTGAAAGCTTACCAAAACAAACCTTACTTATTATAGTAGTTGAAGGGTCCACTGCATCCCATCAAAAGACATGGATAGCACTCAGTCTAGTGGTGGCCAAGAGAAACATAGGTAGATTATGGGGAGGGGTAGAGGGGCCAAAGCTGGAGGATTGAAACAGAGTCATGAACTGGTGTGTGCTAGTCGAGAAAACAATCTATGAAAGCAAGGGCTTCCCCAGAAAATGGGAGAAAATATGGGGGGCAACAACCGGGAACTAGGCGCTGTTAAAAGACAGCATGTTATACTTCATTCAACCACGAGTTGCTCTGAACTGTGTAATGCTATGCTATTTTTATTCTTTTATGTCTTTTGGGTTTCCAAAAATGCCAATAAAAACAAGTTTAAAAAAATAGATTTCACTTTGGAGCACAAAGCCGCAATGCAGATAGGTTATCCCACTAGTTTTGGCAATCCAAATGAGTGGACTTCTCCTCTGGAGTAAGGTTTCCAGATTCTCTGATCTGGGCAGGGAGTATGTTTAGAAAGGAATGTTCCCTGTGTAGTGAACAGGCATTTGCCACTGTCCCGAGTGCCAGACTGCATCATAACCTGATAACATTTTTGTTTGGCGATACAATCATGCTAATCTACCATATGCACAGAGGCCTAGACTTGTCCATGGTAATGCAAGGCCTAGAACATACTCTGTAACCTCAAATGGTGTACCAAGTCTCATAAATTTCATCGGACTATTGTCCATGTCTTGATGTAATCACATAAAACCGTTTTAGCAGCATAGCATGTTTTTGTGTATCAATAGTATGGCTAAGGGCCTGATTTAGATCTTGGCAGATGGGTTACTCCGTCACAACGGTGCCAGATGTCCTGTTCACCGAAACATAAATCCCATTATATCCTACGGGATTTATATTTCGGCGGATGTGATATCCCTAAGGATTGTGACGGAGCAACCCGTCCGCCAAGATCTAAATAAGGGCCTAGATCTTTTTTCTCTGTCAAAGGAGAGTGAGATCTTGTGACCACTCTTGTGTAAAGTTCAATTGTATCTAAGCCTCAGATTCTCACACTGACATGCTGTATGGATATTTAGTCCATCTGTGAACATTAAATGTGTAGCATGTGTGTAGTAGTAAGACTCTGTATATGGTAAGAATTTGAGTACTGGGACCAGTGGGATCCATTTTGGATCAGCATGGCACAAAATGAAGAATGGATACAGCTTCCACAGACAGTCAAAGTATATTGACTACATTATTGTGGCGGGAGAGCGGAGACCCAGGCACTGAAGAGCGTTGGGATGGACACCAAGGTACTCTTAGAAATTCAACGATGCCCTTGTTAGCAAAGGGCTACTAATTAGTTCTTCCTGAGCACTGCCATTAGGTAGATGGTGTGGCTAAGGTGTATGGAAGTTTCTAGGCAGGGCCTTCCCTTTTGTCTGCACCTGTTCACTGTCTTGGGAATGCTGGTGAAAGTCAGGTGCAAAGATCTCACACTTCATTGTGCTGTTGTTTTGAATACTGCTTCCTTGAACCTGTATTATTGCTACCTTCCATGAGAGCCATTACTTTACATAAAGACTGTGCCTAAGAGCCAGTCAGAAAATGACAATTGAAAGAGAACCAAACCAAATAGGGTTTCTGAATCCATAGACAGTGAATCTACATCTCCTGTTTGAAAAATGAGTATAAAAGTAAAACCAAAACCACCCCACTTTTTTTTAAGTTCCATGATTTTCATGACCAAGGAAGTGAGTGCCCCACAGAGTACTCAAAGCACTATTGTGTGGCCTGGGCTGGCATCTTCATGACAGCCAGCATCCTAGGTGGGAGGGGACATCACCTGAAGTCTACCTTTCCATGTTGGAAACATTGAGCGTATGTCCTGTACCTAGAAGCCTGCCTGCCTGCCTGCCTGCTGAGAGAGGGAAAGGGCATAGTTGGCCCTGCAGGAGGAGATTCTGTCCAGTAGGAAAGGTCCAATATTTTCCCAGATTGAGGAATAACCAGAGGAAGCAGAATGCAAGAGGGAGCGAAGTATTCAGGTACATAAGGACTTTCACTGCACTTCACATTCCAGCATTGACCCTAGCGCTGGAACTTAGCGTAGTTGTCCTTTTTACACCCTCACCTTTAGCAAACTACTGAAACACACAGCCACTTTGAGGGATACCTTGATAGCAGTTTCCAGTCTTTTTAACGTGTTTAGTCCTCCATTGTGTCAAAAGCTACAAGGAAAAAGGACCTCTTACTAACTATCCACAGCACCCCATGGAAGTTTCTTAACAATTCAGTTTCAGATCCACGTTTTGGTTATGACCTCAGTTGTGTTTGGAATTAGAACACCTTCTTTTTCCCAGTGTGTTTTTAACCAGCTCACCATACATTTTCCTAGTAGTTTGGGTAATGTAAGTAATGGTGTTATGGCCTATACTTTCTAAACTTTTTGATATCTAGACTTGCTTTGTTTAATAAGAGGTATGCAGAATACTATTGTACATTCATATCCCTAGAGCCTGCACAGCAGTACATTAGACCTAAAAGGCATAAAGACAGTACAGAACCAGGGTCTGCAAAGCATAACTATTTGCCCTAAAGCTCTACTTAAATACACGAACCATGTGTTTTTCTTTCCAATCTCCAGTATTTTTTCTATATAGTCATCAAGATGCACTATGTTGTGTGTTCTAAATGGAACTTTTATATTAGCTACCACATCCTAAAAGGACGTATTTCGTTTGGCAAAAATGTTTTCTATTAGTTGTTTAGTCTGTTTGTGGATTTCATTTATTTTGCAACATTTTTGGACCCTTCATTTTAGCGATATTTTGCATTTAGTTAAGATTCTGTTCACTAGACAGAAGGGCAAATAGTCTCTTGAACAACTTATTTTAAATGTGAACTTAATGTGTTTGGCAGATTGAACTTCAAAATAGTGGATCAATCATCCTTGGAGAAGTTTGAGCTTTCATACTTTTAGCGGATCCCTCTGTTACTGCTGTCTTTTAAAACGCAGTATAAGTATGAACATGGTAAACTTCCTTAAATGAATTCAGAAGTTCACCTCTGCTAGTATTTGCCGAATCTCCTACATTTTACTTGCTGCATGTGAATGGAAGACTGAAATATATGGGACCTATTAGATGTGAGAGTAAGACTTGAAGTGTCATAATCCAACACTAATTGATAGCCCCTGACACCATGTCCAATCACAGTTCTTGCCTTCTAATAGATCATGTGTCCAGTGGCGGCTGGTGACATTTGAAAGTGGTGGGGGGCGTACAATTATTGCTGTACTGCACTATGGCGAGCGAGCGTAGGGAGCGAGCCCAAACAACTTAAGGGGAGTTCGGGGGGGTTCTCCCCCTGAGAAAATTTTGAAATAAAGAGTGAACAAATGGTGCATTTTCAAGCAAACTTGAGGAAGCGGGAAGGTTAATAAAGCAATACTATTGAAATATTTATCATTTAAGAAATTGCCAATTTATATGAGTTATAGAGGACAATCTTTGCGTATTTTACCAGCAGAGTGCCCGAGCTTTTACTAAATGGCCTAAAGAAAGTCACATTTTCACCCTTCCCACTGGTTACCTGGAAGGTTTCAGATACATAGCACTCTGGTCAACAGCCTCAGGTAATTAACACTCCAATGCCAGCCCATGGTACCCACTACCGAAAGACCACTCACAGCTGCCAGTAGTGCAAGACATACATGAACTAAGTTTAAAGACTTCTCCAAACTGATGTCCGACTCCTATGGACTCCTTAATTGTCATGCTGTGAAAAATGGCAACAGTTTCTTTTGAGGTTGAGAAGACGGATCATTTACTCAATTTTTGAGAGATGTTAACTAAGACGATTAGGTGTATACACCACCATACTGCTAGCAGACACACAATAATTGTATCAGTCCTCCAAGCCCAACAAACGGTGCATTCCCAAAGCACGTTTATCCATGAAACATCCAATACTGGAGAAGTCAGTCGGGGTTCATAAAGCAGCAGCCATTTGGACCCCAACCAAACTACTCTAATTTCAGATCAAGATCTCTGAAGTTGGTCTTCAATGTTGCACCTGGTGTTTGAGCCCATGTTGTTTGCTGAAGGGGATTGCTTGCGTACTTTTGCTGTAGTTATTATGAGCGTTACCCTGTTCTCTCCTACAATATTCTTCATATACACTTAACTATGTCAACGAGATTTGATTGTATATATTGGAATTACCCCGATGCCAGCCCAGTCCCGGTCAATCCAAGATATTTACCCTTCGTAATAGATTCTGTCAAAAACGGGCACCCAAGAAGTCATTTCGCAGCATTGTAATTTGCTAGCATGAGACTAGTTTCATTTCCATTCTGATCGGCGTCGGCTCATGTTTAATGAAAACTGAGTCAAATTGCTTTTTAATCTCCTTTACCTCCTTTTTCATACTAGTTGCATAATAATGGACTGCAGTGCAAATGGTGTTTTACTGGTTAGACAGCACACGTCCATTATTTGTTTGCAAGTTTCCCTTTTTGGTGGAAAGAAGGGCCTGCCCTTTACTCATCCCCTCTTTATCTTGCGCAGTACTCAGAGTTCTGAAAGTCCATTTGACGAGCGAGTCAAATTACTTACTTACTTCTTACTACGAGCTCCTGATGCTGGTGCAGCTATTTTCCCCGTCATTAAATAAAAATGAGGCAAGCTTTATTGCAAATGCGTCATAGCGGTACCTCAGCATGATACTACTCTAAACCGACTGACATTAGAACAATGCTATGTATAATCCTTAACATCCAGGCTAGACGTGAAATACAGTCCCCAAGATTAATAGGGTCATCATACTATCAAATACGACTTCTGGATAATGGATAAACTGCCTTATGTAAGTGCTGTGTTGCAGTCGCGGCTCTCAGTACTCGCGGGGGTCACGCGGGGGTGGGGGGAGGGTTTAAAATGAAAATTTTAAAAAACGTACCTGACCGGGTCCGCGCCGCCTCTGCTCCTGGCCGGGGTCCCGCGTTCTTCTCCCCTCCTGTAAGCCAATCACAATGCTGCAATGGCAGCGTTGTGATTGGTGCGGAGTCTCGGACGGCACCCACCCGGGCACCAGTAGGGAGGCCATTTTCTCTATGTAGGCTGCATGCAGCCTACATAGAGAAAATGTAGAGTGCGCATGACTGCTTTGGTCAGCCCCAGGGCTGACCAAGCAGTCAGGGCACTCAGAGTGGTGCAAGCCACTCCTCCCGTAGCCGCCCACCCGCCCGCACCCAACCAGGCATACGCTCCCACCCGCCCCCAACCAGGCATACCCCTGCCGTCTGCTTTCTCGCAGCGCGAGAAGCAGAAAATAAAATGGTATTTAAAATACTGCGAGAAAGCAGTGGGGCGGCGCTCCAACGCCCTAATGGAGCGGCCGCCACTGCATGTGTCACCAACTCCACGGCTAGTTACAACATCAGCCAACAATCAAACAACAGTCCTATCAAATGTATCCAGACGATAGATTCACTGTTTTGCACTCCACCAAAGTGGCTGGTAAGCCCTGTAACTTCAGCATACACTACTGACCTACCAGAATGAACTCTTACATGGGTAGTCTTTCAGGAAAATCGCATGTTAAGCGTATTACAGAACAACAGGGACCTGCAATAGGAAATACATTGTCTATCTCAATAACACCTATTTTATCAACCTTCAAAGACAAAATGGTGAGTAAACTCTTCCAGAATTTACATGTTGCCTGCCATAAAAAAACATTCAGCAGTGAAACTACACTGCATTGAAACAAAATGTTACCATTTGTGACCATATGGGCTGAGATGTTTTGCAGCGTTCATCTCCAGCAAGAACTCAGCACAGTGGTTAACTGACAATAACAAAACCTACAACATCATTTATTGTTGCTGATTGAGAAGGCCAGGGAAAAGGCACCTCCAGTTCTCTTGCTGTCTCTGGACATGTCAGGGAGAGGGTAAATACAGCAGACAGTAGAGAGAAAAGAAGTGTTAAGAGAGGAACGAGGGAGCAGCAGAGGGACCAGAAGTGAGGAAGACGACACAACAGATAGGTGAGATACAGAAGCAAAGGTGACTGTGTGTGTATGAGCGAGAGGGAGACAGAATGAGAGAGAGAGCTACAGAGAGAAATAAAAATGAAGAAACAACGGACATGGAAAAATAAAGAGTTATATGTTGGAGAGATAAAGACTAACAGGTGTGAGAGAGAGACATGAGAGAAGTTTAAGACAGACAGGCGAAAAAGAGACAGAGGGAAAGACAGATGTGATAGACAGATGAGAATGATACGATAGAGATGAATAGATATATGTTGGAGAAATAGAGGCAGACAGGTGGAGAGAAAGAGAGCAGAGAGAAGTTTAAGACAGAGTGGCGTAAAAGAGACAGCTGACAGACAGTGGGAAAGACGGAGATGTGACAGGCATATAAATGAGAAAGGCGCAATAAAGATATAGAGGGGAGACACAGAAAGACCGTCACTCACGCCCTGGTCACCAGCAGACTCGACTACGGCAACGCACTCTACGCCGGAATAAACAAAAACCTCACCCGCAAGCTACAGAACATCCAGAACGCCGCTGCAAGACTGATTCTCAACCTGCCAAGACACTGCCACATCTCCCAGCACCTGCGCACACTCCACTGGCTCCCCATTGAGGCCAGAGTCGCCTTCAAGATACTCACCCACGCACACAAGGCCCTCCACGACACCGGACAAGCATACCTGAACAGCCGACTCAATTTCCACGCAGCCCAAAGGACCCTACTATCAGCCCAGCTCTCCTACGCCGTGGTCCCCCGCACCAGAAAGACCAGATCGGGAGGTCGCTCCTTCTCCTTCCTCGCGGCCAGAGCGTGGAACGCCCTTCCGCTCCACCTCCGACAGACAACATTGCTTCCCATCTTCGCAAGAAACCTCAAAACCTGGCTCTACGACAGACCCCCCTCCTTCATGGACTGGAACCTGCACCCCCCCCCTACCCCCAGCGCCTTGAGACCCTTATGGGTGAGTAGTCGCGCTTAACAAACGCCTGATTGATTGATTGAGACAGGAGTGAGAAAGGGGCTAAAAAAGAGACAAGCCAGAAAAACACAGCAGAGAGGGGTCCAAGTGAAAAAGAGGCATCTAAGAGGCATCTAAGAGATAGGTGAGAGACAGGTGAGTCGGAGGCAGTTTAAAGGGACAGAGATGTGAGAGTAGAAGGCAGGTGTAAGAAAGGTGCAATAAAAAGACTGCCGTGAGAGAGGGAAAGAGAGGGTACAGGTGAGAGAGGCAGCAGACACAACTGAGTAGAGATGGAATGGATAGGTGAGAAATAATTCATAAAGAGACCGCTGAGAAAGGGGAGAAATAATCTAGAGAGGTGGGTAAAAAACTGGTGCCATGTATATGATATATAAAGAGAGGTGTGAAAGGGAAAGAGATGGGTGAGGGAGTGAGAGGTACGAGAAAGGTGTGAGAAGTAATAAGGAGTGAGGTGAGAGAGACAGGTGATAAAGACTTTTCAGGGAGGGGGTGAAAAGCAGGAAAGACTTTGTTAAGAGAGATAGTATGGCATAGGTGAAGAGGAAAAGTAAAACCGATGCGATACCTTAGAGAGAGGGAGCCAGGTGAGAGAGTGAAGGCTGATAAAGAGATAGCAGCTTAGGTACAAATAGCATAGCTGAGGTAGGGAGGATTGATAGGCAAGATGTAGATGACAGACAGCTGCAAGAGAGGGGAGAGAGGAGGGAGCAAAAACAGAAATGGAACAAGCTGAGGGAAAGATGTGGGTGCTTTATAAAGAGGCAGATGGATGAGAAAGAAACAGCTGGATGAGAGGGAAACAGGTAAGATGGAGATCATAACGACAGTGCCTAACCTCTTTATCAACCCTGCACTTATTGCATGATTTGTAACTTCATGATGTCCCTTCTCATGGTGTCATCAGAGTAAAGTGTCATGTGACATCACTTCCTAAGATGATATTAGGTGAAAGTTTGTATGATGTCACTTCCTCTGATGTAACCGGGGTGATCAAAGGACAAGTCATGTCACATTCCCTACCCCTGGGAATTTGGTGAATCAACGTCAATGATGAGCTGCTATACGTCTTTAAAAAAGCACTATGACGTGGTCAGTGCTGGCCACATTATGGGGCTTTCTTCCCTTAATGTTAAGCCATGTTGTTGCACAGCAGCTTGCGCTGTTGGCCACATGTCTAAAAAAACAGCAACAAAGCCAATAGAGCTTGCATAAGCGAGACATATTGGCTTTGCCAATGCATGTTGTTCTTTTTAGATTTTGCTGGTGTCTGTGTTGGGAAAGCCTCGGAGGTTATTTCTCGCACCTGGTCAATAACATTACCCAGGGTGAGGGATTGCCAGGTGCAGTAACTGCTTCATATTATTAGTTTCTTCCCTTGGTACCGACCCATAATATGCGGATGCAATACCTACCGGCTGAAAATCTGCAGTTTGCCCATTTCCAGGCACTTTCCCCTGATTTATTTCGCTTTTTTTTTTCCTGGTGAAATATGTCAGGTGATAATTTCAACGCTGCTAAAATTATAAGACACCTCGTAATTCCGATCCCACTGCAAATTGCTGTTTATGCAGGGATCGGAAATTACAGCCTGACTTTTAATCATGCTCTAGGGGTGGTTTGGCTACTCAGGTGTTCGTGTGCTTTGGCTAAATATTTAATTGCTTGATTGCAAACAAATATTTCTTGGCTGGGCGTGGTCATGAGATTTTGGTCGAAAAAATGAGACCATTGGATTCGGAAAAATTGCTGTGATGTGCAGCTCTTCTGTTTGCCTTATGTGTACTTTCCGCTAGTAGATGTGCTTGGTTTCCGCTAGTAAACATAACGGATTTTGTGACGATATGCAACATGTCAGACCCATCTTCGGCATTTTGGCAATGCAGTATCTACTCAATGAGTTTGTATATATTTCCCAGGAATTTTAATTTTAATTTCATATTCCTGGAATCAATCCCATTTGGGCCCCAAGTATTACAATTAACTGTGTTTAACTCTTACCTCTATACACTTGTGATGCCTGGATATATTTGCAATTGGGAAGCCAAACCTTACAATAAACAATATCATTTTATCTGCACACTTCTCGGCTCCCCAATGCTAAAGCATTCGCTTCTGGTTTTAGTAATGTGTGATTAAGACTTTTTGTGCTTTTGTCCTTTAGATACTCAAATTAATGTATTTTTTTTATTTGACCAATTTCTCATGCACTTCTATTTTTCACTTATGTAAATATATTTGATTTTGATATGGTAACCACTTCACCCTTTTTAGTAGAGACCTGCTGTCAATCATCTGAGCAGTTCAGTGATTTTGAAGAACTCGCTGCTTTCTAGTATGGGGCTTAATCCGAATATCACTTTGGATTTAGTGTCTCGCTGGAGACTATCATCAGACAAGGATCATGGAAGACTGTGTGAGGACAACTGGAGGGATGTATTCAATGACAAGATCCATGACCTTCACAAGATTAAATAATTGTCCAATGTTACTCCACTCTTCTTGTCCTTACTAATCTTGAATACACTATGGTTGTCTTCTCTCCTTCAACCTTTTATTTATTGGCACAATAACAATGGTGTAAGACAGAGTGTAACTAGACAGCCAGAATTACTAACATTATTAATAAAATGTTAGAAGAACTTAAAGTCAAAGTTAATAATGCGCACTGTTTCAATACAACTCTAATTCCGTTGTCACTGTGGACCTCAAATTGTCATCAGGCACAATAAGAAACAATTCAGAGGAGCTTCGACTTAGAATTGAGGGTTCCCAGCAAACATTTTACAAGCCTTTGTAGAATAGAGTTGCTTAGCACTAATAATGTGAATATTATTTTGAAATCTTATGTGTATTTGTGCACTATCACCAATGAGGGTATCCTGGCACTGAGTAGGTGTGTGTCTAGCACTGAATATATTATGTTGGTTAATTGGAAAGCTAGGTCTTCAGATTCTTGTGTCTGTGGCTTCCAGTTCCTGCTTGTTCTAGCCTGATCCAGTTGGCGCCATTTGACCAAGTGACACCACCGCTGCCTGAATTTTCCCGACTGGGTTTTCCCACTCACTGTTCTTCCCACCAACAAAAGCCCCACCCACCCCAGGACCTACTTAATGCAGGTCACATTACGACTGTGCAGTGGCGCATGCAGTGGCAACAAAATGCAACCCTGTCTGCGCTCATTCAAGCCTGGACCGCGCCCGGCGCTATGACCCCTGGTCCTCCTGCCCTCTGCAGATACACCATTGCAGAGCTCTACACCCATGACCCTGGACGCAGCAACAAACACTGCCACTGCGCTGACCCACGCTCCAAGGTAAGGCCTTTCATCTGCAACCACTGCCAATTTACCTGCCACAGCACACACACCAGGCCACCAACCAGCCCAACCTCAAACACACAGCAGACACCACATGAACAAAAACACCAACTGCCATGCTCCCTTCTCAAAAGACGCTCAATATGAAAACACACCACCAAGATTTGGGACCTCAACTCCACCCTCACACTCGACGTACTCTTCCTCACTGAGACCTGGCTCAACCCCACTTCCGCATCCGACATCGCCACCCCAATACCCAAAGGATACAAGATTACCCACCACAACTGCATCAACAAGCCTGGCGGAGGGATCACATCATACACAAGGAATCTAGCCAATGCAGCACCACAAATGACAACATCACCCCAGCCATGGAAAACCTCAGCATCCGAGTCCAAACAGACAGCAAAACCTCTATCTACTGTCCTTCAGGATCACGTCCAGCTTTTTGCATCTTCATTGCCGACTTCATCGCCCCCACACCATAGACTCTAACAACTACATTTTCCTTGGCGACCTCAACTTCCATCTCGATTACCACAATGATATCATCACTACCATCCTCCTCGACAGCATGAACAACATCGGACTCACGCAACTCATCCACAACCCCAAGCACACCACAGGCCACATGCTAGACCCCATCTTCACCTCCAGTGACCACATCAGGGTCAGCCACATTGCAGAACTCGCCTGGACTGACCACTCCATCTTCCACTTCAACATCACCAGCTCATAGACCTCCACCTCCAGTCTTCCCAACCCCCCCCACCGCAGCAGAAGCAAAGTCTCAAAGGACACATGGATCAATGCCCTCAAAACCACCCACCCCATCTACTCCAACAACGTAGACCAGAACGTTAGAAACTTCAACAATTGGATCACCAACTGCACCTAGAGCTCCCATCGGCAACAACAACCACAGAAGGTCCACCAAGCAGGCTAGCTGGTTCAGTGAAGACCTCAGAACTGCTAAACCACACTGTAAACAACTGCAACGGAGATGGTGCACCATGAAGGACATGACTAACAAGACCGCCTTCAAGATAACCCTCAAACTCTACCACAGACTGTTGGGAGAATCGAAGGAAAAGGCCATAGCCTCACACATTGAATCAAGCTCCAGTATCAGCAAAGAACTCTTCAACATTGTCAAAGAATTCTCCAACTCCTCAGTTGCAACAAACAACATTATCCTCTCACAGGAACTCTGTGACAATCTTGCAAACCTCTTCCACAACAAGATCGGCAACATCTACAGAAACTTCAAACCCCAACCCAAGGCCACCGACTTCTTCAAGCAACACAACAACGCCGCTACCACCACAAACATCCGACTAACCAAATGGAGCCAGCTCACCCCACAGGATAGCTCCTCCATCTTGAACTCCGTCTACTCAGGGACGCCAAACGACCCATGCCCTCCGCACTAGGGGTGGGTGGTGAACTCTGCTCTGCTGATGGAGCTGGCAAAGTTTGTTTACTCTGCGCTCTGCTTGGAACGCGGAGTTCGGGAAAAAACTCCCTCTCACACATAGCGAAGCAGAGTTTACCTGCACCGGCCCACCCCTACTAATAAACACTTCATGTTACGTATTGTCGGGAAACAGTTGTGCAACCTGAGAGCATTAGGGCCCGACAAAATGCAAAAATGCTGCCCAATGGATACCTTAGACTCGTTAGAAGAGGCGGGATCTGCGTCTGCCAATGCCCAATAGAAGCCACTGATGGAGCATGATTTTCGCTAATAAAAATCTGCTCGGGAAAATACACCCATATGTGTGCCTTAATAAATTACTAACGTGTGTGAAAAACAAAATTACTAAAACGTGAAGACTTGAAAGGTATGACTTGAAAATGTGCAAAGCTGCACATGTTTTTATTTTAAGAGTCAGAATAACACATGTAGAATGAAAGATTTTCTTTAATAGGGTTATGAAAAATAATAAAATGAGAAGAAATTATTAATTTGCGTGTCTAATATTAATGTTCTTATGTTTCCTGAACTGCAGGAATATTCAAGCACAAACACGAGAAAGCTCTTTTAATCTTCGTGAAAGTAGTGTAGGCCTAGAAATGTAGAAATTATTTTTCTTTTTCTCTCTGTTTTCTCTGCTAAATCGTGTAGGCCTTAACAAATGTGGATGGGCTTCCGTGCTCCTTTGTTTCTCCTTATGTACGCTTCCTGATGTCCTTGTAAAGAATAACATTTACAGCCTTAGAGAACGGAGAATAGTACAACTCTTTCCTGTCTAGGCGAGGATTTAGAATGAAACTGTTGCTATGTAGTTACAAAAAATGTAATTGTAGTTTTCTTCTTCCTCTCTAGGAAGTTGTACAAATTTAGACAAAGACTGTTTAGAGAAATTTGTAAAGTCATCGTTAGGAGATGTTTGCCTCCCCTAGTTACTGACCAATGAGAATGGTTTGTAGGGTTTAGAAAAGTTACTAATTTAGTGTAACAAAGTTTCGAAGCCAGTATAAAGGTGTTGGTGGGAAAATGATTGTCGGCTTGCTCACATTCTGGTGACCTGTCCTGCAACCGTGGTATGCTGAACGCTGTGCTGTGCTGTGCAGATTCCTGATCGCTCTAGCTGGAAATCCTGACTGCGGAAAACTCTTTCCCTAATGACTTTGCACATCATCGGTTGGTCATGCTGCCTTCACTAATCTCCTACGGCCGTGGAGATAGTTTTCTTGACTAATTGCACGCTGTGCATTAGTTTTCTCTATTTTACCGAGAGGTAACTGAACTGTGAATTTCTGATGTTTCCATTTTCCCTCTCTCCTCCCTCTATTTTTCACCTGAGTTTGATGATCTCTGAGTTACTCTGCTTGTGATAACCGTGATATTTGCCTGTGACATTATGAACAAAGTTTTCTTATGATTTGTATTTGTGTATGACCATTCATATTTCCTGGAAATAATACCAAAGGTATCTAAAAAGAATAGTGTCTGTCGTTATTTCCTGGGGACAGATCTGCCCCTTTTTTTGGCCTTTCTGCCCTAGGCGGGAGGGGGGAGGCAGAAAAACCTACTAGGCACCAAGGATCTATTTCTTTTGCAAGGAGGGGCAAATTTCTGTCTGCTGTTTTCTGCCCCACCTGGGGTACAGATCGGCCTGGCAGACAACCTCACCCGATCCCTTGGGCAAGATCACCCCCCACTTTTCTCAGCCCTATTTGAAGGCCCATCTGGCAGATTGACCATTTGAGTAGTGAAATAGCGTGTTATAATGTTAATTGTTTTATTTCTTGTGAATTGCAATTGTAATGCTTTATTTCTCCCTTTTTATTGTAGTTCAAGGCTTTTGCTCTTTAGATTGTTCCAGGTTGCGGTTTCGTTACTGGTGGTTCTCCAGTTTGTGTAGTTGCATGTGTTTGGTAAGAGACTTTTTTTTGTACAATGTAAATGAGTTTCATTTCCCTGCATGAATGTGTTTTTTGCAAATGGTGTAATAATAACAGTATGTTTGGCTTCTGTTTTTGAGTGTCAAAATCTTTTTGCATTTGTGCTCGATGTGTATTTTGTTGTCTTGTGAGTAGTTAGTTTTGTTTCTTCTTTCTAGTGGGATATCGGTGCTTTTTGCTGTGTCTCTGCAGAGTAGGTGCTGGTGAGTGTAACTATCTTTGGCAAGTGAGTCATTGTCTTTGAGTATATAGATCTTTGTGCTAAAGCCACACTTTGTTTATTACTTATTTTGCAGTGTTTGTTGTAGTTGACTTGTTTGTGAAGTCTCCTTTCTTTGTAAGGACTATGGCTAGCCGCAGGATTACTGCTCAGCAGGCTGTTGGTTTGCTTTTTGAGTCTTCCTCTGACCATGGTTCAGAGACTGACTCTGCATCTGAGGCAGAGGAGGCAGTGGGGGCAGTGGAAGATTCTGGCAGTGAGTTTTCTGTCCACGAGGAATTATCGGATGATGAAGCCACTCTTAGTGCAGATGAAGTGCCTGTCTTAGATGAGGACATTGATGTGCCGATAGTGCAGCAAGAGGCTTCTGGGCTGCAGCCTGGGGGTGCAAGGCCTCCCATTGGAAGTGCTGCCTCTGGGTTGCCCCAGGCATGGTGCAGCCGACATTGCCAGACTTTACTGGTGTTCCAGGGTGTAGAGTGGATACTGAAAACTTTTTGCCTATTAATTTTTCTCAGTTGTTTATGGACAATGTATTTTTGTCAGAGATTGTTGAGCAGACTAATTTGTATGCCGAACAGTTTTTGAGGGACAACAGTGCCAGCCTTATGCCCCACTCTAGAGCTACCCGGTGGACTCCCACAAATCTGGAAGAGCGGAAGAAGTTCTTTGGTTTAACTTTTTTGATGGGCTTGCTAAGGAAGCCATCAATGTCTTCATATTGGTCTACTAGTCCCTTGATGGCAACAGCTATATTTCCGGCAGTCATGAGTCGTGATAGGTATTTGCTTCTGCTTCGGATGCTGCATTTTGTCGATAATGGTTTAGCGTTGCCACGAGATCACCCTGATTGTGACCGTCTTTTTAAGATTCGGCCAGTCGTTGATCATTTTGTAGATTGATTTTCTGAGATCTATGCTCCAGGGAAAGAAATAGCAGTGGATGAGTCTTTGGTCTTGTTCAAGGGCCGCTTGGTTTTTAGGCAATACATTCCTAGCAAGAGGGCACGCTATGGAATTAAGATGTATATGCTGTGTGACAGTAGGACTGGCTATGTCTCTAATTTCAGGGTGTACACCGGTAAGGATTCCAGGATTAACCCCCCTGGTTGTCCGTCCACTTTTGGAGTGACTGAGAAAATTGTGTGGGAACTTGGGAGAGGACTGTTTAACAAAGGTCACCTTTTATATGTAGATAACTTCTACACTGGTGTGCAGTTGTTCAGGGAATTGGCCAAAGTGGACACTGTTGCTTGTGGAACAATCCGCTCTAACTGTAAAGGTTTCCCAAAAGAACTTGTTTGTCAAAAGCTTGTGTGGGGACAGTGCAGTGCGTTGCGTAGCGAGGAACTTCTAGCTGTGAAGTTTTCAGACAGTAGAGATGTCTATATGCTGACTACCATCCATGATGAAAGCACTTCACCTGTGACTGTTTGGGGTCAGGTTGCTGAAGCGCGCAAACCTGTGTGCATTTTAGACTATAATAGGCACATGGGTGGTGTTGATAGAGTAGATCAGATGTTGGAACCTTACACTGCTCTTCGTAAGGCTTACATTTGGTATAAGAAGTTGGCTATCCATCTTTTCCACTTGGCAACCTTTAATGCTTTTGTTGTATTTAAGTATTGTTGTCCTGAGTCAGAGATGACTTTTGGTAAGTTTCAGGAGTCTGTAATAGGCAGCCTTGTTGTAGTGGAACAGGCAAGTGTTCCTAGAGTTGGAGTGGTGGAGGATGTGGCTATATTGAAAGATCGCCACTTTCCTGATCACATTCCTCCCAAGCCCTCAAAAGACTTTCCCAGTAGAAGATGTAGAGTCTGTTGGTGAAGAGGTACACGGAAGGAGACTCGTATGTACTGCCCCGAGTGTCCTTCTAACCTTGCGCTGTGTGTGCCTGCTTGTTTTAGAATGTACCACATGCAAAAGAATTTTTGGGAGCATCCATGAGTGGTAAAGTGAACTGCCTGGTCTGTATTGTTTTATATTTTATTTTCAGTTTCAAGGTTGGCATTTGTGCAATGTATTTAGTTTTTGTGTTAGTAGATTTGTATCTATTCCCAATTTGTTTGTGTTTTCTTTTTGTATAAAAACCCTAAATGTGATGGCGGTGTGCGTGGGCTGGCGCTTGGCTGGTGGTGTGAATGGACTGGCGCTTGGCAGGTGGTGTGCGTGGACTGGCGCTTGGCTGGTGGTCTGCGTGGGCTGGCGCTTGGCTGGTGGTGTGAATGGACTGGCGCTTGGCTGGCTGTGTGTGTAGGCTGGCGCTTGGCTGGCGGTGTGCATGGGCTGGCGCTTGGCTGGTGGTGTGAATGGACTGGCGCTTGGCTGGCGGTGTGCTTGAACTGGCGCTTGGCTGGCGGTGTGTGAGTAGTGACTTGCTGCTGGTCACTACACACACTGGTAGCCAAACGCCAGTCCACGTAATCCGTCAGCTGGTGTGGTTGCTGTGTCAGGCATGTGGGCGTGTGAAAGTGATGGGCCCTTGAATGGCACTGTCTGCTGATGTGAGTGTTGTAATGTGATGGGCCCGTGGCTGGCGGTGTGAATGGTTTTGTATGTGTCACACGTATGAAAGGTGTATGAATGGCCTGTAAAGAGGTTGGTGCCTTGTCGTGGATTTACAGCTCATGAGCTGTGAGTCAATGGTTTAGTTTCTCGTCCTTTCAGTTATTAACAGTCCTTTTCATTTTTGTGAAATCTCTTGTTAATACAATTGTATATACTGAACCACCACTCACCCTCGTGCCAAATCCAACCAGTTTGTGTGTGTGCTTGAGGAATAGTTGGTTGTGCAGTAATATTTGTCTTTTTTCTCTCTGTGCCAAGGTGTACATTCCATCTAAGAAAAACCTACCAACTGTAGATATTGTCGTAAACTAAACACCCATGGGAGTACATGGTGATGTCTCTCTTGTGGATCCCAACAAGTTAGCTTACCCACAATGTCCTGCAAACCTCAAAATGTGGCTGTCACAGTTTCCTTGCATTACTGTGCTAAAATTTTCACGCTTCAGAAAGAAACAAATTTCCTACCACCCAGGATTTCCCCAAGTCTCCCGATAGAAATGGTACCTTACTTGTGTGGGTGGGCTAAGTACCCGCGGCAGGGATGGGCCCAAAGCGTATTGTGGAGACATCAAAATTACCTATTTTGAAAGGACCTGGTTTTGCAAGGGGGAGTCACTTGTGTTTTTGGCCCCGGGCTCAGTGGCCATCTTGGGAAACCTACCAAACCCACACATTTCTGAAAACTAGACACCCGGGGGAGTCCAGCAAGGTATGGCTTGCGTGGGTCCCCCAATATTTTCCTACCCAGAAATCCCTGCAAACCTCAAATTTAGCTGAAAAAAATCATTTTTTTCTCAAATTTCTGTGTGGGAAAGTACTGGAATCTGCGTGGATCCACAAATTTCCTTCCACCCAGCATTCCCCCAGGTCTCCCAATAAAAATGGTACCTCACTCATGTGATTGATCCAAGTACCCGCGATAGGCAAGGGTCCAAAACGTATTGAGGAGACATCAAAATGACCTATCACAAAACAACTTGGTTTTGCAAGGGGAGTCACCTGGGTTTTTCGCCCCGGGCTCAGCGGCCATCTTGGGAAACCTACCAAACCCACACATTTCTGAAAACAAGACACCCAGGGGAGTCCAGCAAGGTATGGCTTGCGTGGTTCCCCCAACATTTTCCTACCCAAAATCCCCTGCAAACCTCAAAATTAGCTGAAAAAATCACTTTTTTCTCAAATTTCTGTGTCGGAAAGTTCGTGAATCTGCGTGAATCCACAATTTTCCTTCCACACAGCATTCCCCCAGGTCTCCCGATAAAAATGGTACCTCACTCGCGTGGGTGGGCCAAATACCCGCGACAGGCAAGGGCACAAAACGTATTGAAGAGACATCAAAATGACCTATCACAAAACAACCTGGTTTTGCAAGGGGGGGGTCACCTGGGTTTTTGGCCCCGGGCTCGGCGGCCATCTTGGGAAACCTACCAAACCCACACATTTCTGAAAACTAGACACCCGGGGGAGTCCAGCAAGGTATGGCTTGCGTGGGTCCCCTAACATTTTCCTAACCAGAATCCCCTGCAAACCTCCTTGCAAAACCAGGTTGTTTTGTGATAGGTCATTTTGATGTCTCCTCAATACGTTTTGGGCCCTTGCCTGTCGAGGGTACTTGACCCACCCACGCGAGTGAGGTACCATTTTTATCAGGAGACCTTCGGGAATGCTGTGTGGAAGGAAATTTGTGGATCCACGCAGATTCCAGAACTTTCCCACACAGAAATTTGAGAAAAAAGTGATTTTTTCAGCAACATTTGAGGTTTGCAGGGGATTCTGGGTAGGACAACGTTGGGGGACCCACACAAGCCATACCTTGCTGGACTCCCCCGGGTGTCTAGTTTAAAAAAATGTGTGGGTTTGGTAGTTTCCCAAGATGGCTGCCGAGCCCGGGGCCAAAATCCCAGGGGACCCCCCTTGCAAAACCAGGTTGTTTTGTGATAGGTAATTTTGATGTCTCCTCAATAGGTTTTGGGCCCTTGCCTGTCGCGGTTACTTGAACCACCCACGCAAGTGAGGTACCATTTTTATCGGATGACCTGAGGGAACGCTGGGTGGTAGGAAATTTGTGGATCCACGCAGATTCCAGAACTTTCACACACAGAAATTTGACAACAAAGTGATTTTTTTCAGCTAAATTTGAGGTTTGCAGGGGATTCTGGGTAGGAAAACGTTGGGGGGTCCATGCAAGCCATACCTCGCTGGACTCCCCCGGGTGTCTAGTTTTCAAAAATGTATAGGTTTTCTAGGTTTCCCTCGGTTCCGGCAGAGCTAGGGTCCAAAATCTACAGCTAGGCACTTTGCAAAAAAAGGGTCAGTTTTCACTCTGAAAATGTGGTGTGTCCATGTTGCGTTTTGGGCCGTTTCCTGTCGCGGCCACTAGGCCTACCCACACAAGTGATGTACCATTTTTCTCGGAAGACTTTGGGGAATGCGGTGTGGGTGGAATTTTGTGGACCCACGCAGATTCCAGAACTTTCAACCACAGAAATGTGAGGAAAATGTGTTTTTTTTTACAAAGTTTGAGGTTTGCAAGGGATTCTTGGTAACAGAACCTGGTGAGAGCCAGTCAAGTCACCCCATCCTGGATTCCCCTAGGTGTCTAGTTTTCAAAAATGTATAGATTTGCTAGGTTTCCCTAGGTGCCGGCAGAGCTCGGGTTCAAAATCTACAGGTAGGCACTTTGCAAAAAAAGGGTCAGTTTTCACTCTGAAAATGTGGTGTGTCCACGTTGCGTTTTGGGCCGTTTCCTGTCATGGCCACTAGGCCTACCCACACAAGTGAGGTACCATTTTTCTCGGAAGACTTTGGGGAATGCGGGGTGTGTGGAATTTTGTGGATCCACGCAGATTCCAGAACTTTCCACCACAGAAATGTGAGGAAAATGTGTTTTGTTTGACAAAGTTTGAGGTTTGCAAGGGATTCTGGGTAACAGAACCTGGTGAGAGCCAGTCAAGTCACCCCATCCTGAATTCCACTAGGTATCTAGTTTTCCATAATGTATAGGTTTGCTAGGTTTCCCTAGGTGCCGGCAGAGCTATGGTTCAAAATCTACAGCTAGGCACTTTGCAAAAAAAGGGTCGTGTTTCACTGTGAAAATGTGGCGTGTCCACGTTGCGTTTTGGGACGTTTCCTTTCACGTGCACTAGGCCTACCCACACAAGTGAGGTACCATTTTTCTCGTAAGACTTTGGGGAATGCAGGGTGTGTGGAATTTTGTGGATCCACGCAGATTCCAGAACTTTTCACCACAGAAATGTGAGCAAAATGTGTTTTTTTTTACAAAGTTTGAGGTTTGCAAGGGATTCTGGGTAACAGAACCTGGTGAGAGCCAGTCAAGTCACCCCATCCTGGATTCCTCTAGGTGTGTAGTTTTCAAAAATGTATAGGTTTGCTAGGTTTCCCTTGGTGGCAGCAGAGCTAGGGTTCAAAATCTACAGCTAGGCACTTTGCAAAAAAAGGGTCGTATTTCACTGTGAAAATGTGTCGTTTCTACGTTGCGTTTTGGGCCGTTTCCTTTAACGGGCACTAGGCCTACCCACACAAGTGAGGTACCATTTTTCTCGGAAGACTTTGGTGAATGCGGGGTGGGTGGAATTTTGTGTATCCACGCAGATTCCAGAACTTTCCACCACAGAAATGTGAGGAAAATGTGTTTTTTTTAACAAAGTTTGAGGTTTGCAAGGGATTCTGGGTAACAGAACCTGGTGAGAGCCAGTCAAGTCACCCCATCCTGGATTCCCCTAAGTGTCTAGTCTTCAAAAATGTATAGTTTTGCTAGGTTTCCCTGGGTGCTGGCAGAGCTAGGGTTCAAAATCTACAGGTAGGCACTTTGCAAAAAAAGGGTCAGTTTTCACTCTGAAAATGTGGTGTGTCCACGTTGCGATTTGGGCCGTTTCCTGGTGCGGCAACTAAGCCTACCTACACAAGTGAGGTACCATTTTTCTCGGAAGACTTTGGGGAATGCGGGGTGGGTGAATTTTGTGGATCCACGCAGATTCCAGAACTTTCCACCACAGAAATGTGAGGAAAATGTGTTTTGTTTTTTACAAAATTTGAGGTTTGCAAGGGATTCTGGGTAACAGAACCTGGTGAGAGCCACTCAAGTCACCCCATCCTGGATTCCTCTAGGTGTCCAGTTTTCAAAAATGTATGGTTTGCTAGGTTTCCATAGGTGCCGGCAGAGCTAGGGTTAAAAATCTACAGCTAGGCACTTTGCAAAAAAAGGGTCAGTTTTCACTATGAAAATGTGGTGTGTCCACATTGCGTTTTGGGCCGTTTCCTGTCGCGGCCAATAGGCCTACCCACACAAGTGAAGTACCATTTTTTTCGGAAGACTTTTGGGGAATGCGGGGTGGGTGGAATTTGTGGATCCACGCAGATTCCAGAACTTTCCACCACAGAAATGTGAGGAACATGTGTTTTTTTTTTACAAAGTTTGAGGTTTGCAAGGGATTTTGGGTAACAGAGCCTGGTGAGAACCAGACAAGTCACCCCATCCTGGATTTCCCTGGGTGTCTAGTTTTTAAAAATGTATAGGTTTGCTAGGTTTCCCTAGGTGGCGGCAGAGCTAGGGTTCAAAATCTACAGCTAGGCACTTTGCAAAAAAAGGGTCAGTTTTCACTCTGAAAATGTGGTGTGTCCACGTTGCGATTTGGGCCCTTTCCTGTCGCGGCAACTAAGCCTACCTATACAAGTGAGGTACCATTTTTCTCGGAAGACTTTGCGGAATGCGGGGTGGGTGGAATCTTGTGGATCCACGCAGATTCCAGAACTTTCCACCACAGAAATGTGAGGAAAATGTGCCTTTTTTTTACAAAGTTTGAGGTTTGCAAGGGATTCTGGGTAACAGAACCTGGTGAGAGCCAGTCAAGTCACCCAATCCTGGATTACCGTAGGTGTCTAGTTTTCAAAAATGTATAGGTTTGCGAGGTTTCCCTAGGTGCCGGCAGAGCTAGGGTTCAAAATCTACAGATAGGCACTTTGCAAAAAAAGGGTCAGTTTTCACTCTGAAAATGTGGTGTGTCCACGTTGCGTTTTGGGCCATTTCCTGTCGTGGCCACTAGGCCTACCCACACAAGTGAGGTACCATTTTTCTCGGAAGACTTTGGGGAATGCGGGGTCAGTGGAATTTTGTGGATCCACGCAGATTTCACAACTTTCCACCACAGAAATGTGAGGAAAATGTGTTTTTTTTTACAATGTTTGAGGTTTGCAAGGGATTCTGGGTAACAGAACCTGGTGAGAGCCAGTCAAGTCACCCAATCCTGGATTACCCTAGGTGTCTAGTTTTCAAAAATGTATAGGTTTGCGAGGTTTCCCTAGGTGCCGGCAGAGCTAGGGTTCAAAATCTACAGATAGGCACTTTGCAAAAAAAGGGTCAGTTTTCACTCTGAAAATGTGGTGTGTCCACGTTGCGTTTTGGGCCATTTCCTGTTGCGCCACTAGGGCTACCCACACAAGTGAGGTACCATTTTTCTCGGAAGACTTTGGGGAATGCGGGGTCGGTGGAATTTTGTGGATCCACGCAGATTCCAGAACTTTTCACCACAGAAATGTGAGGAAAATGTGTTTTTTTTTTTACAAAGTTTGAGGTTTGCAAGGGATTCTGGGTAACAGAACCTGGTGAGAGCCACTCAAGTCACCCCATCCTGGATTCCTCTAGGTGTCTAGTTTTCAAAAATGTATAGGTTTGCTAGGTTTCCCTAGGTGCCGGCAGAGCTAGGGTTAAAAATCTACAGCTAGGCACTTTGCAAAAAAAGGGTCAGTTTTCACTCTGAAAATGTGGTGTGTCCACGTTGCGTTTTGGGCCGTTTCCTGTCGCGGCCACTAGGCCTACCCACACAAGTGAGGTACCATTTTTTTCGGAAGACTTTGGGGAATGCGGGGTCGGTAGAATTTTGTGGATCCACGCAGATTCCAGAACTTTTCACCACAGAAATGTGAGGAAAATGTGTTTTTTTTTTACAAAGTTTGAGGTTTGCAAGGGATTCTGGGTAACAGAGCCTGGTGAGAACCAGACAAGTCACCCCATACTGGATTTCCCTGGGTGTCTAGTTTTTAAAAATGTATAGGTTTGCTAGGTTTCCCTAGGTGGCGGCAGAGCTAGGGTTCAAAATCTACAGCTAGGCACTTTGCAAAAAAAGGGTCAGTTTTCACTCTGAAAATGTGGTGTGTCCACGTTGCGATTTGGGCCGTTTCCTGTCGCGGCAACTAAGCCTACCTATACAAGTGAGGTACCATTTTTCTAGGAGACTTTGGGGAATGCGGGGTGGGTGGAATTTTGTGGATCCACGCAGATTCCAGAACTTTCCACCACAGAAATGTGAGGAAAATGTGCATTTTTTTACAAAGTTTGAGGTTTGCAAGGGATTCTGGGTAACAGAACCTGGTGAGAGCCAGTCAAGTCACCCAATCCTGGATTACCGTAGGTGTCTAGTTTTCAAAAATGTATAGGTTTGCGAGGTTTCCCTAGGTGCCGGCAGAGCTAGGGTTCAAAATCTACAGATAGGCACTTTGCAAAAAAAGGATCAGTTTTCACTCTGAAAATGTGGTGTGTCCACGTTGCGTTTTGGGCCATTTCCTGTCGTGGCCACTAGGCCTACCCACACAAGTGAGGTACCATTTTTCTCGGAATACTTTGGGGAATGCGGGGTCAGTGGAATTTTGTGGATCCACGCAGATTCCACAACTTTCCACCACAGAAATGTGAGGAAAATGTTTTTTTTACAAAGTTTGAGGTTTGCAAGGGATTCTGGGTAACAGAACCTGGTGAGAGCCAGTCAAGTCACCCAATCTTGGATTACCCTAGGTGTCTAGTTTTCAAAAATGTATAGGTTTGCGAGGTTTCCCTAGGTGCCGGCAGAGCTAGGGTTCAAAATCTACAGATAGGCACTTTGCAAAAAAAGGGTCAGTTTTCACTCTGAAAATGTGGTGTGTCCACGTAGCGTTTTGGGCCGTTTCCTGTTGCGGCCACTAGGGCTACCCACACAAGTGAGGTACCATTTTTCTCGGAAGACTTTGGGGAATGCGGGGTCGGTGGAATTTTGTGGATCCACGCAGATTCCAGAACTTTCCACCACAGAAATATGAGGAACATGTGTTTTTTTTTACAAACTTTGAGGTTTGCAAGGGATTCTGGGTAACAGAGCCTGGTGAGAGCCAGACAAGTCACCCCATCCTGGATTTCCCTGGATGTCTAGTTTTCAAAAATGTATAGGTTTGCTAGGTTTCCCTGGGTGCCGGCAGAGCTAGGGTTCAAATTCTACAGCTAGGCACTTTGCAAAAAAAGGGTCAGTTTTTACTCTGAGAATGTGGTGTGTCCACGTTGCGTTTTGGGCCGTTTCCTTTCACGGGCACTAGGCCTACCCACACAAGTGAGGTACCATGTTTCTTGGAAGACTTTGGGGAATGAGGGGTGTGTGGAATTTTGTGGATCCACGCAGATTCCAGAACTTTTCACCACAGAAATGTGAGGAAAATGTGTTTTTTTTTTACAAAGTTTGAGGTTTGCAAGGGATTCTGGGTAACAGAACCTGGTGAGAGCCAGTCAAGTCACCCCATCCTGGATTCCTCTAGGTGTCTAGGTTTCAAAAATGTATAGGTTTGCTAGCTTTCCCTGGGTGCCGGCAGAGCTAGGGTTCCAAATCTACAGCTAGGCACTCTGCGAAAAAAGGGTCAGTATGCACTCTGAAAATGTGGTGTGTCCACGTTGCGTTTTGGGACGTTTCTTGTTGCGGCCACTAGGCCTAGCCACACAAGTGAGGTGCAATTTTTCTTGGAAGACTTTGGGAAATGCGGGGTGGGTGGAATTTTGTGGATACACGCAGATTCCAGAACTTTCCACCACAGAAATGTGAGGAACATGTGTTTTTTTTACAAACTTTGAGGTTTGCAAGGTATTCTGGGTAACAGAGCCTGGTGAGAGCCAGACAAGTCACCCCATCCTGGATTTCTCTGGATGTCTAGTTTTCAAAAATGTATAGGTTTACTAGGTTTCCCTTGGTGGCGGCAGAGCTAGGGTTCAAAATCTACAGCTAGGCACTTTGCAAAAAAAGGGTCGTATTTCACTGTGAAAATGTGTCGTTTCTACGTTGCGTTTTGGGCCGTTTCCTTTAACGGGCAATAGGCCTACCCACACAAGTCAGGTACCATTTTTCTCGGAAGACTTTGGTGAATGCGGGGGTGGGTCGAATTTTGTGTAACCACGCAGATTCCAAAACTTTCCACCACAGAAATGTGAGGAAAATGTGTTTTTTTTTACAAAGTTTGAGGTTTGCAAGGGATTCTGGGTAACAGAACCTGGTGAGAGCCAGTCAAGTCACCCCATCCTGGATTCCCCTAAGTGTCTAGTTTTCAAAAATGTATAGATTTGCTATGTTTCCCTGGGTGCCGGCAGAGCTAGGGTTCAAAATCTACAGCTAGGCACTTTGCAAAAAAAGGGTCAGTTTTAACTCTGAAAATGTGGTGTGTCCACGTTGCGATTTGGGCCGTTTCCTGTCGCGGCAACTAAGCATACCTACACAAGTGAGGTACCATTTTTCTCGGGAGACTTTGGGGAATGCGGGGTGGGTGAATTTTGTGGATCCACGCAGATTCCAGAACTTTCCACCACAGAAATGTGAGGAAAATGTGTTTTGTTTTTTACAAAATTTGAAATTTGCAAGGGATTCTGGGTAACAGAACCTGGTGAGAGCCAGTCAAGTCACCCCATCCTGGATTCCCCTAGGTGTCTAGTTTTCAAAAATGTATAGGTTTGCTAGGTTTCCCTAGGTGCCGGCAGAGCTAGGGTTCAAAATCTACAGCTAGGCTCTTTGCCAAAAAAGGGTCAGTTTTCACTCTGAAAATGTGGTGTGTCCACGTTGCGTTTTGGGCCGTTTCCTGTCGCGGTCACTAGGCCTACCCACACAAGTGAGGTACCATTTTTCTCGGAAGACTTTGGGGAATGCGGGGTGGGTGGAATTTGTGAATCCACGCAGATTCCAGAACTTTCCACCACAGAAATGTGAGGAACATGTGTTTTTTTTTTTTTACAAAGTTTGAGGTTTGCAAGGGATTCTGGGTAACAGAGCCTGGTGAGAACCAGACAAGTAACCCCATCCTGGATTCCCCTGGGTGTCTAGTTTTTAAAAATGTATAGGTTTGCTAGGTTTCCCTAGGTGGCGGCAGAGCTAGGGTTCAAAATCTACAGCTAGGCACTTTGCAAAAAAAGGGTCAGTTTTCACTCTGAAAATGTGGTGTCCACTTTGCGAATTGGGCCGTTTCCTGTCGCGGCAACTAAGCCTACCTATACAAGTGAGGTACCATTTTTCTCGGAAGACTTTGGGGAATGTGGGGTGGGTGGAATTTGTGGATCCACGCAGATTCCAGAACTTTCCACCACAGAAATGTGAGGAAAATGTGCATTTTTTTACAAAGTTTGAGGTTTGCAAGGGATTCTGGGTAACAGAACCTGGTGAGAGCCAGTCAAGTCACCCAATCCTGGATTACCCTAGGTGTCTAGTTTTCAAAAATGTATAGGTTTGCGAGGTTTCCCTAGGTACCGGCAGAGCTAGGGTTCAAAATCTACAGATAGGCACTTTGCAAAAAAGGGTCAGTTTTCACTCTGAAAATGTGGTGTGTCCACGTTGCGTTTTGGGCCATTTCCTGTCGTGGCCACTAGGCCTACCCACACAAGTGAGGTACCATTTTTCTCGGAAGACGTTGGGGAATGCGGGGTCGGTGGAATTTTGTGGATCCACGCAGATTCCACAACTTTCCAACACAGAAATGTGAGGAAAATGTTTTTTTTTTACAATGTTTGAGGTTTGCAAGGGATTCTGGGTAACAGAACCTGGTGAGAGCCAGTCAAGTCACCCCATCCTGGATTCCCCTAGGTGTCTAGTTTTCAAAAATGTTTAGGTTTGCTAGGTTTCCCTGGGTGCCGGCAGAGCTAGGGTTCAAATTCTACAGCTAGACACTTTTTAAAAAAAGGGTCAGTTTTCACTCTGAAAATGTGGTGTGTCCCCGTTGCGTTTTGGGCCGTTTCTGGTCGCGGCCACTAGGCCTACCCACACAAGTGAGGTACCATTGTTCTCGGAAGACTTTGGGGAATGCGGGGTGGGTGGAATTTTGTGGATCCACGCAGATTCCAGAACTTTCCACCACAGAAATGAGAGGAAAATGTGGATTTTGTTTTACAAAGTTTGAGGTTTGCATGGGATTCTGGGTAACTGAACCTGGTGAGAGCCAGTCAAGTCACCCAATCCTGGATTAACCTAGGTGTCTAGTTTTCAAAAATGTATAGGTTTGCGAGGTTTCCCTAGGTGCCGGCAGAGCTAGGGTTCAAAATCTACAGATAGGCACTTTGCAAAAAAAGGATCAGTTTTCACTCTGAAAATGTGGTGTGTCCACGTTGCGTTTTGGGCCGTTTCCTGTTGCGGCCACTAGGGCTACCCACACAAGTGAGGTACCATTTTTCTCGGAAGACTTTGGGGAATGCGGGGTCGGTGGAATTTTGTGGATCCACGCAGATTCCAGAGCTTTCCACCACAGAAATGTGAGGAAAATGTGGTTTTTTTGACAAAGTTTGAGGTTTGCAAGGGATTCTGGGTAACAGAACCTGGTGAGAGCCAGTCAAGTCACCCCATCCTGGATTCCCCTATGTGTCTAGTTTTCAAAAATGTTTAGGTTTGCTAGGTTTCCCTGGGTGCCGGCAGAGCTAGGGTTCAAATTCTACAGCTAGGCACTTTGCAAAAAAAGGGTCAGTTTTCACTCTGAAAATGTGGTGTGTCCACGTTGCGTTTTGGGCCGTTTCCGGTAGCGGCCACTAGGCCTACCCACACAAGTGAGGTACCATTGTTCTCGGAAGACTTTGGGGAATGCGGGGTGGGTGGAATTTTGTGGATCCACGCAGATTCCAGAACTTTTCACCACAGAAATGTGAGGAAAATGTTTTTTTTTTTTTACAAAGTTTGAGGTTTGCAAGGGATTTTGGGTAACAAAACCTGGTGAGAGCCAGTCAAGTCACCCCATCCTGGATTCCCCTAGGTGTCTAGTTTTCAAAAATGTATAGGTTTGCTAGGTTTCTCTAGGTGCCGGCAGAGCTCGGGTTCAAAATCTACAGCTAGGCACTTTGCAAAAAAAGGGTCAGTTTTCACTCTGAAAATGAGGTGTGTCCAAGTTGCGTTTTGGGCCGTTTCCTGTTGCGGCCACTAGGCCTACCCACACAAGTGAGGCACCATTTTTCTCGGAAGACTTTGGGGAATGCGGGGTGTGTGGAATTTTGTGGATCCATGCAGATTCCAGAACTTTCCACCACAGAAATGTGAGGAAAATGTGTTTTTTTTAACAAAGTTTGAGGTTTGCAAGGGATTCTGGGTAACAGAACCTGGTGAGAGCCAGTAGTCACCCCATCCTGGATTTCCCTAGGTGTCTAGTTTTCAAAAATGTATAGGTTTGCTAGGTTTCCCTGGGTGCTGACAGAGCTAGGGTTCAAAATCTACAGCTAGGCACTTTGCAAAAAAAGGGTCAGTTTTCACTCTGAAAATGTGGTGTGTCCATGTTGCGTTTTGGGCCGTTTCCGGTCGCGGCCACTAGGCCTACCCACACAAGTGAGGTACCATTTTTTTTGGAAGACTTTGGGGAATGCGGGGTGGGTGGAATTTGTGGATCCACGCAGATTCCAGAACTTTCCACCACAGAAATGTGAGGAAAATGTGGTTGTTTTTTTCAAAGTTTGAGGTTTGCAAGGGATTCTGGGTAACAGAACCTGGTGAGAGCCAGTCAAGTCACCCCATCCTGGATTTCCCTAGGTGTCTAGTTTTCAAAAATGTATAGGTTTGCTAGGTTTCCCTAGGTGCTGGCAGAGCTAGGCACTTTGCAAAAAAAGGGTCAGTTTTCACTCTGAAAATGTGGTGTGTCCACGTTGCGTTTTGGGCCGTTTCCTGTCGCGGCCACTAGGCCTAACCACACAAGTGAGGCACCATTTTTCTCGGAAGACTTTGGGAAATGCGGGGTGGGTGGAATTTTTTGGATCCACGCAGATTCCAGAACTTTCCACCACAGAAATGTGAGGAAAGTGTGTTTTTTTTTTTTACAAACTTTGCAAGGGATTCTGGGTAACAGAGCCTGGTGAGAACCAGACAAGTCACCCCATCCTGGATTCCCCTGGGTGTCTAGTTTTTAAAAATGTATAGGTTTGCTAGGTTTCCCTCGGTGGCCGCAGAGCTAGGGTTCAAAATCTACAGCTAGGCACTTTGCAAAAAAAGGGTCGTTTTTCACTGTGAAAATGTGGCGTGTCCACGTTGCGTTTTGGGCCGTTTCCTTTCACGTGCACTAGGCCTACCCACACAAGTGAGGTACCATTTTTCTTGGAAGACTTTGGGGAATGCGGGTGTGTGGAATTTTGTGGATCCACGCAGATTCCAGAACTTTCCACCACAGAAATATGAGGAAAATGTGTTTTTTTTTACAAAGTTTGAGGTTTGCAAGGGATCCTGGGTTACAGAACCTGGTGAGAGCCAGTCAAGTCACCCCATCCTGGATTCCCCTAGGTGTCTAGTTTTCAAAAATGTATTGGTTTGCTAGGTTTCCCTTGGTGGCGGCAGAGCTAGGGTTCAAAATCTACAGATAGGCACTTTGCAAAAAAAAGGTCAATCTTCACTCTGAAAATGTGGTGTGTCCACGTTGCGTTTTGCGCCGTTTCCTGTAGCGGCCACTAGGCCTACCCACAAAAGTGAGGTACCATTGTTCTCAGAAGACTTTGGGGCCTGTGGGGTGGGTGGAATTTTGTGGATCCACGCAGATTCCTGAACTTTCCACCACAGAAATGTGAGGAAAATGTTTTTTTTTTTAACAAAGTTTGAGGTTTGCAAGGGGTTCTGGGTAACAGAACCTGGTGAGAGCCAGTCAAGTCACCCCATCCTGGATTCCCCTAGGTGTCTAGTTTTCAAAAATGTATAGGTTTGCTAGGTTTCCTTAGGTGCTGGCAGAGCTAGGGTTCAAAATCTACAGCTAGGCACTTTGCAAAAAAAGGCTCAGTTTTCACTCTGAAAATGTGGTGTGTCCGCGTTGCGTTTTGGGCCGTTTCCTGTTGTGGCCACTAGGCCTACCCACACAATTGAGGTACCATTTTTCTCGGAAGAGTTTGGGGAATGCGGGGTGGGTGGAATTTGTTGATCCATGCAGATTCCAGAACTTTCCACCACAGAAATGTGAGTAAAATGTGTTTTTTTTTTTACAAAGTTTCAGGTTTGCAAGGGATTCTGGGTAACAGAACCTGGTGAGAGCCAGTCAAGTCACCCCATCCTGGATTCCACTAGGTGTCTAGTTTTCTATAATGTATAGGTTTGCTAGGTTTCCCTAGGTGCCGGCAGACCTAGGGTTCAAAATCTACAGCTAGGCACTTTGCAAAAAAAGGGTCGTTTTTCACTGTGAAAATGTGGCGTGTCCACGTTGCGTTTTGGGCCGTTTCCTTTCACGGGCACTAGGCCTACCCACACAAGTGAGGTACCATTTTTCTCGGAAGACTTTGCGGAATGCGGGGTGGGTGGAATTTTGTGGATCCATGCAGATTCCAGAACTTTTCACCACAGTAATGTGAGGAAAATGTTTTTTTTTTTTACAAAGTTTGAGGTTTGCAAGGGATTCTGGGTAACAGAGCCTGGTGAGAACCAGACAAGTCACCCCATCCTGGATTCCCCTGGGTGTCTAGTTTTTAAAAATGTATAGGTTTGCTAGGTTTCCCTAGGTGGCGGCAGAGCTAGGGTTCAAAATCTACAGCTAGGCACTTTGCAAAAAAAGGGTCGTTTTTCACTGTGAAAATGTGGCGTATCCACGTTGCGTTTTGGCGCGTTTCCTTTCACGTGCACTAGGCCTACCCACACAAGTGAGGTACCATTTTTCTTGGAAGACTTTGGGGAATGCGGGGTGTGTGGAATGTTGTGGATCCACGCAGATTCCAGAACTTTCCACCACAAAAATGTGAGGAAAATGTGGTTTTTTTTTACAAAGTTTGAGGTTTGCAAGGGATTCTGGGTAACAGAACCTGGTGAGAGCCAGTCAAGTCACCCCATCCTGGATTCCCCTAGGTGTCTAGTTTTCAAAAATGTATTGGTTTTCTAAGTTTCCCTAGGTGCCGGCAGAGCTAGGGTTCAAAATCTACAGATAGGCACTTTGCAAAAAAAAGGGTCAATCTTCACTCTGAAAATGTGGTGTGTCTACAGAACAGGGAGAGGCAAAGATGGCGTCCGTGAGACGGACGTGTGAGCGATGAGCTCCTCAGCGTGTTCCCCCCTTTCTTCAAACAAAGTCTGCCTGAAGAATCGCTGCACAGCCTCGGAGAAGTGATAACATGGGAAGCTGATCCTGGTGAAAACTTACAGCAGGAAATAAGCGACAATGAGTAAGAAAATGCGGGATAAAGTAACCAGTGACAGCGATTGCTCTGGAATCAACTTACCTGCCTAATTACTCACTTGTGCTGACGGAGGAATCGGGAGCCTTGCCGGTAGGCGTACTGGTAACTGAGCGGTCGAGCGGATGTCGGCACGTCGTGACCGAAGCCTAATTCAGATTCTCGCAGCTTTCGGGCTTGAAGCGTGGTGTGTGGAGCGGGTGATTCGCTGGCCATTTGCGAACCCTAGGAGGCATCGAGCTGGACAAAAAGATTCACCGGTAAGCGTATTGCTTAAGGGGGTGCTAGTATCGACGGCGGGAAACGCCATAGCGTCGTAGCTGAAAGCGGACGTTATTTGTGAAAAGACTTAGCCATAAGACCCACAGAACTCTTTGAAGGATTCGTGGATTGCTGATACATTGTTGACTGTTGTTGCAACTGAAGTCGAAACTCAATAGCCGATATATTCAATAAACAATAGTGGTTAAGTGGGTCAAAGTGTGCAACAATGCCCCCTAAATCAGCCCGTGGTGGTAAGAGTCGGGGAATGCTGGAGCCCCACGTTGGGAGCAGAATGGCAGGCACACCGAAAGTAGGTAGCAACATGAAAGCGGCTCTGGAGGGGGCAGTAGGAGATCTGGACAATCTTACGCAGAGGGGTGAACACATGATGGATGCTAAAAAAAGGTTCCTCAAATGTTTGCAGTATTAACAAAAAAGGAAAAGCAAGTAATGACTAACGGTGGTAAAGAAAAACAGTGCAAATGAGGATAGGAGCAGAAGATATTGGTAATACAAATCTGCCCGCCAATATTTCAATACAGGCAAAAACTATGGATGAAGGAAGGAGCCAAAAAGATAATGCGCAATCTGATAAGGCAAAAGGTTCGCAATGTGAAATATTTTCAGTACCAGAAGGCGTTCAGGATGTTCTTGCATCTGATCTCTCTACGGATCAAGGTACGGAGGAAGAGGAGGAAGAGGAGGATCTAGGAAACGCAGTAAAGGCTAGTAGAGAGAGTGATCTAAGTGAGAAATTTTACTCGCTTTCAGAATCCTCGGATACTACAGAGAATGAACAAGATGAAGGTCTAAGATCTGGATCCTTGGAGGGGTCACTAATCAGTCTGGGGAGTGAACCCAATATTTCAAATGCGGATGAAATAAGTCTGGATGCTACTATGGTACGTAAGGAAGTGGAAAATAAGGAGAAGGAGAAGACATGTTACCCTTTGACAACTAAGAGTCTGATGTGGGAGATTTTTCTATCGCCTGAAGCCACCTCTCCTGGTAATGAAGCTGATGGTCAATCTTTGGGCGCTGTTGGTGGCAATTCGGGCGAAATATCTCTGGCCGCAATCTATCAATCCATAGTAGATCATAGACTTGAAACCCGCACGGAAAATCTTAAGACACATACAGCTTGTCGGAAGCTCCAAAACACCGTCAGAAGAATTGCAAAAACCTGCAATGAATTTACTGATAGAATGAATGAGGCGGAGGGACGAATATCGGTTCTAGAAGACGAAATGGCAGTACAAAAAACCACCTTACATACTATGACTTCTCACAGAGACGATATTCAGATTAAATTAGCTGACTTAGAGAACCGACTACGCCGGAATAATCTTAGAGTATTAGGTATACCCGAAGATATGGAGGGTTCAGATGTCCGCAAATTTGTGATTGATTTATTTAATGAAGCTTTCCCCGAGTTAACAATGTGGAATTGGACTACTGAGATCCAGAGGGCTCACAGGTTTCCGTTTAAACAGTTGACTGCCAAAAGAGGACAAACAGAGACCAGGCCTAGGGCGATCCTGATTTGTTTAAATAACTTTTTAGCACGCCAGGCCTTGTATGATTTGGCTCGACCGGATAGGAAACGGCAGGGAAAGGGGGTACAGTTTTTTGTTAGGCCGGACTTTTGTCACCATACTGTCGAAAAAAGATGGCAGCTACGACAGCTTATAACTCCTTTTCAGAACAAGGGTGCACAGGCTTTTCTGCTAAATCCAGCCACATTGAAAGTAGTTAACAAAGGCCAAATGCGTTTTTTTATATCCGAAATACAAGCTAAAGAATATTTGGACCTTATCTGAAGCTAGAAGTGAGATTGCTAAAGAATATGGGGCAAGATGTTGATTCTAATATGTAAAACGATGATGAGACAAGGGTAATATGGTTAATGGGTAATGTTTGGTAAAATATATCCGTAATGTCTTTAATAGGAAGATATATGGTAAAAAAAAATAAAAAAAAAACGACTAGTATAACTAGGATTAAGAAAAGGGGGACACAGAGAGGCGCGAGTCTCTCTCCATCGCAAGGGCCATGGGCCCTTTTGCCTGTGTAGTGGGAGAAGGGTGGGTGGGGGCTGAATTAGGGGAAGGGAGGGAGGGGGGTTTGGGGTGGGATGGGTACACGGGGATGGTTAGGGGGGTAGTAGGCACGGAGGATGAGTGGGGGGGCATGGGTGAGGGGGAGGGGAGGAGGAGGGTCTAGGGGGGGCAAGGGGGAAGGTCTGGGGAAGAGAAAATTGAAAAAGTGTGGAAATCAGGAGTACATAATGAAAAAAGGAAAACAAAATGTGTCAAGCAAAGGAGAATAAACGCAAAAAGAAACAATAGAAATGGGGATGGATAGCTTGCAAATTTGTACATCTAATGTGTCTGGCTTGAATGACAGGAAAAAGAGAGAGAGGGTCTTTCAGATTCTTAGAACGGTAAACCCAGATGTGATATGTCTCCAAGAGACGCACATTCCATGGAAGAATAAGGATTTGTTGGAAATCAGGGGGTATAATCTTGCGGTGTGCTCCACGCAAACTACTATGATAAGGGGAGTGGCTATATATGTGAAACAGAGAGCCGGGGGAGTTATCCGCACAGCTGCAGACAAATGGGGGCGTTGGGCCATAATGGAGTTAAATACGGGGTTAACTGTGGCTAACATATATGGGTCCAATTTAGATGATGAAACTATTTGGGAAGAATTAGAGGTGGAATTAGCTACATGGTCACAAACACTGATCATATGTGGAGATTTTAATATACATATGGAAGTGGATATACAATCACAGCAGTATAAATATTCAGGGAGAAAACCAAAAGTTTATAGAGCAATAAATTCATTCAAGGAAACCCATGGGTTGATAGATGTATGGAAGGAGAAGAAACAAAAAGACCCTGGGTATACGTACTTTTCCCATCCTCATAGGAAATTCGCTAGACTGGATTATTTTTTTGTGTCTAGCCAGCTGACAGATAAGATGGATATTAGGAAATTACCCCAACTTTTTTCTGATCATAATCCTCTGGTGTTGGAAATAAAGGCTATGGTCGGTAGGCAAAAACAGAGCTCTTGGTCTTTTGATAAGAAGCTATTAGCCGATGAGCGATTTTGCTCCTATATTAAACAATGGGCGGTGGAATTCTTTGACTGTAATAGATACAGTGCAACTCGTGCGATGGTATGGGATACCTTTAAGGCCGCTTTTAGGGGTGAAGTAATTGGATATACAGCTCGAATCCGAAAACAGCAGAAAATAGAAACGGATCACCTGATTAGGATATTGACAGAACTGGAAGCTGAGCATGTCGGATTAATAAGAAAGGGGGGTGTGGAAGAGACATTACGGGAGCACATGTTAAAGGTAGCGGTAGCTAAGACAGATATCAATGCGCACTTTCAGGAGAAGGTGGCTCAAGTGTTTCAAGCATATAGGGGGGAAATGTATGAGTACGGGGAGGCAATAGGGAAAACATTGGCACATAGGATAAGGCAGAAAAGCACTAGAAACAATATCTTGAAAATTAAGAATAAGAAAGGTCAAATAGTGGAGGGCTCCCAGAAGATAATGGAAGTTTTTGAGGAATTTTATGGAAGATTATATCAGGCGGATACGGTGCAGGATGTGCCAGAGACAGTGGATAGTAATCCTATTTTGCCTAAATTGGAAGAAGATAAGGCACAGGAATTAGAACAGGAAATCACTATGCAAGAGGTTCAGGAAGCATTAGGATCTCTCTCTATAGGAAAAGCGGCTGGACCAGATAAAATACCGGTAGAAGTGTATAAAATGCTAGGCACACAGATCCTCCCTATCCTACATGATCTATATTTAGGTATACAATATAGTGGGGTCCCACCAGCATCATGGCAGGGCACAGATATGGTGGTTTTCCCTAAAAAGGGTAAAGCCTTAGAACTTCCATCTTCATATCGACCAATATCATTAATGAACGCGGATGCAAAGATATACTCTAAAATAATGGCTTCTCGGCTGCAAAGAATAGTCATTTCAATGGTATCACCCTGGCAACATGGCTTTGTTCCTGGTAGGAGGACCACAGACCACATTAGACGTGTTATATCTATATTGGATATTGCAGAAGCAGAGGGCACGGAAGTGGCTGTGGTCCTTCTTGACGCAGAAAAAGCTTTCGATCGAGTGTCCTGGCAATTTTTGTGGGACACTCTGGCCGATAGAGGACTTGGTCCTAGATTTTTGAGAGCTATTCAAACATGTATGTTAAACCGTATACTCAGATACAACTGATGGGGAACACATCTAGGAGAATTGAAATTTCAAGGGGCACACGTCAAGGGTGTCCCTGTTCTCCTATTTTATTTGCATTTTATCTTGACCCATTCATAGTAAGAATCTTGAATAATCAGGTGATCAAATCAGTTATTACACAAGGATATGAGACAAAGATTCTTGCGTATGCGGATGATATCAGGATAGTCACTACAGATCCGCAAGGGACAATTAAAGAAATTGAAAATATGGCAATAGAGTTTGGGAGACAGTCAGGTTATTCATTAAATAAAGAGAAAACGCAAATTGTATGCTCTACTCAATGTCATCTGCAGGACCCTCGGGTAATCGAGAAGGCCATGTATCTAGGGGTTAATCTAACATCACAGATAGATAAACTCTGGGAAGTAAATATAGATCCAGTATTGGGGAAAATAGACGTAGAACTTAGACAAATCGACAAGCTACATCTTACGATTATAGGTAGGATTAACGTACTAAAAATGCGGATATTCCCCAAGATTTTATATTTAATGCGAGCGATACCCCTAGAACTACCCGGGAGTAAAATAAAAAGAATTGAGGCTATGTTCTCAAAATTTATATGGGTTTATAAAAAGATATGACGGGCATATAAATTCTTGACTCTGCCCATAGAAAGGGGGGGTTGGAAGGCTCCTAATATATTATTCTATTATTGGGCATGTACCCTACAGCATCTTGGTACGCTTTATTTCCCCGAAGTTGGTAGGGATGAGAGATCTAAGCTACCTAATATATATCAGTTGGCGCTGGGGAAAGAAGCAGAAGGTTTTTTCCAAAGACAATCTAAACCTATTTATAGTAAGAGAATTCGATACAAGTGTGTTCAGGGGGCAATAAAAATTTGGGAGAAGGTGACGAAGCACTGTCAAATTTCCAGATATAATAAATATACGTCAGTGTGGCACTCCGATTTTCTTCCATATGCATTCTATGATGGGCTGGCTAGGCAATGGGAACAGGCGGGATTGTGATGGTGGCAGATTTGTTTAACAAGCAGGAACAATTAACCTTTTCAGAGCTTGTTCAGAGGTTTGGCTTAAGTAGAAGCTCTTGCTTCAAATATATACAGCTACACCATCGTATTAAGGGTTTTGCTAGGGGAACGGTTAAAATCGAGGAGGTATCTATGTTGAGATTAATGAAATGTCGAGATAGTAGGATTAGGGATGTATACGAGGAATTGTCACAGAGATTAGCAGATGACATGGAAAAAACAGAGATGAAATGGGCGGAAAAACTTGTAGATGGTGAGGTAGACGTGGATAGGATATTAGAGATAGGGAATAGGGTTTTGCTGTCATCAAATTTAAAAGCGCAACAATATAAAACCCTGTATGATCTTTACTATACGCCAGCGAAGTTGTTTGGATGGGGTATGAGCCAGACAGATGAATGCCCAAGGTGTCAAAACAGACCGGCAGATAGTATTCATATGTTTTATTCTTGTGGGAAACTGGATGAACTTAAAATAGGTATAGAGAAGTTTTGGTTCCAAGTGATGAATTCAGAGATAAAAATTACTGCAACCTTGATGCTGTTAGGCTATGATAACAGGATGGAATTAGATACTGCACAGAGAGATTTCCTATTTATAATGGTTGCAGTGGTAAGATTGTTGGTTGCCACGGTATGGGAAGATAAGGAACCACCTATGTCTCATCAAATGGGTTCATAGGATACTGAATATTGGTAAGCAGGAAATGTCTCTATATAAATGCAAAGGCCTTAAAGATAAGCAGAAAGGAATGAAAATATGGGATCCACTAATGACTTGGAAGAAAAAGATAGTAGAATAGAATGTTGTGTAAATAAATGTAAATATGTGCCAATATGTAAAGATGTAAATAACAATGTTAACTTAGAGGAATTCAACAATGAGAATAATGTAAGATGTAAAACTAATGTAAGAATAACTGGATAATGTAAAATATGTATTTCCTGATTTCCATAAATAAAAAAAAAATAAAAAAAAAAGAAAATGTGGTGTGTCCACGTTGCGTTTTGCGCCGTTTCCTGTCACGGCCACTAGGCCTACCCACACAAGTGAGAACCATTTTTCTCGGAAGACTTTGGGGAATGCGGGGTGGGTGGAATTTTGTGGATCCACACAGATTCCAGAACTTTCCACCACAGAAATTTGAGGAAAATGTGGTTTTTTTTACAAACTTTGAGGTTTGCAAGGGATTCTGGGTAACAAAACCTGGTGAGAGCCAGTCAAGTCACCCCATCCTGGATTCCTCTAGGTGTCTAGTTTTCAAAAATGTATAGATTTGCTAGGTTTCCCAGGGTGCTGGCAGAGCTAGGGTTCAAAATCTACAGCTAGGCACTTTGCAAAAAAAGGGTCAGTTTTCACTCTGAAAATGTGGTGTGTCCACGTTGCGTTTTGGGCCGTTTCCTGTCGCGGCCACTAGGCCTACCCACACAAGTGAGGTACCATTTTTCTCGGAAAACTTTGGAGAATGCGGGGTGGGTAGAATTTTGATGATCCACGCAGATTCCAGAACTTTCCACCACAGAAATGTGAGGAAAATGTGTTTTTTTTAACAAAGTTTGAGGTTTGAAAGGGATTCGGGGTAAAAGAACCTGGTGAGAGCCAGTCAAGTCACCCCATCCTGGATTCCACTAGGTGTCTAGTTTCCAAAAATGTATAGGTTTGCTAGCTTTCCCTAGGTGGTGGCAGAGCTAGGGTTCAAAATCTACAGCTAGGCACTTTGCAATTAAAAGGGTCATTTTTCACTGTGAAAATGTGGCGTGTCCAGGATGCGTTTTGGGCCGTTTCCTTTCACGGGCCCTAGGCCTACCCACACAAGTGAGGTACCATTTTTCTCGGAAGACTTTGGGGAATGCGGGGTGGGTGGAATTTTGTGGATCTACGCAGATTCCAGAACTTTCCACCACAGAAATGTGAGGAAAATGTGTTTTTTTTTTACAAAGTTTGAGGTTTGCAAGGGATTCTGGGTAACAGAACCTGGTGAGAGCCAGACAAGTCACCCCATCCTGGATTCCCCTGGGTGTCTACTTTTCAAAAATGTATAAGTTTACTAGGTTTCCCTAGGTGCCGGCAGAGCTAGGGTTCAAAATCTACAGCTAGGCACTTTCCAAAAAAAGGGTCAGTTTTCACTGTAAAAATAAAGTGTGTCCACGTTGCGTTTTGAGCCATTTCCTGTCGCGGGCACTAGGCCTACCCACACAAGCGAGATACCATTTTTATAGGGAGACTTAGGGTAACACAGAATTATAGAGCAACTGTTATTACCTATTGACTTTCGATGCATTTCTGCTTTCCAAATGAAAGACAATGTGTAAAAAGAAGTCACTTTGAAAAATGTCCTATAATTCTCATGCTGGTAAGGGTGCTCACAATTTCGGAAATGTGAAAATATCTACTGTTTCTAAACTCTATATTTTGTTCGAATTTCAGAAATACATAGGTGTCTTTTATACCGATTTTTCCCTGTATATATTTTCCCAAATTAATTGCTATATACACGGTACATAATAAAAAACCATTCCAAGAAGCTGCTCAGTTATTGGCTCTGGGTTCGTCGGGTTCTTGGTGAACCTACAAGTCCTATATATCCGCACAACCACAAAAGTCCAGTGGATGTAACGGTATATTGCTTTCAAACAGCTGTCACAATTAGTAGAAGTTACAGGTGAAAACGTTGGCACAAATGGCTGTTTTTTTCAACTAATTTTCAATATTTCCTATATTCAACTGTTAGTTTCTATAAAGAAACCTTGAAGGATCTACACAAATGACCCCTTGATGAATTTAGAAGCTTGTCTACTTTTCTAAAATGTATAGCTTTCCAGGATCCATTATTGCTTTCAGACCCATTTCTACCATTAACTGGAAGAAGGTTGAAAGCACAAAAAATAGCAATAATACGCTATGTCCCAGTAAAATGCCAAAACTGTGTAAAAAATGTTGGTTTTCTGACAAAAGTCTGTCAGTCCCTAAAAGCTGTGAAAATGGTGATTTCAGTCCCACAAACCCTTTCTTGATACCATTTGCAGGGAAAAAACCAGATGCTTTCATTTGCAGCACTTTTTTCCCATTTAAAAAAAAAAAAAAAGCTGTATTTTGGCTAATTTCTGGGTCCCCTCCAGGGGAATCCACAAACCCGGGGTACATTTAGAATCCCCATGATGTTGGAAGAAAAGTACGCAGATTTTGCGTGGATACCTTATGTGGTCAAAAAATTACAGGGGCCTAAGCGCGAACTACCCCAAATAGCCAAAAAAGGCTTTGCACAGGGGGGAAAGGCCTAGCAGTGAAGGGGTTAAGATTATACTTGATGATCTTTATTATAAACTGTTTAGATAAGGTTAATGTTGGCAAGGTTATTGTGCTAATCATTTATCATAATAATATTTTTTCCTCCTCAAGTGCAATTGTTGTTTTGAAGCTCGAGAAAGGTTTCAGAGCTTCCTTGAGATTAGTGATAAAGAGATTTTTATCATTTGGATGGGAGATTTTAATATCACAACAAGTATCTTAGATGCTAAAGAGGTTTGTGGCGTGACTAATAACAAGAAGGGCTATTGAATCATTTTCTTCATAGAGCTTACAGGGAGGCATCGAAGGGTTTTTTTAATGAAAGAAAGTTTGATTTTTCTCAATGATGTGCTTTCTTTACCGGTCACTTCTCCTCCAACTTATATTGGGAGCATTCATTGTAGTAATATTGATCATATTTTAATCTGGGAGAATCTTTTTTATTTTGTTGATAATTTTCTAATTCTTTTACTAGGTTTGAGTGACCACAATCCTCTTCCTATGAGCTTGAATAAACTTCAGGTGGGGGTTAAATCAGAGTTGCTCTCCCAAGGGACACAGTGTGGGAATGCGAAGTAGGATTGCTCTGAAGTGGTAGGATGTGGATACCAAAGGATTGTTCACTGATTTAATCAGGATACATGCTAATTCTGTAGCTACTTGCCTGGGTGAGACAGCAGAAGGAAATACTGTTCTGACTACATTTGAAGTCCTGAGTAATTATGTTCATTCAACTTAACAAGACCCCCAGGGAAATAACAGGGTAAAATTAAAGGATGGTTTGAAGCATTGTGCACTAAGGCTTATAAAGCCTTGAAAGCAATTGCTTTCAGGACTAGCCTCAGGGATAGAGTAATGATAAAGATGAGTAGGAAGGAATATGAACTTTCAATGGAAAAGAGTAAAAATAGTATTAAAGAGAAAGCATGGGAAGCTCTCCAGGCAGCAGGTGCTCATTCTGGCAGTGCAGCTTTTTGGAAGGAGATTAATGCCCCTTATTTTAATGATGTTACTCACCCATCTATGAATACTGTTAATACAGCTGAGTAATGGATTAGGCACATCCAATCAATTTATACCGAGAGAGCAGAGGAAGTGGGTAGGAAATTATCTTCTTGCAGCAGAAGTTAGACGTCAGAGCGACAGTTCATATCGAGTTCAGCCTAATAGCAGTGATTGAAGCAATAAGGTCCAGTAGAAAAACAAAAGCACCTGGCCCAAATGGTGTTCCTTTGGATGCCTTTATTGATAACATTGTTTGTTGGTCCCCTTGAGTACGAATGTTCTTAGAGCAGTAACTTGGGGCAGTGCTCTTCCGACCTGGTCGCAGCCCATTATAGTACCTGCTTTCAAAAAGGCGATCCAGGTTGTTATAGGCCTATTTCATTGCAGGATTTAACCCTTAAGGTGGTTGGTAGAATTGTATTGGCCAGGTTGGAAGAGTGGGCAGAGAAATATGTCATTATTAGCGACATACAGTATGGCTTTTGTAAAGAACTAAGCATGGTGGAACAATGTCTGAATCTATATATTCTTGAAAACAAAAATACCATAGCTAAAAAGGGGTCCTTGAACTTGGCCTTTATGGACTTGTCCTACACATTTGATTGCATAAATCATCTAATGTTGTGGGGATTTATGTCAGACATGGACGTTGATAACCCACTCAGAGACTATTAACGCCAACTGCATGGTGATACCAAGGCCACAGTACGATATGGCAGGTTGGGAGAGTGTATGGACCTGTTTGAGGTTAGTAGACGAGTAAGGCAAGGGTGTATTTTAGCACCATTTTTGATTACATTGTATATTAATAACCTGGAAAGAGTTTTAATGGAAAGAGTACAGGATATGTGACAAGTTGGTTCCACCCTATTACCGATACTGTTGTATGCTGATGACTCTGTCCCAATGGTGTAGACAGGAAATGCCCTTCACCTTCAGTGTCTAATTGAATCTTTTTCTCTTTTTATGGATAAATTGGGCATGTCAGTGAAATGCGGAAAATCTTTTGCAATGTATATCGGTCCGGGAAAGAAGAAGCCAGCTGCTCAACTCTTGAAGAGTAACAAGATGTCATCTACAAATACTTTTTCCTACTTTGGTCTGATATTTATTGCTAAATACACTTGAAAACCCTTGCTTGAAAATAGAAGGCTGTATTTTGACAAACCTATTTGTGGGTTTTTCAGATTTGCTACAAGATTGGGCACTAAGCTTCTGAAAGATATGATTACCATATATAAAAGCAAATGTGCAGTGGGGGCAACCTATGGGGCTGGCATCTAGGCGTACTCCCACGCGAATATGATTCAGCAGGTGGGAAATAAGTGCCTGAAAAGGTTGCTTTCAGTTCCCTCTAGTTGCTCCAATGGCATCTGTCATGTAGAACTTGGAGTGTCTTTTATAGAAGATAAAATAAAATTCCTGCCGCCCCTCTCTTATTGTGGAGAGCGGTACGGATAAAAGGCCGCCTCTATGAATAGGAAGATAAAAAGGGACTGTCTGGTCCTGGAAGAGGTGCAGTAAATTCCCTGGTTGAATCATATCAAGACCTTATATGCAAGTATTGGCTTGCCCACCTTCTTCGAGAATCCAGAATCGTTGAGGGGAATAAATAAAAGGATCTCCTTTCTAGGATCACTGCATTGAGAATTGAAGAGAGGGAAGTTAGGGAACTTAGCAAGGCAACTGTGATAGCACATACTCCTTTGATAACAGGGTCTGGTCTGCAGCCTCTCCTTATACGATCCAGAATGTTGAACAGATTTTTATTGACTAGATTTAGGCTAAGCACCATCCATTATGTATATGCTTTTAGGAGGGAACTACAAAAAGTAGGCAAGTAGGCAATTACCACTGTGCCTGTATGATTTTTCGGAGCAAACTACTCTCCATCTCATCTTTTTTGTGATTTTTATGTTGCACGGAGGAAAAGATTTACTTTACCATTGATAAAATCTTCAAACTTTGTACAATGCCGACCGGCCTTGCGGTATCTCCAGCACCTAATTCCTGTTTTACTTGCTCTTCGATTTGTCAGATTTTTGGTGCAAGTTAAAATAAGAAAGAGGGACATGGTATTTTAGAGTGGATTTTTATTGCGTAATGGAATTTTAGGATACAATATGATTTTATAATATGTAGGAAGTTCAGGGGCTATGTTAATTTAAATTTATTGTGACATGCACGACTCGCGGTAGTCTGACTATTAGCTTTGGAGAATGGGTATGCGGGAACATTTTTATATCATTGTTATGTGGATTTTAAATGTTTATGAAACATGTTATGTTGAGAAACTTTTATGGGCGAACAGGACTTTTTTAAAGTAATGATGTGTGGTTTTCAAAAATTACTCTTATGAAATGTGATTTTGATGTGTAACTTATATGGCTAAGTTAGCAGAATAAAGTTGACTTGACTCAACTCTAATAGCATGAATAATATTAATGTGTCAACTTTTTGAACATTTCAATATAGTACAGATTTAGCACTTGCTTTAGCTGTCTGTTGTCAAAAAGACTTATTATTGACAATACCAACAGTTAGAGTTTTTTAGGCCAACACATTGCTTACCATTGGTTGGCCTGGCTTGTTTGTTCCTCCCCTGGACCATATCTTCATTACAATCCTTTTGATTGGATAACTTTTCATTCCACTGCTTGCATTCAGGAAACAACTTTTTCTTTCAGCACTCTGTGTGAGTGCAAGTGTTTTCTTGTTCTCTCCCTCGTGTGCTGCTTCTCAAATGAAAAACCCTGTGCTCTCCTTTCTGCTCCTTCCTGTCCTTTCCAGCTTGTCTGTTCCTTTTCCCACTCCTCCCTGTCCTGCAGTACACCTCACGTGCTCTCTGTGTTGGTCCCCAAAATAAAATAACAAAATTGTCACTGCGTCAAAATGCCTGCATAACTATTTGTGGTAATTAATGGACATTTGCATATTGACACTGGGTCGATGAGCCAATAGGAGCTGCCGCATGTGCACACATACAGCGCTTTTTAAAAACTTTTTGGGGCAATGCTGTCAGTAAATATATTTCATTTTTTTGCAGATCATGAACATAATCGGCAATAAAGCAGGGAAAAAAGCCAATAGGTTAGACCTACTGGCTTTGCCAAGGCTTGTTTGAAGTTTAAAAAACAAACTAGGCTAATCCCACACTGTGTTCACATTAAAAACATGGGGCCTCATTTAGAAAAAAATGACGCACCATGGAGCTGCAAGCCATTTTTCTGCACTGAGCGGCATCATTTTAAAAGCACAGGGATGCGCCGTATTAACAATAATATGACCCATCCATGTGGTTTCCCCTACACTGGCGCACAGCTGGCTGCTATGCGTCAGCCCAGCACCCATGTGTGATGTTGCAAGGTTGCCTGCATTTGCAGGGATGATTGTTTATGTGCAGGAATGTGTCCCTTCCTGCAAAAGACAATAATTGATGGCATTTGTCCTCTTTCTATGCGTGCTGCAAAATGCAGCATGCATAGAAAGAGGGAAAAACGCCACTGGGGATTCTGACACATTCCCAGCTTTGCAAAACTTTGTAAATCTATGAATGTGTCAGGTTCCATGGATGCTGCGTGGGAATACCCACAACAACACCTATGGAACGCTCCTTTCACGCAGAGTAATTTGTGAAAGAGTTACATATTTACAAGGCCATGAAATGTCATGCAGGGTGACTTTACGTGGCATTGTAAATATGGGCAGGCACACTGCACCACCGGTGTGTCAGAAAAAGTGACTCACCGGCGGCGTAATGGCCTTGTAAATGAGACCGATGGTCAGCAAATCCCAAAAACAAAACTGGAATTGACCCTTGGAGGACAGAGAATATCACCTCTTCTTTATAACAAGTTTTTCCCAGCTGGACTTGCTTTTCCGCTTAGTGTGCATTTTGCAATGCTATAGAAATGACTTAGCGTTGAAAGATGAAAATGTGCTCCCATTGTTTGGACGCTGTCCACCTGTAAGCTGGTCCCTTTGTGATGCAACATTAGTAAGATGTGGCAACTTCATCACAGAAAGAGGTTAACAAGCTGTCAGCAGGCTGCTGGGACGGATGGACCAGCGCGTCCAAACAATTTTGCTTCACTTAGAGGGGATGACAGCTCCCCTTCTGCACTGCCCAAGTTCCAAAATGCTTACCAGTTCCAAAGAGTGAGAACTGACAGCCCACAAGAGGAAGAGTGAATGTGAGAGCTCACCTTGTGAAAGGCACGGGTTTCCATCCAGGTGTTATTCTCAAAACAACCTGTTTCAGTAATGCGCATTAATCGCAGGAGGTGATTGACTGTCGAGGGCTATGAGCGACCAAAGAAAGAAGAGCACGGTGTGCATTTCAAACCAAACTACACGTCAGTGCTTTACTAAACTTTATGCAAGATCCTGCTAAATTGACTCAGACCATGAAAATATTTTAAACCTCATCCCGCAAGGCACAGGGACTAGATATTTGTGAGATCTGTCCCAAGTCATTGGAGATGTATAATGAACTTAATGGGAGATGTGTTGCACAACACATATTTCATTCTGTTAGAACGCAACAATAATGCAAATGGAGTTTATCACAATGCAACATGTAGACAGTAAGACGACCTTTCCCTGTGCAGTGAAGTGTTTTTGTTCCTTAGTGAAGTCACTGGCTAGGGACACTCAGTCATGCAACGAATGGCAGGAACCATTAATCCCTGAGCAGAGACCATGTGATGAATCGTGATCTGGTGCCATCGACTCACTAGTTGCATTGGGACCAGTGTGTCCCCTTCTTTGTCTCTAGTATTTTCATCTCTTTGTCTCTTTTGCTCTTGCCTGACATCCTCATTTGTTTCTATATCTGTTTTCCTCTCTCCCGCTACCTTGCCTTTGCCTTTGCCTCTGCCCCTTTCCCCCCTCCACTTCGGGCTTGTCTTCCGGCTGGTGCACCCTCCTGCACTCCCTGGCTTGACCCATCTGAGACAAAACATAGAACATGCTATTTTTCATCTTCTTCGATCAAGCAGGAGAGAGACTCTTCTTCAGGAAAAATCAATTTCACATTGAGGTTGCTAATGGACAGCATGGCTGCTCTGCACTCAGAAATACAACATTATTGTTTGCTACTTATCAAGGTGATACAGTGAGGCTGCACCTGCGAATGTGGTCTACCTCTGTCAAAATAACTACAAAGTCATCACCGGAAAGTCTTCCCAAGTTCTGAAAACGTGATGCCTATGCTAATTTTTGCGTATGGGCATGATTTTTTGAAGACTAAGAAAATATCAGTGGTTCCAATCGATTGGTTGGTTTTGAGATAAAAAAAAATACACAGGAGGTCTGCTTCTGACCACAAAGAATCTACAAATGTCAAAACTGAGTGGTGCTGAGACCATGCGCCCCACACTTTACCATGGTCTCTAGCATTTGTCATCACAGTTTACATTGCTCCTTGTATTGCTCCTTGTCTACTTTTCTTTCAAAACAGAAAGAGCCTCAGCCACAAATATGATAAGCAACAAAGGTATGGGTTCCATTGTAATACACCACAGAAGAGGATAAATCATACTTGCAAGAGATAAGAGAAATCTACCAAAGCAATCATGAGAGGCTTAAATGCTGACTTCCCGGAATCCATTAGTGAGACCCAAATTTACCAGGTGCCATTTGATCCAGATGCCTTGCAATCTGTGACTCTTAGGTATCACAAGATGTATGACACATCTCAATTCGACTTTAGGAAACCACACAGTACTGAAACTGCACTGATTTCAGTGTCCGAAGAGGTTAGGGCCATCTCAGATCGAGGTGACAAGGCTGCGGTGGTCCTTCTGGACCTATCTGCAGTCTTTGACACGGTAAGCCATGCATTCCTGAAACAACGACTGATTGAGATAGGCATCCAAGGATCCACTCTGCAACTCTTATGCTCCTTCCTAGATAACAGGGAGCAAACAGTGAACCTCGGCGACTTTAACTTAAAACCTTTCACGCTACCCTGCGGTGTTCCTCAGGGTTCATCCTTGAGCCCCGCCCTGTTTAATATATATATGTGGCCCCTCTCATGAGCATTATAAAGTCATTCAGCTTTTTTACTATATCCTATGCCGATAACACTCAAATTGTTGTTCTCATAAATATGGATACAGACAAGGTGGCCACACGTTTCAGGATTTGCATGCTGGCAATTTTCGTCTGGATGTCTTCCCGGTGCCTAAAACGGAACTCTGAGAAATCGGAGGTTCTTCACTGTGGAAAGGATACTTCGTTTTGGAACAGCACATGGTGGCCACCAGCGCTTGGACCTCTCCCCACTCCGGTGGGCCAAGCAAGGAATCTTGGAATTATTTTTGAGTCCAAGTTTTCCTACAAGGACCCAAACCAGCTCCTTGGCCTCCTCTTGCTTCCACTCTCTAAAAGTGCTGAAGAAAATTCTTCCATTTCTGCCATCAGACCTGCAGAAGGTTGTGGTCACCTCCTTGGTGCATTCAAAGTTAGACTACTGCAATGCTCTTTATGTGGGAGCCCAACAGAAAGTTTTAAATGGACTACAGAGGCTGCAGAATGCAGCAATCTGGGTGCTAAAAAAGATTTAAAAAATTTGAACCTGTGTCAAAAGCAAGGCAAAATTTACACTGGCTCCCATCAAAAAAAGAATTGCGTTCAAAGCACTTTGCATAGCACACAAATCACTCTTTCTATGGGCCCTACCCTGCTCAGAGACAAGCTTAGATGGTACATCCCAAACAGACATTTGCTCTTAGTGACAGCTAATAAAATGCGGGTTCCAACCATTTCTAAAGCTTCTTGGGGTGGCAGAAGCTTTTCTCATGCAAACACTCGCCTTTGGAACCAAATGCCTGATCATTTAAGGAACATTCCCAACCATTTGGCTTTTAGAAAGCTTCTTAAAACCTGGCTGTTTACCTTTGCTTCTTAATCTTCTCATACACTAGTTTCAGTCTTGTTCATTTCAGGCAGCACCTAGACGCCTTTCGGCATGTGCAGCGCTTTATATGTTAAAATCAAATCAAATTTTCAGTCATTGTTTTGTTTAAAATGATATGTTTTAACTTACATTTTCACCTAATTACAGCATCACTGTTAGACCTGTCATCCTTAGGGTGGGCGTACCCCAAACATTATGCCTGCTTATCACTGCTAACCAGTGCTAAAGTGCATGTGCTTCTCCCCTAAACCTGGTGACATTGATGTATATGTGAGTGGCATATTCAGTTTACTTATAAGTCCCATGTAAAGTGGTATACCATATACCCAGGGCCTGTAATCTAAATGCTGCTAGTGGGCCTGCAGGACTAGCTGTGCCACCCACACAAGTAGTCTTTCAAACCAGTCTCAGAACTGCCATTGCAAGGTCTACGTGTGCAGTTTACTGCCACTTCGACTTGGCATTTAAAACCATTTGCCAAGCCTTAAACTCCCCTTTTATTATACATAAGTCACCCTTAAGGTAGGCCCTAGGTAGCCCCAAGGGCAGGGGGCTGTGTAAGTAAAAGGTAGGACATGTACTTGTAAATTTTACATGTCCTGGAAGTGAATAACAGCTAAATTTGTTTTTCCTACCGTGAGGCTTACTCTTCTCATACGCTAGCATTGGGAATTGCTTAATACACTTTTAAGCGGCATCATGTTTCATATGTGGAATAGTAGGGAGAAATCGTCTTTAGTGGTAAAGATGAATTTAAAATTACTATTTTAGAAATGCCACTTTTAGAAAGTAGACGTTTCTCTGCTCTTAACATAGCTCTGTGTGCCTGCAGCCTGTCTCCAATATATGTCCGGGATGGGTGTCAGCTACACTTTGTGCAGTTCTTCTAGACAGCCATAAACACATGAAGGGTGGGTGTGACGGAGTACTCTTCTGCACTCATCTGCATTCTGGGGGAGGAAGAGAGAGGGGGAGCTGACACTTACACCTGGCAGTGTACTGTTTCCCACACTAAGAGCTGATTACCCCCCACAGATAGCCTGGCAGGCAGGGTTAGGATAAAAGGGGACCTGTGCACTTCAGGGCCTGATTTGAAGTCACCCCTACTTCAAAGGCACATTTGGTTATAAGTACTGGGGTTCTGACCCTACCAAGAATGTACACTACTGGTCCTCCTATGAAGAACTCTGCCAGGAGTAAGGACTGCTGGGCTACAAGGATTCCCACTCTGTTTGACTGCTGCTCTGAAACAACTGCACTTGTTTTTGTACTTTAAAGTGTTTTTTGTTCCTGTGGAACTCTTGCAGGAGTAAGGGGGGTCGTGCTGCCTCCCACAAGAGCCCCGCGTGATCACAGCAACTCCAAATATTTTTTTTAATTTCCCGCAGGGTGCTCCCCCTGAGAATCCCTACAGGGTCCACCTCTACCCTGCCCCCTATAAATATATATATTTTTTTTTTACAGGCCACGGGGACTGAGTCTCTGTACCCTGTAATGGCGGATGTCCCATTTCTCTTTATGCTGCCACTATCCAAGCGTGAGTTCCAGCGGGACTCCTGGGAGCTTCTTGATCGCTCAGGAGTGAAGCAGCTGATGGGAAAAAAGCCCCCTCGGCCAATCAGATTGTTCTATTATTTGCAGTTGCGGGCTGGCAGGACTGCTGTGGGACTCCTGTGGACCCAACCATCCAGATATCTATTAATTCCAAACCTTAATTTCTAAAAAATTACTGGCGGATTAACACCAAGTCACAAAATACAGGCTTTCTGCTTAAAGATCTAGCTTTCTTTAAAAATGGCAACTACTTGACGGATCAGCATGAAACTTTCTAGAAAAAGCTGAGGTGGATGAACTCTGTTTTTGGGCAGTTTCATTAAGATCCATCAATTGGTGCTAAAGTTATTAGCAAAGCAAAAAAATCCATTCCCTATGGTCCATCATTTGTTTGCTGTAACACTTTTCGCCCTAAGTGGGTTGGGTATGCCCAGACGTGGGTCCCTTACTCACTGTGCCACTGGATTCAAGCTAGCCTGGCTGAAGAAGGGTGACATACCCTGAAACCGGTCCCAGGATGCTTGTTTCCAGTCCAGGGAGGACCTGGCCTGGCAGTTCGGTCTGGACTGTTCCCATGGGGCACAGGGTCAAGACTGATTTGCATATGGCTGGGTCCAAACTGGGGTGGCGTAGTGGGCAAAAGAACAATGAATTTAACCCAGATCTTTTGACTGGGGAGAATGTTTGCATTGTCAGCATTCCGTCCATCATTTGTTTGCTGTAACACTTTTCGCCCTAAGTGGGATGGGTATGCCCAGACGTGGGTCCCTTGCTCACTGTGCCACTGGATTCAAGCTAGTCTGGCTGAAGAAGGGTGACATACCCTGAAACCAGTCCCAGGATGCTTGTTTCCGGTCCAGGGAGGACCTGGCCTGGCAGTTCGGTCTGGACTGTTCCCATGGGGCACAGGGTCAAGACTGATTTGCATCTGGCTGGGTCCAAACTGGGGTGGCGTAGTGGGAAAAAGAACGATGGATTTAACCCAGATCTTTTGACTGGGGGAGAATGTTTGCATTGTCAGCATTCCGTCCATCATTTGTTTGCTGTAACACTTTTCGCCCTAAGTGGGATGGGTATGCCCAGACGTGGGTCCCTTGCTCACTGTGCCACTGGATTCAAGCTAGCCTGGCTGAAGAAGGGTGACATACCCTTAAACCGGTCCCAGGATGCTTGTTTCCGGTCCAGGGAGGACCTGGCCAGGCAGTTCGGTCTGGACTGTTCCCATGGGGCACAGGGTCAAGACTTATTTGCATATAGCTGGGTCCAAACTGGGGTGGCGTAGTGGGCAAAAGAACGATGGATTTAACCCAGATCTTTTGACTGGGGGAGAATGTTTGCATTGTCAGCATTCCGTCCATCATTTGTTTGCTGTAACACTTTTCGCCCTAAGTGGGATGGGTATGCCCAGACGTGGGTCCCTTGCTCACTGTGCCACTGGATTCAAGCTAACCTGGCTGAAGAAGGGTGGCATACCCTGAAACCGGTCCCAGGATGCTTGTTTCCGGTCCAGGGGGGACCTGGCCTGGCAGTTGGGTCTGGACTGTTCCCATGGGGCACAGGTTCAAGACTGATTTGCATATGGCTGGGTCCAAACTGGGGTGGCGTAGTGGGCAAAAGAACGATGGATTTAACCCAGATCTTTTGACTGGGGGAGTATATTTGCATTGTCAGCATTCCGTCCATCATTTGTTTGCTGTAACACTTTTCGCCCTAAGTGGGATGGGTATGCCCAGACGTGGGTCCCTTGCTCACTGTGCCACTGGATTCAAGCTAGCCTGGCTGAAGAAGGGTGACATACCCTGAAACCGGTCCCAGGATGCTTGTTTCCGGTCCAGGGAGGACCTGGCCTGGCAGTTCGGTCTGGACTGTTCCCATGGGGCACAGGGTCAAGACTGATTTGCATATGGCTGGGTCCAAACTGGGGTGGCGTAGTGGGCAAAAGAACGATGGATTTAACCCAGATCTTTTGACTGGGGGAGAATGTTTGCATTGTCAGCATTCCGTCCATCATTTGTTTGCTGTAAAAGTTATTAGCAAAGCAAAAAAATCCATTCCCTATGGTAAATAGGTCCTAACTATACCTACACAGTAGTGACTGTAACTGTGTAATATATATACATTTATGTGCATATATACATTCATTTGTAGTGTTAAAGTTAGTTGACTTTAATATTTAAAAAAATTAACTCACACGCAAAGTAAAAACCTGCAAAGTCAAGAGTTAGAGGGTACCTGCTATGTAATGTCTCCTGACTCTAGCCATGTACTGACTCCTGATGTAGAGCCTTTGAAGTATCAGTAACATATCCCAGATACCCTCAACATTTCTAGTCAGTGGGAGGAAACCAGAAGTAGATCCATCCTTTGTCAAAAATAATTAAATATTTATGTTCTTTTATTATTAATCATAGATCAGTCTTAGTACATGACCACCCAATCTTCCAATAGTGTATTAAACCATTGAAATTTCTTGAATATTGGTTCCAAGAATGCAAAAGGTTAGCATCAGCAATCAATTCAAGATTATTGAATGTCAAGACCCTCGTATGTCAGAATTTGGTATACAGAACTATTGTGTTCTGAATATTGTTTCCAAAATATCACCCCATTTTGTACAGATTTTCTTTTTTTAACTTCAAGGCAGCTACAGTTTTGTAGAAGCTATTTAGAGCACACTGTTTATGTCAGACTATAATCTGACAAAATAGTATGGCACTACACCATCAAGAGGTAATACTCTCAATATCCATCAGATAAAGTAAAAAGAAGGTAGTGTATCCATAATCCAATTTCTCATTATCTGCATTCTTGCTACTAATATACTGTACAATATTAGCCTAGCATCATAATCATTAGATCATATCTCTTCCAATCAGAAAATAAATAAGAACATGCTCAGCTTTATCCTCCTCTTGGGGAGGAGCTCTAATTGGTTGATCAACTTTCTCCATTAAGTTGGAAGAAGATAGCAAATTGCTACCATAATGCTTAATGTGGGAAACAGAATTGTATATTTATGCCACCTTTTCAAATATTCTTCGGCCTATCTGCAGAAATCTATAACCAGGTGAGAACAAAAATGTTTTTCAAGGTTACAGTCTTAAGCAATTTATGCAATAAAATAACATTTTCGCAAACACTCATCTTCTAAACGGAGGCCCAATTCTACTTCCCACATAGTACACGCCTCTTCATCTGGTACAATATGGCTTGCATATGTCCTAGATAAGGTTCACCAGTGTGGTAAATTAAGTCCTCAACATTTTGCCATTTATCTTCAAAGTCCACTTGTTCACCTTTATACTTCTTAAGTGATGATCTATTAGGATTTCTTTATCTTAGCATTGAAGATATGCCTGAGCTCATGGTCAACAGCACACCAAAATGGTTGGATATTTGGACAGTTAGGGGCCGATTCCGATTCAGGCCGGAAATCACTCCGACCGAGCCGGACCCGGAGAGATTTCTGACCGAATCGGACCCTGGCAGTCCGACTGAACGAGTACGATGCGCACGCATGCAATTGGACTCGAGTCGGTCGGACTCCCATTGAAGTCAATGGGAGCCGGACGTACAACGCGTACGCGGGCTCCCATTGACTCAATGGGTGCAAGGCGAACAAGGGCGCCCCCTACAGCGGGTACGCCTCGATGCGACTCGCGGCGTACATGCACAGGTAGGGGGGACCCCTGGGTCCCCCCTGTGTGCGACTCGCGCGGCTACACGTACAGGGGGGTCCGACACGGACCCCCAAAGTCCGGCTCCGACTGCTCTTCCGAGCCGGATGGCGCAAGTTGGTCGGACTGCTCACGGCGCGCATCGTACTTGCCCGGCCGGGGAACGTCTCCATTGCGCTGTGCGAGTCGTGTCCGTGCGAGTCGGTCGGAGTGGTTCGGACCCGCGTACGAGTCGGTCTGCGATTTCGCGTGCGCTCGCATCGTACTCGCTCGGCCGGACGCACGTACGAATCGGTCGGGAATGAGGGCTCCGAATCGGATCCGGTTAAGCCGAATCCGATTCGGTGCCCTACCGGCCGAGATCGGAATCGGCCCCTTAGACTTTGTATATATTAACGCACTGCCTATTACTCAACAATGCTAGTACTTTACTTTGTTTTTTAAGCCCACCTTAATAAGTTGAGGTTCATATTGTTCAGTTTATTATTTGTACTCTCACGTGTGAAAAGTAAATAGTGTGTTTGTGAAGCTTTGTACATGAGATGAATGTATGTATAACGTCTGCTCTTCTTCACTCCCCAGTCTTGTTTTAGTTTATTTTTTAATAATGTAATTCACAGATTTTTAACTATTCTATAAACAATTGAGACTGGGATGCCTATTTTTAACTGTATGATTGAAAGCAGTTATGATGTCTTGTGTTTGTGAGGTGTAGCTTGGAGATTGAAGGCTTAAGAGTGAGGAAGATAAAATCCATAATTGATTAGCCAAATTGTGATTGGACTTTGGGGTAATTTAAGGGCAACTGAACATCCATTGGGTCCTTAACCTGGTTGATTGCTGCCTCATACCAATTTTTCCTGTATGCTACCTGATTTCTCTATTTTAATCACCTTGTTAGTGGCAATGCTGTGGAGCCATATCAATTTACCTTTGATTTATACTCCCATGCCACGTTTCTTATGATGTTGTGTATTATATTTAGGCGGCTTGTAAGGTACTGGAGGTCAATATTTCTCTCTCTATGTTGGTGTATCTCTGTTGTTTCAGGCTGGGGTCAGTAATCTAACTCCTTTAGTCATTAAAAATGCAGGTTTTCAGAGGCATTGAAATCCTTTTGTATCAAACCTCCCTAGCCTTTGTTTAGTCTTAGTTTAACCGATACTATCCAAGGTCTTTTGTTAGTCCTGAAAATAAAGTCCTAAATGGTGCTGAAGAAGTAATGAGGAATTCATTTTGGGATCTTTCTAAGTATGTAATTAATGATGTTGGCCAGATCAGCCTCACCAAGACAACTCTCCTGCAACATCCTAGAAATTTTAGAGTCAAGTTATATGTTATGTTATTGATTTTGAGAACGATCAGGTTACCATTATTTTAAGGGTGTCTCGATGGTGTTATTAAATTGATGACCACTGTATGGGGTAGAAGACATGTCTGCCACATCAGAATGGTTCTATCTGTAAAACTACTATTACACGACATGTTTAAAGGCATACATTCTGGTTTCAATTTGTTGAATGTGTGACCTGAGATATCTGAGTAGTCATCCGCCATTTCAGTATGACTGGAACCAATTTCTCTATGTCAACAGCAAATGGAATGATGCTGTTTACATATATATATTGTCCTGAAGAAGAACCTGCAGATTTCAAGATGTTGACTGATGGAGTGATGAACTGCATTATCTTGATGAATAATTGAGCAAAAGTATGAATTGGAACTGTGCTTTGATTTCTGTCCACCGTAACAAGCTACAGCCAGTATCTCTTATCTAACTTATATGTGTTTATGACATAATTTTAGTTTATTCCTGTTTCACATACATGATTACTGCTCCGCCACCACACAAATACTAGTTGCACCCTCATTGCATGGCATGGCTTTGCAGCTGCTGTTCAATAGATTCAGTATTTAAAAGAGCATTGGTATATTTATTTTGTAGCTCAGCTAGATGGAGATAGAGCTTATCCAGCAGGATTTTTGGTGTCTTTTGTTTTTTAATTGGATAGATCAGCGGTTTTCCTCGCATAGCAGCTTTGAATGCATCCCAGACTACATGTGGTTCAACACAGCCGAACATGATGGTCAAAAAGTCTGAGATCCATTACTCCATATGACTAATGTATTGAAGATCTGCTAAAAGAGCTTTCGTGAACATCCATATAGTTACTGTTCTGCAGATTTTGTTCATATAATATTTACAAAGTTCAGGGATTGCGGTCTGATATAGTCTTTCATTATTTATATAGCTCTACATTTTGGGCGAGGTTGGAAGATGTATCCCATAGACCATTTACCTGCTTCAGTGAGGGACTGAATCACAAAGGGCCTCCGCACTTGTGGAAGAGGCCCCGCAGTCGTGGGGGAGTCTTTGCACTTGGTGCAGAATCTCTGCAATGACAATTCTCACTGTGGAGATTCTGCCCCAAGTACGGAGACTCCCCTACGACTGCAGGGCCTCAGCCACAAGTGCGTAGTCCCTCTTTGTGAATCAGGCCCAGTGTGTATAGCCTGTCCTACTTTGGTTTTGTTTTGCTGTGTGTTTCTCAGAGGGATTAATTTGATTGATGCTGCAGTTCTTACCTCCACAGGCAATCAGTGGAAAATGCCATTGTGCTAGTTCCAGATATGTTTTGATAAATCTCTGGATCATCACCGAAAAATCTATAAATCGCACAAAAAGTAAACTAAGGGCCTTATTTATATCTTGGCAGGACTACCACCGTCCCATGGTAGCGGCGGTCCGACCCCTGTATTTAGATGTTGTGGCAATAGATAGGAGACCACAGCGGCGGAGGACTTCTCTGCTGGCTAACAGTTCTCCATTGCCATCATGCCGGCAGGTTTGGGCCCAGCAGATTTATATGTTCCTGTTGTGCTGGTAGTTTCCTGGTGGTGGTGTCCTGACGGTGTGAGGCCGTGGTGGTGTGGAGACAGGTAAGTGCAACTCATCATTATCTTAATACACATATATGTTGTGAATGTGTCATAATGTATATGTAGGTAATGTGTTATGCCCCTTTTTGGTACATATTGCATGCCACACAAACAACATACACACACCATTGAATGTACAAGCACCACAAGCACAACATCCACAAGCACCACAAAAACCATTCTTTTTTAAGTGTCAATACAGGTGTGTTCATTTTACCTTGATGAGTAGGACAATGAACACTACTGCATTCCTCCTAAGAAAGAAGTGGCATGTAAGAGCAATGCAGAAGTAAACAAGGCTTCAGTAATTTTCAGTACACAATACATAGGACAATTGTACAAATAGCTAGAGTCGTTTGGCGTCATGGTGGAGTCAGTGCAGCAAAGGAGGGACCTGGACGATGGGGTACAAGACAAAAATCGAAGCGGGAAGCAAGAAAAAACCTAATTTCCTTTGGATCCACCAACTCGAAGTAGGAGGGATTCTCGCCACAGTTGCCATGGTGCAAAGGCACATCGTAATCGGGACGGAAGGAATCTGGGCTGGAGTCCCGCTGACAGCCGCTTCTGCTTCTGCTTCTGCTACTGTCGACGCAGTTGAGTATTCTTGGCAGAGTCGGCAGGACTCTGTCGGTCATTTGTCTATGGACCAGCCAACATCTAAATACGGCGGGCGGGTGGGAAGACCTTCGAAAATGCAATGGCAGGACCTGATCTGGCAAATCTAAATCATCCCCTAAGTAGCTGCTGTAGAAAATGTCGCAATGGCAAATCTTCCCATTCAATCAGATAATTTTATATATTTGAGGTATTTCCGTTTATTTAAACGTGCTACCCCATGGATAGGAGTGTGCTGTGTAGTACAGACTATGTAAATTGTTAAACCTGTATTTTTTTAATATGCAACATGGCTTTCTTTTATGCCACATTTGAATAGCTTTAGCTATTGCAAGAATAGCTCTATTTTCTTTTTGTAACTCTTTTTATTAAGTAAGTAACCAGCACCTGGCAGTGCTTCAATCAAATTCATTTCCATACCTTTACATTCTTATCATCTCTACAGCTGTGTCTCTTGTTATTTACAATATTAATCATAATGTAAATACCTATCTTGGCACAGTACAATGTGATACAGTGTATTTCCTCCCCATTATTCCTTTGACTCATTTCACCCCCCCAACTCAGAGTCCTCTATATTGCATCCATTTTCCCAATATTTTGTCCCATTTGTTCGGGCAACCCCTCCCCTGGAACACCACCTTTTCAGCACTGCAGCACCAGTCTAGGTCTTCTTTCCATTTTGCAATACTTGGCGGTTGGTTCGCACCCCACTCCCTTGCTATATTGCGTTTGGCTACAATGCCCGCAGTCGTGAGCCATATCTTGTTGTGTTTTGGCCATTTTTCTTCGCTCGACACACAGGTAATATGCCATTTAGCTTCGCAGGGTACCTCCCGCTCTATTACTTCTGAAATGACCCGTATTGCTTTCTTCCAGAATAGTTGTACCTCAGGACATGCCCATAGTATGTGGAAAAAGGTGCCTATTTCCCCACAGCCACATGTACATTGGTCAGTGCCGCTGCGTCCTATCCGGTGTAAGAATACTCTGGAAGCATATGACCTATGGAGTATGCGTAGCTGTATCAGTTGAAACTGTGCCCTAATCGCGACCTCCCTCAGACTGTGTATCGCCTCCGTCCAATCGTCATCGTCTAGTGTACCTAGGTCCTTTGTCCATGCTTCTCTAAGTGCTACTAAGGAGTCAGGAGAGTTATTCATTATTTTTTTTAAACACCAGTGAGACAGCTTTCTCGAACATGGGGTCTACAAGCAGTCTATCTTCCAGTGGAGCATATTCTGGTAATTGCTCCCCCTCAGGGATATGACTCCTCAGGGCATGTTTGAGCTGCAAGTATCGAAGGAACTCTTTATCGGACATTTGGTATTCCACTTTCAGGTCTGCAAAACTTATCATTGCTTGCTCCCTCTATATGTCACCTAAGTATTCAATCCCAATTGTTTGCCATTGTTGGAAGCCCTTTGGGTGGCCCACTTCCCGTAGGTGGTCGGAGTGCCAGAGCGGCGTTCACCTGGTCAATTTATCTTTCCAACCTAAAAATGCAGTGGTTCCCTCCATACATGTATTGTTGTCTGCGTATGTGTGGGCAATTCGATGCCCGTTCGCCGGTGGTACAGCATGGAGAGGTATCCTCCCTCTCCCATATGATAATGGTCAGTTCTGTATGCTGGTTCCTCTCTCCCTGCAAACACCCACTTGTTAATGCTCATGAGCTGTGCTGCCCAGTAATATTTTTGGAGATCAGGAATTGCCAGCCCTTCCTCATAAACACTGTGTTGTAACTTTTGTAAGGCATTTCTGGCCTGTCCTCCAACCCACAGTAACAGCCTTGGTTCTGCATCGATCTGTTTAAAGAAACTAGGAGGTATTTTACACTGGGTGTTTTGCAGCGCATATAGGAGTCTGGGCAATGCCATCATCTTAAATAGGACTGCACGTCCCATCAATGTTAATGGGAGCTTTCTCCAATGCTGCACGTCCCTGTGCAGCCTATCCAATTGGGGGAGTAGTTTGTCTTCAATGAATTTGTTATCTCCTTTTGATATTGTTATGCCTAGATACTTAAATGTGTCTTGAATTGCTAGGGAGCATGCGCTGCTTAGCAATTTCGGGGTCGCTCCAGTCAACACATATAAAAGGGATTTGTTCCAGTTGATCTTATATCCCGAATAGGTTCCGAACAAGTGGAATAAGTGAATGATTCGGCTTTTCTATGACCTGGGGTGGGTGACATATAGCAATATATCATCGGCATATAGGGATATCTTCTCCCCCCAGTGCCCACCCCCACTTATTTCCCAGATTAATGGGTCTATTCTGACCCAGGCTGCCAAGGGCTCCAGCGCCAATGCGAATAGCATGGGTGAAAGTGGGCATCCCTACCTCGTGCCTTTATGAAGCTGTACTGTCCTCGATATTACCCCATTTACCTTAACCCTCGCTAGCGGGTGCACATAGAGGATTTGCACCCATGCGCGAAACCCGGGTCCAAATCCAAACCTTTCCAACACTGCCTGTAAGTACGGCCATTCTATATTATCAAATTCCATGCATGCATCTAATGACAGTAGTGCAGCGTCCTCATTCGGGTTAATCTTGGTAGTATGCATCACTCCATATAGTCTCCGCAGATTGAGCCTAGTGCTCCTATGAGGCATGAACCCGGATTGATCCGGGTGCACACTGAGGTGATGACCGTACTTAGCCTATTTGCCAATACCTTTGTTAGCACCTTAGCTTCCACATTTAGCAGGGATATTGGTCGATATGATCCACAATCTTCCAGAGGTTTCCCGGGTTTCGGGATCACCACTACCATCGCTAATCTCTGATCTATTGGTAGCTCACCTCGGCTAAGAGCTTCATTGTACATATTTAGCATATGCTGGCCACTTTCGAGGCCACCCCCTTGTAGAGTTCCACGGGTATACCATTAGGACCAGCTGCTTTACCTGATTGTAGGTCTTTTAACACCCTTACTATGTCATCTGTCGTGAGTTCCTTATCCATTGCTTCCCTATCCTCACTAGACTGACATGTGACCGGGATATCTCTAAGTAGTTCCACACAATCCTCCCTCGTTCTAGTAGATGTGGATTTGTTCAGGGCCTCATAGTGGTCCGCAAATACAGCAGCGGTTCCCTCGCCCGTCTTTTTAGTCTCTGATTGTGGAGTGTGTATCTCCAGGACCCAGCTCGGTTCCTTATCTCTTTTTTCCAACCAAGCCAACAATTTGTTGGCTTTTTCACCCACTTCGTACAGTCACCTTTGGGTTGTTCTCGCATACGTCCTGGCGGCCTCCTCAACTATATCTTTTATTACTTTTTGTTTAACTCGTATTTGCTGCCTGGCCTGTGCCGCAGCTTCACTCTTACCTATGGCCTCTCTTTCCAATTGTAGTACCGTTTTCTCTAGCGCGTCGTGTTGCATTTTGTGTTCCTTCTTTTTCCCTCCCATTATGTCTTGAACATATCCTCTTATCACCGTCTTGTATGCCTCCCATTATGTACAGGTTGAGTCTACTGTTCCTGCATTATCTTGGAAATATTGGTCCATACACTCACATATTTTGTCTTGGACCTGTTTATCACGGAAAAGCCAAGGGTCTAGTCTAGGGGGCAGGGTATAGTTTCTCATGGGCCCTTTCAATAGTGTTCTACTGGGGAGTGATCCGATATTCCCCTCGCCTTGTGTTCTGTTCCAGCAAACCAGTGTGAATTCATGTCTTGTGTCATCAGGTAATCTAAGCATGAGTACCCCCCAAATGATGCTGAGTAAAACGTGTATTGCCTGTCCTCTGGATTATGTAGTCTCCATAGATCCACTAACCCCATTGCCCCAGCGAAATCTCGCAATGGGTTAGGCACCCTCTCTCTATCGGAGGTCGTTATTCTGTCCATCTTTGGGTCTAGCGTTGCGTTAATGTCTCCCCCCGTAATTAACACACCTTCCGGGAGGTCTACCAGTAGTGTCCCCAGGTCTTTCAGTGTGTCCTTTTGCAACCTCGGTGGTACATACACTGAACAAATGTTAAGGACCTTACTTTCCCAACGTCCTGTTACAGCCACATATCTACCCATCTGATCACACCAAATTCTCCCCACTAAAAAGGGGAGTGCCGTCCGAATCAGGATACCAATCCCTCTCGACCCCGAGGTAAATCCTGCATGTGCCACTAGTTTGTATCCAAATCTGTCAAGTGCCTTGCATGTGTTGCCCTTGAGATGTGTTTCCTGAATTAGCACTATGTCAGGGTTGTGTCTGCAGAGGTTTTGCAAGACAAAGGTGGGTTTTGGTTTATGCCCTAGGCCATTGACATTCCAAGTTAGTACACAAATTCTTGTATTCCCCTGGGGGGTGTCCCGTGGCCTATCTGTGTCGTGACTTTTGTCTACCATTAGTGTACAATTGGTTACTCGAGGCGTATTCGCCCTGCCATAGGTATATGGGGGATCTATCTCTCCATTTATGTCTCTTTGGTGTAAGACAGCCCTTTCCCAATTCCTGCCAGGTTATCAACTTGAGAAACATAAAAACTGTGCCATCTCTCTGGTGGCCACTTGAACATTGTAAGCTTCCTACCCCCCCACACCCTGCTGCCCTGCACTGTGGGTTAGAAACCTCCCACCCCCCCAATTTTCCTGTCGTCCTTTGATTACAACTTCAACTTGGGTCGGCCCGGGGCCTGAGAGTCCGTTCCCCCCCCACCGAAACTCCCCCCTCAAAATACATCTTGGCGGTGCTATGTCAATTCGCGCTAAAGCAGATTAAACCACATATTTCTACCTTTCTCTTTCTAGTAAAAGACATAAATCTTATCTGTACATAGGGTCCGTGCTCAACGAGTCCACAAATTGTCGCAGTTCTTGTCCCCGAGTCCAAGTTTATCGATGGACAGTTCCAGGATCTCTTTCCCTATAGAGTCTCTCCCAAAGTTGTCACTCCCGCGTCGGTGAAGTGTGCTCTGCTTCCTGTCGGCGTTCAGTCAACAACCCTGCTTCTGAGTCCCTTGCCTCTGTATCTGCTGCCAGTACGCTTTTCCATCCATGTCTTGATTTTGCGACCATTCTCCAGTCGTCCAGCCAGTCCTGTGCTTCATCGGAGGTTGTGAATTTCCATATCTTGCCCTCTGCTATTACCCTAAGGGTGCCGGAAAAAGCATAGAGTATTTAATGCCTTGCGCCCCTAGGTTCATTTTAATTTCCGAAAAGTTCAGCCGCTTTTGCTGCACTTTCTGTGTGAAGTCGGGATAAAAGGAGATAAGGGCGTTTTCGTAGCTCAATGGTGGGGCATTTCTAGCCGTCTGAAGGATTACATCTCGGTCTCGATAATTAAACAGTCTCGCTATTATGGGACGTGGTGGGGCGCCCGGCCTTGGCCGCGTTCCCGGGACTCTGTGGGCCCGCTCCACCGAGAAGAATTTTGATAGTCCTCTAGGCTGCAGTGATTTAGTTATAAGGTCTTCCACAAATAGATCCACTGCCTGTCCTTCCGCCCTCTCCGGTACCCCAATTATGCGCACATTATTTCGGTGGGAGCACCCTTCTTGATCTTCCAACTTGTCTTCCAGCTCTCTCGACATTTGTGTCAGCTCTCTGACTTGCTTCTGTAGGGTCTTTGTGTCTGCGATCAGCTCCGTTGTCGTTCCTTCTACCTCTATTACTCGATCCTTCATGTTGCGGAGGTCATCTCTAAGCAGCGACACGTCGGTAGTGACAACATCAATTTTCCCCACCAAATCATTTTTAATCCCTTGCATCATGGCCATGATATCCTGCAGCGTAGGTTCAGGGGTCACTACCTGGGATGGCGCCATTCGTAACCCATTTTCTTCAACGCCTTCTAGGCTGATCATTTGGTCCTTGGGCAAAGCATATTTATCCAGCTTTGTCTGGTGGGGAGCAAGAGTACCTCTGCCCCCTGTCATATTCGCAGTTTTGCTTGCACGTGAAGTTGTCATGACAGGCAAGACCAGTTTAGGAATGTACCTTCGATTTCTCCAAGGCAGGAACTCCTGTATCTGAATCCCATCCTGAGGTAACGCGGTGAGGGATCCCCCAAGAGAGCATTGCAGTAAAGAGTTTGTATGATGTGTGGGTGCTCCTCTGCATGCACAACACCACCTGCTGAAGACGAGCCCCTCCAATCTGGCCTTTATATTTCCAACATGGCTTTCACTTTCGGCAACCGCCAATATCTCACTTCGCGCATCTACATTTATGGCGTATATTCATTTGCCCTATTGTTAACTCTTGGAGCATTGTTTCTGGCCTTGCCCTCAGTTTATCGCCACTCATACATGGGCTATTTATGGGTCCCCCAGTTCCTGCTGCTCGTCCTCGGTGTCCAGACAACAGCTCACGTGCTGTTATATCTCTGTGTTGCGCACCCCTCACTAAGATGGCTGCACTTTCACTTTCGGTCGCCACTGCCACTTCTTCTCATGTCGTGCCTACTCCCTGGTGTACTGTAGCTCACCTTTGTTAAGATTCCTGAGCTCATGGGTGTTGGCCTCGCCCTTGGTCATTCGCCTGCGCTTAGCTCTGCCATTGGTGGGCCCCCAGTGCTTTCATCACCGCTCGCATATCTCAAGGCCCAGTCGGCCGCGCTCGGATTCCAGCAAGTCCTCTGTGGCTCCTTGTTACCCCAGTCCTCCGGATAACGTGTGGCTCCGATCGATGTTTCACGTCGTCCTCAGGACGCGCAGCGAGAAGGGCAAAGCCCACTGCCAGGTCGCCTCGCTGCCGGCTACGCCGCGCGCTCCATCACCATCACTCGAGCCCGGAGATGTCAGTCTCCAGCAGGCCTCTCGCTGTTCAGCCTCCGCTGAGGGTCCGTCGCTATTCTACAGGGCTGATTTTGCCCCCAGGCACCATGGTAGTCGTGGGGACCTCGTTCACACCTTGATTTCGGATATTTGTCTGTATTTATTGGGGAAAGTCGAGGTGGTCCGACGGAGCCGCTCAATCAAGTGGCCATTGCTCTCCATGGCAAACCATGCCCCCGAATATCTCTATTTTTATGGTCTGGCTTGACAGCACAGCTGTCACCTGACAATTATGTTAGCATCACCAGAGAAGGGTTTTGGCTCTGCTCACACGTTGAGTGCCAGGAGTAAATTTTTTGATTGAGCAGAAGCTGTGTGCTTCAACGACGCTGCTGAGATTATTTTGTTTGTTTATCTTGCTGCCATAGATTGAACATTCAGGGGTACACACAAAATATAGATTGAACATTCAGGGGTACACATATAACATTGGAATGCTATTAAAGTGTCTTAGTTAACCAGATAATTGATGTTGTTTTTCTCTAGCAGCAGCACAGATGGGAGGAGGGCAGTAATTAACCTACATGGCCTTTTAGGTCTGGCTTGAAAGTGCAACTGTCACCTGACTTTTTAACCGGCACCAATATTATCCTACAGTTCTTTGCTTCTACACAAATATGTATTTATTCCCATGCTAGTTACTTGTAATGCTTCACGTTACCATACAGCATTACCATAAACCAGACCTGTTGACATTGCTAATGCTTGCTTCATCTTATTAAGCACTCTGATATATAGTGACATTATTCTGAATTTAACCATAGTAATTGCTATTTTGTTTTTGGTCCAAGTTTGTCGCATCATCTTTGGCAAGCTTAGTCTTTCCACTTCCATTAATAAGTAGAAAACCCCTTTTTGCACACCATATTGTGAGATCAACCAACTTCCAGTCATACACCCCTATCATGTGCAACCCTGTGCTGCCCCCATCTACCTGTGTGCCCCAGCATCCTTCCTGGAGGAATCCTACCCTTAGGGGAAACAAGTCCTACAGAACCAAGATTGCAGGATTAGTATGGGGTGCTCAAAAACAGCCCACCAACCCTGAACCTAGGTGAAAAAAAAGTGACTGCCTCCTTTTCTTTTTTGATTTCAAATTTTCCATCCAGCTCTTCTCCCTTTGTCTGTTGTCTATTTTACCACACAAAATCTAAAAATGCTTTTACTTTTATCTCAGAAGTGAACATATGCACTTTAGAATTTTTTGTAACTTTCAGACATGCGGTACCAACGAAAAGGCTTGGCAGTTTTTAACTTGGAGAGATTTGATCATTTGATAGTCTCCAACTTCTCTCAACTGTACCATTGCAAAAGTCTGGTCTAGCTAGGAACATATGGTTATCAATATTCTCTGGGTGGCCTTCTCGAAGATCTTTTGCTTGAGAAGGAAGTTGCCAAAAAAAGATAAGTTCACTCTTGGCCTTTGTGGTGATTCCTTACACAATTGCCTTAATCTAAGCAGAAAGGGATGTACACGTTACATCTGGTGATCCCAATCAAAATGATTTAGCATGGGGAGTGCAATTCAAATAGCTGTATAATAATTGCTCTAGTGTCACTGCCTTCTGCGCCTTTTGAAATACCAAGACATCCAAGGTTGTTTAGTCTTTGCCTGTTTTCAAAATCTTCGACAAGTTTGGGAGTATGTTCTTCATGCTCCTTTATGCATTTCTACAACATTTGCATAAATGTTTGGCATCTTCCATTCAGCCCCTTGGACTTTCTGGGTAGCAGTGTGATCCCTTTGATTGTCTCGATGTGTTTCCTCTCTGTGGGCTTCAATTAGTTCATAAAGCATTCCTAACGCTGGTGACCGTATGCCCTTCTTGAGATTTACCTGTGCAGTGGCAATTGACAGTGGATCTTATTTCTGAAAGATATGTTATCACAGTTATCATATTGCTTATCCAATTTCTTATCCTTCTTACACACGGTGTGCCCAGGATTATTAGGGTTTCTCATCAACTGAGAGTCACTATCCGTCTCTTCTAAATTGAAGCTCTCTAAGAGAGCTCTGGAGATAGATCAGATAATAAGAACAACTGTTCCGTCAGCTCATGTTCCTTAGTCCCATTACTCCCCATCCTAAATCTGCTTGCTATCCCTGATTCGATTCACAAGCCAGAGTCTTTTTAAAAACAGTATAGCATCTGAGTTATTGAAGTCAGAGATGTTCTGAGTGGTGCTTGTCACAGTTATATTCTTTGAGCTGGATTCTGAGATCTGTGGTTCTACTATCTTTTTATAGCCTCTACCTGAGGGTTAATAATCACAGAATCAAGTGTGTTATTTATTGATTCACTGAGATTGCGATGCATAGCAGCTGCTAAACAAATACTACTAAAACCAGCATGCAGTTGAACCAAATCAGTACCACCAACTCAGAGTCATGAATTAAGGGAACAAAGTTCCCACCTTACAGGTCTGATAATATGGGCAAACATTCTGCCTCAGTTAGAACAACAGAAATATTCCCTTCAGACATGCCAGATTTCAGAGAATCAAAGCAATCAGGCAAAAATTCTGCTGCTGAACAATCTGTTGCCCTAAGTAACATAGAGGACAGGGGCGAGCAATTTTGTCTGCATACTGCTGTTGTCTTCCAGAGAGTTGAAGTCTAAGGAGAGCTATGGGGGCAGTTTCAACAATGCAGCAGAGTGAACTGACTCTGAGGCAATTGAGAGCCTGCCACAAGTGAAATTGATGGGGGACAGACGTCATTTCTCTCAAATTTTATCAAAATGTTTTTACCTATCATAGTAAGTGCCTTACTCCCTTTAATGAAAGATGTCTATCATGATTTATATATTCCACGTTCATGGACACAAACTAATATCGTAGTTTAAAAAAAAAGAAAAGATAGGGATCCAACTGCCCCAGTTCAGATCATCCTATTTCATTAATTATTCCAATGCACTTTATCTAGGTGTTAATTTAATGATGATATCCTCAAAATTATCATGTTGAATTAGGATCCATAAATATAGAGGATAAAAACTGCTTAAAAAAATGGAACAACCTACATCTCACCCTAATAGGTCACTATAATATAATAAAAATGGTGGTCCTGTAGAAGATTTTATATCTATTTCGAGCTATACCTCTAGAGTAACAAAACACTTGGTTTAAGACCATTGATTCATTCTGCATCTCTTTTTTATGGAAATAAGGAGAACTCCAGTGAGCTGCAAAATATCTTTGACTCCCCATTGCAAGTGGCACTAGGGCACTCTCTAATTTTAGATTTTCATTATTTTTCTGCAATGATCTTATACATGAGTTTCCTAAGAATGGTCCATCCTGCCTCCACCCAGGAGAACTGTAATCCTCCCCTATTAATAAATTACTTTTTGGCAAAGAAACACATTTCTTTAAATTGATTTTATTGAACAAAGTTACTAAAAAAAAGTTTGATTTAAAGTAGTCATTTAATCAGCTATTAAGATATTGAAGATATGAACTTAGATGTTTAACAAAGCGAAATATTATTATTGCACCCCACTATAGAGTTCCTCATCATTACTGATATTTTTCACAGCAAATATCCTAAAAGCTGGAAGTTGTTTGGAATTAAATGGTTTTGAAGATATCTGTAGTGAAAAGTCAATTTTTTCCCTCCTAGCTGCAAGAAAAAAATGGCCAACCGAAAGAGTAATCCTTTAAATATTTACAAATTAGAGATAATATAGAAAAAAATTGATTGAAACCAGTTTTGCATGGTACAGTGTAATCTATTATCCAACATGGTCAAGTCCAAAAATAAAATAACATTATTTTATTAAAATTACTCTCTGAAGCAGGGTGATCTAAAGTTTCAGGTAGCTAGCCAGAGCAATGAGCTGTGATCTAATATGTACATCGCAAACTATCGTGAGGCCGTCTGATTAGGATATTTGCTCCTGCTATGTGCTAAATTGAAAAAAAGCATTATAAATCGTAATTTAATTTCTAATATGCTTCTGCAAATTTTTATAGCGGGGATGTCTGGTAGATGATAGCTGCCCTCAATGTTCTTCATCTGTCACTGACATTGTACATATGTTTACCAATTGTCTTAAACTTCCACCTTCCTGGGACGAGATTGTTAGTTTTATGGTAAACTATTTAATGAACAGGTCATTTTTTGTTTTTTTTTGCAGTTTTATATAGCGTGTACTTGACCCGAAGGTATTGGAGTGCTTTACGTGAGCACAGGTTGCGTTACACAAGGACACGTTCATTATTGATAGGCACTGGGAGATTAAGTGATTTACCCAGAATCACATGATGTTGAGCCGATGCCGAGACTCGAACCTGGTTCCCCAGCTTCAAAGTCAACACCCATGGCCGTTATGCCACATTCTCTCCTTGCTACATGACAATTAATCAAGCGGTGAATTGCTGATACTTTTAAAGATCCAATCACGTCTTGCAATGCAATATTTGTGGCCGTTGCAAAAGCAATTATCTGTATTGCAGCAGCATGGCTAGACCCAAATCCCTCTATATGTCAGCCATTGCTATTTTCTAGCTTGTTTTCATTTAGAACACTCACTATATCAATGTAAGCGGAGGTCAGCCCGCAAGAGGGACAAAATGTTTGGGGTCCCCTGGAGCAGTGGGTACATCAATTTTATATGCTCATCTCAAGGTTGCAGATAGAGAGCTAATAACTGTAATTTTTTGTCTCCTTCTTTAATATATATATATATCTTATATGAATTTAAGATCTTGCGCCCCCTAATAAGTAGTCTCCCCACAAAACCCTCCAGTTTAGTCAGAATTATTCCCCTTTTTCCAGTGACTCCACACTGTCCCTCCTACATTTACAACTAAAATGTATATCTATTTATGCAGAAATCTCCGCGGTTTGGGTAGAGATCTCCACACAAAATATAGGTGAGGCTTAGGCACTGACCCCCATATGTAGGTTCGTGAATAGCATTTTGTAACATGTTAAGGAGTACTATTGCACTTCTACTAAATGTTCTACAAAATACAGTTTGTGAATAGGCCAAAGACAGAAAAGAAGGCCCCATGCTTAAGACAAGCAACACTTTGTGATGCACTAGCAGATGGGTGATCTCAGATAAATGTTCATCAATTGAGTATTCTTTGAACCACTCTAATAATGATTCACGATATGCACAAAAATCCCACTCCATGTAAATATTCAATGTCAACCCCTTCACACCACTGAGCAAAATAATGCAAGTTAAGTTTTGGAATTCCTTTTCAAGACACCGAACAGTCCCTAAATAAATGGCATCCTGGAATTTCAGATGAAGAGTTTTCACCCTTAAGAAACCTGTAGGACCTACACACTTAATGATAGCAGAAAACAAAGCAGTTGCTAATTGTTTCAATGAGGATCTGGCAATCACCCCACTGAGCAAAATAATGCAAGCTAAATTCTGGGACTCCTTTGCAAGACACTGAACAGTCCCTAAATAAATGGTATTCTGGCATTGTAGTTGGAGAGTTTGCATTTCAATTAAAGAGAATGATAGAGGAAAACAAGGCACTTGCTAAATGGTTAATTCTGGCAATCATGAAGAGGACTGGACAAAGTCTACAATACTGATGAAAACTTCAAAGGAAAAGTCTGCAATACTTATTAAATATTTCAAAGAACCAAGCCTTTGAACCCTCTGCTAGGCCTGGGCGGAAAACTACGCTACGCTCGCGTAGTTTGCGCAACTACGCGCTACGCAAATTGCACGTAGCACAGTGCAAAAACGCGTAGCGGGCATTTTTTGCTTGCTCGCGGTCCTCAACGTCAAGTTGGCGACCGCGAGCAAGCAAAATGACATCCCGGCGAGACGTTTTCCTCGTTCGCGATCAGCAACATCAAGTTGCCGATCGCGAGCATGGAAAATAAACCTCCCGGCGAGATTCTCAACGCGGGGAGGTCAGGTTTCTCATTGCAAGTGGTCGCGTATGCTCGCGACCGCTCGCGATGAGAAACTACCAGTCCGCGTTGAGAAAACTGCTGCTCGAGTACAAATCTACTTGAGCGGCAGAAAACGACCGCTTGCACTGTGCAAGATGCCGTTTGCAATGATTGCACAGTGCGGACAAGCATCCGGCACTGTGCAATCATTGCGAACAGCATTTCCTACTGCACTACGCAGTTCGCGTAGTGCTATGCGTAGCTCGCGTAGTGCGAAGTGCACTTCGCGTAGCTACGCGTAGCGCTACTACGCGAACTACGCCCAGGGTTACCCTCTGCCTAAGTCACATGGGGACTGCTACAGGGCTCCAAAAACTCATACAAGCTACACTGAAAACTAAGGCATTCAACCTGCTGGTTGAAATTACTATCCTTCTGAAAGCATCCAATGGCCACTCTCGCACAGACACTGTGCCAGGCCCTCAATAGTGGCAGCCCGATTAATTGTGATACATGCAGTAAGTCATGTTTCCACACATATTTCAATTATGGATTTTGTGATATATATTGGCAGGTCTACCCTGCTGATATTTATCAGGGGGAAAAAATACCTGTTATTTACAGAAACATGCAGATTTTGGTGTAGTAACCACCAAAATCCAAATGTTATTCCTCAACAAGAAGTAATTGGCTGGTATTTATAAAACCTGATAAATTCAGATTTGGTGCCCTCGGTGGCGTGCCAATCAACCTCCAGCATAGCGGTCCGACTGCCGCATTACGATGCAGTCGGTCAGACTGCAGCAGAGGGACTGGCCGACGGCTCCGACAGGCTCATTGGAGCGTCTGTTGGAGTGTAATCCCTACAATGGGGGCGGTGCCTGTGGAGGCACAGCCATAGGGATTACAATGTCCCCTTTCCTTCTGCCTATACATGGCAGTCCAACCGCCATGTAAAGGCAGATGGAAAGGGACTTTGGGGGCCAATAGCAGGAAACCATGCCTTTTTCAATTGTGGCTTATGCTGTGGCCCTTTTCCGGGCCACAGCACAAGCCACAATTGTAAAAGTCATGTGGTCAGATCGTTATTAGGTGGTCTCCAACCTGATACGATGGGGGTCGGACGCTCTTCCGACCGCCAACGTAATGAGGCCTAAATGTTTCATTCCCCTTTCATAGAGTGCTATATTTAACCTTTTGCTTAAGAAACATAATCCAACTGAATTTTGAGAGCAGGCTGCCTCAAGAGACCTAGAAAGCCATTTGTGCTACAGCCCCTAGATCTTTCTTTTTGCCCAGCAATCAATGAATGCACTGTTGGTGGGCTTTTTACTATGATGGTTGAACTACCTTAGTCAATTGTTTGACTGTGATGAGGCAACGCTGGGGATGAATTCTGGCAAAACACCTGGACCAGATGGTTCCCCCTCAAATACTATTGTATATTCCAGAACATATTCTCTCCTCAGTTACTTAACTTATGCAAGGAGGCAAACAAAAAAGGCCACTTTCTGCTGCAACTTTACATGGCCACTATTGTGGTCACTCCTAAGCCTGGCCACCCCTCAATCAATGTGCCTCGTACACGCCTATATCCTTGATTAACATAGAAAGTAAGAGATTCTCATGAATTTGAGCCACAAGGTTTCAACGAGTACTGGCCACCTTGGTCAAACCGGACCAATGTGGCTTTATGCCCAACCGCGGCACTCACCACCGTATATGACATGTACATGTTGCAGTCGTCCGCCTTCGGGATGCACAAGACCCTCGTGCCCTCCTGCTATTGAGCTTTCAGAAAACATTTGATTTGGTAAAATGGACCTTCCTGCGTATGGGCCTTGAAAGGATGGGACTGAGCCCACGATTCATGAGGTACATCAAGCTGCTGTATTCGGAGACTCAGGCATGAGCACTTGTCAATGGTGTAATGTCCGAACCCTTCCCCATGCGGTGAGGAACTAAACAGGGCTGCCCACTATCCCAGATCCTCTTCACCCTATCAATAGAATCCCTGGCCAGACTTGTGAGATGTTATACCCAAATGCAAAGATGGAAGTGGGATGAGGGACCTGAATAGAGAATAGCTCTTTACGCAGATAGCGTCCTCCTGTTTCTGACCAACCCACACATTGTAGGTCTCAGAGTTTAAGACATATCTTCATTTGAATGAGAGTTAGGTCCTTCCCTTCAATAGGTGATAAAAAGAAATCATGGAGATTGGGAACAATTCACTAGGGAACATATTACTGAAGTGCCCCAAGGGTGAAATGTGTGTTTGCACTTGTTTGTTTGTCAGTCAGTCAATTCCTTTATTTTAGTTTTTACAAAGAAAACCATAAAATAATACATAGAGCATTTAAAATTAAAAGTTAAAATAGCTAAAATAATTAGAAATCCATTAAAGATCTTACTTTGATAGCTTCTCACAGAAAACAAACAATAGAAAGACACATTTGATCATATGACAACTATACATACAGCAAGGCTGGCCTAGCTTGAGTAAAATTCTTACCTCTTAACAAGAGTAAAATGTACCTCACCCTTAATTGTGCATAAAACTCACAGAACAAATTCGAGTGCAACGTGTCTTGGACAGAAAATGAGTCACAACCACAATCCCTTGGCACAACAAGTAAACAGAGTACCAAATTTAACCTGAACCTTGTTAAAATGTAACAGTGATTTGTACTTGGCACAGAGGCCAAATATGGTTCCATGAAAAAGGTAGATTTCAATGAGCGAGAGCTCCCATAGAGGGTTTATTTAATTCATGGATTTTTCTCTTTTCCCTTCTATGTGAGAGAAAGTGAATTTTAGCGCATTTTAGGTCTGATTTTCAAATACAGTCTGGGTTATCAAAAAGGTCTGGATGTCCAAGCACTCTAAAAACACATTTAACGTAATTCAACCAAGGGATCCTATGCACCCAATCAAAGTTCATACAATGCCTCAAATTGGCTCTATTAAGCTCAGTTTCACTGTTAACCCAGACAGTCAGTCATCTGAGTAGAGGGCGAAGGGCAAGGACATTAGAAAAATAGCCCAAACTAATTTCCCATGAGCTATATATGCAGGGATGCTCTGAGGAAATGACAGCAAATGTCTTGCAAATTATTCTAAGCAGATTAAAATGCGGAGGTATCTACATAGCCTCAAATATCACAATCATAGAAGCTTCAGACACACATTTAGCTTGATAGACCATTAACATAGTTTGTTCCCCAGTCTACAGCCCAAAGTCAAAAACAGCAGAAGCAGATATTACTAACAGTTGTTTTTAGGAGGTCAAGAGCGTGGACCATGATCATTTATTGTCAAATTGCACAACCCAATCAGGGAACACTGAGACCCTACTAATTTCATGTCCTTGAACAAAATGTCTTGATTTTGTTGATTTAGGGCTGGCTTCCATTATGTTAGATTTCCTAAAGTTGGTACAAAGGTCCTGGGAGTACATGATGATGACAAAAGATTCAAGTAAGTGCTTGAGAGCTAGAGATGCTCTTGCAATCAGGACAACATCGTTGGCATAAAAAAGTGCCAGAATGGGTCTAGCAACCACACTAGGCAAATCCTTGGCATCTCTGAGGAGGGCAGTTTCCAGTCGGTTAAAATATAGAGTAAATATAGAGTAAATAAGAAAGAAGCCGATGTGCATCACTGTCCGACTTCCTTCTTAATCCCAAAACTCTTGGTGCATTTGCTGTCCACACCGTATCACATCGAGGCAGACGTATCCTTGTGCAAATATCTTAAAAAATAAACAATATCCAAGTTTACCCCCATGTAAATCAATAATAACCAGTAGATGTAAGGTCCATTATAGCCAAGTGTATACTACTCCGCTTGGCCACAACATATTTATTAACAAGCATTTGTAATGCAATCGGTCTCACATTTGTGAAAGTTAGAGCTATTGGCGTTGTAAATGACAATGTTTTTTACTTTTGTTTTTTTTGTTTGCAGTTGAGTGATTATACTTGCAATAAAGAGGAAAATGACCTTTTCCACAATTCTGTCTCTATTTGCTATCAGGAAAGTAAATTCGTCATTTTATTTGTGATGTTCTTTTTCACTTGTAATTCACACTGGCGCTCTCTTCACCTTAGTGAGCAATGGATCACCCATAATTATTGTAGTTTTAACTGTATTGTTTTGTGAATGTGGTTGCGCTTTGAATTCTTTATTGAAGTCACTAGATGACTACATATTGTGTATATATATTTTTTTGTGATTTGCATATTCACCTGCAAATAGCATTGCATCCACAACAATAATTAGAAAACTGATGTTAGAAAATGAGACTACAATGAACCAATGTTGTTTCATATAATGTATTGCTCCAGGTTCCTGGCATTACAGATTATGCTTACCCCTGTTCTTGGTACACTGGATTCTATTATAACACTATCCTTCGATAAGTGCTAAGGCATTACAAGCATTAGACACATTTCTATCCAGTCAATCAGTGATGCCCAAATAACTAAGAGGCTCAAAACTATTTTATGTAGGAATATTAACGTTGCTGCAAACCTGGGAGGCAGGCGCAGAGTGACTATTAAATACTTAGGGCAATCTGAAAGGGTAGAATTAGCCAGGTGGCCACAACCATATGGGTCACTGAGCATTGTGGACATACGAGAGCTGTGAAAGCAGCCTAACTACTACCTCTGGCTTGTCAAAATTGATCACCACATGGTCCTCCTCGCAGGTCTTTCGACCCTACTCAATCCAATCAACACGTCTCATCATATTTATGTGGTTAAATTAAAAGGAGTGCTGTTACACCAGTGCACAAACTTATTTTTCAGCTGCCGGATACTTTCAGAAACACCATCCTTCAGTGGTTGTACATTTGCCAGAATAACAACATATGGGGTAGCCTCTGGTGGTGGATTTAATCTATTTAAAGATGATAAGACCTGGGAGGTAGGCCACTATTAGCAGGTGTGGTGTATGGGAATGTGAACGAAGGTTGTTGTCTTTGGTAAGTGAATGGATAGGAGAACAGTTTAAAAGTTGTAGATTGCGAGGTAGATGTATGGGATTGCATGTGGCTCTCTTTGCGCATTTCCTGGGCAGAGAACAAATAATTCACTACCCCTTCCTGACATTTTCTCTTATGAAAATTGAAATGCAGTAGTTGATATACTAAAATTTCAGATATCCCAGCACAATTTTCTTAGAATAAGGAGCATACAATGCAAACACGTAGCAGTTCCTTTAATGGTGCTTAGAGTCTTCGAATGGTTGGGTATTCCACTTAAATATTGACTCAAAAATATCATGTGACCATATTGTGACGACAAAAAACTGTGAACACAAATATTGAAGCTAAATACATCATATTTTACTATTTCACAATGATGTTGATGTTTAAAATATTGTTTAAACTACTTCTCTTTATGATGTTTTATTATTATTTATTATTAAATATTAAATACATTACTAAAAGTAACATTTCTAAAAAAGCACAAAAACCTTAAAGAAAAAAAAAGTTAAAATACAAAATTAAAATAAATAATTAGCTTACAATTAAATACAAATATATCTAAAAAGCTAAATCAAATTTTAAGCATACAAATAAAAATACTTTAGCATATTCACAAATACCACTATAAATGAAATCCTAAAACCATAAACAAAAATATAATATAAAAATATAATTCCAAGTCCAACTACATTTCAATGTACTATTAAAAAAGCAAACATACAATTATACCTCAATGCAAAGAAAATGTATAAAAACACATAAACCAAACAAAATAAAATGTAGTTCTCAAATTCCAATCTAAGCAACAGTAGGATAAGTATTTCACATTGCAGGGTCAGATTTACTATTCACACTTCAGCATGAGCAACAGTAGGGAAAGTGTTAAACTTTGGCTAGATTTACTATTATCACTCAAAAGAGACTAGAGAGCAACAAATAGAGAAAATTTAAAACTTTTGAGAGATTGGATTTGCTATTCCCACTCCAATGTAACTAACAGTTGGTAAAGTATTAGACTTGAGAGGGGTCAGAAATACTGTTCCCAACCTGAGCAACAGTATAGAAACTGATGGACTTTGGTGGGGTCAAATGTAGTGTTCCCATCCAACATAATCAACAGCAATGAAACTGTTGGATTTACTTTTCCCTCTCCAATGTCAGCACCCAGGGAAAGTGTTTGGCTTTTGAGTGGTTAGACATACAATTCATAGTCAAACCTCAGGAACCCTATGGAAAATTATATGGGAGGGTTAGATTTACTATTCCCTCTCCAACTTCAGCAACATTGCAGAACGTGTTGGACTTTGAAGCGGTTAGATGTAGTATTCCAACTCCAACCAAAGCAACAGCAGGGAAACTGTGGGACCTTGGAGGAGTCAAATTTACTATTGCCATTCCAACCTGAGCAACAATAACGAAAATGTTGGACTATGAATGGGTAGTATTTACTATTCTCGCTACAACATAACTGACAGTAGGGAAAGTGTTGGACTTTGGTGGAGGCCAGATTTACTATTCCCACTCCAAAATAAGCAACCTTAGAGAAAATATTGGGCTTTTGAGTGGTCACATTTACTATTCCAAGTCCAACCTCAAAAACAGTAGGGAACCTTTTAGAGATTGGAGAGGTTAGATTTACTATTCCAACTCCAACTGGAGCAACATTCCTGAATGTGTGTTGGACTTTGGAGGGGTTAGATCTACAATACACACTCCAACCAAAGCAACAGTAGGGAAAGTGTTAGACTTTGAAGCAGTCAAGTCAAAGTCAAACTCAAAGCAAGCTTTAATCAGTTAAAAAATGAAACCATAAAAGCATCCTAAAAACAAAGCATTTTCACATTTCATCACAGGGGAGTACGATAAAGTGCATTTAAGTTCCAGTTGCGAATCTAATAGACATTATACATAAAGTGTCGTGTGCAGGATATACAACCCTAAAAACATCCTAAAAACAAGACATTTTCACATTTCATCTAAAGAGAGTACAATTAAGTTCATTTGGGTTTCGATAGCAAGGTAGCAATAAACATTATGTATAAGATATCATGTGCAAAATGTACAATCTAAAGCATAACTCGTATCCAGAATATCAATTATCCGTATGCATCCTATCTTCTTCATATGTGAGGGCCTCGAGATATGAATTGTTTTTCCTTAATCTAATTGCCTTCTGGATATAAACCGCCACTGCATTACAGACTCTAATATTTGCAAGATTACAGATGTACTCAAAAGCAATTTTGTATGTAAACAGTCTCTCCTTTAAAAACAGTGGGCGTAATGTACTTTTCCTTAAATCTCTGTAAAAGCCACAAAATAGAATAAAATGCAAGGTTGTCTGATCTGATTTTCCATCACAATGACACTTTGGGAGATTTCTTATCCATTTCCACATGGATGGAAACGCAATTAAAAAATGGGCTATTCCCATTCTTAATCTAGTAAGATAAAATCTGTGCCTGATATTTGTAACCTGAATTAAATAATATTGAATCCCTGTCCCCAGTATCCTGTCTTCATGTGCCTTAATCATCTTTTTTGAGATAGCCTCAACTTCCCTTAATCTGTTCCGTGATTCTATGATGGCAGTTTTCAAATCCTTTTTGTTATACTCAAGTATTTGGGGGGGATTATTAAAGGCAACATTTTCAGCACATTCATTTAAAAGATTGTTAAACCATGTTATCTTTTTTCCATGTTCTAGTGCAAGGCAATCCTTGATAATATCCTGGGTGAATTGTGTGCCCTCCTTGCTCCATATTCCATACCAGGTATTTAAACTTGCCAGACTAATAAAGTCCTTAATATATGGAGCACCCAACTCCTTGTGTATGCCATATATGGGGGTTGATTTAGGAACAGCTAACAATCTCCGTAAAAAATTATTTTCTTGAGTCTGGAGAATGTAATGGTTTGTTGCTCCCCATAGCGCAGCACCATAAAATGTTCCTGATAGACACTTACTTTTATACAGTGCCATAATTTCCCTAATGGGTTTATTACCTATTTTCCTAGAAAATCTAAAAATTGCTTCTATACTCCGGGTAAGTTTTAGTTTACATTGTTCAATATGGGCTCCCCAGTGTCCATTTGCTATAAATGTTAGGCCTAAATAAACAAAAGAGTTTGTTGTTGCAATAGGGACATTATTTATGTGGTGGGTCCTTGTCTTTATTTTTCTACTCCCACACACCAACGTGAAGGTCTTTTTCAGATTTAATATCAAATCCTTCTCCTGAATATAATCAGGGAATTTCTCGATTAGAGACTGCAGCCCGTTTGCAGTCTTTGATAAAAGGACTGCGTCATCCTCATAGAGCAGAGTAGGTATATCACGTTTACCTGCTCTAGGGACATCAGCATTTAATTTTTGTAAAGTTTCGTCTACTCCATTTATATATAGGGAGAAAAGGAGTGGGGCAAGTGCACAACCCTGCCTGATTCCCTGTGTTACCCGAGAAGTGGTTGTACATTCTCCTTCTGTTCCATAATGAACTCTAGTGCTTAATCGACTGTATATTTGTGAGAGATATACAATGATGTCATTTGGTGCTCCCATGTGAGTCAATGTTTACCATAACTTCGCATGGTTCACTAAGTCGAAGGCACTAGTAAGGTCAAAGATGTAGATGGCCCTTTTTAACGGATGTATATTTGCTGATTATAAGGTGTAAATTTACGCACTGTTCAATTGTCCCTATCTCTCTTCTAAAGCCATACTGGGAATCAGTGAGGATTTTGTTTTTGTCAGCCCATGTTTCCAACCTCTCCAGGAGAATTCTGCCCATCAGTTTAGAGGTTGTGCCGAGGAGGGAGATCGGGCGATAACATTTAGCATTACTTCTATCACCCTTTTTAAAAATTGACACGATAATGCTCTCTGTCCAGGCTCTTGGCACCAGGCCACCTGCAATAGTATTAAATACTTTTTGTAAAACTGGGGCCCAGAAATCTATATCAGTTTTAAAAATTTCTATAGGTACCACATCGGGGCCTGGTGCCTTTCCATTTTTACATCTGTCCAGAGCCGATACAACCTCCTCCAAAGTGATAAAAACTAGATTAGGGGATTCGAAGGTAATAAAATCTGTACTCTCTACGGGTGTCAGGATACCATTAAAATTGGTATTTTCTGTCAAACTTGAGTTCTCAGCTTCTGGGTTAAAAACCCGGCTAAAATAGCTTACCCACTCTGACGGCTGTACCAGGCTCTCAATTTTAGCTGCCGTGTGGTCAGTAAGGATGGTTAATCGTCTTCCAAAATAAGGAAGTATTCGCAGCCTGTTTACGTTTTTCCCAGGCTTGATCTTGGATATCCCTTTTCCTTTGTATAATGGACTCTTTATATATCCTCCTCTGGGTACTAAAAAGTACACTGTCTCTGGGCCTAGTTTTTAAAGCATTATTTAAGGATTTATTAGCCTTTGTACATTGAGAATCAAACCAACTAATTTTCTTTTTACTCTTGCTTTTATAACACCCTGATATCGCAGAAGTAATATTGCAAAAAGCCCCAATAATCTGATGGTCAGTGGAGTCTTCCTTGATACAAATCTCCATATCGTTTTGCAATCGTTCTTTAATTTATCTACGAAGTCATTGGGATTCACTCCAGCCCACTTTATGGTTATCCCATTCCCTCCTTGCGTTGATATGAAGGGTGCTAGACAAGGCCCTTTCTGGAGAGTCTCATTTAGTTTAATAGTTAAAAATAAGGGATGATGGTCACTAGAACCGGTTTTTAGTACCTCCATTTTCACTATTTGATCCAACCCGGATACAGAGGTTAATATGAGATCAATGATTGAACCCTGTCCATGGCCTTCATAGGTTGATAACCGAGGTTGTCCCTCCGGAATAAACTGGTCCAACAATTCTAGGTTATATTTATACATAGCCCCATTTATAGTTTCACCATAAATATTATGTGGGAAATTATGGTAGCTTTCACCAAGCTCATTCCCGTATCCACAATATATTCCGTCTAAAATTCCACATTTTTACTATTAAAATCACGAGCCCAAATCAAAAAAACAATCACTTCTAATATTTTTTACGAAAGAATCGAGCTCCTTCTTGAGGGCCAGTATAACTTGGTTTCTAGTATTGTCAAATACATTGTTATAAAAATTTATTATTATGAAACACTGTTTGTCCACAGATGAAAACCACAGGAATTGAAAGTAAGGTGAATCAGTATAGGCTTTCTTAAAAGTCAGTGGACATGTAACAGAAACTAAGACTGCCAAACCCCCTTTAGCTCTTCCATTACGAGAGGGGGATGCTTGCGTATCAATTGTTGTGAAGCCATTAATGTGGAAGGAGTTTGTGTGCCAGGTTTCTTGCATACAGATGATTTCACAGTTACTTAAAAAATCCAACCAGGTTTCATCACCCAATCTCTTATTAATGCCTGCATTATTCCATGTTACCAACGTCAAGGTCTTAAATGTTAAATTTTTAATTGGTTTTAATTCTTGATTTATTTTAATAGAAGATGGATTATATTTGGCAACATGCTGTAGTCAGTCTAAATCACTACATCTTCTGAGTGGAAAAAATCTATTTGACAAAGTAATTGATGTTGGCCTATCCGCCGGTACTAATCTATGTACAGGGTTACTTAGATATTCCATACCTGGTTTATAGAAAAACCCTAGGGGAGCTGGGATAATGACCTCATTTTGCGACTTTATTGACACTAACCCTCTATTATGTAACTCCTCAAACAAGGATCTAACCATTTCTGGATTTCGAAAAGAAACCACAACACAGGGGCCGATTCCGATCTCGGTCGGAGGCGCACCTAACACCATTCGGTCGGGAAAAAAGCCATGCAAATGCCTGTTTCCCGACCGATCCGCACATTATTCCGAACGAGCAAGTACGATGCGCACAACAGCACAGATTCCGACCCAGTCGTACTCACCCAATCCAGGTCCTGTTCCCCGACCGAGCCGGATCCGGAAACGCAGAATCGAGTCGCACGGAAGCCAAAATGCAGCCCCGTCCGGCCGGACTAGTACAATGCGCTTCCCGTACGCGCCGAACCCGTCGCTACGCACGGCACGTCAAGGCATCCGGGAGAGGCGCACATAAGCTCCGATTCGCGCCACAACACGATCCACGGCTACGAGACGAACACGCCAGCGACGAGGACGAGGCGAAGCAACGAGAAAGACGACAGAGACGAACCAACCATGAATCCCATCGTTCCGATCCTACCAATATTCTACATCTACTACCGGAACAGGCACGGACGCGTACGGCGCAGAAGGTAAGCCAGACACCAACCACAGAAACAAACTACACGTACCCGACATATCACACACACACAGAGGGATGCAGAAATTACTTACACCAGCAACAGCAGCACCATAGGGGCGGGATGGCCATCACCAATGCCACATATACACATAGGGGCCCGGATGCCTGTCACTACTACCACCCTTACCCAGGGGTGCCAGATGCCTACCACTACTACCACCTCCACCCATGGGGGCTGGATGCCTGTCACTACTACCACCCTTACCCAGGGGGTGCCAGATGCCTACCACTACTACCACCTCTACCCAGGGGTGTCAGATGCCTACCACTACTACCACCTCTACCCAGGGGTGCCAGATGCCTACCACTACTACCATCTCTACCCAGGGGTGCCAGATGCCTACCACTACTACCACCCTTACCCAGGGGTGCCAGATGCCTACCACTACTACCACCTCTACCCATGGGGGGCTGGATGCCTGTCACTACTACCACCCTTACCCAGGGGTGCCAGATGCCTACCACTACTACCACCTCTACCCAGGGGTGTAAGATGCCTACCACTACTACCACCTCTACCCAGGGGTGCCAGATGCCTACCACTACTACCATCTCTACCCAGGGGTGCCAGATGCCTACCACTACTACCACCCTTACCCATGGGGTGCCAGATGCCTACCACTACTACCACCTCTACCCATGGGGGCTGGATGCCTGTCACTACTACCACCCTTACCCAGGGGGTGCCAGATGCCTACCACTACTACCACCTCTACCCAGGGGTGTCAGATGCCTACCACTACTACCACCTCTACCCAGGGGTGCCAGATGCCTACCACTACTACCACCTCTACCCATGGGGGCTGGATGCCTGTCACTACTACCACCCTTACCCAGGGGGTGCCAGATGCCTACCACTACTACCACCTCTACCCATGGGGGCTGGATGCCTGTCACTACTACCACCCTTACCCAGGGGTGCCAGATGCCTACCACTACTACAACCTCTACCCATGGGGGCTGGATGCCTGTCACTACTACCACCCTTACCCAGGGGGTGCCAGATGCCTACCACCTCTACCCATGGGGGCTGGATGCCTGTCACTACTACCACCCTCACCCAGGGGGTGCCAGATGCCTACCACCTCTACCCATGGGGGGCTGGATGCCTGTCACTACTACCACCCTTACCCAGGGGGTGCCAGATACCTCCCACTACTACCACCTCTACCCATGGGGGGCTGGATGCCTGTCACTACTACCACCCTTACCCAGGGGTGCCAGATGCCTACCACCTCTACCCATGAGGGGCTCGATGCCTGTCACTACTACCACCCTTACCCAGGGGTGCCAGATGCCTACCACTACTACCACCTCTACCCATGGGGGGCTGGATGCCTGTCACTACTACCACCCTTACCCAGGGGGTGCCAGATGCCTACCACTACTACCACCTCTACCCAGGGGTGCCAGATGCCTACCACTACTACCATCTCTACCCAGGGGATGCCAGATGCCTACCACTACTACCACCCTTACCCAGGGGTGCCAGATGCCTACCACTACTACCACCTCTACCCATGGGGGCTGGATGCCTGTCACTACTACCACCCTTACCCAGGGGGTGCCAGATGCCTACCACTACCACTACTTCCACCTCTACCCAGGGGGTGTCAGATGCCTACCACTACTACCACCTTACCCAGGGGGTGCCAGATGCCTACCACTACTACCACCTCTACCCATGGGGGGCTGGATGCCTGTCACTACTACCACCCTTACCCAGGGGGTGCCAGATGCCTACCACTACTACCACCCCTACCCATGGGGGGCTGGATGCCTGTCACTACTACCACCCCTACCCATGGAGGGCTGGATGCCTACCACCAACAACACCCCCACTCACAGGATGGCTAATACATGACACCACAAGCACACACCAACATAAAGAATGCAACATAAAGACACCCCCCCCAACACCATGACAAGCGTGTGTAGACTGTGTCAAATGCCTACAACACTGAACATTACTTTGAACCTACAATGTGACCCCCTATCACATGTGCCACACATAAATGTGTGTGGCCCCCACAATGCAAGCAGGCCATGACCATTGTGGCAATGGGGTCCAAAACCCCATCATCACAGTGACCAAAATGTAAGTGTGGGGCCCATAGCTGAAGCACATCTTGAACATTGTGGCAATGGGGTCCAAACCCCCATCATCACAGTGACCAAAATGTAAGTGTGGGGTCCATAGCTGAAGCACATCTTGAACATTGTGGCAATGGGGTCCAAAGCCCCATCATCACAGTGACCAAAATGTAAGTGTGGGGTCCATAGCTGAAGCACATCTTGAACATTGTGGCAATGGGGTCCAAACCCCCATCATCACAGTGACCAAAATGTAAGTGTGGGGTCCATAGCTGAAGCACATTTTGAACATTGTGGCAATGGGGTCCAAACCCCCATCATCACAGTGACCAAAATGTAAGTGTGTGGTCCATAGCTGAAGCACATTTTGAACATTGTGGCAATGGGGTCCAAACCCCCATCATCACAGTGACCAAAATGTAAGTGTTGACAAAGAAAAAGCTGCAACTGCCAAACTGCATGGATGATTCCTGGTCACAGAACAACAAACACATCAGTGGCAAAGTAGTGCTTGTGTCCCATAGCAACATAGATTGGGGGAGGCAAACAGTGCAGTGCAAATAAGACATACCTTTGGCCATGTGCAGACAAACATCACCCATGGGGGCTGACACTGTCAACATTCATCAATGACACAATGACAGAAGTGACCATCAGAATGCAGACCCACATATTTGCACCAATGGGCACACAAATGCAGATACCCTGTGGAGACTGTAGATGTGAGGTGAACAGATACCATACCATGGCAGCAATGGGACACACAAACAATGATCATTGTGCTGACTGATGACCTAGGAGTCCCAGGGACAGCAGGGGAAACACACCAAACAACATACAGCCAATGGCACACTAAAGATATGCCAATGCAGTGGTGCAGATGCACAAACACAAACAGGCAGACCCACACTGCACATCAAACACAACAGGTGAGTGGGGGGGGTACCAGTGTCCCCAGGCAACCACACAACACATGAGGAGGCCTGAATACCAATTACACAGATGTGCATACAGTGCCACACAAAGGCAACTCATGGATCCAAATCCCCTATGTGGGCAATCAGGGATTGTCAGATGAGAGGGAGCACAAATCACACATGTCACACAAGCATGTAGGAACAGCAACTGACACAGCAAGACACAGAGACACCACAGCACTACCCCCAGGGCCCCCACAATGTGGTGACCCTGGGCTGCATTACAATCCCACTCTGATGACAAAGCTAGATGTCGTTCACACTGTGAACCACAGTCATGTGTCCTGAGCAACAAACTACCATCACACCTACACAAGCACAAATCAATCAGCACGGCCAGTAAGCCAAGGGCAACATGGAGGCAGCGGACTAGCCGGGCAACAACTCTCATATGCACACACTCTACACCACACACCTCGACCTCCAACAATGTGCAGCAGTGAAGCTCACATGCACTGGTGACATTGCACATGCACCCATGACAATCCCTGGGGGGGTGGTGGGAACCAAGGTGCAGAAACACATCACACATGGCCACTCAACAAGACTCCTGAATGTCTGACACACTGCACACTACGCTGTACATGGACATGATGGCAATACCACACAAACCAATGGGATCCCTGCCACAGTCACACACCAATGAAGAAGCCAAGGTCACCCACAAAGAACACACATAGACAACTACCAACATTGCAGCCCTGACCCTGAGGAGTGCCAGCAGTCACACACACAACGTGTCACAACCAATGAAAGCTAACACAAACCGGAAATCACATGACAGGTGTAAACAACAAGTGCCAAGGGGAATCCTGACTGTGACCCATCAGCGTCTGCCCACAAACTCAGCCCTGGCAGCAAACACACCTATGGGTGACACCCTGATGACCAGTAATGTGCCATGCACCCACATCACAGAGAACCCAGGGAGAAGACTTTGGGGGAACATAGGTCAACTCAGCAAGCATCACAAACAGGAACATCACTAGGGATCCCAGCATGCACAGCAAAATGGAAGTGAACACACAGACATGCTCATACAACACACACCTTGGGCGCAGGCGATGTCACAGGAGTACACACTGCCATGAGGGGACTCCACTCATGTGTGAGGAAAGCTGTGCCATATGTCGCATCAGTAGGGCTCCATCATGTCAGCAGAACACTTGGTCACACAGTCAACAATTAGCACCAAATGAAGGCTCCCGTCACATCAGCCTGGTCATGGGAGTGTCAACGAAATCATCAGCACAGATCCAACACACATGTATAGCAAGTTGCACTGACAACACAGATGAGTCCTTCCCCATTGATGCCCAAACCTGCATGTCCAGTGGAGATGGCCACACGGTCAGGGAACTAGACTAATTGAACAATGGCAAGCACAACAGATGTGCAGGGGTGGAAGCCACAGATGTGACATTGCTAATGTAAGTAGGAAATCCCATTGCCAAATATTGAAAACATGACACCCTCAGATGCTGCTAAGGATGACATGGATACACCACAGGATAGGACACAGTCCCCCTGGACCACATGGGTTCCGGCACAGTAACACTTCATTTTCATGAGACCAAATATCACCATCAATGCAGCAAGGGCATGGTTAGCATCATCAACATCATGTACATCAGAAACAAAAGCACTAGAGAACAGAAAGTTGCTTTATTCAGCATATGTGTGTTCGAAACTTGAAGTCATTTAAAAAATAAACAAAGGCCAATGTCCAGTCCATCATGAAAGTCAAAACAGGGTGACAGTGGCAGATGTCACCCTACGCATGCCTGCACTGATAAAAACCAGGGACAATCCCCTAGGAGGGGCATACGGGGGGGCAGGCCAGGCCCCGCAGGGACAGGATCAGGGCTCACCAGGAGGAGGCAGGGAAGGGGTGGTGGTTGCTGGAGCGCCACTGACAACTGCAGTGGAGGTGTCTGACATGGTGTGTGCCGGCACAACTGGGGGGCATGACTCAGATGGTGTGGGTGCCGGCACGACTGCAGTGGACCGTGCAGATGGAGTGGACAGGTTCGCCACTGCAGTGCCCAAGTCAGACAGGGTGGTAGTGGACTCCACTGCAGTGCCTACCTCCAGGGGAGGAGAATGGGGATCAGGTAAGGTGGGCAGGACAGAGGGGAGGACACCCTCACCACACCAGTGGCACAGACAAGCGCAGTGGGGGTGTGGGGCCGGAAGAGCAAGTGGCAGGGGAGAAGGCCTGATCCTTTTGGGGATGGTGTATCTGTGGGTGGGGGAACCTGGGGCAGGGTGTGGTGGGGGCACCTGTGGAGTGGGGGCCTGAGGGATGGAGGAAGGAGACTTGGTGCCTGAGCTGCAGGGCGGCGGCGGGGTCTTGCTCTTCTGGGTCCGGGGGACTTGCGGGTGGGGGCGTCAGTCAGTCTGCGCCTGGGGAGGGTGTCCGTGGGCGAGGGGCACTCCGCTCCGTGTGGGTGGGCTTCCTCTTCCCCCTGAATGCTGTATCAGCTGGATCAGAGGGGAAGAGGCTGAGGTCACTGAGGAAGAGCCGCTGTGTCTTTGGGGTTGCAGGTGAGGCAAGGGAGGGGGCTTTGGAGGGAGAGGCAACTGAGGACTGCGCAGTGCTCGTGGATGCGTGTGTGTGTGCCTGGGCCCCATCCACTGTGAGTGTGGTTTCAGTCCCCTGACTGTGCGTGCGTGTGCGTCTTGTTTGTGGCGTGTGTGTCTGTGTGCTGCACGTGTCTGTGCTGGTGTGTGTCTGTGCCGGTGTGTGTGTGCTTGGGACAGGTAAGGTGCTGGGGAGTGTGGATGGGGCAGAGGCAGGAGGGGTGAGGGACTGTCGGAGGAGGGACACTGCTGCCGTCTGTAGGGCAGACATGCCCGCTGAGATGCCCTCCATGAACGACACCAGCTGAGTCAACAGAGTGGTGTGTGCATGGAGGACACTCAGCATCGCTGTCTGCCCTACATGGAGCTGGCGAAGGAGGTACACAGACTCCTCACTCAGGGCAGCAGGGGACACAGGTGCAGGGGGTGCGGTGCCTGGCCCGAAGGAGACACGCTCCCGAACATGGGAGCCTCCACGGACCTCGGGAATGGGAGCCGATGGGAGGGCGGTGGTGGTGATGGCGGGGACAGCAACACTAGCTGGGGTGTGGTGGCTGCTGACACCCGCCTCCATAAGGGAGTCATCCTACGAGCTGCTGTGGTCCTCAGCTGAGGTGGATGGTGCTGAGGACTCCTCGGTGTGGCTCCCCTCGCCCTCCGTGAAACTGGGTCCCTCCGACCACTCCTCGGCTGCTGACCCAGTCTGGCTCTGCGGCTCCTCCTGGTCCGTGGAGCTGACCCCTCCTGTGGCCGTGGATGTATCTGCAATCAATAGGGAAACAGACAGACATCAGTCACCTGCACCGAACGCACACACCACAGTAAGTACAGCACATTACAGAGCAAGCCCTGGCATCCTTAGATGAACATTGCTAAAAGTGCCCAAACAGAACAGGAGAAGCCAATTGTCAGTCTGATGGTCAACCATGGCACTCACATCCCACCTGGCCTTGCACCCATCTGTCTGGTGTCTGTTGGATGGCAATACCCCAGTGTAGACACATGCACCACCTACACAGTAGTTGGACAGTGCAGAGAACACGGTGAAGCATGTGAACATGCACACATCACAACTTGCCACTGAGTCAGTACAGGTGTCCGGATGAAAGGGATGCCCAGAGTCAAATAGGAAATGCATGTGATGCATACCAGCGACAGACACCATGATGCACCCATATCCTGATAGCCATTGCCACAATGGTGTGCATGTAGCACATGTCACTACCCTGCAGGATCACTTATAGGAAGTCACATGCCATGGCACAGGCATGCCTGCTAAGTCATACATCACTGTCTCCAGTCACATGGGCAGGGCAGCCAGACAACAACACTCTGCACTGTGTCACAATAGTAGGTCATGGGGAATGCAAGTCCTGGAGCTGAACAAGTGCACATGTACATCCCCCACACACCACATCATCTGAACACTTATCTGTCCAGGTCATACCGATTGGACATATGGGAGACCTGTAACACTACCCTCTGAACCTGAGCACCTCACAATCTGCTGTGAATGGGAAACAGCTGCCTGAACTTCACATTCGCATACCCCAGTCTGCACGGTCAGGTGATCAAACACCTATGTGTCACACAAGTATTGTCTCCTATGGTCACATCTCCGGTGGCATGCTGAGCCCCAACCGAAAAACACCCCAGCAGACCTGACAACGAAGCCACAGCACACTGACACAGAGGCAGACACCTGAGGGGACAAATCACTGAGCACAACGTGTCAGCTGATACACGGGAGTGGGAGTACAGAGTGTATTGTATGGCCTGGAGTAGGCATGACTGTCCTGCCCCACATGAATGAGGGATAAGCCCTGGACAGTAGGCAGCTGGCTAAGTATGTGTGACACACGTAATATACACACTCCTGGGGCCCAAACATTGTTCCCACCCGCAGCATGGGTGTGTGCCAGATACCCCAGGCACATGTGGTGGATCAGCTCTGCAATTGGACCACATATCAAAGTAACACGCAGATTACATGTCAGAACACAGGCATTGTGTAAGCAATGGACCCACCCATGATGCCCACCACAGAGTTAGGGAAACAGATGCTGTCCCCCACCTTGAGTCAAGCAAACTGCAAGGACACAGTACCCAAGTGACACAATTCCCTGACTGTAAGGGCCACACCAGGGTATCAGATGAGGAGTGGGCAGTGCACAATAGAGGGACATGGGTCCTGGACCACATGACTGATGTACTGTGGAAGTTTAACCAGGCCAGAGGAGGGCACATAGCATGGCAGACATAGTTCACAATGCAGTCATAGACTCACCCCCTCCTTGCTGCTCTCTGGCCCTCAGCTGCCCATCCAGATCAGGGAAGACCACCGCCAGGATCCTGAGCATGTGGGGGGTCAGGGTCCGGTGTCCGCCCCTCCTGCGAGGAGGCGACAGCTTCAGCTGGACCCGTGCGATCCTCCGGGTCCAGCCCCGAAGGTCCTGCCACCTCTTCTTTCAGTTGCGGATCCGGCGCTTGTAGACCCCCACGGATCTCACTGCCCGGACGATGGTCAGCCATATCTGCTGCTTCTGGTGGGCATCAACCTGTGAGGATGACAAAGTGAGAATGCCATTACTACACATGCAACATATCCGTGCATTACACAGTTGTATATACATGTCTCAATCACAGGGGCACATGATGTACACAGGCAGTGCAACGATGGCCATGGACAGTATGCCAGCAGTTACTACATGGTATCATTGCCTGGGAAGTAAAACCTTGTTTAAATGCACTGTCACTGCACTATACCTGTCCAGTGCATGTAACTACACACTATGGGGGTGACAACTACTCAGTGAGCCTGCTAGCCAGTGGCGTGCAGACTGTTAGCCTTGCTAGTCAGACAACATGCACATTTAGAAAGGCAGTGGACAGAACACTCACCTGCTCCCCTGCTTTCCCATACAGCTTGCTGTACTGTGGAAGGAGGTTGTCCAGCAGGGCCTGGTTCTCCTCAGTGCTGAAGGCTGGGGCTCTCTCCACAGTACGTGCCATTGCAGGGTCCAGAGGGTGCAGATACAGCAGCAGTGTAGTGGCAGATGTCGTCCTGGAGCATGTAGTGCAGGCAAGTGAGCTCTCAGGGGAACAGCCAGCATTATATGTGTGCTGCAGAGGCAGATACTGTCCCATGTGTCCAAAGTGATAGGTCCAAGTCGTTTGCATCTTCTGAATCTGGCCAATCCATGGAATTGCACCACTTACACACGCCCCCAGCATCCTTCAAAAGTTCAACTTCATGACACCCATGAATTTGCAACATTGTTGTGGGTGACCAACTGAATTTACAGCATCAGACTCGTTCAAAATTTTAAAACGCGTCCGTTGCCAGGCCAGGCCATAGCCAATGGGTGCGCACCGATCGGTCCATTGCTGTTCAACGCGTACCTAGGATACAAGGTGTACCCGCACACATTGAATGCAATGGGCCGGCCGGGCACACCGATCGGTCCATTGCTGTTCAACGTGTACCCAGGATACAACGCGTACCCGCACACATTGAATGCAATGGGCCGGCCGGGCACACCGATCGGTCCATTGCTGTTCAACGCGTACCCAGGATACAACGCGTACCGGCACACATTGAATGCAATGGGCCGGCCGGGCACACCGATCGGTCCATTGCTGTTCAACGCGTACCCAGGATACAACGCGTACCCGCACACATTGAATGCAATGGGCCGGCCGGGCACACCGATCGGTCCATTGCTGTTCAACGCATACCCAGGATACAACGCGTACCCGCACACATTGAATGCAATGGGCCAGCCGGGCACACAGATCGGTCCATTGCTGTTCAACGCGTACCTAGGATATAACGCGTACCCGCACACATTGAATGCAATGGGCCGGCCGGGCACACCGATCGGTCCATTGCTGTTCAACGCGTACCCAGGATACAACGCGTACCCGCACACATTGAATGCAATGGGCCGACCGGGCACACCGATCGGTCCATTGCTGTTCAACGCATACCTAGGATACAACGCGTACCCACACACATTGAATGCAATGGGCCGGCCGGGCACACCGATCGGTCCATTGCTGTTCAACGTGTACCCAGGATACAACGCGTACCCGCACACATTGAATGCAATGGGCCGGCCGGGCACACCGATTGGTCCATTGCTGTCCCACGCATACCCAGGATACAACGCGTACCCGCACACATTGAATGCAATGGGCCGGCCGGGCACACCGATCGGTCCATTGCTGTTCAACGCGTACCCAGGATACAACGCGTACCCGCACACATTGAATGCAATGGCCAATGTGTGCGCACTGATCGGTCCATTGCTGTCCAACGCGTATTGCGAATACAACGAGTACCAGCACACATTGAATGCAATGGCCAATGTGTTAATGTTAATGTTAAAAATAATTTATAAAGCGCACGTACACCAGGAGGCTTCATGGCGCTATAAGAGGCTCCAAGTGCTATCCGATAGAACATCAATCATAGGCCTGTTCAAAAAGCCATGTTTTGAGGGACTTCCTAAACTGCAGGAGGTTTGTGCAAGACCGTATTTCCAGCGGAAAAGAATTCCACAGTTTGGGGGCAAGAATCGCAAATCTGCGGCCTCCTTGACGCACCCGCTTGAATGTCGGAGTGATAAGGAGTGAGAGGTGGGCAGAACGTAGGTTACGTAAGGGGGTATGTTTAGAAATCAGGCTGTTGATGAAGACAGGACTATTGCCATGCAAAGATTTAAAAATAAGGCAACCTGTTTTAAAGGCACAGCGCTGGGCGATAGGGAGCCAGTGCAGTTTCTTCAGCAAGGGAGTCGCTGATTGCCATTTAGGTTGTTGGAAAATCAGTCGGGCTGCATGGTTTTGGACCATCTGAAGCCGTTTAAGCAGATAGAGGGGCATGCCCAAGTACACAGAATTGGCGTAGTCAAGATGTGACAGGACAGTGGCTATTATGACCATAATCAAGGCTTCCCGAGTAAGAAGGCGGTGTATCTTCCTGATCTTACGCATTTGGAAGAAACACTTAGAAATGACCGCACCAACCTGGGTTTTTAATGAAAGGTCATTGTTGAGAGAAACTCCAAGTGTTTTGTCCGAGGGGGACGGGGAAGGAGGAGGTCCTAGCTCTGGAGGCCAGTAATGGGGGCCCCAGTACTTATGACTGTCCCCAGTAAGAACAAGCTCTGTCTTACCCGGGTTCAGTTTAAGATGGTTGAGGTCCATCCATTGTTGAATGTGCCGCATTGTAGCCTGAAAGTCCATGACCGAGTTTTGTGAGTTATCGATCTTGAAGAGTAATTGGAGGTCATCTGCATAATTAAAAACAGTCACCTTCATATCTTTAAGGGACTGGATCAAGGGGGCAATATAATGATTAAATAAATGGGGAGAAAGAGCCGAGCCCTGTGGAACGCCACAAGTGATTTTACGTGGGGGAGCTGAAAAATGGCCTTGGCAAACGGCCTGGGAACAATCTTCCAAAAAGGAAGCAAGCCAGAGAGCCGCCGTACCTTGAATACCAGCATGTTTGACACGGTCGAGCAGAATAGTGTGGTCGACCGTGTCAAAGGCGGCAGAGAGGTCCAGTAATACCAGTGCCTGAGGGGAACATCTGTCTGCATTGTCCCGGAGAGTATCCAGGACAGCGAGGATTACAGTTTCAGTAGAGTGGGCCGGCCGAAACCCTGCCTGATAAGGGTCCAGGTATTTAGATTCCTCCAAAAAGTTAGATAAACATTTAGCTACATGGGCTTCCAGGATCTTCGCCAAAAATGGAAGCAAAGAGATCGGGCGGTAATTAGACAGGAGCGCGGGATCTGCTCCAGATTTTTTTAGGAGGGGTACCACTGTAGCTTTCTTGAAAGCCAAGGGAACTTGGCCAGATAAAAGTGACTCGTTCAAAAGAGCGAGTGCTGGGCCCGGATAGACTGCAAGGCAGTCCTTTAGTATGTGAGGTGGGCAGCAGTCAGAGGGGGCACATGATTTAACTTTTACAAGAAGATCTTGTAAAATGAAGAATGTGTGCGCACTGATCGGTCCATTGCTGTCCAAAGCGTATTGTGAATACAACGCGTACCAGCACACATTGAATGCAATGGCCAATGTGTGCGCACCGATCGGTCCATTGCTGTCCAACGCGTATTGCGAATACAACGCGTACCAGCTCACATTGAATGCAATGGCCAATGTGTGCGCACCGATCGGTCCCTTGCTGTCCAACGCGTCCCTGTACAAGTCACTGGCATATGTCACCATGCCTGTCACCGACAAGGGGACGAGCCGTGCAGACATAGGTGCAAGGAGCAGTGAACTTAAAGTTACACTAGTGACCTCATTGGTCTACCGTCCATGGCCTCCTATGGGGTCAGTAGATTCCCCACAAGGGTTTGGAATTTTTACCTCCTGAAGGTTGAGGGTGATAATTTTTTCACCCCACCCAGTGGATTGCCTTTTTCCTTAGATTTGGTAAGGGTGGAGCCTTTAGTTATTTATAAGTCCTGATGAATGCCATGGACCCGATCGGGCCGGTGGGCAGAAACATGTCGACTTTACACACAGCAGTGGGAGGATAATAATTTCCTCATATACACCGCATTTCTAGTTTTAATGACCATACAGATGCCATCTAAATTAAAATACAATTTGCCATCTGTAATGGTATTTTAATCACACACTTTCTTTTTGTAAGGGCCCCCACTTAGTTTTAGAAGTGCATCCCTGTCGTCAGGTGTATGCCCGCCCCTTATCAAACCAAGTTTTTAAGGGGCGAGGATTGGTCAATGATGAAGCATGACACCAGGTGGTGTGTGAGACCAGTCCTTCACTTTTTGTGAGATGCCAGATCCCACATCTAGAGACATTTAGGTCATTTCACTAGGAGCGGCTTAGTGTGGTAAACGATTTATGTTGGAGGCTGCCTTCTCCTAGTACCCCGTGCCTCTGGTTCCCTCCCCGGAGTCTCCCTCTGGGATACATGTGGTTAGACAGGTGAACATATGCCAGCCACATATACTTCCCAGGGAGTGAGGGGCACACCTACAACACCACAGCCTGTCCAAACTGTATCCTACAGCATGTAAGGCTGCATTACCTATTCCGTGTATGGGGGTGAACATGTTGTTCTGTGGGTGTCACTTGGGGGCAGCCACCCCCAGGCTGTGCACGTGTTCATTGGGACAGAATCCTTGGTGTTTCGTGTACATGACCACTGTGATGTGCAACTGTTCATATCTGAGCATGTGGCATGGTCACATTTCACGGTGGTGTATGTGTATGTCATGTCACATACCCCCTGAGTCCCATGTGGGACGGTATGTTTAACCCAGGGTGACCCATTGGCACAATAGTGATGGTCCTCCACAGTCTGTGTGCATGTTGTGTTTACAATGTCTCTGATTTCATGTGCACAATGGGAGGCAGTCTCCACATCCACGTTGTTTGTGCATGGACTTTGATGTTGTGCGTGTGTGTGTCACAGACGTCCATGTCTGTCCTGCCGAGGCAACAGGGACCACTACCTGTGGGGGTCATGGTTGTTTTGCTGTGGTGTATACATGATACACCATGTCATGCCAGTGTCCATGTGGCAATACAGGGTCCCTGGGAATCTACCTGTCGTTGAGCTGTGATGCCTGGGGCACATCTATCCTCACATGTCACTGTGGGGTGTGTTTGTAACGTGGCAGCAGGAGATGGGAACTGGGACACGGCCTCATGATATCCAATGGCACAACCTGGGACTTATTGATGCCACTTGTTGAACTGTGATGTTAGATGTTGGCCATGTATGTGCCATACATATCCTTATGGAACTGCACACATCATGTACTTGTGCCTCATAATGATGTATCATGTGATATTGAGTGTGTTCAATGCCACATAGGTGGGGTGACTGACAATCTTGCTTTCTTCACCTATGCACTGCAGGGCACCAGCTGTCCTTAGACCATTCCCTGACCTGGCAACGATGGTGGAACGTGACAGCATCCGACGGTACCGCTTCACCAGCCAGCTGATTGAGGATTTGGCAGTGCGCTTGGCACCACATTTGCAACCTGGCCGGCCGTACCCTACAGCGCTGACCCCCAAGGTGAAGGTGATGGCAGCCCTACACTTCTTTGCCACCAGTACCTTTCAACACACTGTGGCGACTGCTGGTGGGATGTCACAGACCATGTTCAGCCGTGTGCTCCGCGATGTTTTGGAGGCTATGTTGATATACCTGAACCAGTACATCTATTTCCCTAGACTCCAACAACTCACTGGCGTGAAGAGTGACTTCTATGCCCTGGGGAGGATGCCGCATGTCATTGGCTCCATTGATGGGACACATGTGGCTTTGGTACCACCACAGGCCCAAGAGCAGGCATACAGGAACCGCAAACACTACCACTCGGTCAATGCACTGGTGGTCTGTCTTGCAGATATGAGCATCTCACACGTGTGTGCCCGTTTCCCTGGTTCTGCACACGATGCCTACGTGATGAGGGAGTAGTCGCATCCCGAGGATGATGTCACAGATGCGGAACCAGCGTGCCTGGCTTGTTGGTGTGTACTGACTTTGTACCATTGTGTGTGTTCTGCAATGTAGTGTTCCACCCTCTTTTCCAACTCAGCTAATGTGCAATTGTCTGTATGTAGGTGACTCCGGATACCCCAACCTGCCGTGGTTGCTGACGCCCCTCAGGAACCCTGTGACACCAGCCCAGATGCGCTACAATGAGGCACATGGTCGGACCAGGAGAGTGATTGAGCGGACATTTGGTCTCCTGAAGAGCCGCTTCCGCTGCCTGGACAAGACAGGAGGGTCCCTGCCATATGCCCCAGCAAAGGTGTGCAAGATTGTCATCGTCTGCTGCATGCTACAACCTGGCAGTGCGGAAGGAGTTGCCTCTCATCCTGGATGACGATGACCAACGTCCGCCACCTGTGGAGGATCCTGGCCTGGACCACGATGCCAGTGATGATGATGGTGATGTCCGCACACAGCTCATCACCAACTTCTTCAGCTGAATGTGAGTATCCATAAATGTCATGTCAATGATGTGAGTTTGCATGATATGTGTTGGTGGTGCTCTGGTGCTGTTTGAGTGTGTCCATGGGCTACATGACTGTATGCGTGTAGCGATGTGTCCTTACAGGTAGTCTGTACTCCCCAACAGTGTTGACATGCTAACTTGGTTCTGGGTGGGTATCTTGTGACATGTATTGGGCATGAGTATTGCAGTTCTGTCCTGTTCTTCAGTGCTTTTGACTGTGTGTCATTTCTGTCCTTCACAGGGTACTTTCAGAGTAGTTTGGTCAACTGTGATCCCCGACACCGTGATTCGACTTCCAGGGTGGTAGCTGTCGTGTCCCTACAGGTGATGTGCGCCACACCCATGGACTTCCTTCCTTCTACACTTGTTGACTGTGTGCCCGCTGCCAGGTGGGATTACCTTGCATCTGTGGTGGTTACAACATGTTGCAAATGTGTAATAAACCTGTGCTTCACTTTGTGATGTGCGTTGTCTGTGGTCACACATCTGACTGACATTTGCTTACTGCACCAGTGGGCTAGTTAACACAGACTGTGAATAGGTGTTGGGTCTGTGCAATGCAACATATTTCCTGGCAACATCAGTGTAGGCGATGAGTCAGATGGCCCTGGTGTGTATGTGTTGTGTAGCCCTGGTGGTGTGTCTCCCTCATATGTGTCACGTCGCCATGACTCACATGCCAGTGTTGTACTTGCTGTAGCAGTTAGCATGCACAGTGTCATTTCCCAGATCATCATCGCCACTTCAGAAACAACGTTGGAATCACAACAGAGGCAAGTATGGTGTATTAGTGAGTTTATTGACATACATGTGTGAGTATAGTGCACAGGATGGTGGGTGCTGTACATTGTGATTGTAATCCAAAGTTCCTAGATGATTTGGAAGTCCTGGTAGCAGAAATGTCCAGAGTAAAGTCCACAGTCATCTGAGACATTGGTCCAACTTGAGCTCCCCATGTCATGTGGGAGAGTTGTGTTGCATTCGACAGAGTGAACAGTTTGGGCACAAAGGTGATTTTCCAGAACAGGTGTTGGCTTCCTGGGGGTTGTGCATGGCCATCAGCCTCTCAGTTGTCCTTCCTCGGACGACCCCTCTTCTTTGGGGGGGGACCCTCAAGTGCAGGCTGCTGCGGTGCAGGGGACTCTCCGCCAGAGTCATCCTGCCTCCCTGTGGCAGTTGCTGTTGTTTCAGCACTAGATGTTGTGGGCACACAGGGAGGTGTTGACTGGTTGCTGCTCATCTGGCGGAGGCATTGTAATATGTCCCTATGCACCACCGTCATCTCTTGCAGTGTGTCCCACTTGGACTCCACGCGGGACATGTGTGAGTCCAAGCGGGCATGATGGGCAGCCTGCTGCTGTTTAATGTCCCTGAGGAGCCCCACTACCTGGCTGAACTCTCCGGTGCTGGACTGGTACGCATCGGCTATGCGTGCCAGTTGTGGGTCATCATGCAGTCCAGACCCCTCTGTGAGCAGCGACCTATGTCTCCCACCCCTCCCACCACCCCTGGCGACACTTGCAGTACCTGAGGTGGCACGCACAGGTGACCCTGGGCCACCTTGGGGGTTGTTGGTGGTGTTGGTGTCTATGGCCCCACGTTGGTCCAGGGTCCCTGTGCTGGTGGTGGTGGTGCTCCTTGGTCTGTCCATGTCGGCAGGGGTGGTATGTGTGTTGACAGTCGTTGGAGGGGTGGGTGCAGGGGGTGCAGCTGGTGGTCCTGATGGTGCTGCATGATGACTTGCTCCGGAGGTGCCAGGTGGGTCTTCTTCATCCAAGGAGGGCAGAGGCTGTTCCACACCAGTGAGCTCCGTATCCTCTTGAGCCTGGGACGGGGACTCCTCAGCGTCTGCTGCTGTGTCCCCATCATCACCTGTTTTTGGGAGACACACACAATGTATGTTATGTTTCTGCAGGCATCAATGGTTGACACACCTGACAGTTGTGACTGTGCCTCTGGATGCGGGCCTGTACATTGCATTGTCCTAAGTTGTCACAGTCAGGGGTTGATATTGGTGTAGCACATTGTCCTGCATTATTTGGGCATTTCTATGTGAATGTTGGGGTGTGTACATGGTCTGCATTGGTTGTATTTGGTTGACATCCGGCCCTCCTTCCCACCCAGCCAGATATTCCACCATGGAACGTGCTTCCATTGCAGGGAGTGCAAGTTGTCTTTCAGGATGTCAGTCAGTGGTGTCCTGCTGTTGGTTGGTGCACAGTTGCCAGCAGGGCCTTGTGCTCCCACAGCAGTAGCCAGTGTCAGCCATCTTGTCAGTTGTTTTCCACTCCCTGTGATGTGCGCATGGTTCAGGGTGGTGTTGATGGGACAGTTGTGGGGGTGACCAATATCTGTGACTACCACTCCCATCATGCTATTGCCTCCACCCCACTTCCCAGCATGCCCATACTTACTTGCTTTTGGGTGGACTTCACTGTGTGTGAGTGTGAGTGCAATGGCAAGATGGCTGGCAGTGGTGTCCTGCTGTTAGTTGGTGGACAGTTCCCAGCATGGCCTTGTGCTCCCCACAACAGAGCACCAGTGTCAGACATCTTTGATGGGGATTTCCACTCTCTGTGGGGTGTGCATGCTTGAGTGTGAGCTTGCTGGGCCATGTGGGTGGGGGATGTTGAGCTGTGACTACCACTCCCATCATGCTATTGCCTCCACCCCACTTCCCAGCATTCCCATACTTACTTGCTTTTGGGTGGACTTCACTGTGTATGAGTGTGAGAGCAATGGCAAGATGGCTGACAGTGGTGTCCTGCTGTTGGTTGGTGGCCAGTTCCCAGCATGGCCTTGGGCTCCCCACAACAGAGCACCAGTGTCAGACATCTTTGATGGGGCTTTCCACTCTCTGTGGGGTGTGCATGCTTGAGTGTGAGCTTGCTGGGCCATGGGGGTGAGGGATGTTGAGCTGTGACTACCACTCCCATCATGTTATTGCCTCAACCCCCCTTCCCAGCATGCCCATGCTTCCTTCCCTTTGACTCTGCTTCCCTGTGGGGTTGTGTGCCTGTGCTGACAAGATGGCTGACAGTGTTATCCTGGGGTTAGTTCTGCTACAGGTCCCATGTGTGTCCCTGTGCTTCACACAGCATGACCCAGGGTTGTGGTTCTTTGTGGGATATTTGATTGGAGTGTGAGGCAATGCATTCTCCCAGGTGAGTTGTGTGGAGTTTGTGTTAGGGGTGTGTGGGTGGAGCTGCTGGTGACTATGGTCTGTGCTGTGAGTCCTCCTTCCCACCCAGCCAGATATCCCACCATGGAACGTGCTTCCATTGCAGGGAGTGCAAGTTGTCTTTCAGGATGTCAGTCAGTGGTGTCCTGCTGTTGGTTGGTGCACAGTTGCCAGCAGGGGCTTGTGCTCCCCACAGCAGTAGCCAGTGTCAGCCATCTTGTCAGTTGTTTTCCACTCCCTGTGATGTGAGCATGGTTCATGGTAGTGTTGATGTGTGCATTGTGAGGGTGGGCAATATCTGTGACTACGACTCCCATGATGCTATTGGCTACACTGACTTGCCCAGCATACACAGAATTCCTTTCTTTCAGTGGGCTTCACTGTGTGGTGGTGTTGTAGTGGTGGCTACATGTCTGGATGTGTTTGTTAGTTATATTTGTGCCACTGCCTAGCTGTAGTTGTAGTTGTGTTTGTACATGCGATGAGACAGTTACATGTCACTATGAGATGGCATGTGTTGTGTTTATCTGACTGACATACACATTTTGGGATGATTCTGTTCTGGTTGGTGTGTATTTGCTAAGGGTGCATGGTTTGACTCTCCCCTTGACAGTGATGTGTGTGTATTGTCGCACAATATTGTGTACATTTGTTGTGTACTCACCAGGCTCTGGGATGTTTTCTAGTCCATATACGCTCACTGGTGGTAGGATGGCCCGCACCTTCTCCTCCCAGGGCCTGAGGTATACTGGCTTGGCAGGAGGGCCACTGCCGGTGTGTTGGCTCACGAGGTAGTCCTTCTTCAACAGCTCCCTGACCCTCCTGCGCACGTCATACCACCTGTTCTGGATGTCTATCTTTGTGCGCAAACATGGTGATTGTGCGTTCACCATGTCGACGATCCTCTCCCACATCTTGGTTTTCTGCGACATGGGTGTCTTTTGGACCAGTGTACCAAACAGCTGTGGCTCTACCCTGAGGATCTCATCTACCAGGACTTCCAATTCACTATCTAGGAACTTATGATTCTTCTTTGGGGGCATGGTGATGGGTGGTGATGGTGAGTGATGTGTGTGTTGGTGTGCAGGTGAAGGTGTGTGAGTGTGTGTTTTGCTGGGTGTATGTGAGGTTGCTATTTGTTGAGGTGCTGATGGTGTGTGGCTTGTGTGATGGATGAGCTGTGGGTGTATGGTTGCTGTCTGTTGAGTGCTGGCAGGTCATTTGAATTTGCAAAGGATCATGGTAGGGATTTGTGTCCTTTATATGGGTGGAGTTGTGGGTGTGTCTTTGTTCCCTGCCCCCCAGTATTTATTGGCTTTGTGAATGCTTGTTTGGCCTTTTTTGTATATTTTCCCTTTGTACTTTTCGTGCATGTAGGAGACGTTCTTGTGACCGAGTCGGACCCTGCAGTTGTCTCGTACGAGCTTCTCCGATTCGTTCACGCTGTGTTTGTGCTATTTTCTATGCTGCGTACGCGTCGGTCGCGGTGTTTTGGGTTGCTTCGGCTCGCAGTTTTGTATGCGTGTCGGTCGTATGGCTTGTCCTCCTTGCGACTCGGTCGTGTTTTCCACGCGTTGCATCGTACTTGGCGGGTAGGAGTTCGCGGGTACGTTTCGTTCGGGATTGTACTGGGTGCGTGTCGGTCGGTTAGATTCGCGTGTTTTTCCGGCCGGATTGCTGTTTTCCGCGCGGCTCGGTCGTTCGGCTTGTGTTCCGTACGAGTCGGTCGGGTTTTGCACGCTTCTCATCGTACTTTGCGGGTCGGGCTGCACCGGTACGTGTCGGTCGGAATTAATTCCGGCTCCGAGTCAATCGGTACGTTTTCCGGCCGGAATCGGAATCGACCCCACAGTCTCCTTGGCAATCTTTTGGCAGTTTCCCCCACCCAGGATTCTCTTTCTACCATGTTGATATTTTGGGCCAAAATATTTGAGTTATGGTAACAGTGTTTGGTAAACCAATAATCTGTTTTGTTTTTCAAATCACCCCATCCCTCTTTCGCCCCAACCCTCAACTCTGGGACATTTTTAAGAACAATGGTATAAGGTGTTGCCTCAGGTGGTAGGTGGAGGGATCTCAGGTGGGTTCTTACAGTTTGAGAGGGAAGTTGAATTTTGTCCAAGTTTTTGTTCTTTGTTGTTGTAATTTTCGCATTGATGGAATTTGACGACACAGAATTAAACACCATATGTCCAGTTTTTATGGCCATAAGTTCCACAGTGTTGTCCCTGCCACCCGATGGTTGTATTCCCGAAGTACCTGACAAAGTGTCATTGGAAGTGGATGTTTCATTGTTTCCAGTCATTTTCCTGGCGGATTTGACATTTGGGCCAGTTATACTGGAGCGGTTTTCTGTTGGTATCAAATCTATAATTAATTTTGAAATCTTAGCTACATCGCTCCTGATTTTTATTATCTCTGACATCAGATTCCTTTCGATTGAATCAATTTTCCCATGTAGTTTTTTAAATAGCGTTTCCAGATTAGGCTGATGTTCAATGTTTTTGGTAACCCTTGTGGTGTTACTCTGACTCTCAGATAAAGATTGGGGCTGTTTACAAAGAGCTTTTGTTTTTACCTTCGGTGGTTGTTTTCTTTTATTTACCAAGGGAATCATTGAGTCTGTGCTCTCTGTTAAAACTGTTAATTCAAGTGGTATTGTAGACACGCAAGGCGCTATATTAGGGTTGTGTATTTCGACTATTATATCCTTTTGTTGTAGGTTTATGTCTATACCAAGCTCTAATGTTTTTTCACTCAATACTGTTCCTTCAGTTACTGCCGTTAGCGCTGTTTTGGTAGCTGCAAGACGCTCCTCAACGTTGACGATCTCATTGTTAATTAGACCCATAGCGGTATTTAAATAATTTGTTATGGGTGCACTCAGTCTGGCATTTTTATTTTTGCTCCCCAATGCAACAGCTGCAAGTTTATGCTTCCCCGTGATTATAAAAAGAAATGGGAGCCTCAATAGAGTACCAAATGTACAAACATGCAAATATATCTGCTCTTACTGCGATTTCGAGGATCCTGCTTCACAATTTAGGGGTGGGGGCTCAGCCCAGCCTCTGTCAGCCGCTGACGGGCTCAGATGGGCCCGCCCTTGGCCCGGGCTTTGCCCGGGTGCGGCCCGAGCACGCCCGGGTGCGTCCCATGCTGCTTTTTGAAGCGCCTCCTGGCGCTGATGATGACGTATGCGGCAGCAAGCCGCACGGAGATCTGGGTCTCGTTGTCCTGACCCTTGGACTGTGGCGGCTGAGGCAAAAGTGGTGCGGCTGCAAAGACGGGTGTCCCGTGCTGCGGGAGCCCGCAATGGTTTTTGAAGCGCCTCCTGGCGCTGATGATGACGTATGCGGCAGCAGGCTGACGGAGATCTGGGTCTGGTTGTCCTGACCCTTGGACTGTGGCGGCTGAAGCAAAAGTGCTGCGGCTGCAAAGATGGGCAGTCAAATTTACTATTGCTACTCCAATTAGAGCAACCATAAAGAAAATACTGGACTATGAATCGGCTAGATTTACTATTCTCGCTTCAATGTACCTTACAATACGTAAAGTGTTGGACTTTGGAGTGGTCAGATTTACCAATCCCACTCCAACATAAGCAACTGTAGGGATAGTGTTGGACTTCGGAGGGCTCAAATGTAATATTATGAATACATTGATGAAAGTGTTGACTTTGGAGGGGTTACATTTACTATTCCCACTGCAATCTAAACAATAGTAGAAAATGTGTTGGACATTGAAGAGATCAAACTTACTATTCCCAATCCATCTTGACTATCAGTAGAATTGAGGGCAATATACAGAGTGATATCTTTAAAAAGCCTACCTCCTGTAACAGTGTGCTTCATGCGGATAGTTGTCACCCGAGTTTGACCATTTCTGCAATACCATATGGCGAGATGGTAAGAGCCCGCCGTAATTGTAGTCAGGAAGAAAATTTCATTAGGAATGTAAAGGGTATCAAGAGAGATTTTAAAAAGAGAGGGTACAATACTAATTGCCTTGATAAAGCAGAAGCGAAGGCTAGGAGACTAACCAGGAAGGAAACTCTTGGTCCAAGAAGTGTGCAGGCTGACAAGAAATATCAGGATCAGGTCGTATTCATTACAGAGTATAGTATGTATAGTGGCCATATATACAATATACTGAGAAAGAACTGGCATCTTCTACATTCGAATTCCCTACCACCAAACATTGTTTCACACAAACCACGGATCACATATCGTAAAGGTAAAACTCTGAGGGATATGTTGTGCCCAAGCCATGTTAGAGAACCAAAAACCACGCTCCAATCTTGGTTGCCGGAAAAACCGCATGGATTTTTTACGTGTGGAAATTGCTGTGTTTGTAAGCTAGGAGTTAACAAATGTGTTAAATTCCAATATAACAATTCTAAAGAATTTAAGATCGCATCGTTTATAAACTGCAACACCACGCACGTGGTATATTTACTAAGGTGTGCATGTGAGAAAATGTATATACGCAGTAGTATCCGAAGTTTGAAAATCAGGATACAAGAACATGTTAGGAGTATAAAAAACAGAGATGACCACTCTCCAGTAGCGCAACACATACATACAGACCATCCCGAGAGATTGGACATTAGTTTTCATGCCTTAGACCAAGTGAAATGCAGTGAAAGAGGTGGGGACAGGACTGTCCTGCTGAGACAGACTGAGGCGTTGTGGATTTGTCGTCTGAGGGCAGTGTCATTAGGCCTTAATTACAATAATGAATTCCATCATTTTTTATGATAATGTAATTGTTTAGGACCTTTTGACCTCAATACTAGGTAATATCAAAAATAGAGCATCACAGTTCTGTTTAGCTCACTTTTAATGTAAATATTGTGAGCAATTAATTAGGAACAAAGAGAGTGATGTTGTATTCTATAGTATAGTTAAATATGTTGATGTTAAGTTCTCTTCCTTGTGTATTAGGAAATTGATAAAGACAAATAGACATATTACGGCTGACAGTACGTTTTTCGAAGTTTGATTATTGGATCAAATGCCCTATGTTAAATTAATAAGATGATGATTTTCACATTCGAAGATGGCGTGTGCATTTTTTGGAAAGTCATGTGATCTGTGTTGTGCATTTTGGTAATATCGGCAAACATGCAACGTGATATTACATTGGACTGTGTTAAGCGGCAATTTGTATGATAAAATTGTATAAAGGTAATCCCTTAGGACTGTTTTATACGTATTGCTACTGATTATGTAGCAGTTAATTTCGACCTGTTGGGCAGACACTTTCATGCTTTACGATGGCGCACCCTTTCATTGGATAATTTATGTGACTCGAAATATTTGTCGGTATTGCGTTTTGTGAGACTGATCAGGCAATAGTGGATCCTGATTAGAAAGGTGGATATTCTCATGTTTTAAGATGGCGCACTCATTGTAAGGGCATATTATGTGATTTGCTATACCTGCATGTACCGCGCTCTCTTAACTGATTTAGGTGTTTGGTGTTAAGATTGGGTATAAATAACGCTTGCAGCAATGCGCTTGACACAGTTACACAAAGGGAACTCTTTAGGACCGTTTTGTGTATAGTGTTATTGATCAGGTAATAGTTGATCCTGACTAGAAAGGTGGACATTTCACGTTTCAAGATGGCGCACTCTCTTTATGGGCATGTCATGTGACCCGTAATGTCTGCCTGTACCGCGTTTTCTTGGCTAATCTAGGTGTCTGTTGTTGAGATCGGGTATAAATAACGCTCGCAGCAATACGTTAGACACAATTAGATAATGGGAACTCCATGGAATCGCTTTGTGTATAGTGACATTGACTAGTCAATAGTTGATCCTGACTAGAAAGGTGGATATTTTTACGTTTCAAGATGGCGCATCTTTTTTAGGGGCATGTCATGTGACCCGCAATACCTGCCTGTACCGCGTTCGCATGGCTGATTCAGGTGTTTGGTGTTGAGATTGGGTATAAATAACGCTGTGTGGAGCTGTTCGGTTCTTCTAATTTTCATTGAATCGGACGCTCGCATACACGCGGAGGGAGATACATATCCCGGTGAGTACACAGATATAGGCCACATTTTAGTAATTTCGGCTAATTGAATTAGATAACAACCTGTTGATACTGTAACTGGCTTGTAAATAAATATTAGGACTTAAGTTAATTTGGCCGCATAACAGACTGTGCAGCAGGCGCGTGGCCTGGAATTTATGGGGTCTCTGCTTTTTATAATAGGAATATATGTGTAGTAACCTCTGCAATGTATGAGATTTAAAGATGGCGGCCTTAGTGCCTAAATAAAAATCACTCGTCCATATTATAAAGAGGCATTTTGTATAAACTGCGAGTAGTAGCTGTCAGTTTATTCTAGTGCTGCTATGTGACTCTTAATGTGAGTCACTAGTATGATTGAGCTTGAGCCATTTTGGACGAGTTTTGTATCTGGGCACAGCAATTGGTGCGCAATATGTAGACATATAATTTTCAGTAAGACAAATATGAATTGGGTGCTCTGGCTTATTTGACACACTTCTAAAATTTATAAAATTTATGAACATTTGTGTCTTACTCTCATTGAGTCAAAGGGTAAAATTACAGGCGCGGGTTATATCTGTGGTCGTAATGATAGTTCGATTATGTTTTACAATATTATTGTTTAGCGAAAATAGGTAACTGATCCTGAACCTATTCCGAGTCCTCTAATGTTTTTTACAGAAATCATTATATCTGGCTGATTGACCATATGATGAATAATGGATGCTGGGTACATGTAAAGATATAATAGTAACATCAGGTAATAATCGATAATTTCATAATAACAGACTTTCATAAAAACAAATAACAATCATTAGAATATTTATTCTTTGGATGTTTTGGGCCTTAGCTGATTATTAAAGGCGAACTTGCATTGTTTTTCACCTACAGATAGACCACACTGTTTACCTTTTGATCCAAACGGCACATCTCAGCTTCTAAACAAATACAGTAATCACAGAAGTCTTTGAGGTATGAATCATAAATAAGATTCCATTAACTGATCTAGATAAGACCTGGGTACCATGAGTAGATATAATATGTGTATTATAGCAGGCTTGATGTGAATATCACAAATGTGGTTATACCGTCTTACTTGTGCATAAAATGTACATTGGATTTCATAAGCATATTTTTTACACCAGATACACTGTATAGGATTAAGTGGTCTGATTTATGTATTATGCTTATTTAGAAGGATTACAATTAGGTGACATTGTGAACATCAGGTAGAGTTCTGTTGGGAACATAATGATAAAATGTGTTGCTTTGCTCTCCTCCCTGTCTTAAAAAGTATTTATCATTTTGTATAGCTCAGACTGGCTTCCCAAAGTTTGACTTAGAATAATGATGTATGTAAAACTCTTCATGATGACAAGTAGTAGTGAGATTTTTGTCATGATAATGAAATGTCTGATTCTTAAGTATTGTGTTTTTTTAATTGTTCATATTGTAAATAGTGTTTTGTAATTGATTTTAGCCCTGAAGAAGTCCCATGTGGGACGAAACGCGTTGGCTATCAACTGTGTCGTGAATTTTAAAGAATGAAGCTTTTGGAATAAAGGGACAACGTTTTCTACAATCAAAAACATTACTGTCTGGTCTTTTCATTTGGGAAGATTTTTGTATCATATTTTGTTTTGTTTTCTTGATATGATGTACTAGTACGATTATTATTAATAGATCATTGGAGTTTTTGGGTGCAGGGTCATTTGTGTGTTGACTATCAGTAGAACAAGTTTAGAGGTAAAAAAAAAAATTACAATTCCTATTCCCAAACTTTTCTAATAAAAAACTGATATAGAATTGAAATGTAAAATAGACAGAAATATATATATATATATATATATATATATATAGTATAATATATATTTAACTTAAAAACGTTACACATTTTATCACAAAACATAATAAACACAATACATTGAGTAATTAAAATAAATATATATCAATATAAATGTATCTTTAAATTCAAAATCACAATAGAAACAAAAATATAAAAAGTCAATTAAACATTTAAAAATAAATAGACAAAACATAAAAATAAACATGTTAATTAAACATGCAACTTCAAAAAATAAATGTAATTAAATAAACTAAAGTTGAAAGAATGTAAGCAAAAACTTATAACAGAAATATAAATTATAAAAAGACTTATTTACATAACCATGAAATGATTTTACCAATTAATAAGTAAAACTTAAAAATAACAAAAATATTTCCAAAACACATCTAGCTATGAACAAAACGATCCACCAAAGAAAAAAATGAAATCAATAAAACACAAATAATAAAATGTATCAAACATAAACACAAATTCTAATTAAAATAATAATACCACAAACATTAAAATAGATAGGTAAAATTTTTAGAAACAACCAAATACTAAAAAGATAGTCCAGAAATTATTGTAAAAAATTTGCATAATTAATAGACATCTTAATGAATTAGTGATTCATTAATAAATCTAAAACATGAACAAATATATATTTAACATACTTCCCATTCTACTCCCCCACAAACCCAACAACCTGTCAAAAGAATTAAAAATTTTATTTGAAAAAAATCATAAAAATATGTGATAAATAACAGACAGGTTGTCATTACATTACTCAACACAAACATTGCCTGACATGAATACCCTTAACTATGAAATCCTCAGGCAGTTATGTCAGGAACAGTGTAATCTAGTGTGTCAAACTCAGTCAACAGAAACATGTTTGCTGGACCTGTACAGCAAGGCGCAGGTGTTGCCGACGGGTCATTGGTATATGTATGTACACCTGTGTGAATGCATTTAGACGTAGGCGCATGGGCGTGTCTATGCACAAAATGCACACCATAACTCACGTTGTGTGCCATACTAAAAACACACATTTACAATTGCCATGAAAAAAAGACAGGTAAACAAGAATAAAACATGAGTGGTGGGAAGAGTTATGGTGTGGGTTTTGTGCATACACTGTAGGTCCTGGTGACATCAGAAACCACAAGGCTGAAAACTGAGTTTTTTGTAAATATGACCAGAATCCGGAGATTGCAATATAGGATCACATCGAACATGTTACTTGTTATGTATTTTTTTATATTACAGGTTTATTTTCAAGTAGTTAGCTTAAAAAAAACTGTTTCCTTCAAAGTGCAGCTAACCATGGACACTGTTTGGAATTAGAATATTTAGATTTATTCAATATTCATGAATTAATTGTTAATAAAACAATGGACAATGCTGAGGGCCAGTAGATTGATGCAATTCTGTGGCTGCAGCACGTACCACACAATTCTGGAGTTACCACATTTGCCACATAACTGCTCCCTTAATTTGCTGATTCCATAAAAATATTTTCATTTTAAATAAATGAAAATAATACTGCAAGACAATGTGCTGCATAATTTGCATTTTTGCAGCTTAATTTAAATAACTTTAGCCTATAATTTTGTCCTCCATACTGCCTAATCTTATTAAAGTTCCGCAGAATAGTTTGGGGGCTGTCATTAAGATAATGAAATTCATATTTCACGGGGGAGCCTTCTTACAGTTCACAAAAGGAGGCACACACTCGGCTTGGAAAACTGAAGGTTTATTGAGGTAACAACAAAACACATTTTGGTTGCAGGCTTTGTTAACAAATTGGGAGTCTGTAGCAATGTGCCCTAGGTCATAGGTCACATGCATCATAATAGAATTAGAAAACAAAGTATACTTTTTTAACAGGTCTTGGAATCTCAAATAATGGATTATTAAATGTTTCCACCCAATTATGTACAAGGGAAATATATTACTTCCAATACCTGTATACTAATATAAAAATATAAAATAAATCATTCATTCTTTAATTATTAATCATCACTGAAAACGATAATTAGAGAATTAAAGGCATTAATAAAAATATGATGTATTACCACAGTACAGGTTATTTCTGAGGTAGACTTTGTCACATACCAAGAAGCAAATCAATGTAAATATATATCCAAACACCTTTGTTGTCTATCTTGGTTTTAATTGGGGGGAAAATGTACTAACATTTGGCCCAACTCAGCAAGATAATTTGATGCACTGCATCAAAGGGAAAGGGCGGGAATGAGCCATTTTTACGTACATATGGCGCTTTTCTGCTCTCTCTCTGAGTTGGTGCTAGGGTGCCTGCATTACAGGCAGGATTGTTTTTGTGCAGAAAGGGCTACCTTCCTGCACAAAAAAATACTCTGAGGTATTTTCCTCTTGCAATGGGGGCTGCAGACGAGGAAAACAATTAGGAGAAATAAATATATTTCTCCAACTTACGCCTCCCCTTGGAAGGCATAACATTTTGATGCATTCCCAGGTTTGCTAGTGTTAGTAAATCTGGGAATGTGCCAGCGTAGTAACGCTGTGCCTAGGGTACCAAAGGGTAAGCCAAGGATAGCAGCTGCTACTGCTGGTTAGACTACCCATAATTGACGTCCGTGAGGGATTTATTTACAGCATGTAAATAACGAAACATTATCTTAAGACCTCACTGTCCAAAGAAACACAAAGTAATCCGAGATCTGCACATGCCCAGAAAGTATCTGAAGAGTTCGCAATGAACTCTATGGATAAAGGATTCTAAATTCTTAATTAGTACACATTAATTTCCTCCCGGGCTACACAAGATCACATTGGCATTTCCATTTGCAATCCGAACATTTCCTCGTTCTTTGCAATGATGTCAACCAGTCCCAAAGGAGCCTCCATTTTGTAAGGTTTGCTGCTCCTCAGCCCAGAGCCAACCATTACATAGGAATCCATTTTGTAGAAGTGTAATCTGACAACACTAGAATCCGGCACTCGGTGACACTAAGGCTTAGCAACACCATCAACAATACACAGCCCTGACATGCCATCACTAAAGCAGAAACTAGATTGCTTAAATTTAGCACAAATAGGTATCAGAGCATTTCTGAGAAGTACACATCAAACATGAGACAGATGCAACTGATAAGTAAAGAGCTTTAGGCTTTTATTTTTATGTGCAAACGTCCAGCTATATTTATCTGAAAGAGTTATAACTGCATTCTTTGCAGAGTTATTTCTGCAGCGTTTGCTGTCTAGACACAGAGATATTAAACGAGCAGATAGGAATTTCTGGGAACATGCGGGTAGGAGCTGTGCCCCCTCAGGGAGCAAACAGCAATGTTTTATGTGGACCCTGATGTGTACGCTTTAGCACGTTTGCCTGCTAGGCCATTCCATACTTTATTATCGTCTCCATCAGTTTTAAAGTGTTTCCAAATGTTATTTTGTCTCTTAAGTTTCAAGCAAGTTTACTGCACTGAAAATATTATGTCAGTATTACCCAGGTGCCATAGCGTTTACAGAAACAATATTTCAATGCAGTCATTGTGGCGCCGTGGGGATATTATTCGAGAGACACCCAGGAAATACAAATCATTGTGATAATTATGAATCAATTCATTTCAGCATTTACATTTTTTATGCTGAAATCCTTGGAGAAACTCTGTATTCTGCTTGGCATTTCTATTGGTATGTTATGTGATGTCATCCAATCATATGTTATGTTGTGTTATTTTGTGTTATGTTGTCAATTTATATTGGGCGATTTTATCAAAATATTAATTTGAATTTCGGTAAGCATTTTACACTGATGAATACCAGAAGCAATAATTATTGCAAAATACATACGTTTTCACTCAAGCATAAACACACAATAAATTGCTTTAAACCTGGTCATATTACAGGAAGCGCAATCCTTGATCAAATGGCACTTTGTTCCCTGGGCATGGAACTTTGTTCCATGGGCATTGCAGGAGACATTTTTTTGCAGTCCCTTCTGTAATACCAAAGCACGACCACTCTCCCACCACCTATGTCTTCTCATTGGGGAATGCCCTGCTTTCAGGCGGGCATGTAAAGTAGGGTGATCACAGTTGCCACACAACACCATCTCATTACAGAATATACAGCTGACAAAGAGAGAGACAGAAAATGTCACCCAGGTGGTGGTGCACATTTTGCAGACCCCCTCTGTCCATGGTGGGAAATTTGGGAGGGGCAAGGCATGGCCAATCTTATCGAAAAGGTAACATTGCAGGTTGCCCTGGCACATAGCCAGACATCATAGCCAGTGCTGTGAAGCCTGGCTCTGAACCGGAGAACTCAGTACCCACCCTTTCAGGGGGAGTCTTGAGACCCACATAGGGGCTTGTGAAGTCTTCTTGCTACCTCAAATGATGAGGGTCCCTGCTGCACACCATTAAAGCAGCGAGTGAGACCACATTTTGTCATGGATAATATGGTGCTTACATTTAAACCAATATTAGCGATAAACCTGCAAACGTGTCTCACACCTGCCACTGCAGTGTCTATGTGTGCAGTTTTAAACTGTCATTTCGACCTGGCAAGTGCACTCACTTGCCTGGCCCACACCTTCCCTTTTACTACATGTCGTTCATCCCTAAGGTAGGCCCAAGGCAGCCCCATGGGCAGGGTAAAGTGTATTTAAATGGTAGGACGTGTACTGGTGTGTTTTACATGTCCTGATAGTGAAATACCACTAATTTCATTTTTCACTATTGCTAGGACCATCTCTCCCACAGGGTAACATGGGGATTGCCTTGAAATATCTCTCAATTGTAATTACCCATTGGGAGCAGATAGAGATTTGGAGTTTGGGGTCTCTGAACTCACAATTTAAAAATACATCTTTTGGGGAAATTGTTTTTTAAATTGTATATTTGAAAATGCCAACTTAGAAAGGGGGCATTTTCTTGCTTATCTATTCTGTGCCTCTGCCTGTCTGTAGAATCCATGTCTAGGTAAGAATGACAGTTGGGCTCTTGTGCATTCACTCTAGACAGTCACACAAAGGGAACGAAAGTTTGCCTTGAATGTCCTGATGGGCCATCATCAGGCTGATGGGCCTTCCTGAGCTAGAGTGGTGGGAGGAGTTGTCACCGACACCTGAGTCATCACACAAAGCTGTCTCCAACCCCTGTAGTGTGTCTGGAGCCAGGTTAGGGAAAGGCAGGGTCTTGTGCACTACAAAGACTTTCCTTTGAAGTTTACCTACTTCAAAGGCAAAAAGGGGTATACGTATTGGACCTCTGACACTGTCAAATCAGAACACTTCTGGAATGAGGACATTCTGCCAGGAAGAAGAGATGGATGCTGTAGGAGGGACTGCCACTCTGCCTGAGCCCTACTGGTGCCTCGGGCTCTTCTGCTGAGAGTCCTGACTTGCCAAGTGGTGCCAAGTCCACTTCCTGGGCCCTTGAAAGTAGAATCTGGTGAACTGAAGGAGAACCTCCATGCATCGACTCCCAGCATCTGTTTTTCTTGACGCATTGCTACAAACTGCGATGCATCGCCTCTGCCAGCACCAGAGCGTGGTTCCCGATCATCTCATCAACCACAGCTTTCACTGCAGGTCCCAGTTTTCTGTCGAGCGCGTCAGAAGAATTTCTGCAGGGTGAATTTTGAGCACCACATCACAGAAGTCCGTAACACACCACTCCAACTCTGACGCAGCGCCTGTTTCATCACTATGGAATGGGTGCAACACGTCAGGATTTTCAATGCATCGTCACTTGGCGCCAATTTCTTCATCGACGTTGCCCAGTAGTAAGGAACCAAGGCCACGTGTCCGGGGATTGATGGATCACCCCCCCTTCCAGTAAGTAACCGACATATCATGTCCCCTGACTGAAAGGAACCGACATATCCCCTCACCTGTGTAGCAATAAGGAACCAACGCATCACCTCCCTGGCAGTAAGGAACCGACGCATCACTTCCCCTGGGAGTAAGAAACCGATGCATCGCTTTGTTTTTTCAGTGCCTCACCTCCCCTGTGCCTGTTTTAATCTATGAATTTTGATGCATCTCACATACTTTGTGCTAAAAGTGAGGCATCCATAAATTCCTATGGACTGCATTTGCTTACCCTTTGAAAAGTGATGTTTTTACTTGTGTGTGTTGGATTTTTGTCGTTTTGGTCTAAATATTGCCTAGTTTTCTAGACTGGTGTTGACTCATTATGTAGTGTTTTCACTGTGTTACTGTGTGTGTGTATGTACAAATGCTTTACACATTGCCAGTGAGATAAGCCGGACTGCTCAAGCCCAGCTGCCAAGAGGATGAGCAGGGGTTATCTTAGCTGTTTGACTCCCTTACCCTGACTACAGTGAGGGACCCTACTTGGACAGGGTGCAAACCACTGCCAACTAGAAACCCCATTTCTAACAATTGGTAAGTAATGCAGATTATTATTTAAATTCAAAACTAATCCAAATTCCCTCAAGTGCATGTATAACTCTCAGCTCCGGCTGACCGACCACATCCGACAATGATATTGACTCAGAATTTGTCACCTTAATTTCTCTAAAAAGAATCTCAGAATTATACTTTTCTCCCCTCTCTTCCCATTACATAGAATTCTAACATTCCACTCTGCTCACGAGTTCTAATGAGTTATGTGCCATTTTCCAAACTGCTCCCTGTGCGATCCAGTGCAGTGCTAGCACCCATCTTTCCTTTTAGCGCTGTCCACTCTAAAACTTCCTCTCAGCAATATGGTTACTTTGCAAATACTACAGAGGATAAAATAAAAAAAAGTCAGCCACTCATGTCATTCCTGCTGTGTAAGAAATGTCATTGCCCCACGTGTTACTCCGGATATTTTGCTTTTTGACCTCCACTGGCATCTAAGTCCTTAGGTATTACAAACTTGCTAAGCTGGTGTTTCCCTCACTCTCAGTACAGTCCCTATTAAGATGAAGTTAGCCTGAGACTTTGACAGGCTTCCTAGCTGACACTCCAAGGAGTCAGGCATTACTACAATATGAACAATATGTAGAGAGACATAGCTATCACTAGTGCAATGGCAGGGTCTTAGGACTGAAATGGCCCCAATGTACACAAAAATCATTATCTTTTACTACAACAAAGAGTCCTATTTAACCTATTTGCATTAGGACCATGCCTTTGTTATTTATTTGTGTGCCTATGGAATGTGCCTGGAGACTAAATATTTGCTGCCTAACAGAACTGACAATATAGGCCGCTCCTTCTCTGATCCAGCCAACATCTCCTGCAGTGTACATCTGTATTCGGCACTTTCTTGAACCCTATCCAGTTCCTATTTTGTCCTCTGTTGGGCATGATCAGCAACTACTGTCTGGGTTGCGATTTGGACACTGATGATATACTGAACTATATCAGTGTTTCCAATTAGTCTGGCAATCGCAGGCACATGTCGTATTTCCTGATGGATCTTCAAAGGTGAGTCAGACTGCTTCAAAGCCTAAAGCCCTCTCTTGTGGCACTTCTCTTATGGCCTCCCACTGATGGTGTACACTAATTTTAGCACAAAAACGAGGCAATCTAGGAACTGTTCTTGACACCAATGTGACTCTGGTCCCACAGATCAATGATATCACAAAGACCAGACTCAATCAACTATTTGTCCTACGAAACCTCTAATGCTGGTAATGAATCACCCTGTTGTCCACCTCACACAGGGCTTGATGCTCATGAAAAACACATATCCCTCACTTTAAATGTCATCCTCAAGCAAGATATTGTGTTCAGTACACTCTGTACTGCATGACTAATGGTGGTATACCATCAGCTGCCTGCACTAGCATCATTTAAGGATTTTCCCTATAAAATGTGCACCTTCTGCCCTTATACACCACCAGGTACATCTGAAGAAATTCCATAAATGACTAAAACCCCATCTGCCCCTAAAAGATTTTTGGCTTTGCCACCGCTGATTACTCTGTAGAATCAAATCATTCTTCACCTTTTTGCATCTTACTGGGTGCAGTCATCACTTTCCTCTTTCTCCCACATGAAAAGTATTTAAATATAACAAGAAAATAATATTTATTATTTGCATATGTAATTAATTCTAGAGGGACACTGCTTGCGGAAGAGACAAAGCCAGACAAGGAGCAGAAAATGGTAAAAACCAATCAATGTATTATTACAGTACACACTGACTCCTTTTGACATAAATTAGTGTATTTCTTTTTGAAGGAAGACATGGATTAGTGATAGTCCCAACTCCAAAATCAGAGTTGAGTACATATATTAATGGTGGCCGCTGTGGGGAGGATAGAGCGAGTCCCCTGACCTGGTGGCCTGGGACCCGCTCTCCCTCCCCGCAGCTCCACATGGCCGTCACTGCCGCTGACTGGTGAGAGCAGGGTTCGAGACCGCTCTCGACCCGCTCTCTGACTGCCCTGCTCCTCTGCCGGTATTTGCCGGTATTTGCCTGCCTTGACTGCCCTTTTCTTTTGTTTTCCCTGCCCTGTGTTGCCCTCTTTTGCTTGCCTTGGTTCTGTTGATTGTTGTTGTTTTTGTTAATTTCTGTTAATTTGCCTTATTTCTCCACACTTGTTATTGCCAATGCGTCTGTTGAAGCCGCGGCCCCTCCCACTTTGCCGCTTTGCCGCTTCCCGCCTCTCAGCTGCGCTTTCCCTCCCCCCTCCCCTATTTAATGGCGGCTGCGCAGCGGGCGCGCCGCTGGTGCACAAGGCAAGCCCGTCTGCACCTGTCCACGACCCGACTGCAACCAGCACCAGGGACCCTGGATCTCCGGCCATCCACTGCTACGACTCAGCCACCCGTGTTGCACTCAACCCCGGAAGAAACAACAACTGCCAGCAGTCCAAGCCAAACACAACACACAGCCAGTTCTCCTGCCCCCACTGCCGCAAATCCTTCACCACCGCCCCCCCCGCCAACACCACCGATGCCCTAAAGTGCATCCTCCACAACGTCCGCTCCATGCACAAGCACGCCATAGAGATCTGGAACCTCCTTGAGTCCCTCTCACCCGACGCCGCCTTTTTCACAGAAACATGGACCAACGCCTCCTCCACCCCGGACATCGCCATCCCGGAAGGATACAAGATCCAGAGGAAGGACAGCCCCAACCATCCAGGAGGAGGACTCGCCATTGCACACAAAAAATCCCTCCACCTCTCCACCTCAAGCGACACCTTCCCCGCAGCCGAACACCTGCACTTCCAGGTCCATACCAGCCCCAACTCCACACTCCACGGCACCCTCGCCTACAGACTCCCCCGGCCCCCAAGCCCTCTTCGCCGACACCGTCATCGACTTCATCACCCCCCCTGCCATCGCATCCATGGACTACACACTCATCGGAGACCTCAACTTCCACCTTGATGACCCCAACGACCCCAACTCCACCACCCTCCTGGACTACCTCGCCAACATCAGACTAGGACAACTCATCACCACGCCTACCCACAAGGCAGGCCACATCCTCGACCCCATCTTCGCAGGAGGAAACAACATTCATTTTAGCCACACCACACAACCCCCCCTGGACTGACCACCACTGCGTACACTTCCTCGTCGACAAACCTAAACTGCACCCCTCCCACGGACCACGCCAGAAACCTCAGCATCATACTCGACTCCTCCCTCTCCATGAACCGACAGGTCAACGCTGTCACTTCCAGCTGCTTCAACACCCTCCGCAAGACTTTCAAATGGATTCCCCTCCCCCCCCCCGAGTCAAGGAAGGCAGTCACCCATGCCCTCATGACCAGCAGGCTCGACTACGGGAACGCTCTCTATGCCGGCATAAACAAGTCTCTACTCCGCAAGCTCCAGACGATACAGAACACCGCCGCCAGACTCGTCCTCGGCCTCCCACGACATGAACACATCAGCCAACACCTACAGAACCTTCACTGGCTCCCCGTCAAGAAGAGAATCACCTTTAAAATACTCACCCACGCCTATAAATCCCTCCACAACACCGGACCCCAATACCTCAACGAGAGAATCAGCTTCCACGCACCCAAGAAAAACCTCTGATCTGCCATCCGCACCCTAGGCGAAACCCCACGCATACACAGAGCCAGAACAGGGGGGCGCTGGGAGGCCTTCTGGTAGCCATGCGCTCTATAAATGTAAATTCATTCATTCAAGAGCCTTCTCCTGCATCGTGGCCAAGACCTGGAACGAGCTCCCGATCAACATCAGACGTGCCCCCTCCCTGAACGCTTTCAGGAAGGCCCTCAAGACCTGGCTCTTCGACTGAACGGAGCTGGAGCCTCCCCCCCCCCCCCAGTGCATTGAGACCCTCGCGGGTGAGTAGCGCGCTTACAATTCCCTGATTGATTGATTGATATATTTAAAAAAAACACACACACAATGTTCCTTCCCTTCAGATTTAGATGTTTTTGATAACATAGATAGTACAATATGCACAAGTGTATAAAAACAAAGGCCACAACTTCTTGTTCTCAAACACTAACATTCAAATGTTGAAATTTGCTGGAGACCAACCCCAAGACATTATTAAAATAGGTGTTATAGCAGATTTGCTTGCTTCACCTCAGAGAATATACATTTCCTACATCTGAAAAGAGGGTTAAAGACTGTTTCTGTTTCAGATCCTTTTACCTGTTAATAACACATGGGATACGGATATGTCTTTATAAAACCAGATCCATACTTTTCCCACCCTTGACTAATCAGCAACAAATTTGTCAGGATCAAGAGCGTTATGACATTGAAATGTGGTCTTAATAATATAGGATGTACTAGTCGCTTGTAATAACTTACTGCAAGTGACTAGAGAACTATATGTCAGTCCGGTCAAAGGGTTAATAGTACTCAATGCTTTGAAGAGGAATATAAAAAACCACATTCCTAAGGCCGGAGTAGGTGAGATGGAGAAAAAAAACAAAAAAACCCTACAAACTTTTGTGAACAGGCATATTTCACCCAGAACTTAAATCATTGTTGCTGAGTAATAATCCACCATAAATCCATGGTGACTTCCTCACCGTTTCCCTCCCAAATGAATTGCATTAAAAGGAATAAAAAGCCAGGGTAAGTAAAAAGGACACTGCAAGTCACAAAGGAGTTCTGCGACCATATAACAGTACCCAGCCATTCATTTCATGCCTCTATATCTTCACTGAACCCCTTTGGGACTTGTAATATGCATATAATGTTCACCTTATCTGTTATATTGTCCTTTGGGTTATTTATGTATGTATAGGTATTTATGTGTAGGCTGCAAACCTAAATGGAGAGCAAAGGAGTGCTGAACAAGAGCAGGAGCCATGAGTTACCATTCAATATTGTTTACACTGAAACCGGATGTTCATATTTTGTGATTGATGTCCTGTGGAGATGCAGTGTTCTCTGAAGAGTAGAGTCTTCCGCGACTTTCTTAATTACAGGAGGGGTGTGGTTGATCTGAGGCTGATAGGGATGTTGCTCCAGTTCTTTGGAACATAGATAGAGAAGATGTGTCTTTTGGTTTTCTCTATTTATGCCGTTTTTCATTCCACCCTGATGATGTCCTGGCTTCCTGTGTGGTGTTGTACATCTGAGCTAGTTAATTTCTCTGCCAGATAAGGAGAAGTGATGCAGCTTACTTAGAAGGTGATTTGAACTTGGACTAGGAGGCGCTGTAATTCATCAGAGTTGATATATTCTTTCTACAAAATACTTGGGTTGGGTAACAGTACAATCTGGGACGCTTTGCTGCAACAGGTTTCTGACCTATGGTGTGTTTTGTTTAATGTGGATGAACATTGAAGTATGTTTGTTTCTTTACCCAACAAAACTTGCGGCCTGTATGTATGTACATGTGGTATGTGTCACGATATGGCCTGCTAGGGTGTGGGTTTGGCCCACCTGAGGTTAATTTTTTTTTTTGTTACATTCATGACCAATAATGTTTGCAATCGCTTTTGGCAAATGTGCAAACATGCATATGCAAACTCCACCATATACAACGAACTCAACTTTTGTGGTTCATAGGGGGATATTCTCAAGAACGTGCGATAAACATCGCCAAAATAGGTTAACGCAAGTTTTCATATCGCCGTCTATCGTGGGAAACGTTGTATTTTCAACACGGCGGTAACATGCGATAGTCTCCCGATAACGCGTCAAATGTCCTCGATAACATTACGGGGACGGCGATGAAAATCCAAACCCGAACGCGAAAAACGTTGCGATGGGCCCAACCGCGATAAGACAATCAGCGAAAAGCAACGCCAGGCCTGCAAATCACACACGTCAGGCGGGAAAAATCACTACAAAAGCAGAAAAAAAAAACACAAACAAAAACCAAACTACAGCAAAGCACAATGGAGGCAGCCGGAGCAGGTACAGAGGACGGCCAGAACCCCACAAGCCCCCCGGATGAGCAGCCTGGGACCTCGGGGACAGGGAAGGGCAAGGACAAGAAGAAGAGGAAGACGCGGTTCAGTCCGCAGGAAAACAGGATCCTGATCACGGAGGTGATAGAACACCATCAACAACTGTTCGTCACCTCCACTGTGTCATTGGCAACAAAAAATGCAACATGGCAGTCCATCGTGGACAAGGTGAATGCAGTCGGAGTGCTGAGGAGGACAATGGAAGAGCTCAAGAGGCGCTGGAATGATGTGAAGCGCAAGACCAAGCAGAAACTCGCCAACAACCAGAAGGCAGCAATGCAGACTGGAGGTGGGAGTCCAGCGCCACAGGAGGAGCTGGATGAGATGGAGGAAATGGTGTCCACAGTCATAGTGGGGAGACGGTGGCAGGAGTTAGGGGACCGGACACTGCTCAACATGACCTGACACAACAGCAACAGGATGAGTAACGACCAGGGACTGGGGGGACGGGGGGAGATGGGCACAATGGCACACATGCACAATCAAGCGGAGCACAGTGCACACCCACAATGACTCTGGATCATGTCCCTGATCCCCTTGGCACACTGCAGCACACATCAAAACAGCACGTAGGCCCCCGTCAACTATGTGCCCAGAGGAGGCCCGCCCACACATCACTCATCTCACAAGCAACCCATGCACATGTGCTGAACCCAGCAAAGCTGCGGGTCCGTTAGCCACACTGACAATGCAAGTGACACTGCATGACGATTAGCTTGGCTGCAGTCCGATCATCATGACATGGTGCACGCCACCACACTGAGGTGGCTGAGTGTGGACCACATCCGTAAAGGAGCAGGTCACACTCTGACACATCAACCTGTACAAACAACCCCTGACGTCAACAACACATCTGCGGACAAACCATGCCCCAGAGTCCCAACTCCCACCAAGACCCAAATCCACCCAAGTCTGCAACATCTCAGCACTGTATGGGCACAGAAGTCAAAGGCACACCGCCTGAAAGGGACAAGGGGCAGCAAAATCAGAGCTGCAGGGGCGACTCTCCCAAAATGCAGCACACACACATGACATTCAGAGCACATCAGCATTGAAAACAATGTGGTACAAACTGCAACACGTTTACAACAGGACAGAGGACACAACAGGTGCTACTTGTGTGTAGAAACTGGCCACTCACATTTGGCATAGCAGGGAAATGTGAGATGTCAATGTAAAAGTACAAACACATATCCGTGATGACGTCGAAATGTCCACTGTCCCGCATCAAATAGGCAGCTCCTCCTAAACAGTCACAATGTACATTGTCATGCAGTCTGTATGTGAACTTGTACAATGTGTCAACATACATGTGAACACAATGTAATACTGCATCTCCCCTTCACATTGCAGAGAGAGCATCAACACCTCCTGCAGAGCAGCCCCAACAACTCTTCACTGATGACGATGAGGACATCCCCAACATCGACACCGAAGCCCTCCAAGTCCTCATTGACAGCTTCGGCACCCCACCTCCAGGAGCAGGGCAGCCCAACTGCATCGAGGAGACCCCACCCCTGCACAGACCACACAGCAGGAAGCACCTACCACCCCGGCTGTCTCCCAGGACCCCCACGAACAACACATGGCCTTCCAACGCCGTGTGTTAGAGGTCCAGGAGAAGATGGCTGATCAGGTGCGGGTGGGGTTCGACCTCATGGCAGCCAAACTTGATGCCATACATGGGTGTCTGATTCCCATCAGGGACCACTTACAGTCCCTAACGGACACCCACAGTCCGCTCCATGCTCTCCAACGATCCATGGCTGACATCGCTGGAGTCATGATACTGAGACAAGAACAACTGTCCAGTCAGAGTGGCTCCAGCGATGTCAGCCGGGAGTTGGGACAGATGCGGGGGCTCATGGAGAACATGGCGCGGATGACGGCGGAAAGAATGGCTGTCACGGCTGCACACCAGCGAGTTGTGGCTGGGACCTTCCATGCCCTGCAGCACATCGTCATGGCATTGCTGCCTCAAGGCCTTGCGCAGATGAATGCTGCTGCTGCTCCTACATCCACATCTCCGCCCCCTGATGTGTCAGTGCCTCACAGTGCGGCAGGCAATCCACCTCCGGCCCCTGATGTGTCAGTGGCACACAGTGTGGCAGGCAATCCACCTCTGGCCCCCGATGTGTCAGTGGCACACAGTGCGGCTGACATTCCACCACCACCCACGTGTGAGGCACATGTGACATCACAGGATGAAGATGCGGGTGAATCAACCTTACTGGTAAGGAGGAGGCAGTAGAATTCATCTCCGCCATATGGCCTGTTTCTGCTTGGTTCTGCCCTTTGCATCATCACCTTCCACTGTCCCGATACACTCTACGACACTCACCTTGGACCTCGACATGGACTGCCATTTTTGGTTTGGTTACCAATGACACAGCGATCAGACTGCTGACTGAACTCTTCCTCTTCTGATGTACTTGTCATTCCCTGAAGGACCCTGGCTGGCCCTCCACGGGCCAATAATGTGAAGTGGGGTTTGCTTGGCCCTGTACTGCTCCAGCTGCAACACACCACTGGATGTGAATTAAACATTCAGAATCGCACAGATGTTTCATGTCGTTGATCATTAAAGTATGGATGAATGTAGGGTCAGTGATTCCCCTTACGTCCATGTTGCTCATGTCGTGGGACTTGAGTCACAGGGTGCAACATTGCCGATTGCGGTCCGGGTGGCGTAGACACTACAACAGAGACACAAGCATCAGTTACTTCCTTGTCCAGCCCAGAACTGGAGCACGCCCAGAGCCCCGGGCTCATTGTTCCCACCCCTACGCTGGCCTGCCATATGCCAGGCCAGTCCACTCCACTTACGCTCAGAGGGAACGACGACAAAGCTACATGACCCAGGTCTTCCCTGTAGTGATCTGCTGATCACTGGTCTAGTTGTCAGCATGCCACAGCCACTCCCTGAGGGCTGGTTAACACCCACACCACACCCATCCAGCACAGGCGTCACAGGACATGTGACCCTGCCAATAATAGGGGCCTAGCGCATCACATTCCCCACTGCCGGAGATGACATGATGGCGTCTGCACCACGAGACTCAATCATGAAGGGTCCATGACTTGTGGCGCACTGGGTTAGTGGCACCCGATGCACTGCGGCCGGCAAGGGCCTCCCGCCACGGGACGATGACTTGCGTTGCACAGGGTTAGTGGCACCCGCTGCACTGCGGCTGGCAGGGGCCTACCGCCACGTGACGATGACTTGCGTTGCACAGGGTTAGTGGCACCCACTGCACTGCGGCTGGCAGGGGCCTACCGCCACGTGACAATGACTTGCATTGCACAGGGTTAGTGGCACCCGCTGCACTGCGGCTGGCAGGGGCCTACCGCCACGTGACGATGACTTGCGTTGCACAGGGTTAGTGGCACCCGCTGCACTACGGCTGGCAGGGGCCTACCGCCACGTGATGATGACTTGCGTTGCACAGGGTTAGTGGCACCTGAAGAGCTGAGCAGGTGTGCAGCCTGCGATGATGCGTAGGCCTCGATGAGCCGCCCTGCTAATCGTGGTTCGATTTGAATTGTGAGCCATGCTGGACCGTGGTGCACGCCAAAGGCAGCAGTCAGCACACACATGACTCCGCGGTGCGGTGCGGTGCCGCAGGGTGCGCTGGGGGCCTGTGGCGCGGAATCCAGCGATCAGCTGAGGAGGATGCACCGGCACGTGGTGGGCCCTCTTGGAGAAACGCAGTTGGCGGCAGGTGAGAATTGAGGCCTGGGTGCGCTGGGGCGGCCAGTCATCGCTGGGCGGAGGACCGGTCTGGGGACCAGGGCTGGGGTGCAGCAGGTGCACAGGATCACGCAGGCACCACCGGTCATGGTGGTGGAATCGTGGCTGGGTGGGGGGCGCCGCCCTGGCTGACACGACCCTGCATGCGATGATGTGATGTGCGCGGGTTGGTTTGGGACGTAGCCACCTCGTCTCCAGTGTGAATGTGCCCGTTGAAGGTGGTCGGCCACGTGGGTGTAGGCCTATGGACAGGTTGTGGCGGAGACTGAGACACACGCAGTAGTCACTTTGGTGGTGGATTTGTGACGTGTGCATTCCCACAGTTGTGAGTTGGGAGATTGTGGAGTTGAGGTGTGTGGTGTGTTCAGTTGGTACTTGCCGATGGGCAGTGCATTTCCATGGGGGCCATCCTCAAAGTGCTGGTTGGTGGTGGACTTGCGGACATGTGGGAATCATGCACACTGCCTGGGGAGTTTGCGACGACATTGGTGGACAGGCCACGGTGGTCCACTTTTGTATGCACATTGATGGCATGCGTGTGGTTGCTGTTGCGGTGATTGTGTGCAGTGTCGGCAGGGGGCACAAGTCGTACACGTGTGCTGTGAATTGCCCCAACACGTGCATGACGCCAGCTATGGCGTAGTTCCCTTGCGTGGTCTCAAGATGTTCCTGCGCAGTGTGGGGGGAGTGAGGGGCAGGGGTATCGAGCTGAGACACACCGTGATGCTTTCAGGTATGATGAGTCCTGCATGATGTGACCGTAACAGCAGTTTGTGTGGTCGTTACCTTCCTCTTCATTCCTACGACGGTTACGGCCACACGAACTTCTGTTACGGTCTTCTCATGCATGATTTATCATGCCTGTGAGCATTCTGGTTTGTCCAAGTGCAGTACACCCTACCAGATTAGGCATGTGACTATACGGACGTTTGACCATTGTCACCATTTCTCCCACAGGTTTCTGAAGACACGTTGCCCTGTTGAAGTTCCCCGTTGGGAATGGAATGCGTTGGCTGAGCTTTTCGTTTTGTTTGTTTGTGTATTTGTAATAAAGTTCTGTTTTTACACTACTGTTGACTACCGGACTTCATGACCTGGCGCACCCACATTTCGGTTACTACGATCTTGGGTCTGGGGCACGGAGGCGTCTGGCATGGCTGGCGTTGGGGTTGGTTGCACAGGTACACTACGAATTGGAACTATCGTGTGGTGCGGATACAGGGGCCCGCCGCTGCTTTTGTGGACATGCATCCATGACATGTGTGAGGGAGTTTGATGGGGCTGGCTGTGAGACTCCTCTGACTCTGGCAGTTGTTGGTTGGGAGGTACCAGGGGCCAACAGGTGCAGCACAGCCAGCAGCTTTGTCTGCGGGGGGTGTGGGGTGTCCGCTGTGTTGGTACCATCAGCCTGTGGGCAATGTGGGTCAGGATGCGGAGGGTGGTTGTCCATTTGACCCTGTGTTGGCCAATGGCTTCCTCTGGCATTGAGTCTCTGGGGCTGGTGAGTTTTAGGGTCGTCCGCTGTCCTGCACTGCCTAGGTGGTAATCCGGGGATGTGGTCCGGGGGGGGGCCTGGAGTGGTGGCAGTGGGTGTTGTGGCCCTCTTGGTTCTCCGAGCTGCATGATCAGTAGCTCCATGGCATCTGTTGGTCTTCAGATGTGGCTCTGGGCTGGGCTCCCTTTCATACTGCAGGTAGTCGTCCTGGTTAACACCAGCAAAAGGCAGGGGTTAAATCCCTGCTGCTAACGCGCCTTATCGCCTGTTCTTGTTTCGTATCGCAGATCTGACTGGTCGTTGAGAATCTCGCAAAGTGGTGTTTTCGTGTGTTTTTGCACGGGAACGCCTAATCTGCATATCATTAGCGTTAGTTGTCGCACTCATCCGTCGCGATGTTTTTTGCGGTTGCTATCGCAGGAAAACTGGCAATGTCGGCAGTTTGCACCGGCTTGGGAATGGGGCGATATGTCTATCTCCACTTTTGCGGCGCTAAAGTGCCGATAAATCGGCGATAAGTCCTTGAGAATATGCCCCATAGTGTATTAACTGGTTTACACAAAGATTTACAGACACATGCAGAGCACTGGCACTTGTACTCTAAACGCTTCATTTTTTTCTTAATAAATCAGAAAAGACTGAACAAGATTCACCAAACAAAGAAAAGGCTCTGAATTGTGCCAAACACCTCATGCCTCCAAAATGTTATGAACTTTCATTCAGTGATTTACCCTCTGTTCTTCATGTTGCACGTTGCCTATACCTATTTCCATGTTATTTATAAAACTGACTGGATTTGAGACCTCCCTTATAAAATTTGACTCCTTTTACCAGAATGATAATAATAATAATCTTAATTAGGCAGTAATCACAGCCATAAAGTTACAAAGATTAAAATCAACAACAAGTTCATTTAAAACAACTTATCACAATATGTGAAAAATCCCAAAAGTCCTTATACCCATCAGTCACACCTAGAATTTCTTGATCTTAGTGCAGCTCTTAAGAAGTTCGTTACAATAAAAAGTGTGCGAACATTAGGTAGAAGTTGCAAATACAATAGAGCTACATGAGCATGCCTAAATCTCAATTCTTTTAAAAACGATTTAAGAAACAATTGCCTAGGATGGGTAAAATATTTACATAGGAATACAAAATGCAGGGTATCCTGTGGAGACCTATTGTCGCAGTCACAGGGACCTTTATCCTCTACATGTGAAACAAAGCCAGCCGAGGATGCCAATAGATTATGGAGCAGATTTAGTCTAAAACGGGTAATTAAAATTCTACCATAGGAACTAGTTTGAATAGAGAGATAAATCTCCATGCCCTGGACAGACTTGACCAAAACATGCCCTCTTATCATGGGTTTACTAAGCTTCATGCCCTCACGGGAAGTAATAGCATATTTGATAAACAATTCTTTAACTATTTTCTTATCCTGAGACTTCACTGTATCATGTCTCAGGAAGATGTCTTCTCTTCCTAGGGCCGTGAGGGTCTCCTTAACACACCTTAACGGTGGGATTTTGAATGCGTGGTCGAGTGAAAGGCAATCAAGGATTACTGACTGATTAAAAGTTGCCTCATCACTAGCCCAGATCTTCACCCGGCACAACAGAGGCTTCACAGCCACCAGATCAGTTATGTACTTAATGCCTAGTTCTTCATGTACAGAGTACGAGGGGGCAACCTGGGGGACTTTCAAAATCGGTCTTAAATATTTATTTTGTGCGGTCTGTAGTTTATTAACTGCCATGTACCCTCAGACCTCATTTCCATATAAAGCCTTAGAAATTCAAAAGGACTGGTATAACTTAAAGATCACCCCCGGCGACCATGTGCCTAATCTGTGGGCATAATTTGCATTAGCTCCCATTGATTTTTTGATATCCAAGAGCTTCCCCTCCTGCATATGTTTCCAATTAAGTTTAGCATCAAATAAAATTCCTAGATAAGAAAAAGCCGGGACCTTCGCTAAACTATGTGTTCCTGCCTTGTAGGTCTTATGACTGGTCACCCGATTACCTAATTCCATAATGTACGATTTTGTAAAATTCGGTGACAGATCCAGCCCACTCATAAAAGAAAGAAACCTGTCTGTTAGGAACTGCAGGCCCATAGGTGTACACACTAGCAATACCGCGCCATCCGCATACAGCAGGACAGGCACCGGTCTCCTTCCTATCCTGAGGGTGTCAGCCTGTAAAGATATAAAAGCTGATTCTAGTCCGTTAATGTATAATGTGAATAAGAAAGGAGCTAGAATGCATCCTCATTGAACCCCTCTAGGACATTTAAAATGATCAGAGAGTTCCCCTTATTGAGTATATATCTAACTACAGCAGTAGTATTGGCATGGAGAGTCATTATAACATTTATAATCACCGGATCGACCCCATGGTCACCGAGTAGAATCCACAATTTGTTACGGTTCAACCGGTCAAATGCTGAGGTGAGGTTCATAAAACCCAAAAAGAGAGCTCCTTATTTGGCGATCGTATATTTAGAGATTAAGAGATAAAGATTTAGGCACTGTTGTATTGTTGACTTTCCTGTGCGAAATCCATATTGCACCTCCGAGATGATTTGATTTGTTTTAGCCCAAGCGGAAAGCCTATTTAATAAGACCCGGCCCAGAACTTTGACTATAGAGTCAATAAGGGATATGGGACGATAACAATGAGGGTTGTCCCTATCCCCCTTCTTGAAGATCGGAACAATGGTGGCGGTAGACCACGAGGGTGGCATCACTGTCATTACTGCGGCGTTTAGTACCCTGGTCGGAACCGGGGCCCAAACGTCGATATTGTCCCGAAAAAGGTCCGGAAGGATCCCATCGGTTTCTGGGGCCTTATTCCAGGACAATCCCTCACTGCCCAGCCTAACCTCATCAAGAAGAAAGGTAGTGGTAGCATCGCTTGAAAAAGGGAATTAGATCATTAGTAAATCCCTCACTTTGTCCATAATTATAAACTCCCTCAAAATGGGTCTTCCATTGTTCTGTGGTGATGTGGTGACCTAGTCCCGGTTTTTCCGGCTCTGAGAAGCAGGGACTATTAATAACCCACCAAAAAAGAGTACAATCCCTTTGTTCACTTGCTTCTGTTAACTCATCCCATGCTTGTTTTTGTAGCAGGAGCCTCCGATCCTTAAGGGCCCCCTTGTACTTACTGCAACAACTTGCCACCCAAGTACTATTGCGTGGAGTCTGTTTCAGGGCCGTCTTAAGTTGCCGTAGAGCCCGGGAGCACTCACTATCAAACCATCTCGGATGTTCAAAGCAAGGGGTGACTACCGGGACTGTTAGCAAACTGGTGACTGACTGAGCAATGGCAATAAAGGCGTCTATGGTTTTCTCTCCAGGCAGTGACGGATCTAGACACATTAAAATCTCATGCTGTCTCATTTTAAAAAGAGAATGGTTAAAAGCATTGGTGTCCAGCTGTGACCACCGTAAATGCCTCCCTTGATCAATTGAGGAAAGTGTGCCCACATTTATACTGCGTGACGCTGCCCGGCACTTCGAGCACCAAAATCAGAGGATTGTGATCACTGAAGGGGCTGTGTCGAATATTAAAAGAAGATATAAGCCGGCCCAAGGAAAACAACACAAAGATAAAATCAATAGTTGTTGCACATCCCCTGCTTTTATAGGTTGGGGCAGATAGGAATCAGTGGAATGAGGTGTCATATCAAGGGTGAATATTAAGTCATAAGTGTTTAGGAGGGCGTTCAATTCGTGGCCTTCTGAGGAATGCTCCATATGCAATCCCTCCATGATCGTACATGTGGGCCACTCTCGCGAGCTCTTTGAGGAGTCTGGGCATAAATGACAATTAAAGTCTCCTAATAAAATAAGATTCTCCTGAGGGAGGCCTTCACCCTGTGATAATTCAAGGAGGCCAGTTAGCTCAGAAAGACTTGAGGGCCCCTGCTTCTTCTATTTGGCATTATAAAAATTAATTAGTGTCATCCGGAGCGATCTCCCCATCATTAATTTAAGGCCTTGTGCTACTTTGGAATCCCAATTCAATTGCTTCACAGACCCACAGAACCCAAAGGCAATAAAAATTACTAAACCTCAGCTCCATCTTCCCACTCTTGAACCCTCTGCCAGAAGGAAGAACGTTTTATAACCCTCAATAAAAGAATTGCTTTCAACCTCCCTGGTCTCCTGAATACAAATAATATTAAATGATCCGATAAATTGGAGCCACCTGTCATCTGCAAATTTTGCGGCTAAACCTGCCACATTCCAGAAAATAAAACATAGATTTCCCCCAATATCCTGCTTATAATTTGAAAGGGTGCCTGTGGAGCCCACCATTGGGCTTGTAGGCACAATGGTGCTTAAGCAACTATAATGCACCCTAAAGGACCCTACGATCAGCCCAGCTCTCCTACGCCATGGTCCCCCGCACCAGAAAGACCAGATCCGGAGGCCGCTCCTTCTCCTTCCTCGCGGCCAAAGCATGGAACGCCCTTCCGCTCCACCTCAGACAGACAACATCGCTCCCCATCTTCGCAAGAAACCTCAAAACCTGGCTCTTCGACAGACCCTCTCCTTGCTCCTTGATGGATGGAACCTGCACCCCCCCCCTAGCGCCTTGTGACCCTTACGGGTGAGTAGTCGCGCTTTAACAAACCCCTGATTGATTGATTGATTGATAATGATGTCCTACGTTTGCACAAGGTGGGAACTCACTATTCGCCGGTCCCTGTATCGGCACTTCCACAGGCATGACGCTATCAGTGCTTTTACTAGCGCTCTCTCGCTGTCAATCTAGATCATTAAGATCCATCAAAGGAGTGTAAGGGTTAAAAGTTGTCTGTTATTGCCCCCGAGACGGAAGGGCCCCCACCATGGACTGAAAGGTGGCTATTTTTTGTGATGTTATAGGTAGGCCTATAAAAGAAACCCAATGGTAGTGGCTTACCAAAATCATAAAAAAAGGGGCTGGGAAGTATGACTCAAGATGTTTCTTGACAATTCTGGAAGTCTAAATGTAACTATCACACTATCTCCCTCAAATGTTTTTTTGGACTGCCCTATCCAGGAAACCTTCCTAGCCATCAAAATGTGCCTATGGTCTGCCACATTAAATCTGGTGTGTCTGCCTAGCCAGTGAGTCACTTTATTAATCAACTGGTCAATGGATTCCTCCCTCTGAGAACCAAACCTGGAACCCCTGCCAAGACCACAGTATAGGGGCAGCAGGCTTGAGGGAGGTCAATTAAGGGTAAGCCAGGACTGTTAGTAGCAGATGGACTATCTGTTACTTCTTCACGTGACTGTATCGGGGGACGCTGATAGTCCAAGTCCATACTGTCTGATCAGGGGTTGAGAGATCGAGGGGGAGCATTCAGAAAGTCAGATTCATGGTTGGTGGCTCCCATTTCCCTAGAGTTAGTAATAAGGGGCTGACTTCCGCTTGGGTTGTCGGGGGGGGGCATTCCAGTTCGGGCAGTCTGTAGCTGTGAATTAACGGTTGGGGGTACTTTCTTGATAGTAGCCAACACACTTTCGACTCTGCCTAATGTATCTCTAGAGCCTGACATTACTTTAGTGAGTTTATCACACACATGAGCCATTAGATCAGTCAATAATTTGGTGATTTTCTGCTTTAGGGGGGCCCAGACCTTTTCAACGTCCATCTGGTCAGTTTTTACAGCTCCTTCCCATCTATTTAGTGTCTCATTACACTTATTAGCTCTCTGTCTCCTCTTAGGTGCTGGGGAACCCCCCGTATCCACTCCTTGACTGGAAACTAAGAACGCCCTGTTATTGTTGGAGCTTCGAGGGAGAATACTGGGGCTAGAGGCTTCTGAAACTAGCAGTGCCACCCCCAAGGCAGATTCCAGAGTCCATATCTATAATTTCTCCAGGCAGTGGGAGAGAGGAGACATCAGGGCCCAAACAGATCCTCCTCTCTGCTCAATCTACTTCCTTTGAGATAGCCCCCACTGCTTGCGCAAGAAAGGAATCAATAGTCACACGCTTCGTGCCGGTGGGGGTAAAAACAGGGGCTGCCTTCCTCTTCCCCATTATGTCCAAATGCAAAGGGTCCTCCAAGGACAAGGACGCAGGGCAAGAACCAAGCTGCACGCAGTAAACAGAGTACTCACTGTAGTAGCTTCTGTCAATACCTGCGGCTCGAATGGCATCCAATGGCGATGTATGGGCACTTCAACACGTATAGACTAGTGTGAGGCCAGCAGCGCCGACCAAGAGAGTAGACCCAGCCCAGCCTCAATCGGCCACGGATGGGCGCAGGCGGGCCCGCCCTTGGCCCGGGCTTTGCCCGAGCGTGGGCCAGGCGAGTCTGTGTGCGTCCCACTCTGCGGAAGTGCAGTGACACGTTTGTGGCGCCAGCAGGGCTCACTTCGCCTTCCGCACCAAGAAGAGAATGCTGGGAGACCGAGTCCCACCCCAGACAGCTGCCCACAAGTGGTAAGTGCAGGGGCCTTGGACGGCCCTTCAGTTTCGATAATCCCATGCTGTGGGAGTGCCGGGATGCCTTTGTGGCACCGGGAGGGCTGGCTCCACCTCCCGCACCAAGAAGAGGATGCTGGGGGACCGAGTCCCACCCCAGCCAACTGCCTGCAAGTGGTAAGTGCAGGGCCTAGGACGGCCCTTCCGTTTCGTTTATCCCGCGCTGCGGGAGTGCAGTGATGCCTTTGTGGCGCCAGGATGGCTGGCTCCAACTACTGTGCAAAGCAAACACAAGGAGATGATGGACGGAGCGCTGAAACATTTCAGACACTCACCCCCAGTCACAAATCTGGGTTGAATTCATCATCGTTCTTTAGCTCACTTCGCCACCCCAGTTCAGACACAGCTATATGCAAATCAGACTTGACCCTGTGCCTCATGGGAACAGTCCAGCCCGAACTGCCAAGCCATGTCTTCCCTGGACCGGAAACAAGCATCCTGGGACCGGTTTCGGGGTAACAGCCCTCATCAGCCATGCTAGCTTGAATACAGTGGCAAAGTGAGCAAGGGACCAACGTCTGGGCATACCCTGCCAACTTAGGGAGAACAAAGCAAACACAAGGAGATGATGGACGGAGCGCTGAAACTTTTCAGACACTCACCCCCAGTCACAGATCTGGGTTGAATCTATCATCGTTCTTTAGCTAACTTCGCCACCGCAGTTCAGACACAGCTATATGCAAATCAGTCTTGACCCTGTGCCTCATGGGAACAGTCCAGCCCGAACTGCAAAGCCATGTCTTCCCTGGACCGGAAACAAGCATCCTGGGACCGGTTTTGGGCTAACAGCCCTCATCAGCCAGGCTAGCTTGAATCCAGTGGCAAAGTTAGGGATAGGAAGATTGACGGAGAGAGGGGAGAAGTGGCGACTAAGTCGGACCCCAATGCCAACGGCAGCCAAAAGATCCGAGCTCAGCGAGGAGACCGCGGCGTCACATAAGATGGCGGGGGCGGGCCGCCTCATTGCAGTGTAACAGAGAGCAGATGGGCAAAAGGACGCTAGCACAGAGGCACACAGAGGGAAAGTGCTGGATCCCGGGCGGCGCGGAATCTCCCTCCACGGAGACTGACTCACCAGACTTAACGGCGTGCAGCGAGGATCAGGGAGTGAGCGGCGAGCGGAGCCAGCAGACAACGGAGAGCGGCTGTCTTGCCCCAGGGCACCCAAACAGATAAGTGCTGCGCGCCAGTTTGAAGGAGGGGTGCAGCAGCAGGGCAAGGAACGGTGCAGCGGCTGTCGCAGAGGAGATAGCTGCGTTGGCCTCAGGGTCTGGGCCGGGCGGGAAAGACCACCAGGATTCACTCGATTGTGCCTGACCCTAAAATGGTGGCACCAGGCCACCCGGCCATATGAGTGCTGCGCGCCAGATCGTAAGAGGGGCACAGCAGCGGCGGCAGGACAAAGAACTGTTCAGCGGGGCCCGTGGAAGAGTTATATGCACTAGCGTGAGGGTCTAAGACAGGTGGAAGCCTAACCCTAAAATAGCAGTCAAGGGAGTTCAGGCATTGCAGGCACCTACGAGGGATGACACCACCCCTATCCCCACACTGTATTGAGAGGGCCTCTTGGGACAGAACTAGATCTATCCTACATTGAATATTAACGCAGCTGCTGTCTATGCTCTCGTGTCGGTGGTGGCACGTTGCTGCACCTGAACCAGTAATGGGGATCCTGAAGGAAAGTGGAGAACCTTCGACCAGCTGAGGAGAGATGAGTACCGGAAAGCTGGAGGTTTAGGCGGGCGGCGTTTCCCAATAACACCAGGACTGGTGCCGCTGATGGAACTATGACGATGCCCTCCGGCGGAAACCTTATATGTTATACTGACCGCGGTGCCCGAGCAACATGGCCGATGCCCGGTGGAGCTGTTTTGGCAGCTATAGAGGAGATTGACTTTGGTTTCACCCCTTAGCCGTCACCTACCCAGCCGGACATTGGACATTGTTTTACCTCGTCTCTCCGCTGTGTTTCCTTTCCCTCCCCCGCCTCCTCCCTCCTTGATCCTTGTGGCTGACTCCCCTTTCCAGCCCTACCTGACCTTGTTTGTTTTTCTCCTACACCCCTGTCTCAGACCCTCACCCCCACCCTCCCTCATGCTCCAGGTAACTTGTATATGTTTTTCATTTTATGCTATGGTAACTGATGTAACTTTGTGCAACTTGTTCTTATGTAAAGCGCTCTGATACCTCCGGGTCTAGCCAGCACTATATAAAACTCTTCAAATAAAATAAAAATAAATAAATAAATAAAATAAACCCACGTCTGGGCATACCCTGCCAACTTAGGGTGAACAAAGCAAACACAAGGAGATGATGGACGGAGCGCTGAAACGTTTCAGACACTCACCCCCAGTCACAGATCTGGGTTGAATCCATCATCGTTCTTTAGCTCACTTCGCCAGACCAGCTCAGACACAGCTATATGCAAATCAGTCTTGACCCTGTGCCTCATGGGAACAGTCCAGCCCGAACTGCCAAGCCATGTCTTCCCTGGACCGGAAACAAGCATCCTGGGACCGGTTTCGGGCTAACAGCCCTCATCAGCCAGGCTAGCTTTAATCCAGTGGCAAAGTGAGCAAGGGACCCACGTCTGGGTATACCCTGCCAACTTAGGGCGAACAAAGCAAGCACAAGGAGATGATGGACGGAGCACTGAAACTTTTCAGACACTCACCCCCAGTCACAAATCTGGGTTGAATCCATCATCGTTCCTTAGCTCACTTCGCCACCCCAGTTCAGACATAGATATATGCAAATCAGTCTTGACACTGTGCCTCATGGGAACAGTCCAGCCCGAACTGCCGAGCCATGTCTTCCCTGGACTGGAAACAAGCATCCTGGGACCGGTTTCGGGCTAACAGCCCTCATCAGCCAGGCTAGCTTGAATCCAGTGGCAAAGTGAGCAAGGGACCCACGTCTGGGCATACCCTGCCAACTTAGGGCGAACAAAGCAAACACAAGGAGATGATGGACGGAGCCCTGAAACTTTTCACTCACCCCCAGTCACAGATCTGGGTTGAATCCATCATCGTTCTTTAGCTCACTTCGCCACCACAGTTCAGACACAGCTATATGCAAATCAGTCTTGACCCTGTGCTTCATGGGAACAGTCCAGCCCGAACTGCCAAGCCATGTCTTCCCTGTACCAGAAACAAGCATCCTGGGGCCGGTTTCAGGCTAACAGCCCTCATCAGCCAGGCTAGCTTGAATACAGTGGCAAAGTGACCAAGGGACCCACGTCTGGGCATACCCTGCCAACTTAGGGCGAACAAAGCAAACACAAGGAGATGATGGACGGAACGCTGAAACTTTTCAGACACTCACCCCCAGTCACAGTTCTGGGTTGAATCCATCATCGTTCTTTAGCTCACTTCGCCACCCCAGTTCAGACACAGCTATACGCAAATCAGTCTTGACCCTGTGCCTCATGGGAACAGTTCAGCCTGAACTGCCAAACCATGTCTTCCCTGGACCGGAAACAAGCATCCTGGGACCGGTTTCGGGCTAACAGCCCTCATCAGCCAGGCTAGCTTGAATCCAGTGGCAAAGTGAGCAAGGGACCCACGTCTGGGCATACCCTGTCAACTTAGGGGGAACAAAGCAAACACAAGGAGATGATGGACTGAGCGCTGAAACTTTTCAAACACTCACCCACAGTCACAGATCTGGGTTGAATCCATCATCGTTCTTTAGCTCACTTCGCCACCCCAGTTCAGACACAGCTATATGCAAATCAGTCTTGACCCTGTGCCTCATGGGAACAGTCCAGCCCGAACTGCCAAGCCATGTCTTCCCATTGGGCACAGGGTCAAGACTGATTTGCATATGGCTGGGTTCAAACTGGAATGGCATGGTGAGCAAAAAAACGATGGATTTAGGCCCAGATCTCTGTACTGGGGTGAATGTATGACATTGTTCTGCATTCTGTCCATCAATTGTTGTTTTTGCATTTGTCACCCCGAGTGGGACAGGTATGCCCAGACGTGGGTCCCGTGCTCTCCATGCCACTGGAGTCAAGCTATCCTGGCTGATGAGGGGTGAAACCCCGAAACCGGTCCTAGGATGCTTGTTTCCAGTCCAGGGAGGACCTGGCCTGGCAGTTCGGGCTGGACTGTTCCCATTGGGCACAGGGTCAAGACTGATTTGCATATGGCTGGGTTCAAACTGGAATGGCATGGCGAGCAAAAAAACGATGGATTTAGGCCCAGATCTCTGTACTGGGGTGAATGTATGACATTGTTCTGCATTCTGTCCATCAATTGTTGTTTTTGCATTTGTCACCCCGAGTGGGACGGGTATGCCCAGACGTGGGTCCTGTGCTCTCCATGTCAATGGAGTCAAGCTATACTGGCTGATGAGGGGTGAAACCCCGAAACCGGTCCTAGGATGCTTGTTTCCAGTCCAGGGAGGACCTGGCCTAGCAGTTCGGGCTGGACTGTTCCCATTGGGCACAGGGTCAAGACTGATTTGCATATGGCTGGGTTCAAACTGGAATGGCATGGTGAGCAAAAAAACGATGGATTTAGGCCCAGATCTCTGTACTGGGGTGAATGTATGACATTGTTCTGCATTCTGTCCATCAATTGTTATTTTTGCATTTGTCACCCCGAGTGGGACAGGTATGCCCAGACGTGGGTCCCGTGCTCTCCATGCCACTGGAGTAAAGCTATCCTGGCTCATGAGGGGTGAAACCCCGAAACCGGTCCTAGGATGCTTGTTTCCAGTCCAGGGAGGACCTGGCCTGGCATTTCGGGCTGGACTGTTCCCATTGGGCACAGGGTCAAGACTGATTTGCATATGGCTGGGTTCAAACTGGAATGGCATGGTGAGCAAAAAAACGATGGATTTAGGCCCAGATCTCTGTACTGGGGTGAATGTATGACATTGTTCTGCATTCTGTCAATCAATTGATGTTTTTGCATTTGTCACCCCGAGTGGGACGGGTATGCCCAGACGTGGGTCCCGTGCTCTCCATGCCACTGGAGTCAAGCTATCCTGGCTGATGAGGGGTGAAACCCGAAACCGGTCCTAGGATGCTTGTTTCCAGTCCAGGGAGGACCTGGCCTGGCAGTTCGGGCTGGACTGTTCCCATTGGGCAGAGGGTCAAGACTGATTTGTATATGGCTGGGTTCAAACTGGAATGGCATGGTGAGCAAAAAAACGATGGATTTAGGCCCAGATCTCTGTACTGGGGTGAATGTATGACATTCCTCTGCATTCTTTCCATCAATTGTTGTTTTTGCATTTGTCACCCCGAGTGGGACGGGTATGCCCAGAAGTGGGTCCCGTGCTCTCCATGCCACTGGAGTCAAGCTATCCTGGCGGATGAGGGGTGAAACCCCGAAACCGGTCCTAGGATGCTTGTTTCCAGTCCAAGGAGGACCTGGTCTGGCAGTTCGGGCTGGACTGTTCCCATTGGGCACAGGGTCAAGACTGATTTGCATATGGCTGGGTTCAAACTGGAATGGCATGGTGAGCAAAAAAACGATGGATTTAGGCCCAGATCTCTGTACTGGGGTGAATGTATGACATTGTTCTGCATTCTGTCCATCAATTGTTGTTTTTGCATTTGCCACCCCGAGTGGGACGGGTATGCCCAGACGTGGGTCCTGTGCTCTCCATGCCACTGGAGTAAAGCTATTCTGGCTGATGAGGGGTGAAACCCCGAAACCGGTCCTGGGATGATTATTTCCAGTCCAGGGAGGACCTGGCCTGGCAGTTCGGGCTGGACTGTTCCCATTGGGCACAGGGTCAAGACTGATTTGTATATGGCTGGGTTCAAACTGGAATGGCATGGTGAGCAAAAAAACGATGGATTTAGGCCCCGATCTCTGTACTGGGTTGAATGTATGACATTGTTCTGCATTCTGTCCATCAATTGTTGTTTTTGCATTTGTCACCCCGAGTGGGACGGGTATGCCCAGACGTGGGTCCCGTGCTCTCCATGCCACTGGAGTCAAGCTATCCTGGCTGATGAGGGGTGAAACCCTGAAACCGGTCCTAGGATGCTTGTTTCCAGTCCAGGTAGGACCTGGCCTGGCATTTCGGGCTGGACTGTTCCCATTGGGCACAGGGTCAAGACTGATTTGCATATGGCTGGGTTCAAACTGGAATGGCATGGTGAGCAAAAAAACGATGGATTTAGGCCCAGATCTCTGTACTGGGGTGATTTTATGACATTGTTCTGCATTCTGTCAATCAATTGATGTTTTTGCATTTGTCACCCCGAGTGGGACGGGTATGCCCAGACGTGGGTACCGTGCTCTCCATGCCACTGGAGTCAAGCTATCCTGGCTGATGAGGGGTGAAACCCGAAACCGGTCCTAGGATGCTTGTTTCCAGTCCAGGGAGGACCTGGCCTGGCAGTTCGGGCTGGACTGTTCCCATTGGGCAGAGGGTTAAGACTGATTTGTATATGGCTGGGTTCAAACTGGAATGGCATGGTGAGCAAAAAAACGATGGATTTAGGCCCAGATCTCTGTACTGGGGTGAATGCATGACATTCCTCTGCATTCTTTCCATCAATTGTTGTTTTTGCATTTGTCACCCCGAGTGGGACGGGTATGCCCAGACGTGGGTCCCATGCTCTCCATGCCACTCCAAGCTATCCTGGCTGATGAGGGGTGAAACCCCGAAACCGGTCCTAGGATGCTTGTTTCCAGTCCAGGGAGGACCTGGCCTGGCAGTTCGGACTGGACTGTTCCCATTGGGCACAGTGTCAAGACTGATTTGCATATGGCTGGGTTCAAACTGGAATGGCATGGTGAGCAAAAAAACTATGGATTTAGGCCCCGATCTCTGTACTGGGCTGAATGTATGACATTGTTCTGCATTCTGTCCATCAATTGTTGTTTTTGCATTTGTCACCCCGAGTGGGACGGGTATGCCCAGACGTGGGTCCCGTGCTCTCCATGCCACTGGAGTCAAGCTATCCTGGCTGATGAGGGGTGAAACCCGAAACTGGTCCTAGGATGCTTGTTTCCAGTCCAGGGAGGACCTGGCCTGGCAGTTCAGGCTGGACTGTTCCCATTGGGCACAGGTTCAAGACTGATTTGCATATGGCTGGGTTCAAACTTGAATGGCATGGTGAGCAAAAAAATCAATGGATTTAGGCCCAGATCTCTGTACTGGGGTGAATGTATGACATTGCTCTGCATTCTGTCCATCAATTGTTGCTTTTGCATTTGTTACCCCGAGTGGGACGGGTATGCCCAGGCGTGGGTCCCGTGCTCTCCATGACACTGGAGTCAAGCTATCCTGGCTGATGAGGGGTGAAACTCCGAAACCGGTCCTAGGATGCTTGTTTCCAGTCCAGGGAGGACCTGGCCTGGCAGTTCGGGCTGGACTGTTCCCATTGGGCACAGGGTCAAGACTGATTTGCAAATGGCTGGGTTCAAACTGGAATGGCTTGGTGAGCAAAAAAACGATGGATTTAGGCCCAGATCTCTGTACTGGGGTGAATGTATGACATTGTTCTGCATTCTGTCAATCAATTGATGTTTTTGCATTTGTCACCCCGAGTGGGACGGGTATGCCCAGACGTGGGTCCCGTGCTCTCCATGCCACTGGAGTCAAGCTATCCTGGCTGATGAGGGGTGAAACCCCGAAACCGGTCCTAGGATGCTTGTTTCCAGTCCAGGGAGGACCTGGCCTGGCATTTCGGGCTGGACTGTTCCCATTGGGCACAGGGTCAAGACTGATTTGCATATGGCTGGGTTCAAACTGGAATGGCATGGTGAGGGAAAAAACGATGGATTTAGGCCCAGATCTCTGTACTGGGGTGAATGTATGACATTGTTCTGCATTCTGTCAATCAATTGATGTTTTTGCATTTGTCACCCCGAGTGGGACGGGTATGCCCAGACGTGGGTCCCGTGCTCTCCATGCCACTGGAATCAAGCTATCCTGGCTGATGAGGGGTGAAACCCGAAACCGGTCCTACGATGCTTGTTTCCAGTCCAGGGAGGACCTGGCCTGGCAGTTCGGGCTGGACTGTTCCCATTGGGCAGAGGGTCAAGCCTGATTTGAATATGGCTGGGTTCAAACTGGAATGGCATGGTGAGCAAAAAAACGATGGATTTAGGCCCAGATCTCTGTACTGGGGTGAATGTATGACATTCCTCTGCATTCTTTCCATCAATTGTTGTTTTTGCATTTGTCACCCCGAGTGGGACGGGTATGCCCAGACGTGGGTCCCGTGCTCTCCATGCCACTGGAGTAAAGCTAACCTGGCTGATGAGGGGTGAAACCCCGAAACCGGTCCTAGGAGGCCTGTTTCCAGTCCAGGGAGGATCTGGCCTGGCAGTTCGGGCTGGAGTGTTCCCATTGGGCACACTGTCAAGACTGATTTGCATATGGCTGGGTTCAAACTGGAATGGCATGGTGAGCAAAAAAACTATGGATTTAGGCCCCGATCTCTGTACTGGGCTGAATGTATGACATTGTTGTGCATTCTGTCCATCAATTGTTGTTTTTGCATTTGTCACCCCGAGTGGGACGGGTATGCCCAGACGTGGGTCCCGTGCTCTCCATGCCACTGGAGTCAAGCTATCCTGGCTGATGAGGGGTGAAACCCGAAACCGGTCCTAGGATGCTTGTTTCCAGTCCAGGGTGGACCTGGCCTGGCAGCTCAGGCTGGACTGTTCCCATTGGGCACAGGTTCAAGACTGATTTGCATATGGCTGGGTTCAAACTGGAATGGCATGGTGAGCAAAATAATCAATGGATTTAGGCCCAGATCTCTGTAGTGGGGTGAATGTATGACATTGCTCTGCATTCTGTCCATCAATTGTTGCTTTTGCATTTGTTACCCCGAGTGGGACGGGTATGCCCAGACGTGGGTCCCATGCTCTCCATGCCACTGGAGTCAAGCTATCCTGGTTGATGAGGGGTGAAACCCCGAAACCGGTCCTAGGATGCTTGTTTCCAGTCCAGGGAGTACCTGGCCTGGCAGTTCGGGCTGGACTGTTCCCATTGGGCACAGGGTCAAGACTGAATTGCATATGGCTGGGTTCAAACTGGAATGGTATGGTGAGCAAAAAAACGATGGATTTAGGCCCAGATCTCTGTACTGGGGTGAATATATGACATTGTTCTGCATTCTGTCCATCAACTGTTGTTTTTGCATTTGTCACCCCGAGTGGGACGGGTATGCCCAGACGTGGGTCCCGTGCTCTCCATGCCACTGGAGTCAAGCTATCCTGGCTGATGAGGGGTGAAACCCCGAAACCGGTCCTAGGATGCTTGTTTCCAGTCCAGGGAGGCGCTGGCCTGGCAGTTCGGGCTGGACTGTTCCCATTGGGCACAGGGTCAAGACTGATTTGCATATGGCTGGGTTCAAACTGGAATGGCATGGTGAGCAAAAAAACGATGGATTTAGGCCCAGATCTCTGTACTGGGGTGAATGTATGACATTGTTCTGCATTCTGTCCATCAATTGTTGTTTTTCCACCTACTGTGCCCATAAGAGAATGCTTGGGGACTAAGTCCCACCCCAGCCAACTGCCCGCATGTGGTAAGTGCAGGGGCCTCGGACGGCTCTTCTGTTTCCATTTACCAATCTGCACCACATCTGGAATGGTGGAGGGTTGTTTTGCATGTCGTTTCCCCAACGTGTGGTTGGGGGGGCAATTCAAAGTTCTAAATGGTTCAAAAGTGGGATTTCCTATGGAGTGAGGTCTGACCCATAGTTATGGAGGTCAAACTTCACCTTTAAGGCAGCTTTTATCAGAGCCAGCATTTCTGATTCTTGAGTGAAGGATGACACAAGAACCCTTAGTACAACCCATTCCTGCTCCTTAAATAACTTTGTGCCTGTTCACTAATTTATACCAAACTTTGGAAATATGCCGCAAAAAAATCGGACCTTAATCCTGCCAAATTTGATGCTGATTAGTCAAGGGTGGCAAAAGTTACAGACGGGCAAAAAACAAAATTTAGAGATCTAACATGGGTCTTCCCATAGAAATGCTTCAGTGAAAAAAAGTAAAACTGCTGAATGGAAATATACCAAATTTCACAGACATATAGTGCCAATTCCCAATCGGTACCTATGAAACTTTAATATATTTTACTTCAACTATTTGAAAGTTGTTATAAAATATTTAAGTGACCATTGCCCATATGTGGCTATGTATATATCTGTTAAGGTTAAAAAAGGCATTCTGATTGTATGCATTTTCATAATGTACAGAACCACATGACAATATGAAGTGCTGTAATTCCATGGTCCAGATGAAGTTCACAAAATAGAAATAAATGTAGAATGAAATGCTGCATGAAACAGAAAAGATGGTGCATTATACACCAGTGAATGGGTCTTATGTATGCCCACCCTGTTTGACAGGACAGGGAGAGATCCAAAAATGAAAATGGCCTTCACCCTTTACTTAGCCTAACTTCCTGACTTGGCCCAGAATCAGGGTGTTACAAATACATTTCGAGAGGTGTAAAAAAATAATTCTTCCTGGTATTGTTAACAGGATTGTTATTCTCGCCTTAACACTTGCCTTGCCAAAAGTAATGTGTTTATTGTGTGGCTCCCACAACACTATCCAAAGGAGGATGCATTAAGTGCTGTGCCCAAGATTTGTGGGAATATTTTGTGGTCTCCGCAACCTTTCAACCATGGACCATAATGAAAACTGTCGACTCAGGAATACTACTTCAATCTCTCAAATCTTTGAATTGTTTGATAGGACAACATTTGAAACATTTTTATTACAAACATCTGGATTTTGTAAACTGAGTGTAAGTCAATCTAAATATTTTTTAACTAGGGAACTATCTTTTGTTACACATTCAAACCTACTAGAATACAATCTAGACTAAATCATTGAAAGGGTATCACTTATGTTAAACCAAGAGCTGACTCATTGCGGCTGGTCAAATATTTTTGGTACTACAACTTTTTGTATTAAGAAACCTATTTTCATTTCAGTCAATAGCAACAGATTTATATTGGCATCGAATAAGTGCAGCAGCCTACTACCAGCTTTTATGGAACGGTGGACTAAACAAGCATGGGCAAACCATTAGGTCTGGGGTTGTCAAGCATGCAATATTTTTTATTTATTCTTTTTGTGCACATCTTTCTGTAAGACAAGAATTATCTTCAGTATGCCAGGCCCAAAGACAGGCTCTCAAGCACGACACCACATTCTCTCTCTCTCACTCACATTCACTCAATCATACCCTCCAGTGCTCTCTTCCACTAATTCGTTCTTACTTGCAGTGGCTTGTAATCTCACTCACTGTCACTCACTGTGACTCATTCATACTTCCTGACATTCAGTCTCACACACTCACTCACTCACTACCTGTCACTGACTTTCACTCGCTTTCATTCACACACACATGCTTACACATAGACAAACATGCTCACCTATACACGCACTCTTTCTCACACAAATACACTCTCACCTTCAAGCACGCATACAGCATTCAATTAAAAGCATTTATTTTATTTTCCTAAGCTGGCACCATTTATGGCTGTGCTTCAATTTTTTATTACACTAATAGAGAATAATAATAGAATATTATTCACTATTAGTATAATGAGAAGTTAATAGGAAACAAGGAGTGTGCAGCCCCCCCCCCTGTGTATTTGGCACTGATTTAGGCACCTCTGAGGCCAAGGGTACCAAAGGCAGTGCCAGGAGTTGCAAGAAGCAAGCAAGATGTTGCAGCTGCAACCCCTAAATGACGTCCATTTATGCGGTATGCTGCAGTGGGGGGATGCAAAAAGTGAATGCCACTTGAACAGTTCAATAGATGAAGAGGGCTTACTTAAAAAGCTAGATCTAACCCTGTTTGTTGTTAGCTTTGCATTAGACCTAACATACAATTTCAGTCATGTTCTGGAATTCTCTGTGGAACCCAAACGTTTCTAAGACATGCAACAGATATGTTCGTCCCACAACGTCATAGGCTTTTTCTATGTCCGTGCTTAGTTAAAACCAACTCCTTCCACGGCCTGTATTTATCAATAGTATCAACTTTTTCACAGATTCTTGCACTACCATTTCGTCCCTTTATAAACTCAATTTGAAAAGAACTCAATAAGCTAAGCAATAACAGGTCCATTCCAGCCATTTCAGCCTCTACCACCGTCCACGCGGTCTGGCAATCCTGGCGGAGTCAGCGGGGCCGCAGCGGTCTTTCATCTATGGAATTGCCAATATCTAAATAGGCTGGGAAGACCGTCAAGCCAGCGGGCAGGAAGACCGCCAGAAAAGCAACAGTGGGACAAGCCCCGCCAAGATCTAAATCAGACCCATAGACAGTATATTATGAAAACAGTTGTAAAATCTAAAATATGCATTTAATATCAATTAAATTAACTTAAATAAAACCACATGATTTCAAATACCAAAAAAATTACATAGATCCAAAAATGTAATATAATCCTGAGCATTAACTCTTGTACTACATATGCCTTTCGAAGACCACTAGGGCACTAGTAGAAACACAAAACGGAAGAAGCAAAACTCAACTCAGTTCCAGTTACAATCAATTCAAGAGACTTAGAGAAAATATATTGACCTACCTGGGATTGCACTCTATGGAATTTTAAAGGGGAGGATCAAAATATTTTGTTAGTACTTTCATTAGATTATTTTAGTGCCAACCCCTGCATCCGATGAAAGCTTTTTGTTAAACAAATTTGATAGTACTGACGTTAGATTATGTTAGTAAGAGCCTCTGCACCTAATAGAAGAGGATTGACTGGGTAAAGTCTGAGATTCCTTATGATGGAAGATGTAATCAATCTACACAGGATGTAACAACCAAACAGCAAAATGATTTAAAGCTAGAAAGTGTCCAGATGGACAGAAAGGTATTTCACGAATCTACCACTGTGTTTCACGATACACTGTGTTGAGCTGCCAAACACAAAAGAAGAACACTATCCAACCCTAAAAGCAGACAATTTTAAAGGCAGCACAAAGGCAATGTCTAACTGTTGAAAAGCAAAGAGGTAACCAAAGCCCATTTAAAGCAAAACACAAACCTGGAAAAGTCATGAACATTTGGGAGAAACAATGTTTGAAAACAGTAGGCTCTGTTAATATTTAACTTGGTGGCTAAACATAAATGTGTTGCTTGTATTAGAATAATGATATAGAAAGCTAAATGGAAACATCTAAAATACAAGTACAGATAATCAAGTATTACAATGTACAGCCAAAGGGCTAATTACACAGCTGAAAGGAGGTCCGCAAAAATGAATCAAACAAATAAATAGTGGCCTGCATTATTGTAGCAGAAAAGCCACAGAGTGTGTTGGCCTAATAGCACATAAAGTGTACATCTTGTAGGTAGAAAATAAAAACAAACATTGGCAAAGCCACTAGGTCTTGTCTTTATTGTAAATGTATTAAACAGCACTTACTACTCCTGTCAAAGCTTGAAGCACTCTAAACTGATATGGAACCCAAGGTTAGTGGTTAATCCCATGGTTATTGTTGTAAGCAATTTTCTCAAGGAAATCATTCTATGCATTAACTCTGTTTCCCTGTGGTAAATTAAATTAATAAGAGTTAAGTGTGATCATTAGTGAGGGTATTTGAGTTCTTGCAGATGTTTGGTGGGATTATTAGATGAGGTGTTGTTAGGTTGCAGGGGTATGACTTTCAAAGGAGATGTTATGCTCTTTGTAATGAAATTTTAACAATTTGCAGAAATAGAAGAGAGATTATGGCAAACATGCATTGAACTTAGACCTGACTGTCCTTCCAATCTATGAAGAGTATGGGAAGTCAGAAAAGGGTCATTTAAAGGAAAAGGGAGAGGCAATTAACTCACGCTCTATTTTTCATGCGGGTTTCAAGAACATAGCAGAGAGTTTTTAAAATACCATGCAATTTGAGGATGCAAAACTGTAGAAAGAAACTACATTATTTGCATGTGAGACAATGCTCTGTCAGGTTCTTTTGATAGGAGCTAGAACTATGCGCTGCTAGGCCACTGCTTCAGCAAGTACATCTGGTCAGTTCAGGGGTTGGAAGCATAATGTAATGGCTGGAAACTAATATATGGAAATATCAAGGTGTTCTGGCTGTACTTGAAGTAAACTTTAATCTCATGATCATAGTAACGTGACAAAATATATGGGATAAATAATGCAAACCTCGAAAAGGAGATTCTGCAAATGCTGGAGCAACTGTCTTCTGATGTCAACATTAAAGTTTGGCTCACAGTATTAATTACAGAAGCAAAGTGGGATCCAATGTTGATGACTTGTTCAGCATGACGCTCAGTAGGTGCGAGGACAGTCTCCCCAAATAATGGAATTGTATTGCGTGTATTTCTGTGGCTGAAGAGTGGAGACCCAGACACTGAAGTGAGAAGAATAGAGACAAGGGTACCTTCAGAAATCCCATGAAGATTTCTTAGCAAGAGGATGTTTATAGGTTCTTTTTGAGCATTGCTATTCATGGAATGTAGGGGTGAGGCTAAGACTACAATTGATCCTTTTGAACCTGATTGCAGTCGCGTGCCACAGTTAACTATCAGGACAGACATTAAACCCCTCATTCCTGATGAGCCCTTTAGGTGTTTACTTATAAACTAGGATTATAACGGTTGCAGTAAATTTGCATACTGCCTGTTTTAGGATATACCACTTAAGTGTGACATCACACAGCTTAGTGATTCATGCATCCTATTGCTTGCATTCGTCAAATGGTATCGTTCAAGGCAGAAATTCTTTCTGTTAAATATGTAATACTTTTTCTTCACAGCCTGGCCTCTATATATTAAATACTACTGTGTGTTTGAACATGGTTGATCTAGGCTGCTAAAGCGCACAACTAATGTATTAATGGGATAGATTGTTTCAAACGATAATTTGAGGATGGTGACAGATTGTGAATTCTGAAGATTTCAAACAGGACTCTGCAGCAGACACAGTTGTGTTGACATATTGCATTTTAGATGTGCTATTGATGTGTGGGACCAGCGGGTTAGGGGCTGGCAGTGGTTGAATGAGTTGGACTTTGGTGCTGATAGGAAGAGGTAGACAACGGAGGAAGTGATCAATGACAGGAGACAGTTATATGGAGCTGGGGGACGCTTTGAAAAATGAGGAGGTCATTTGGAGCACGCATTGTTTGTGGTAGGGCACTATATTTAAATCACTAAGTGTCTGCAAGTGTGCGTCTAGGGCAGACAATGTTACGTATCATTTCAAATCTCCCTAGTAAACAATGCTACCAGCATTCAATACTGACAGTGGCAGATAATGGTGTTGGCATCCAGTCTTATGCTCATATTTTCTGGCACGCTAGAGAGGCGGTGCACTGCCAAACCGCAAAGGTATGGTCCCCCTGAATTACAAACTGTCTCACTGGCCTTTATAGTGACACACAATTTCAGTAGAGTCGCTCATTGCTGGAAAAGTGAAAAAGAAATATCTCCTTTCGCGCCCAGACAGTGAATGCAACTATTCCCAAACCCCAGCAAAACTGGTTCAATCTCCCTACAGTTGAATTGTTCATTTGGTCGCAGTAATGTTCTTCACAAGCCATATATTTGCTTGTTGGGTGAATTCAAACAGCATCCTTTGTAAGAATTGGTGTGAAAGCGACCAAAACCGCAGAGCTGTGTAAATGTAAACTACCACCCTAGCCTGATGTCTGTCATGCAAGCATGGAATAACTGAAGTCATCTGTCACACATTACCGCAGAATTCAGAGGACTTTAATATAGTCCACCACTGCAGGTCCCAAATATCTATTCACTCTGAACACTTCTTTACATCTCACAATGACACTCAGATATGGGATGATAATAACAATGCCCATCCCAACAGATCCCTCCACTTCTATTTACCTCAAACCATGCCAGCCCAGGACCACAACTATACTCAAAATCTCAGATTGAACAACACAGTGCATTAACCACATAAGCATACTTTATCATATGAAATAGCATAAAGGGACCTGCAGAACTGTTCAACGATTCCAGCATACTGAAAACTATATAACTGCATTTCTGTCTCTCACACTTCATCATCCACCACACTGCAGCTGGAGGACCTACTGGACGACTTGGTGGAACCTTCCGACAGACAACATCTTGCCCTCCATGCCACTAGGGCAGACCGCGTGGCTGGGGAGATACCGCAACAAGATGATGTCGGAGCTCCCAGCTCAGGGGAGAAGCGATGGCCCTGCTGCTGGTGATGATGCTGAGTTGAGGCGAGGGCTGCAGCATCCCCGGAAGGATATTAGCGTACCCTGGTACCTGAGCAGATGGGGGAACCCTTCCTCTCTCCTCCCATGGGCCCCCCCAGACAGGGAGATGCCCCGCAAGACCACACATGTGAGGGGATCCGCAGGGACTCCAGTCGCTGGGGCTACTGAGGGATTAGGTGGGACCACCCCACCAGCCACCTTCCCACCTTCCCAGCCTCCAAACGCCCACAACACGACAAGCCTGCAAACACCGTGACATGACGGGGGCAAGGGAAAGAAGGACAGCTCCATCAAGATGCTACTCTGGCAGCCTTCGCACTGACCTGTGCTGGACCAGCTGCACGACATGGAGCCCAGAGGGGATCCGGCAACCATGATCTCGGGGAACAAGACCTGGGTGTCACCAGGGACTTCCTTCTGGCAGCTCTCCAGGACCTGGAGGATGAAATCCAGACTTTCAAAACAGATATCCGCAGTGACCTCCAGGAGGTCCGCACAGAGGTAGCGGTCTTCGGTGGCCACGTAGAGGATATGGAGAAATGACTTATGAACAGGTGGACGATTGCGACCGGCTTTAACAACAGATGCTAGCATTGGAACATCAGTTTGCACTACTTCAGAATAAGTGCGAAGACATGGAGAATAGGTCACGCCAGAATAACATTCGGATCCAGGGGGGCCCAGTTGAGGTTCAGTCAGTGGACCTTCCCTCTTACGTCCAGGACTTTTTTGAGGCCATACTGGAGGACCCAGAGCGCCAACGGGTCTGACTTGACTGGGCGCAGAGAGTAGCTTCCAGGTGCTTTCCCCAGATATCCTCATATGTATTCACTTCTTCGAGGACAAAGAGGCCCTCATGGCTAAGAACTGAGAGGGGGCCAAGGTCTTTTCAATGGAGTCATGTTGTCACTCTTCCAGGACCTTTCTCCTCACACTTTAGCAAAGAGCAGATCATTTAGGCCTGCCAGAGACATCCTGAGCTAGCAGGGGGTCGGATACAGATGTCGGCACCCATTTTGCCTCCTCTTCATGTGGGGGGGGGCAGAGTCGGCTCTTTTACCTTCCTAGAGGTGGCAGTGAAGCTTCTGGGCTTTCCACTCCCGAAGGAAGATTCAGTACAGCCGACGGCCTATGGGGAGGCTCCGCAGCCGCCAGCAAGGACCAAGGTCCACCAGTGGTCCTCCTGCAAGACCCAGTGGTGCAGGGCTGGCAAGCCAAATACCAGGGAGATTGAGGTGAGCAGGGAGAGGTTCCTCTCACAGTTGAGGCAGACCACTGGAGAGAACTCGGAGCCCTCACTGGAGGCAGCCTCTGCAGCCCCATAAACATGTTGACCCCCCAGTCACCTACACACTGAGCCAGACCAACAACACCAAGGTTTTTCCCATGTTTATTGGGTTGGAAGGGCAGACCCTGGGGGAGCACAACAGGTGCAAACATCAGCCAGCAACCCCTTTAGAATCACTTACATTGTGCACCCCACAGGAGTGCAGACAAAGGGGGGTTGGACCCACATGGGCATCCCCCACACTGTTGTTGTTTGTTGGCACTTGTGGCCTCCTAATTTTGTTCAAACTGGGGGGTTGGGCATCAACTGGGGGGGAGACACCACCTTTTGTTTTACCAAGACACCTGCAGACTACATCATGGCTAGGCGACAGGGGACACTGAGCAGACACCCACCATATACAACCCACTATGCAGCTCCCGCCTACACTACGGATCCTGACATATAACGTGAGGGGCCTGAACAACCCCATGAAGCGACTTAGTACTTGGGGTAAACTGCACCGTTTTGTGGCTGACATCTGCCTCCTCCAGGAGACACATGCTCCGGGGTTACCAACTTCGGCTCCGATCGAAAAAATTCCCTTTCTAGTATCACACCTCCGCTCCTAATTAAACTGCGGAGGTATCGATCCTCATTAGGGGTATCACGAAGTTTCAGGAATTCCAGGTTTCGAGTGACAATCAGTGGAGGTGGCTTTGGCGGCAGGAGCATGGCAGGGCATGCCCATTGCGATTGGTACTGTCTATTGCCCTAAAATGGGGCAGGAGGCCTCCCCAATCCCAGTGGCTCAGAAATTTGTTGGCTCCACTGACTACACCCTTCTGTTTGGAGGAGACCTTAACTGTATGATGTATGCCACGCTAGACAGATCTCACCAGTGGGTGGGAGGCACACCTGCCCTGTCAGCAGCTGGTCCAGAACTCATAACAGACTTAGGCCTCATGGACGCCTGGTGTTATTGTCACCCATAATTGGGGGTCCGGACACTGCTCGATATGACCTGACCCAACAGCAACAGAGTGAGTAACCACCAGGGACTGGGGGGACGGGGGGAGACGGGCACAATGGCACACATGCACAATCAAGAATAGCACACTGCACACCCACAATGACTGTGGAACCTGTCCCTGATGGCCTTGGCACACTGCAGCACACACAGAAACACCAAGTAGGCCCCCGTCCACCATGTGCACAAATTCCCCCCCTCTCACCAATCTCACAACCTACCCATGCACATGTACTGAACCCAGCAAAGCAGCGGATCTGTGAGCCACACTGACAATGCAAGTGACACTGCATGACCAATAACATGGCTGCATTCAAAATACATGACATGGTGCACGCCACGACACTGAGGTGGCCCAGTGTGGATAACATCCTCAAAGGAGCAGGTCACACTCTGACACACCTACTTGCACATACAACCCCTGACATCAACAACACATCTGCAGACAAACAATGCACAAGATTACAAAATCCGTACAGGAGCACAAATGACCCAAGTCGTCAACATCTCAGCACCGTAAAAGCACACAAGTCAAAGGCACACCGCCTCAAAGGGATAAGGGGCCGCAAAATCAGAGCTGCAGGTGCGACTCTTCCACAATGCAGCACACACACATAGTAATCACAGCACATCAACATTGACCACAATGAGGACACAACTGGTGCCACATGTGCGTAGAAAATAACCAATCACATCAGGCATAGCAGGAAACTGTCAGATGATAATGTACGAGTACAACCTCACATCCATCATGTAGTTGGAATGTCCACTGTCCCCCATCAAATACCCAGCTCCTCCAAAACAGTCACAATGCACATTGTCATGCACTCAGTATGTAAGCATGTACAATGCGTGCACATACATGGAACACACTGTTAACCTGCATCTCCCCTTCACATTGCAGAGGGACAATCAATACCTCCTGCAGAGCAGACCAGACATCTCTTCAGTGATGAGGAGGAGCAACCCCTGGCCATCTGCTCCAACACCCTCCAACGGCTCGTGTACAGCCTCCGCACCCCACCTCCAGGAGCAGGGCAGCCCAGCTGCATCGAGGTGATACCACCCCCTGCACAGACCACACAGCAGGAAGCACCCACCACCACGGCTGGCTCCCAGCACCTCACCGAAGAACACATGGCATTACAACGCCGTGTGTCAGACTGCCAGAGGGGGCTGGCTGAACAGGTGCGGGTGGGTTTTGACCTCATGGCAGCCAAACTAGATGCCATACGTGGGTGTCTCAGTCCCATCAGGGACCACTTACAGTCCCTAACGGACACCCACAGTCCGCTCCATGCCCTACAACAATCCTTGGCTGACCTCGCTGGATCCATTACTCAGATACAAGAACTGTCTAGGCAGAGAGGCTCCAGCGACAACAGCACAGAGTTGGCACAGATGCGGAGGACAATGGAGAACATGGAGCGGATGCAGGCAGGAAGGATGGCTGCCACTGCTGAACACCAGTGAGATGTAGCTGGGATCTACCATGCCCTGCAGATCCTCATCTTGCCATTGCTGCCAAAGAGCCTGTCCCAGATGACTGCTGCAGGAACTTCGACACACACATCTCCGCCCCCTGATGTGTCAGTGGCACACAGTGATGCAGCCATACCACCTCCGCCCCCTGATGTGTCAGTGGCACACAGTGATGCAGCCATAACACCACCACACACACCTGGCACACCTGACACAGAAGACGTATCAGAGGACGAAGATGGGGACGGTAATGACTCTGTGTCAAAAAGGAGGTTGTAGCATTCATCCCCCGCCATATGGCCTGTTTCTGCTTGGTACAGCCCTCTGCATCATGTTCTGGTACTACACCTTCCACTGTCCCCCGAAACACCCTGCGACATCCACCTGGACCCCGACATGGGCTGCCATATCTGCTCTGGTTACCAATGACACAGCAAACAGGCTGCGGACTCGACCCTTCCTCTACCGATTAACCTGTCATCCCCTAAAGGACTCTGTTTGGCCCTCCACTGGGCAACCATGTAATGTGGGGTGTGCATGGCCATGCACTGCTCCAGCTCCAACACTCCACAGGATGTGAATAAAACATTCCTAATCACACAGATGTGTCATGTCTATGTTCAATCAAGTATAACAGTATGGATGACTGTAGGGACATTGATTGCACAAAAAGGTACACCCTGGTAAATGACATCAATGCGCATGTTTGACCGTGACACACATGGCCAATTACATGACTGTGGAGGTGTGAACTAGCTGTGGCCTCATTGATCATGAACAACAATCTCGCAACCCCCCAACATAGCCCCACGTCCATGTATTAAATAGAGCTGTGTGTAAATATGTCAAAGTCGGTAGGAGGCCTAGAGTAGTGTCCCACAACACATGTGACAACAGAACATCTCTTTGCATACCTACACACACTCAACTGTGTGGACACAGCTTGGTTTGATGGAACACATTGATCCACATGGCAAGAAGTTGGACACCATACTCACATTGCTGAAGACACGTAAGCGCACAGGTCTACCAGCAACTCTCCCAACCACAATGTCTGGCCCACAGAGGTGGAGCTGGTAATAGGGACTCACCCCTAAGTGAAATGTGTCAGTCAGTCCCTCCCTGTGTACGGACAATGCTCATTGGGGCACACGATTTGGCATGCAAATCAACACTCATCACAGTTGAACACTAGTGAAGCTATGTACACTTTATTAGCATGTGCGTGTCAGTACGGGCAAGACAAGGGCCACAACATGCAGACCAATGCATCATACACTAACAGACAGCCAAGGAACATGTAGAGGTGCAAGACATGGGGAGGCACAAATGAACACCAACCATGACGGATGCCAACAGTCTCAGCCCACCTTGCCTTGCTGGACGAGTCATGTGGTGTTTGGCGAATGCTCATTGCACTGTGTCAGGAGACACCACTCACAGCCCATGGGATCTGCATAGTCCTGTACCACCGGACAGTGCTGACTGTCTGCTCTGCTGACAGTGAGCAGGTGAAGGAGTCCAACAAGGTCACATGTAGTACCACATTGCCATGTGTGTACTCTCTCTCCAGTGGTGTGTCAGGTTGAGGAACTTTGCCAGGCGCCGCTGTCCACTCACCTTGCACAGGTGTGTGTCAACCCGCAGTCTTGCACGCACATGCATTCTGAGTCCAGGCGAATGCAGACATGTCCACTGTCATGGTGGGATATGTGTCCATTTCCCCAAGATGCAAAAGGGTGTTGGGACCTGTGCGATGGGTTACAATCTTTTGTGGCTGCAGGAACGTAGTTACTCGTCCATGAAAGCGAGCGCAGCTTCATGGGCAATCAGTTCCAAGAGAATGTCGTTGTCGACTTCAACGAACACGGGGCGAGCCAATCCATTAGCTGGTCCGGACAGATGTGCTCCGTCCACGCCGTTTCACCAATCCGCAACACAGCCCAATAGGGGAGCGCTTCGATGTGGTCACTGCACACGAGGAATTGTGCGATCTCACATGCCCAACTGCCAGCACATACGCCCAATACCAAGGCATCCCATGAACGGGTATCACGGTTACACTCCTGGTCGTGGTCCAACAGGGGGCGCACACACATGTCATAATCCAGTTCAGCTACCATTGTGTTGGATAGGCAGACATCCATGGGCCACTCGAATATGCATGATCGGCAGTGGAACCAGGGCTGGACGCAGACGTACGCAAGACGGAAGCTCAGACGGTAACTGATGCGCAACACTGCCAGTGGCAGTGCCCCCAACAAATGCAGCATTCGGTCACGGTACAGTTCCACGTGACAGGGGTTGTGCATGTGCCCGGGATGTTCTGACATTGCGTTATACGCACTCGTAGAACCGGCACTCTTCTGACCTGCGGCTGTTATGTGGATGATATGCCACAGCTCGGAGCAATGAGTCGTATGAGTGTGCAAAGTTTGTACGTATGGGTTGTCCTGTACGTAAGTGTCAAGGCCGTTCCATGCAGGAGTACCTCGAGCAAGGACTTCTGTGTGTGGGGTGTGGATACGTTGATCTTTCATTGGCGCCGTGTGTAGGGTGGGAGTCGTCTTCGTCTGCCATGGTATCTCTCTTTGGGGGTGCCTGCCGCATGCATTTCCAAGGTCGGGGGTGCAGATGTCCTTCCGCCTTCTGTATTGAGACAAAGGGGCTTTCATCCCTAATGTTAGTCAGACTACTGCTTGTATCCTGGGAATGTGATGTGGCTATCGCGCTGCAATTGAGGCTAGGCCTTGGGCTTATGGTGCACCAAAAGCGATGTACACACACACCAGTTGCTATGTATGAGCCAAGACCCCGAGCGGTCTTGCGCTCCTTGTACAGTTCCTTCATGCACGGACGCCCTCCGGCTGCATGCATCATTGCAGCATTGTTGATTGCGGGCCGTGTGGCGCAGACACTGCAACAGAGACACACGCATCAGTTGGTTTCCTGTGCAGCCCAGATATGAACCACGCTCAGAGGTCAGGGATAATTGTTCGCACCCCTACGCTGGCCTGGCGTACGCCGATCCAGCCCACTCGGCGTACGTATAAAGGGGGGGACGACGATGCTACGTGTCCCAGTTCTTCCCCACTGCCTGAGGTGACATGGCTGCGTCCGCCTGGCCTACGACGAGACTCAATCATATAGGGTCCATGACTTGCGTTGCACAGAGTCGGTGGCACCGGTTGCACTGCGGCCGGCACGGGCCTACCACCACGGGGACGGTGACTTACTGTGCACTGAGGTAGGGGCACCTAAAGTGCTGAGCGGGTGTGCAGCCTGCGATGATGACATGTGCACTGATATGATCTCTGCCATTGCAAAATCAAGACCCAGAATCAAGTGTGCGACCTGGTGGCCCGCGCTGCGGGAATGCGTGATGTGGAGGCTGACAAGGATGCGGGCCCCGGGCTCGGAGCTTGCACCGGGACGTGGTGGGCCCTCTTGGAGACACGCCGGTGGCAGAAGGTGAGCAGTGAGGCCTGGGTGCGCAGGGGCAGGCAATCCCCGCTGGACGGCGGGAGGGGCTGGGGTGCAGCGGCCTGGGTGCGCAGGGGCGGCCATGCGATGTTGACGTGTGCAATGATATGTACTCTGCCATCATTAGCTGTGGACTCTGTTTCAGATGAGGGGCCTGGTGGCCTGCAGTGTGAACCGGCACGTGGTTGGAGACACACCGGTGGCAGCAGGTGAGCAGTGAGGCCTGGGTGCGCAGGGGCGGGTAATCCACGCTGGGCGGCGGGAGGGGCTGGGGTGCAGCAGCCTGGGTGTGCAGTGTCAGCACTGTCTCTCTCTCTCTCCCTCTCTTTCTCTATCTTTCTCTATCTTTCTCTCTCTCTCTCTCACTCTCTTTCTTTCACTGTCTCTCCCTCTCCCTCTCTTCCTTTCACTGTCTCTCTCTCTTCCTCTGTTACTCTCTCTCTCCTCCCTCTCTTCCTTTCGCTGTCTCTCTCGCTCTTCCTCTGTTTCTCTCTCTCCTTCTCCCTCTCTCCCCCTTTCTCTCTCTTTCTCTCTCTCCCTCTATTTCACTCTCTCTCTCTCTCTCTCTCCCTTTCTTTCTCTCTCTCTTTCTCTCTCTCTCTGTCCTTTGTTGTGCGCATGACACACCTTGTTATCTTCAATTTTGTCTTGCAGGCTGTGACTTACGGTTTGTCCGGAGAAGCCCCGCCATGACTCTTCCAATTATTGATGTTGATTTGAATTTGAATAAATTGATTATTTTTGGAATTCTGAGATGTATGTATGTTTTTCCTTTTTCGAACCACACATGGATGTTGGTTGGTGTACTTGTGCGACATCAGGCGAATTGTTGTGTTCATAAATTTGTGAGGTAGATGTGAAATATCTTTGTCCGTGGGGGTGGTGCCCGGGGTAGGGCCACAGGGGGGCGGGACCTTGGGGGGGTGTGGCGGGCCTGTGGGTGGTAGCGGTGGGTGTTGTGGCCCTCTTGGGGCTCCAAACTGCATGGTCAGTAGCTCCATGGCATCTGTTGTTCTTCTGGTGTGGCTGTGGGCTGGGCTCCCTTTTGTGGTGCAGGTTGTCGTCCGACTTAACACCAGGTAAGAGCAGGTGTTAAATCCCTGCTGCTAACGCGCCTTATCGCATGTTTTGTGGTCTTATCGCCGATCTGGCTAGTTGTTGGAAATGTTGCAAAGTGGTGTTTCCGCTGCTTTTTGCACCGGAACGCCTACTCTGCATCTCATTAGCGTTAGTTGCCAATGTCATCCGTGGCGATGTTTTTTGCGGCTGCTATCGCAGGTAAACTGGTGATATCGGCTGTTAGCACCAGCTTGTGAATGGTGCGAATAATTTAGCACCACTTTGGCTGCGATAAAGTGCCGCTAACTCGGCGATGAGTCCTTGAGAATATGCCCCACTGCTTTTTCCCATTTGTGCATGCAAGAACAATGTTCTATAAGAGAATCTACAGCTTAATGCAACTAAGCCTTGACACTTGGGACTCCAATACAAGACTGAGAAATAGACATTAGCCACCAACTGTGAATGACCTGATCTACCATCCACATGGGTCCACAAACTTCTCTAATCTTTATTTGAGCAAACTTTATCATGCACAGGAACTGCACACAACCACAAGACACATCACAATATTCAGTAATTATTAAGGTGATTCCAATCTAACAGACTACATTTGGGATATGGTAGACCACAGGCATTGTTTTTATCAACCATTTTATTGGTATTTTCAGACAGAATAATACAAGTATATACTTAGCATATTTGTAAGACACCATCAGCCTGCCATCCAGCAACCATTCTGTGGCACCAAATCCAGGGAATCCAAGCAATTCCCAATGAGAAGTGAGATAATTCAGCTCATTTTTGTTAAAATTTAATCACAATGGCATGCAATATCAATATGGCCGATGCGTTTAGGCATAACGCCTTCAAGTGGGCCTCAAAAAATTCAGGTCACAATGGAGCTTATTATCCAGACGGTGTTACAGAGTGGCTACATAGAGATAAGTTTACCTGAATAAAGAAGCATACAATTGTGCACATCTCAAGAAAACTACTTTTGTAATTCGACCATCTTAGGAGTAAGGGTGATATTATGAGCCAACACTTCAGAGAAAGACTTTGCCACTTCATTTCAAAAGCTCTGTTCAAGTAGGCAACTCCACGCTGTATTGTAAAAGTCACCTTCCAATGTTTGGCATCTTGGGACCATTTCAGATGAGTCATATCTGATGCACCATGACCTGGTCCTAGTGAAGAATGCTAAGTAGTAATACTAAGTAGTAAAGTTGCTGAATTGAATAAGTCTGAATCTGGACAAGATGGCCACCTCATGGGCTCCTAAAGGCAGTTAGCCACTCTTAATTTTCTCGGGACCCATGGCAATCTCTTATTGGTTCTGAACCAAGACAAAGTGTCAGGTCCGATGCCCAGTCTTGGCCTGTTACCATTGATGGTGTTATGGCAGTAAGCATGAGTAGTCGGTATGATTCAAACTGGACTCCCTGCGGCCCTGGGCATCCAAGCGCCATGTTAGGTACGATTGATGTAAGTATGCCAGGAACAATATTTTTTATTCAGTTTTGAGAATGTGCGCAGCCACCATTTTACCTTGCCTGTGATAAGCCTCTCGACCACACATTTCTAATGAAGTATCAAGGAAAGGAATGTAATCTCAAATCTGAAATGTACTTAATTAGAGCAACAGTATCATACTGTTTAGCAACATCTGAGAAAAATGCACTCATGGATGTTACTGGCTGGACCCAACCTTTCTTTATTTTGAGATGTGATCAAACCATTTCTTCAGTTAAAAGGCCAAATCTTATTCAAAATATAAAGGAAACCTAATCCCAAGATGGAAAACGAGACCTGAAGAAACACCACCATTTAAAGATGTTAAGCTAGCATGATCACTTCTAAAAATGTATAATTACTACATCTGAAACCTCTCGATCTTCAGTGTGCCTTTCAAATAGTACATGGAACTGGAATATAGATGTAGGAAGGCACAATATTTCAAAAATTCATCTAATGTTATATGGAAAACTATTTCTGAAAGTAATTGGTATGTCTGTGATTTTTTTGTCTACAGAGAAAGCTTGAGTGGCACAACTGAAAGCGAATTTACCATCACTATGGGTATGTGAACATTATCATGTAAAGCTGTATATAAAGTCATTAACCATTGGCACAGATTATTAGACACTGGTACCAATGTATTGAAACCTAAGGCCAAATATATGTCATCCCAATACGAACACTGGTGTCTGAGTCTGTGCATTTGTCTTAAGAATAATCAACTGACTGTGGAAGGTGCACAATCTGACCAAGTATCTACGTAGACATCACATCAAGAGCTACCAGTCAATAACATAACCACCAACACGAGAATAAGGTTTGATTTTTAATTTTATAGAGCGCAATGTATGCCCAAAGGAGTTTTGGCACTAACGTTTGCTATAGGAAACATCTAGTACGGAACAAATCAAGACTACAGTGGGAGAGCAAAGAGCCATGTTTTCAGACGTTTTCTGAAAATCTGCAAATTAGACTGGACTCTCAAATGCTCAGGCATTTGGTTCCAGGACTGGGAAGTAGAATAAACAAATCCTCTGCCACCCCAGGAGAATTTATAAATCATTGGCACCACCACTTTTTTGGAGACCGCCGAGCGTAAGTATCTATTTGGTGAATACCAAAAGAATTTTCTCTTGAGATATGCCGGGCCTATTAAATTGAGAGCTTTTTGAGCTGTACATAACACCTTAAATGCTAAACTCTTCTTAACAGGGAGCAAATGTGATTCCGCCAATGCTTTTGAGATAGATTCAAACTTCTTGATGTTTTTAAGCAGATGAGCTGCTGCGTTCTGTAGCCTCTGAAGCTTTATAAGCATCCCTTGCTGCATGGCCAAATATAGGGCATTGCAGTAATCTAGTCTCAACAGGACCAGAGAAGTGATGACTAACTTTCAGAGATCGTGAGGTATGAAGGACAGAATTTTTTTCAGTGTTTTTAAAAAAACAAAACAAGAAGAAGCAAGTTGATTGGTCTGATCGATGAAAGTGAGTTTGGAATCAAAAAATATTCTCAAGTTTCTCACTTTAGATACAGGAGATGGCAGAGGGCCAAGAGTGACCGCCACCAGGCATTGTCCCAAAACAAAGTGTCACTTCCAAAAAGAAGCACCTCCGTCTTATCGGAATTTAGCTTGAGACAGTGGCTACTCATCCAGATAACTACAGCTCTCATACAGTTGTTGTAATGATCTACCACCTCATCCATGCTGTTGGTAATAGATACTACTATTTGAGTATCGTCAGCATAGGAGATGGTTGAAAAGCCAAAAGTCCTTATCAGTTTCGCCAATGTAGCCTCGTATACAGTAAATAACATGGGGCTCGGTGATGACAATTGTGGGACACCACATGAATTGGAGAATGGTTCAGAGGGGAAATCTCCTAAAAACACCGGCTGTTCTCTATCAGCACGAAATGAACACAAGAGATTGAGAGCTGATTCCCCAATACCCATATCTACCAACTGTTGTTTCAAAACTGAGTGGCTCACTGTATCAAAGGCTGCAGATCGGTCGAAAAGGGCCACCACAGCCTTACCACCCTTATCTATAATGTCCCAAATTTCCTCAGCAACCATTACCAGAGCCAAATCTGTGCTGTGGGCTTTGCTGAACCCGAACTGGGCTCCATCCAGCATTTCATTTTGGTCCAAGCATTTTGCGATCGCAATGTCTTATATGTCTCTCTAGAATTTTTGCTGGCATGAGGAGCCGGGAGATCAGTGGTGGTTCTGTTCTTCATTTGGGTTTAATGTAGGTTTTTTGAGTAGGGGGAGAATAGACGCCTTTTTCCACTCTATGGGAAAGCTACCTGCCATAATGTTGTTGTTCAGCAATGTGGTAAGAGGAGTAGCAATATATCCCGCTATCTCATGGAGCAATTTAGGGGGGCAAGGATCCCCTGGGGCTACAGATTTAGTAATCCCTATTAGTTTGACCACTCGCTCAGTTGTTAGGCTTGGAAAATTGTAGAATATTGGGTAGCTTTTTTTTAGGGGGGTGTCCTCTAAAGTCGAGAAATTAGCACTCTGACTCACTTTAAATTCCTTATAGACTGCCTCTACCTTGTTTTGTAAAGATTCAGCTAAACCATCACATAGATGTTGACTGGTGGTTAGCGTGGTGGCCTTGGGAGGGACACGAGAGCAATTGTACTGTTTGAAAGAGCTCCTTGGGGGAGTTGGTGGTCAATTTGATTCTTTCTGTGAAATCGTTTTTCTTTTCTATCTCAATCATTGACTTGTACCCCTGAATGACCAATTTATATTTCGTTCTTTCTTCTAAGGAGTAATTATTCCTGCCAGCTTTTTCCTGTCGCCGGCATCTCTTTTCCAGAGGTAGAACAAATAATGAATGCTGAGCTTCCAGAAATCGTCATATTCAAAAGCACTCAGTAAGGAGTGACAAGTGAAACAAATTCATACAGACCCAAGAAAGAGGAACCTATAAAAAAACTTATAAAGAATCAACAATGTACCCTTGACTAAGAGGGACACAAATAGCGATACGAGGGACACAGGGCAAAAAATAATAAAGACCCTCATGAGTCACATGAGTAACACAATGAAAGTAGCCACAAAAATATCAGAAAGAGTATTCAAGAAACATGCTGAACTCATGCTCTCATCCAACATGCAATGGTGACTGTCAATTCACAAATGTATTGCTGGTAACACAAAGTTAAACTTTTGTGCGAAAATAAAACCTGCATTTTCAATGGAGTTTTTTAATCATAGAATCCATAAGAGCAGACATTTTCTCATGTAGGTGGAAGTTACTACCATGAAAAAAATCACCAGCATAGTGGATTTTCCGGCTCAGTATATTGAGGGTTACATATAGGAACATGGAGCCAGATGTACAAACATTTAGAATAGGTAACTAGCAGTGCTAACTTCACACACCTTGTCCAAATATGTACTTCAAGAACTCAGAAAATAGCACTGATCTGGTACCAAACTAATGGAAAGGTGAGTCAGTTTATGTTTAGAGTGAATAAAGGGGCCAAGGTCCAAGCTATTAGATGTATTTGCAGCTTTGGACACAGTGAAATATTCATTCTTAGTCGAGCACAGCCTGGAAATAATAGAACAAGCTCCAGACTTGTGTTATTCGTATCTCACAGACTGCTCCTGCATGGCAGATTCCATAACAATGTTCTTTTTCAAAGAATACAAGGATCCACTTCTGTCATTTATACAGACATATGGTTTATAGGCATAAAAAAATGCTAACACCTAACTTGTGGGATATGTTTCATAAGATAGATAAGAAGTATGCATGCTGTAAACTGCTGGAATCACTTTTACATGCTAAAATAGAATCCTACTAAGACACTAGGCCCCACAGTAGTATTCTTTGACATAAGGCAACGCTGCACCAAAGTTGCTGCACTGCTTTGCGTAAAAAGTAGAGAGAGAAAATGTGCCATATATGCTAAGAAATGGGGATTTTTTTTCTCTCCTGCAGAACGGGCACACTTTTGGCAGCCACTTGCCAAAGCACACACCCTTGCATTAGTGCAAGGGTGTGTGTGTTCTCTAAAGCATAGATTTTGTGGTGGAAGAGGCCACTTCCAGTGCAAAAACTAATATTTAAGGCTTTTCCGACTTCTTATGTGTGCTGTACAATTAAGTACACATGCGAATTTGGAAAAATAAGAGGAAATGTAAGATTTCTCCTTGTTATGCCTGCCTCAATGAGGCATGAGATTTTGGCAAAAATCAACGTCTACCAATTTTTATAGATATGGATTTGCAACAAAATCTGTGGGTGGGTGTATGGGAACACCAATGCAACACCCATGGAATGCCCTCTTGAAGCAAAGTAATGAAAAAGAGCACATAGAAAAACTTTACATTACATTGGGATACTAACTAACAAAAATCCTGATTTGTGTCGGATACATCCCAATTTAGTCACAAAATTGATGCAAACCCGGTACAAAGCGTTAGTAAATCTGTGCCTAAGTTTGGTAGCTGACCATCAAACTAACTACTGGTCTACTGACTTATTACCAGTAAATCTGACCAGTGCGCAACAGAAGACTGAAAGTTTTGAAACCTGTGGTTTTTTAGGTCGACCTTAGAGTAGCGCGCAAGCGCTGCTCTGGCGAAGACTTTATGTAGGGGGCTTCAAAAAGCTGACCAGACGCTCGTGCGTCATTACCTTTTCCTTGCGGTTACCCACACGGCCGCCATCTGTTTCCAATTATCGTGCCCAGACGCGGGCGCGATAATTGAAAACACATGGCGGCCGTGCGGGTAACCGCAAGCAAAAGGCCATGGTGCACGAGCGTGTGGTCAGCTCAGCAGGCTGCCGCGCTCGCTCGCTGACGTTGCCTCGTTCCATTTCTTAATGGTGTCCTATATCTTGAAGTTTATGTTGGTAACTATAACAACATAATATGTATTATGAGCAGCCGCCAGCAAATACCTAGTAATGGTTCAGATGTCTACTTTACACTATATTCAGTTTTTGGCTGTGCGTAGCTTTTAGGAGTAATTAAGTAATTAGCATTAAAGGTCACACCCGTGATCTTGTGTCGTCAGTCCTCTGGAGCGGGGAAGATTTCACGAAGATTGCTCAGAGCATATGTTGTAAAAACAAAAAAAAACAATGGGGTGGGGTGTTCCGGGACTTGGCGTTGTTTGCTTCGTGGTGGGACAGTGACTGTCCGGGCGGTGGGTCCTGGCGGAATCGACGTGCCTTTCTCATCGAAGTGTCAACAACAACCGACCTTTAAAACTGCCTGTTTCGGTTTGCAATACTTTCGTTTTATTGCCCGGCTTCATTTCGTCTGCTACGTTCTTCTGCTTAAGGATGGCGTCCGAGGGTAACCCCCAACAGAGGGGTAACTTAAATGTAGAGCATAAAAACTCTGTTTGGGGTATTTTCAGTGCCCAGAACCGTGTGCAGTGCAAGGCCAGGCTCCCGGATTATAAACGAGCCGCTTCAAGTTATAAATGCCCATTTATTTATTCGGTCCTTTTATTCAGCGCTACCTGTGCCTGGGCAGCTTCAGAGCGCTGCTCGGTTAATTTGCCGAATCTTTCCCTACCGATAGCGATGCAATTTTAGGTGAGATGCTGAGTCTTCTGTTTTTTTTTTTATGTGCTAATTTAAGACGATCTCCTGCCAGCGTGCTCGTCTATCAATGGTGGACATGTTTAATATATTCACTTGTTTGTTCTAGCACATAAGCCCTGCCTCCTTTACCGTGAAGGGGCCATGTCTCCTTGGAGGTGGCTGGTACTGAAAGCTTGTGTGCTTCCATGTCCCCATCATATCTCACGCTGCCTCTTCTCTGTGCTGAATACGTTAGCTTTGCGTTGCACCCTGGCCTTGCAATTTAAAGTCCAAAACCAGTCAACCAACAAACTATTCTCCAGTGAATCCATGCACAAAACTGCACAGGATGCAATCGGATGTGGTCGGTTGCACCCCCACCACCAAGCACCTTGGACCCAGCTCTCCAGAACAGCTGTGGAGCGCTCCTATTCGAACATTCTCCATACCGGGGCTTGTCTCCTGCTCGAATTCTCATAGCGCCTAGAGGCACAACTGATTGTATTACTAGCTAAATAAATAATAAATGCAAGCACACCAAAGAATTGCTTCCTTTATTGTACTGGGCTAGACTTTAAGATGGATACATAAAAACAAGAACTGGAAGGATCCTGTAATAACATAAGAAATGTGAGCGCACTAGGAGTCTGTTAGGGTTGGGCCTTCTGGGAGCTGAGTACTGCAGTGAAAGACTCCGGGGCCAGCTGCATAGGGGACCCCATGTTGGTGCAGCCACGTTGACTTAAATGAACTGACGGGAGCTGATGTGACAGTGCTGCGAATCATCAAATGTAAGTGTTTTTGCTATACTGTTTTGTCCCAAGAAGCCATTTGGTGGCTGAGTGGTTAAAAAATAAAAAATATTTTTTTGTTCAATGTTTAAAACAAATATATATTTTACAAACTAATTCTTCATGTAAAAAAAACTTTGTCAAATGGTAAGCTTGCGTTTGTGAATACATTTGTTTTATTATACACGGCAGCGCATGCCATTTCTAATTTTATGTTACAGTTTGGAAACTAAAGAAATGCATTACTTTGAAACATTTAGTGAAACGGTTTTAAATTCAAAAGATGACCTCTGAAGTGGGCCGATTCCAAATTTGAAGTGACATGTAGTCTTAATTTGGCATCTTTAATTACGTCACAGCTGCGCATGCGTCGCGTGCTGGACTGCAGGTGTTCTAATGATTGACGCCCAGTCACACTGCAGAGATGCTGATGACACGTAGCTGCAGTGACGCGTGCATGTATGCACCTTGTGTCTACCACCCCCCGAATAGATCATCCGTGCGGAGAGCCGTGTCGGACCTCCTCAAGCATAGCCAATAGGTCTCGCCTTTGGGACCTTATAAGTGTTTAGCCATGCAACAGTTGATGTTGTTGCACCAAGGATATTGTGCTGCATAACTAAATACTTATAAGGTCCCAAAAGCGAGACCTATTGGCTATGCCAATGCTTGTCATTGATCTGAGACTTTACGTAGAGCTCCAGATTCAGCCTATGGAGAAAGTGGGCAATTTCTTTCTATATCCAGCAAGACAGGTCTTTCTAATTGTGATCTACATGAAGAACATGTGCTGTTGTGGTCCTGGTCCTTTTTCAGATTGATTAAATAAATGTCAGCTATCTTCTCATGCCAGAATATGAGCTGCTTAGCTAGCAACAATTGTTCACAAGGAACTCATTTTGAAACAATGTTTTTCATTTTTGCAAGTTTTAACCTTTGCAATGATCAAATCAGAAACCGGAAAATTAAAAACTGAATATAGAATATGAAACAATCCATATAGCTAACTTAATTAAATAATTGCAATATTACTTGATGTTGTGAAGAAGGTAGCCCGAGGAGTATACTGATGTTTCCTTACACCTTTTAGATTTCTATGAACTCCTTTGGGACTAATATTCTTTGCCTTCCTTCCTTTATTCACTTCTTTAATCAAAGCCTATACATAGTTCTACTTTTAATACGCGATGCACAAGGGTTTGTCTCTTGCATTGTTTAATATTAATGGTTCACCTTGAATACATATACATTGGTTTTTTTAAGTTGTTTGGTTGTCATATATTACATACATACTTTTGGCCATACTGACGCTACTAACATGGCGCTCATCTTTTTACACGTCGGTCGAGTGAACCGTCATTACTGTTCCTCTATTTGAAAGAAACGGTCATGTGACTACACTACGCTCACATCCATGCTGACGGGACTGGACGGTGGCGGTAAGCCTTGGCTCTACTTTGTATACATAATGAAGATATATCTAGTTTGGCTCAAGCATTATACCGAACACTCATGGCATGTTTCTCTGTATTTTTTATGACCTTTTAAGCAACCTAAACACATGTTAATGATCAGTTTATCATAGACGTGTCTTAGCAACTCCTATACGGCAGTGTTGCTTTCCTAACTTCAGGTAAGATGGCGTCAGCCCGCAGGTGTGCCCTCTTTCTTCCGTTTTTTGAGTATACTCTATACTGCCATCTGACAAACTAAGACTAGGATAGTAAACTAATGAGAAGTAAGTGATATGCTTCTGGCATGATACTGACTACGTTATTAATTGTTTTTCACGTTAATACATATTTTTGTTGCGTGGTGTCCTCTTTGCGTTGTCTTTAGAACATTTATTTTTGCTGTTTTTTCTGTTCCCCAGTATTTTCTTGATGGATCGAGTTTTTCTTCTATTTGTGGACCTACTTGTCTCATTTGTGATACATCATTACAAACAAGCAGATTTCCGTCCTCGGGGCTCCGAGGCATGCTTGAATTAAAACTTTCTCAGAGCTAGATGCAATTTCGAACGCAGTGGCTCTGTGAGACCATTTAGGTATTTGGCATTTTTATTCATTCTTTGCATTTGAAAAATTGGGACATGGTTTCTTTGTCTAACAGGTTCGCTTTAGTCTTTTAAATAAAAGATACGGTGGTGTGTATGTTTGTTTCGGATCCCAATGGCTATCTTGGGCTAAAGTCTTTAGTCTACCTTTTTTCTCACTATTTTCACTATTTTTACACTCAGTATTTTGAGTACTTGGTTTTTGGGGTCACATTTAAGGTCTCTTCTTATTTCATCTGATGATTCTTGGCCTGTAACCTTGATTATTTCTATACTTTTAATTCCTTTGCTCTTAAAAAAGATTTTTCTGGAATATACTTTCAACTGAGCACGACAGTGGCTTTTGCTTGCTTTGTGAATAACGAAATGATCAATAGGAAATATGTAGCACACTGTGATGACTTTAATTAATTGATTTTGTACAGTGTATAAAATATGTATGTTTCAAACTTATAGCCATGAAAAAGTCATCAAACGACATAACACGTGTCGGCTGTTTCATTTTTGGATCCCAACTAATTTGGGTGTTTAAGAAATAAATAGCATTTGAAACCATAGACCTATACTGTGTCTTCATATATTGGACTCTAAATTCATGTACCATCAACTTACGTTTTTCTGAAGATAACCATTGGACCTGTCAGATTGATGGACCAAGATACTCCAATTATGTGGTGCTCTGGAAATCTTATCATATCTAGCTAGAGACGCTGGGTCCAGTTTCACCACTGGTGATGTGGACCTGGTGAAACGGCTGCAGAGGCTTTAGATAGGAGCACAGCTGAGTCCCTGCCTGACTGCTACAGCACTGCGTAGGAAGCATATAACACTCCCCCTTGTATAATCCTATTCTGCCCTTATCTCCACACCCCGCAACTTCATCAACCCTCTCTCTCACATTTTGTGTCTGCTTTGACCAGGCAGAAAATGTTAGTCGATTTGTCCCCGGAATAAGTGGGAAAAGAAAATGTAATTGACGTATTTTGGTGTTTGGATACCAGCCAGAAGATTTCGCCCTACCTCCTGTCTCCAGTACCTCCGCACCAAACTCTAGAAACTCGTAAAGAGGGCTTAGATGCCAGTATGTATGTGTATGATTCTCTAGATGTCTAGATGGGAGTGACTGATGTACTTTAAGAGATTATATTATAGTTTGGTAAGTCTGCTAAAACCTACAAGAGAGTGCTGAAGGGAACAATTGCATCTGCATCACATCCCCAGGGCATGAACCCATAGGTTGGCGGACCTGCTGGCAGGCTCCAGGGTATCAAAAAGCAAGGCTGGGGAACATTCAGTTTTCCATTGGCTGGTCCACGAGAGACCTGCCCTTGCCCTGGTAGGACCACGGTGGACCTGCATCTTCTTGGTAATAGAGAGTGACTGGATGTGAGAGGAAGACAATACGTGGATGGCAAGTTTGGATCACCACATAAAATCACCACACCTTTTGATGAGTTACAGCATCCAGGAAGCTTCCTACGCATGTCCTGGGTAGGTGCTGACCCACTTAGATGGGTAATACCTTACTCTTAGATCCTAGAGTCCTCAGGTCAAAGCACTAAGCAGCTCATGTTAGCTTAGACACACTTGGTGAGAGTACTGTGGGAAACAGCTAGGCTAACACACAGATCTAGATCCAGGCAAGCATATTCTTGCCCTATATGAGATAGCAATGCCCTAAGGTTCAACGAGGCAGCATAATGGACTGTGCAAACTAGTGACAAAAGTGTTTGCTATAAGATTCCCACAGATACAAAGGCACCCCTGTAGATGAGACACACAGGAGGTCTCTATCGTGTAGTGTTTCCCATCTGTGAGAGACGACTAGGATCAGCATGGGAGACATGCCAATGTGATATCCTGTATAAGAGGGTTTAACTACAACCAATTAATTCATATCCTAAGAGTTTAAGATGGACTAATTCCCCTGAAAGAGATATTTCATATATCATGTTGATACTATTTATGTCCGCTGTTACTGATATGTCATGACACTGAATGATAAGTTTTGTGATCATTGTGCGTATTAATTGTTATTTGGCTTTCTACCAAAGTTTAGGTAATATGCATAAATCATGTTTATTAACCATCGGAAGACATGGAAGGGTGTTTGTACACACATCAAAACATCATAACTTTTGAACTAGCATTGGGGGGTTCTTTTTGCAAACAAAAAGACTATTTGAATATTTGGTAGAACCTTTAAAAATGTAAAACACAAGTTTTAAAGCATGAATGTTGTACATAATAAAAGAGCAATGCTCATTCTATGTGGATTTTGGCATATCAAAGGCCACTAAAGATTGTGGTTGTAATATCCTTGTTTGGCGTGGACCACAATTACAGATCTGTTAAAGATAAATATCCCTAATTTACGCTTTCACGTGCCATACTAAAATACGTAATTATTTTCATTAGAGTATTGTGATCCAGTTGAAGTAACTCACCTCAGTGGTGATGATACACAGACAGTCAATTCTAGAGAAACAAGAAATCATTAACAACTTATTTATGAAGGAGTGTTTAAGTCAAAGTTGAACTTAGATGCGCAAAAGCATCCCTTTCCAAACAGAAATCCTCACTCCTTATTACCAGAATCAGGACTGGTGGAAATTTACATTCACAAAGTGTATTTACAAATCCAGAAATTTCACCAGCATGAGAAAACTGAGTACATTTGTGAGTTTAAGCTAAGGTGTGGAATTGTGGGCAATGTGAGTGTTACACTATATAAAAAGAGGTGAACAACCACAAATGAGTAAATGTCTTATCTTAGCTTATAAAATGAGTAAATGTGTGGTTATTCACGCACCTGTTGCAGGTAGTTTCCTACTGTGGGCTAATTCAAATTTGCTAACATTAAAGACGGGATTAAGTGCATTTTCAATATAGGAAAGGGGAGGCAACACTCATTTATAAATGGGGCATATTGGGAAGTAGTTTCTCCAAAGGGAAACAAGTTTTCCTTTGAAGAAAACAATGTTGCATGTTTGAAAGCACATTTGTGAATTTCCCTTCGGTGGACAGTTTGCATGCATAAACATTATGCAATGGAATAAAAATGTGTATGGTTTGGGGCAGAAAACCTGGCTTGCTACTTATTCCGATTTTATGTGTGATTCACATACCAGAAAGCCTATTTGCTCCATTCCCTGATAAAACCACATGACAAGACTTGAAACTACCGTTGTGGCTTAACTTTGAAATCCGTTTATAATGAAATCAACCAAGTCTTATGCCTTAAGGAACAGGGCATTTATTTTCATCGTTACTTTGAAAAACGTCTGTGTTTGGTTGCTTGCACAGACAATCACTTCTGCAGCAACTCTTGCAGAGGCGTTCACAATACTCTCTTATGCTTTCACACTGGAAATGCACATGCTTGGAGCCGGAAGATGCGGAGATTTGAATGATAGGGACACCACACATGGCACATCATTATTTAAATCCCCTTTGCCTTCAATTGGGAATTCTGCTGAGATTCTTAAAGAAGACATGTACACTTCTCAGTGAGCCATAAACGAGAATCTATGAAAAGCCAGCCATTCAATTAAACATGGTAATCCACTCTGAGTCATAACCGTGCTCAGGTATTGCTAGCTATTTAACCTGAAAAATATCCTCTTGCGATATTTATTAAGGACATTGTAGGTTTCTCTAAATTGACCAAACAGCACCTGTACTTTGATAATACAATTAAGGAACATTTCTAGTACAGTAAAACAGGCCTTCGAGAAAAATAATTATTTTCTGGGGAAAACAGGTGGACAGTTTCAACATGAATTTCAAAAACATTCTTTCTAGTTTTCCTACTGGGCTTATTATTAACATGGGCTTATTAATCACTGAACAGGTATTGAGTAGCTATCAATAATAATAACTTGTGTTTTGTATACCTTTCATAAAACAAGTGTATCTTTCTTTAAGCACAGTGAATAATAGCTGCTATTAGTACTCAGTTTTGCAACTTTTAACAATTGAATTTTATTGCAAGACCGGAGGCTCCTATTATGCTTTTCTAATCTTGCATATATTAACATAGCTGCAGTCAAGAACTGTAAGACTACAAATTCCATGAATCTTAGTAAACAGACTAGCCAATGGGAAAGAGCAACGTAATCACAGTAACCACCAATAGTATACCAGTAACATGTATAACCCCCAACTTGACTGCGAATAACCCTCTTTTCTTGCTGCTCGCAGTCAAGATAAGTACTTCATTTTAACATGGTGCCTTTATTTTATATATATATATATATATATATATATATATATATATATATATATATATATATATATATATATATATATATATATAGTGTAATTTGATGTTTATATATTCTGCTAGCGTGTATTTGGTTCCTTACTATACTGTATTACTTGATATACTCCTTGGGTGCCACATGCGCCGCACTACCGCTTTTCGCAGGCGCACGCTGCACTGCGTTCTCTTCACCACATTTTCTTCACTGCGTTCCCCATTTTGAATGTGCAGTTCTTTCAACGGGCACCATTCCGGTTTGGTGCACAGTTCACTGAACTCCTGCTGTTTGGTTCCTCACAGACCTGGGTATTTCAGGCCCGCCCTCCTTCTTTCTCCTTTGTCGGTGCTGCGTTTCTTCCGACTAGTTTCGTCACCGGGGGAAACGGCTTTTGTCCCCGCCTCCTGTCGTCCCTCTCAGCTGCTTGCTCAGTGTGTACACGCCCTGTGGGAGTGAACTGGACCTTGTCTCCGCCTCCATAAACATTTCACCCTTTTTTCTACTTAACGGTACTGGTTACACTTGCTTTTCCCATGGAATTAGACTGTTCCTCACTAATGAATGACAATCAGGATGATGGGAAGCTTTTAAAAATGATTTAAATGATTTTATTCCTTCTTTGGTTGAACAGGCTGTGGCAGCCTCTATGGATAAGATGTCTAAAAATATTAAAAATGCTGTGTTAAATATGATATCTAAGACACTAATAGCCCATTCTGAAGCAGAAAAAGGAAAATACTACACTTACTCACAAAAAAGAAACAGGTAGCAATCCCTAATTGTGAAATTGCACTTTTGAATAGTGAGGTTCCCTCACACCAGACTGAGAACGTTGTTCCTCCCATGCCTCCTTCCAAGGAGGGAAATGCTCAAACTCATACAAAGTGCAAGAATAAAACAAAAAATATTCAGGAGGAACCACAAAAAATTGTCATTCCTAACATTCTGGATACCGTGATGACATGAGGGATCCAGATAACGGTACCAATAATTCTGGCATCAATGATGCTTTTACTTCCCCTCCTCCAAAAAAGACCAAATTGCTTCTTTCCACATCTGAGTCTTTTCTGGCCAAAATGGTTCTTGAAGGGCCTCCAATGTTCAATCCAACTTTCATACACCATCCAAATTACACGGAATGATTTCCTGCTGACCACGTAAGTGATTGCGTATCTTCCAGGTTGCGTTTGCCCTAGGACAAACAAACTAGGGAGAAGATGAAATCAGAATGTCCTAGGGCTTTTTTGTCTGCCACATTACCTCCACTCCATCTATTGACCCATCTTTGCTTACTTTCTTTTCACAATTTGGTAAAGATCCCCGTAAGAGAGTTGATAAGGCCTGGTCTACTTGTCAAGATAACTTACTTTTCATCATGGGTCCTTTTGCCCATATTTTTCACATGGCACAGGCAGCTAGATTGGAAAACTCCAATATTGATCCTGAAGAACTGTCATTATGGATCCAAAAAGCCTTTTGCCTGCTGGGCAACACTAACTCTGCCATAACACATAAACGGAGGAAAGGTCTCTTATTAAAGTTGGATCCAAAGCTAGCAAATCTGGCTCCACTTGATCTTGGTATCAAAGCAGAAGGTCTTTATTCGGAAATTCTTTTATCAAAAATATCAGTAGATATGTAACTACCTTTTCCTCTATTGATAAAGCTCAGCAGTCCCTTAAAAATGTGTTCTCCTAGCGGGATTTTCCTGGCCCAGTTCAGGCAGGAGCCACTTTTCCAGCCGTAACTATCATAACCAGGGATCCAGAGGCTTCTTTAATCAGTGGTGGCCGGCACTGATCGGGGTGGCGGGGCGGGAAGGCGGGGTTGGGGAGGGAAGGGAAGGGGGCAAATAAAAAATTAAAAACGTACCTCCTGTCCGCGTCCTGCGTCTTCCTTGTCTCTCCACTCCTTCCTCTGGCCGGAACAGGAAGGACACTGGAAACACCCAGGCTCCCCTGAGCCATTCACAATGCTGCAATGCGTTGTGATTGGTCTGAGCGCCGTGGTTTGGTGCTTAGACGGGGAATGGGGGCTTGGGCATGTTCTCCATCCAGGTCGTAATGCAGCCTGGGTGGAGAGCATGCTATGTGTGCATGAATGTTTGGCCGGCTCGAGGCAGCCGGGCAAACATTAATGCGCACATAGGGAGTGAAAACCACTCCTCCCCTCCCCTGCTCCTTCAGCAGAGCAGCCCCGCCGAGCTTCCCAAATCTGCCGCGCCAGCAACAGGAAAAAATTAAATGATAACATTGAGTTATCATTTTAATTTTTGTTACACTGCTAAATAGCAGTGGGGCGACGCTCCTCCGCCTTAGCGCAGGAGCCACCACTGCCTTCAATTCAACCGACTACGGCTACCAAGAACGCAAGCCTCAATTGTACCACCAGAGAGATAGAGGGTGTCAAGATCTCGGACAAAAGAACTTCAGAGCCAGCAATCAATATTTCATCACAAAGTGGCATTCCATAACTGCAGATCCTTGGGTTTTGAATACAATAGAAGGTTATGTTATAGAGCTTTACACAACACCTTTCCAAACTGTGCTCCCTCCTCTTCCAAGGTTTTCATCCAAAATGTCCAATATGATTCACTAGAAATTGAGTCTCTTTTACGGATACAGGCAATTCAACTTTCTGCCCCAGATCCCTCCAATTTTTCAGTTTGCTGTTACTATTACAAAAAAAAAAAAAAAAGCGTCAGTCTTCAACCAGTTTGTGGTTTACCGACACTTCAAAATGGAAACTATACTACACCTCAGAGATTCCTTACATCAACAAGACTAGATTGTAAGATGCAAATCTTACAATTCCCATTCATCACAGTCACAGAAAATGTCTTCAATTTCAGTGACATGGACAAACTTACCCGTTTTCCTCTCTTCCCTTTGGTCTCTCTTCAGCACATGGTTCTTTACAAAAATAATGAAACCAGTAGCACATCTCAGGTCTCAGGGTATCAGACATCATCTACCTAGATGATATTTTGCTAATGAGTTAAAATCTCCATACTCTGCAATCTCATCTACATCTCACTTGTTCTCTTCTTTCAGAGTTAGACTTCCTTATAAACACAGAGAAATCCGTTATTATCCCATCACATTATATAGAGTTTCTAGGTTTTCCGGTACATTCTTCAAGTGCTACCCTACATCTTCCTCAAACAAAGATGAAAACAATCAAATGCAAAATTCTTTAGACTCTTTGCAGCTCCGTCATCTCCCTCAGATCTCTGGCAAGGATTGTAGGCCTTCTGTCTTCTTTCATACAAGCCATCTATCTGGGTTCACTCCAATATCAGGCCTTTCAGCATCTAAAACTTTGCCTCCTACGCCAAGGTCTTGCTTATTCCGATTCCATCAGTATCGACCCAGAGTCTCATTTAGAGCTTTATTGGTGGACAGACCATTTAGACACCTGGAACGCCAGGACTATCTTTGCATCAGCCATCCGCAAAACTTACTATGTTGTTATGCCTGATCTCTATCAAATGTTTGTCAGATGTTAAGGCGTTAAATATTTCTTCTCGCCAACTTACTTACAGGGGTTATGTTCACAGTTAACAAATACACATAGACTAATTTAAATACAGTGTTTTACCCTTATTTCCCGGATGAACCCAAGATTTGTGTTGGACAATGTTTTAAAGTGTGCAAACAACAGATATTTGATCTCAGAACGTCCTCTCAGTCCCAACAGCTCATTTCGTTCAGGAAATCCCACAATCCGGTTTCCTCCCCCATTCTTGCTTGCTGGGTCAGATGGGTTATGTCTTTGGCAGGCATTGACACCTCCGTTTTTGAGGGTCACTCTTCCAGGGGTGCCATGGCTTCAAACGTTTTCTGGCCAGGCTCCAGACTAGAGATCGGCTGACCGGACTAATGATGATGTTTTTCGAACATTTTATTGCAAACCTGTTCACACTGCCTCTTGTGTTGTAATTAACATGCTTTAAAGAAGCATAATAGGAGCATCTGGTCTTGCAATACAATGTAGATTTTCCTAGTAATTTATGAAGGAAAGTCTAAAATTTATTAAAGACAAGGAGGCGAGTATTATTCCACCTCAACACTTTGGTAATTTGGTTTTTGTTTCCCTCCCGATAGCTACTCCAGCATTACCACCTGCTTCATCTTAAAGAAGTCGAAGTACCTTCTGGATATTCATCTTCTACTCCTTCCAAGGCGGATTTCCCGGGTGTTCTTCCTTCTCAGCCTCTGGACTCTCCTCAGAGTTTCAGTTTCAAGGACTTTTGCCAAGAACTCTTTACTTTTACATTAGCGTTTCTATTGTGTTATCTATTTTTCCTTTGTTTTCTATTTCAATTTAACTCCAAGAAAAGAGGCTGTTCTCAGTAAAGTTCGAGGGTTATACATGTTACTGGTATGCTATTGGTGGTTACTGTGATTAGGATTCTATTTCCCATTGGCTAGTCTGTTTACTAATGCTCATGGGATTCGTAGTTTTATAGTTCTTGACTGCTGCTATGTTAATAAATTCAAGATTAGAGAAGAATAATACTCACCTCCGTGTCCTTAATAAAATTAAGACTTTTCTTCATAAATTACTAGGAAAATCTACATTATATTCTATCATTCATAAAGTACTCTTAAGTGAAATACATAGCAGTCTTCAGTTAGAACAATCAAAGATGTTAGCTACGTCATACAACCAAACTGGAATAAATGCAGAATTAATTTCAGGTGGCGACAAAGGTATTGAGTGTTTTTATGTACTTATTCTTATGCCGGTACACAAGATAAAAATCTGGCAAACATCAAAGCAGTCCTTATGTCATGAGCCAGTCTCCTGTGGGACTGAAACACCATAACCTAACCAGATTGAAAAAGTTCCCTTAACACGGCCGTCAGGTCACATGATCATACAACCGGGGAACTCCATATGAAAACGTCCTGTGATTGCAAGCATATGTGGAAAAAAAACAGGAATTAATCACTTAACACCTTGGAGGGAGGAAGGGACTCAGGACTGTGACAGGAATGCCATGCCCTGGAGTAATGGAGATTACCTCCCCGTCTGTCTTTCTGTCCCATTCCTTACGTTATGAGCCAATACCCAAGCTTAACTGGATTGGTTCATGACCAGAAGGTAAATAAGAAAGAGAGGCACACACAAAAGTAATGCTGAACCTGTGAATTTGTAACTAATCTGAAGGGATCACCACCCAATTGTAGCCTGTACTGTGTCATAAAAGTGTGTGGTGAATCCCAAGTGGCAGCACAACAAAAATCCATTGAAGAGGCCCCTTTAAACAATGCCCATGTTGAAGACATCCCTCTTGTAGATCTGCCCTGGACATTCAGCGGCATTTCTATATTTGCTGATTGACTTGATTTACCAACTGCTAATTTGAGCCAACAAGATATAGTAGATAACGAGGAATGAAGACCCTACCTGAAAGATCATAAGCCACAAAAAGAAAGTCAACCTTGCGGCAGATACTTGTTCTGGTTAGATATATGGAAATGGCTCTAAAAACATCCAGAGTATGAAATCTCTCTTCCTCCGGAAAAGAAGGGTTAGTGTTAAAGGCATGTAGGACAAGATCTTCTTCACAATGGAACTTGGATGGGACTTTAGGAAGAAAAATAGACTAGGTCGAAGGATAACTCCATCGTCACAGACCCGCGAGAAGCTACGAGAAGAAAATAATGCTCCAATCTCCCCAATTCTACGATCCAAGAAAATTGAAACCAAGAAAAGAACATTGGCTGAAAGATACTTCAGTCCACTGATTCCGAAGGTTCAAAGGGTGGAGTTGCTAGAACCTGGAGAACCAAGGGGAGGTCCCAAGAAGGCACAGGGCAGTGGTAAATTGATAGCCTGAGGAAAAAAACTCCATAAGAGACAGAAGGCAAGGGCGCAACTGAGGCTACATCCGAGCTGTAAAAGGCCTGGATCAAAGCCCACTGAGCTCTAATAGTAGAAACTGCCGAGCCCAAAAGAAATCCATCCCTTAAAAAATGTAAAGTTTTTATGGTTTCATAAATTGCAGGGTATAAGCCTCTATTCCAACACCAGGATTCAAAATTGTGCCAGTGGCGGCTGTAGGACTTTAAAGTGGAGGGTTTTCTAAATAGCTGAAATCTCTATGCAACTTCTATGGCGCAACCTTGGGCTAAAAAGGTTCATCCTCTCAAGAGTCATACCCCCAGACTCAGCCGTTTGAGAGAGGCTGGGCTGAGAAGGGGAGGTCTCAGAGAGGAAGGATGCAGCGGAAACTGCCAATGAGGTAATATTACCAACTTCAAAAGGAAGGGAAACTAGGAGCACCTGGACCATAATGGTACTGCAAGAAGAACTTCTGCATGACCTTGCTGGATCTTTCTCAACACTCTGGGAATGAGGGAAAAGTAGGAAAATGCAAACAGGAGACCCTTGGGTCAGGGAATGGCAAGAGTGTCTATCGCCCAGGCTTTCTTGGACGGCACCAGACTGCAGAATTCCGGAAGCAGGGCATTCTCTTCTGTGGCAGATAGATAGATAGATAGACAGATAGATAGATAGATAGATAGATAGATAGATAGATAGAAATCTTTATTGCATGATTTAAAAAACCTTTGCAGGGAACGTGTGATTAAAACTTTTTGATGCATATTGAATTAATACAAACGTGAGACAAATTTTTTTATTTTTTTTATGCTTATTAAATTAATACGAATAAATAGATAAAAATTTGACACTTATTAGATTGGCTAAAAATGCGACCCCAGTTGCAATGATAAAATATGCCTAGCCCTCCACATGGCCAAGATCTCTTGTTTATGTCCGGCACCTCCAATACCTTTGAGGACAATCCTTTCAAGGCTGTCGAGATCAAGTTTATATTTTACGACCCAAGGTATCCAGCCTGTACACGCTTCCCTTTGTTTATATCCGTTGTGCATTTGCAGTTCTGGCGGATTTCCATATTTCCGGGTGTCTTCAAAGCAGAAATTCTCATTGTTATCTCGGTCCGTGGATCTGCGCCTCATGCTGGGGTAACGATCAACATCTCCCCTTTCCTAGTTTTTTTGCTGCGCAGTCCATAAACCTCACCAGTGCGCAATTTAAGATTGTGTTCCGTGGGTCGATCTACATGATCTAATAGGTCCAGCCAGGGGAGGCCAAATCAGTGTATAATCTCTTGAAAGAGGTGAAGGCAGAGATACAAGGAGATCGAAGACGGACATTTTTGGCTGAGAGAGTCGGCAGGCCAATTCTCCTCCTATGGAAGATAGACTGCTGACAGAGAATGGAGATTTGTCTTTGCCCACAGACCTATCTCTGCATTCCCCTTTGACAGTTGATATAAGCTGTCACCACTTGATTATCCGTTTGGACACAGACCGATCGATGACTCAGTAATGGTGAAAACCACAGAAGAGTATTGTGAACTTCTGCTAGCTCTTTCCAATTGTATAATTGGGACCTCTCCATCAAAGACCATTTCTTCTGAGCTTTCGAGTTGCCCAGAACTGCTCTCCAACCAAGACTGCTGGCATCGGTTGTCAAGGCGGTAACTGGTTGATGTGTTAGAGAATAGCCCCGGGATAGGTTCCCTGTATTCAGCCCCACCATGGAAGATCCAGGCAAGTTCGTGGAGTTACTTGTACCAAACTCTCGTAATCCTGTGACTCGGATCCCAGTGTCAAAAGAGATGGTGAATGAGTGGGTAGAGATGAAGTTGACACAAAGGGAGAAAAGTCAGAGCTGATGCCATTTCTCCCTGACTCCGAAGCCAGAGTCTTGCAGGTGCTTGAGATTTGGAAAGAAGATGAGAGAGATGGGAAGTCAGTTCGGATCTTCTTCCCTCCAATAGGAATATTTCATCCTAAGTCTGTCTGGAACAGAGCATCTAGGAACTCTAGAGATTGGTGGTTACTGTGATTACGATTCTCTTTCCCATTGGCTAGTCTGTTTACTAAGCCTCATGGGATTCATAGTTTTACAGTTGGGAGGAGGCTGGACTTCTTGCGATTCAAGATACAGCCATGTTTTGTGAGATTGCAGAGTTTCTCAACATGCTCCCTTGCTTTTTGAAAAGAAAAGGAAGCAATTAGCCAGTCATCAGCATATGGGTAAACTTGAATTCCCCAGACTGCAAAATATCCACCAAAGTGGCCAAGAACATTGTAAATAAATATTGATGCTTAACAGAGTCCAAATGGAAGGACTTGGAACTCATGGTGCTACCACAATCTAATGAGAGCTGGCATCTTTAAGTCAGGCGCACATTGGATAGGACATCCAGGAAGCGGCAGAACATTACTCAGGGAAAATAAATATTAAAGTAGTGCTGAGCACCACTATGTGCGCATACTGTGAAACCTTGAAAGACAATGGCACAACAAAATACAATGGAACCAAAAGACCACTTCTTGAGTCTGTAATTGATGTGCCCCACTGTCTTGCCTGATCAGCATGGTGGTACGACAGCACCTAGAAACTGATGCAGCAAGTCTCAGGAGGATTAAAAGACAGCATTAATGTATAAAATACAGGAAATAAGCGAATAACACTTGGACATACTTCATAGTGCTCCATTCAGCAGAAAAAAAAACCAGAAAGTTGTCATATGGAGTTCCCCTTTTGTATAATCATGTGACCTGATGGTCATGTTTGGGAAACATTTTTTAATCGGGCTAGGTTATAGTGTCTGTCCTGCGGGAGACCTGCTCATGACATAAGGACTGGCCCACGAAGACGGATGAAGAGGTAATGCAGAATAAGCTCCAGGTTTCTTATTACCTGAGATAAGTGTGTTGTCTTGTTTTTAAGTGGTTAACTGCTATTGCTGGGGCAGAAGGGGGATTTTCAACCTTTGTCTTCTATGTTGTTGTTACACCGTGATGTGGTGATTGCTATGACAAATGATGGGATATAATGCTTTGTGCTTGTAAAACTTTTTTGATAAGAAAACAGAGCTTGGTGCATTCTGTCATAGAAGAGTTCGACGCATCTTGACATAGTTATGTTATATACTTGCACCTGCTGAATTAGCTGTGCATATACGTTATTATTAAGCAACATTTAGAGCATTGATTAAGGCATAAGTGTTCAAGAAAGGGAAAGCACCATAGGACTCACATTGATGAATACACTGAAACTGCTCATGTGTTTAGGCATGAACTTTCCTCATACTGTAAAGTCCTGATATTAGGTGTCCTTCATTCATCAGAATGCTAGTACTCCTATCTTTTAATAAGGCTGCAGCACCTCAAAATTCACAGAACCTACAGGCAATTATCGTATACTGCTGTCAATTAGTCCATTCAACATGAGTCTGTGTCATCTGGATTGTACAGAGAGCCTGACGGTTCTCTCTTAGCTTAGAAGGTTAAACAAAGGCATCCACATTCCGTGACAAATCTGGTAATATCCATGTTTGTTTTCTCCACAGATGAAGAGTGCTCACCTGCTTTTTAAAACCTTTTTTGCAGATGATGATGGCTTGGGTGATTGTTTTCCTGGTATCCACTGGAAGATTTTTCTCAGCACCCTTAGGGTGTTGAAGCAGGATGAGACCACTGCATTGACTTGAGCAATCATGTCCAGTTTGTTGTCCATGATGATTCCAAGGTTTCTCACTTGCTAGCAGGGCATGGGTGTGAGTCCAAGGTCTGTGTGCCACCAGGTGAATTCCTGTGGTGAGGCGTTCTTCCCAAAGACTACCACCTCGGTCTTGTCTGAGTTCAATTTGAGGCAATTGGATTTCATCCAGGTTTCCACTTCTGCCATGCAAGTGGTGAAGTTGTTCCTGGTTTTGGGTGCCTTGTCTGAGAGGGACAGTATCAGTTGGTTTTCATTGGTGTAAGTGAGGATGTTTATGTTGTGAGGTCATATGAAGTGGACCAGCAGGGTCACGTAGATGATGAAGAGCCTTGGGCTGACCAAGGAGCCTTCCGGGGCTCCACAAATAAGATCTTGCACTTCAGAGGCATAGGGGGGCATGTTTATGGTTTGGATTCGTCCGGTGAGGCAGGAGCACATGCATTCAAGGGCAAGTCCCTAGATACCTGCTTCATGGAGTCATTGGATTAGGATGGAGTAAGAGTGAGAGTGGCAATAAGAGTGAGAGATAAGGCAGAAAGAGAGCAAGAAATATCACAAATGTCAGAAGGAGAGAGAGTCCGAGGTGAGAGAGAGAGAGCAGGAGGTAGAGAGGTGAGATGGGTGCCTCGAGGTGCTGGAGCTGGGTTCGCAGAGGCCTTGATAAGTCGGAGGATTGGTCACAGGTAAGTCTGGTAGGGGGTTGGGGCAGTGCACCTGCCTGATGATTGCTACAATGTGTGCAAAGCCATATTGCTTGTGGGGTTAGCCTAGGTTCATCTGTTGGTTTAGTATAAGGTTGAAAGGTTTCCTTAGGCAATTAATTGGTGTGTGATGTGTAGTGATTACAGAGTGATCAGAAAGTTGTTGTGAAAAGAGGGTGTGTTGCAGTTGATTTTGAATGCCAAGTTGAAGTCATCATGAAGACTGGAGTGGCGGGTGCCAATGCTTCAATGACTGTTTAGTTCATCATTTGTACCAGGTGGGTGGCATGTTTGCTTTGAATGGGGAATAACTGATGAGTAGTGATATTTGAAAGTGGATGGGATGTTGGATGGTGCAGGAGTAGGGGTGGGTGTATGATACCTACAGCCCTTTCTTTACAGCTGCTATGAGGGAGTGTGAGAGGACGGCATGGTCAATGCGGAGTGCTTGTAGGGTGGCTTTGTCTTTGGAACGAACTGAGGCTTCTGAAATGGTAGGCAAGTGTAACGAAGGGTTGTGGGGTCAATGTGGTCAGTGCTAGTGGTGTCAAAGTACCACTGACTTGAAATCCAGGTTCCGTGGGAACAAAGATAATCTACTTTCTCACCTTCAAGCTTGTCCTCAAAACTCAACAGGAACCTGAGTTGGGCTCATGAGATCTTGAGTCCCACTTTGTTTTCTGGACAAGCGGGTGAAAGGAGGCCTAATGAGGAGGATGTTGGGAAGGAAGTGCTCATTTAGTTTCCCTGGGCATATGTAAAGAACCAAGAGGTATGGAATGATGTACTATAAACAGGCCTCTGGGCCTAATGCTAACCCAATAAGAGTGCATAGAAATGTGAAAGGATGCAGAAAGCTAATTTCTTGTGTGTAACAGGACTGTAGAGAATGGGCCGAGGGGGTCATTCTATATAATATACCATGAAAGGCCAGGCAGAGGGTTGTACTAAAGATGCATGAAATGTATACAGCGCATATGAAGTGCATTCTTTATAAAAGCCATGAAGTGCCAGGCAGAGGAATCATACTAGAGACACGGTGGCCATGAAGCGCAAGTCATGACAAGTGGTGTGGGGTGCTATGTGGTAGTGGTTAGTGAGACTGCCCACTCATGTCAAATGTTTTAGGTAGTTTATGGTAGAGAAGGATGAGGGATAAAAAATGTGGATGTTGTAGTGTAGTACATTTGAGCACGCAGTTATGGCTTCAGCGTGTACTGCATGCAAGAAAGCACATGTGCAATATATTGTTTTATGGATAAACACTAGTTATATAGTGATAAATAGATAAGCAACGGAGGTGGATAAATGGATTAAACAGCATCTATCTTTGAATTAAAATGGTATTGCAATGCTCATATGAAAAGCCAACAGTGACAGATTAATGTCCGGTATTTGACGAGAAGATGATTTAGAATGACTAGCCCACTGGGCCCTTGCTGGGTATAACAGGTACAAATAGAAAGGACCCTTAACTGATGCTCTTTACTGAAGCACTGCTGAAGGAAACCATAGAGGTAATTCAGGTGAGGGAGTAGAACACAGGCCTTGAGTGAAATTAGGCAGGCGATTTCCAAGAACAGGTCCCTTCCAAAGAAGGCACGCTAGTGCTTCTTTTCCCCTAAAGATGACCTCTGCTGTCAAGGGTAACCCATGGAATGTGTGGGGGCTTTGCTAGGCACTTGATTTGAGACTGTTTCGTTTTCCTGTGTGAGCACTGTGGCCGGAAGGCACCAGCAGGGCTGGTGGGATGGGAGAGACAACTGCTTCCACCTGTTGCTACCCCTGAGATATTGGTGTGCCTGGTGGAGGCAAAAGGAACCCTTTGTACACCTGCACTGGCAGTGAATGGAATCCAAGAGGAGTTCTCTGAGAACTGGTTCTGCCCAAGATGATGACCTAGTTCTTCTTCTCCCTTCGTAGATTAGGACTTAGTCCAGTTTAAGATGCCCACCACTGCTGAGGAGTAGGTAGGCCTTTCTGGGTGCAGCTTTGAGAGTTTATTAGTGCTGGATTGGCAAGGCCGCAGATGCTACGGCACCAAATGCAAAGTTAAATATTGGTCTTACTACTTCTTTATTATACTCAAAATGATCTCTACACAATACAAGCTAGAACTGAGGTCTTCTTAATTTGCCTCTATATTTTCTATCATATCTCATGGCCTTTAGGAATTCTTGTGGCCAGATTTTACTTTTCAATGTATTTTCTTTATAAAAAGGTTTCCCCATTAATAATCATTATGTAAAAATAGATTCTAATAGTTCTTATTAGTATCTTTCAAATTAGGAGGTATTCTGACCAAAATTGAGTATAAGCTCATCTAACTATTGTGATGTAATGTTTCAGAGTTATTTTACTTACAGACCTGCTGAAGTTTACAGTCTTTAGGGATCTAGCATTTGTATGTCAGCTACCTCTTCCCTCTTTATAAATTTACAAAGCTGGAGTAAATAAATGGCTCCTTTAGAGTGAAGCTGATTTAATTTATTTATGTACAAGTTCTATGGATAGCTGCCATGCTCTTGGTGTATGTAGGCTGGTGTCATTTTTCCTTACTTTGCAGAAAAAAGATTATATACTGGGAGACTCCTTTAGAGAATCAACCAAGTTGAGTTTATTTTCCAATTGTTGCATTGGAAGAGTTCCATGCATACTGAATAAGCTTTTAAATCGCTATCAAAATAAGGTCATACATCATAAATTATTTCTAAAGTACTAGTTGACTATGTAAGTACCCAAACTAGGCTGCTTCACTATCTTACATGCCAGAGGATAAAGTATAAAAATACCTTAATCTGTTTGCCCTTCTAATTAATGGACATTATTTTTTTCTAAATAATTCGCTTTCTTCTTATATCTTTCCTTCAGAGCCTTATCATTGAACTACATTTTCTTTAATACACCAAATGATGCTGATTGTGAATATGTTTGAATGGAAGCAATAACCAACCATACGCAAACATTGCCAAACTTTGAAATAGGTTATATTGCCTCCACGTGTCTGACTACATGACAAATGTGAGAGAGTTTTAGATTTTTTGTCTTGTACAGAACAACACTTTGCTGAGCTACACCCATAATTTATCTTTGTAATACCATGCTTGTATTGAGACAATTGGACTCTCCTGATTCTCTATGAAGCTATAACCACAGGTAAGTATCAACAATTTCACAAAATGGGAAAGTTTCCTTTTCTGGGTGTTTCAAAATACAAGCCACTTATCTCAGGAAGTATATTTTTTCAGAAAATCGAAGATTTATCCTCCCTGACCTATAAATAATTTATCAACAAATTATGTGTTGCAAATAAGAACCAAAGGAGTGTGCAGTATCTCACTTTCAACCTACCCTGCATATGAAATTATTTTTCAATTTCAATTATACTCACTCTGCTTCTGCAATTCAAATATACTCTTTTCTCCTTCCTTAACTCTTGAAACCTTCAGTTCTGTTTTAATGTCGGAACGCATTGAATTTTACAGTCATTTACGACCTGGGTGTTTCAGTGATGCTAATCATCTTCATGTTGCCTTTGTACAGGCACAATGCCATCAGGTGGAGAGTGCTATCTAAATTTGCAAAAATGAAATAAAATTAAAAATGTGTTCAATTTGATGCTTTGCTTCACCATAAACCTGTGGAGATCTACTAGAGACGCAGTGGTGTGGTCTGATCTTCTTAGAATAATGCAGAGCATTGTTGCCAGCTTTTTAATTATATGTGTGAATCGAATCATAGCGACTTTAGCATTGACAATGTTGCAATACTATAGCTCTGACAGTTAATTGGAATGACACCCCTAAGCATTAGAAGCAGGAAATGTGTGCTTTGCATGACTGTCATGATCTTCTACAAATAGAAATGTCCCCTTTGAACAATATACCCAGATCTTTGTCTTTATTGAGCCATTTTGTATAAATATCTTCTTAATAGGAATACGATCTCCCAGAATCAAACCAAAACAATGTATTTAATGCTACCAATATAGAAAAATTACAGTCTAAGCAGACAAGACTTAGATTGGGTAAAATAGGCCTCCCTTTGTTCTGTGTTGACGAATTGTAGGGTGGATTTTCTACTAAGCCCATGATTACGAGTGGGTCAGTGTTTTCCAACTCCTATGTAACGGCCTGTTTGTACAGGGGTCATAGATGTAGTAGGTCAGCGGTCTTGTTCTCTGGTGCTGAGACCGGATGTATACAGCACGTCATCCGCGGACCAGGCGTGGACCACGGGGGTTGAATAAAAGGGGAGAAACCGCACGTGGGTTCATCTCCCGATCCATCCACCAGAGTGTGTGTGTCGTCATTCCTATGTGCCCCAGTACTCAGCCTAGCCACCAGGGTCACACCATCACACTGGCGACGAGGGGGTTGCAATCCGCGGCCCATCTGACTGCCTGATCCCGCGCTGCCGCTGGCCCCTCTGTCCACACACCACCGACGCTGCGAGAGGCACATGGAGGCCTGATGACGGCGTGTGCACCCGGCAGGCAGCATCGCATGGCCCCGCGTGCTCAAGCGAGGACGGCGGAGCAAGACCCGACGGGGTGGCAACGGTGAGTGCGACTGCCTCGCTTGGCAAGTCGCTGTGAGAGCCCTTGCTGGGCCGCGTGTGCGTGAAGGAAGAACTCCCTCCAGTCGGCCCCGCCTGCATTGAGAAGGCTCACATAGCCGTGTTGCTCCTCGGGGGCCAGCAAGTCCACTGGCTGAAACCCCGCCTCTGAGGAGCAGAAACTAAGGGAAAAAAACAGAAGGCAGATACAGAAATCATCACCAGAAACAAAAGAGAAAAGCAAAGGAGAATAAAGAGGAGGAGGGGGTGCATACAAAAAAAAAGGAAGAGCGGCAAACAAGCACAGTGAAGGCAGTGCAGCAACACAGGGGCACCAATACAGAGTGAATCTGAAACAAGGGTTCAAGGAGGAGCAACAGACAAAAAAAAGAGGGAGGAAAAGTAAAGAAAGGAAAAGAGGTGCCACAGATGCCGCAACATGGCCAACGAAAACCAAGCTCAGCCTCAGCAGACAGTCCCAAAACAACATGCTCTCACAGGAGTACTACCGCTGTTCAGCGAGTTAGAAGACCCGGCGACAGCGTCTCCCCGGTGGAAGATTTGGATCGAGAGGCTAAACAACTGATGGGGACTGATGGAGCCGTAAAAAGGTCACTACTCCTTCATTACGCCGGGAATGAAATCTTCAAATTATTCAAGCATCTTCCCAACACAGGCATCTCCACAGACTACGACGTCGCTGTGACAGCGCTCAACGCTCACTTTGACCCACAGCTTAACCCGCACTTCGAAAGGTTCAAGCTGCGCCAGGCACATCAACGTGAAGGCGAGTCCATCGGCGCGTTCTACGCCCGGCTGCGCGAGCTGGCCAGCACCTGTATGGCGGATGACGAGCCAAAGGAGATCAGAGCCCAAATCAACCAAGGATGCCGGGATAAAGTACTCCGAGGACTCATCCTACGCCAGCCGGAGATCAGTCTAGAGAACATCCTAATACTGGCGCGAACCCATGACTTGTCCGCAGCACGAGCCAGTGAGATGGACCAGGCCCTCACAAGAGCCCAAGTAAGACCTGCGAACATCAAAGTAGAGCGAGCTGATCCCCCGACAGATGGGCTGATATTTGCATTTGATGGACTATTTTGCACTTTTATATCCCATTATGTTGAACCTTGAACTGTATGGCTTGTCTTCTGCAACGCCCTGAGGGCGGTTCTCGCTGCTCTATTGCAAATCAATAAAATTTGTTTCCAAAAAAAAATCAAAGTAGAGCGAGCTGATGCCCTCCGCACAAAGGCAAGGAGCGACACGTATAGAAAACGAAAGCCTGAGACGTCTAAGGCCAAGTGCGGCTATTGCGGCTGGGACGTACACCCTGCCAATGAATGCCCCGCGCAAGGCCGAACCTGTGCCAACTGTGGGATCCCTAACCACTTTGCTGCAGTCTGCAGGAGGAAGAACCGAGGAAGAGACACCAGAGGCCAAAGGCCGCCATCAAGGGCCGTACGCCAACTGTACATTGCAAACTCAGCGCCATGAGAAGAGCCACAAGGGGCCAGTCAAACGTACCAGGGACCGGAAGATTCCTCCCCTGACGAGGAAGAGACTTACCTCATCTCCTTTATGCGAGAACTTTAACGCCGCAGGAGGCCCCAGCCAACATGTGTAGTCCAGATTGCCGGGTCTGAAATCAAGGCAATCATCGACACGGGGGCATCGGTCAACGTAATGGGTATCCAGCAGTACCGCCACCTCCAGCCCAGACCACCTCTCATGCCATCGTGGACCAAAATCTTCGCCTACGGACGCCTGTCCCCGCTGCCCCTCAAAGGGAGAATGTCAGTACCAGTGAGATCGGAAGGTCAGGAGTTCACCACGATGATCCGAGTCATAGACCGGGAGGCAGACACCCTCATTGGTAGTCGCACCACTGAAGACTTAGGACTGGTGTCATTCGCAAGGAGTGTCCGTGCACCCCAGGTAGGCGACATCCTAGACCAGTTTCTGGAGTTATTCTAGGGGCTAGGCCGCCTCAAGTGTGCCCCCATCAAGCGGCACATCGACAAGGCAGTCACCCCTGTGGCACTACGACACAGATGGATCCCTTTTCACTTGAGGCCCCTAGTGGAAAAGGAGCTCATAAAACTAGAACAGCAAGGAGTAATTGAAAAGGTCTCGGGTCCAACACCGTGGGTGTCCCCGATGGTGGTTGCAGAGAAGCCCAAACAGCCGGGAACAATCCGACTGCATCGATATGAGGCTGCCCAACCGTGCTATCAAGCATGAACGACACATCACACCAATGATGAATGACATAATTGCGGACGTCAATGGATCTCGCTGCTTTCCAAATTGGACCTCAACGCCGGGTATCACCAACTACCCCTGGTGGAGGAGAGCAGATAAATTACAACATTCAGCACGCACCTGGGGCTAATACGGTACAAGCGGCTGAACTTTGGAACATCATCCGCGGACGAAGTCTTCCAGAACACCATACGGGAGATGCTCTCTGGCCTACCCAGAGTCCTAAACATCAGCGACGATATCTTGATCCACTCCACCACTGCAGCGGACCACCACAAGCAGCTGGATAACACCCTACGGCGCCTCAGTGAACACGGCCTGACGCTGCACTGGGAAAAGTGTTTGTTCTTCCAACCCTCGCTGGGGTTCTTCGGATACATCTTCAACCAGGAAGGTATCCAAGTGGATCCCCGGAAGTCACAGGCAATCCGAAGCACACCTGCCCCCACCACACCTTCAGAAGTGAGGAGCTTCCTCTGCATGGCCACCTACTGCGGGAAGTTCATCCCGGACCTCGCGACCCGCGCTGAACCACTACAAGTCCTCACGAAGGCCAAAGCTAAATGGACTTGGAAGGAGCGCGAAGAGGGGGCATTTCAGAGCATCAAGGATGCCCTCCTGGGTGAAGCCACGTTGGCGTATTTCGACCCCGAGAAGCGCACTGAGCTACTGGTGGATGCAAGCCCAGTGGGGCTCGGAGCAGTATTGGCCCAAGAACAGGCACCTGGATGATGGGCAGCCGTCTCTTTTGCCAGCAAATCACCAACTCCGACCGAAGCCAGTTACGCCCAGGTCGAGCGTGAGGCCCTCGCCATCAAGTGGGCATGCAATCACTTCCACCTGTCCCTGAGCGGTCAACCCTTCACAGTAGTAACCAACCACCAACCGCTGGTCACCCTCTTCAGAGGGTCAGCCCCTCACCCGCCGCCGTGGATTGAGCGATGGGCCATCCAGTTTCATCACTACCAAATGGAGGTAGTTTATCGCCCAGGAGTTAAGAACCCTGCAGATTTCCTGTCCCAACACTCCACGACCGGAGGAGAACATGACAGCCCGGAGGGCTCGGAACAACACATAAAGATGATTTCGACAGCAGCATGACCACAGGCGATGACTCTCGAGGACATCAAGAGGGCAGCCGAACAGGACCCAATCTATGCAAGAACTCTCCAGGCTGTCCAGAAAGGATCTTGGAGGGATTTTCTCCAGCAGGCAAATGCCTGGGCGTCGGAAGACAAAGAGGAACTGACCAAGATATGGAGGGTGCGGAGCAATCTGAGCGCCACTCAGGATGGAATCCTGCTGCGAGGCTCTCGCCTTGTGATTCCACAGACACTAAGGCAGCAAGTCACGAGGCTCGCTCATGGCGGACATCAATGCACCACCAAGATGAAGTCCAGAATGCGGTAAAAAGTCTGGTTTCCCGAACTAGAAACGATGGTTGAAGACTTCGTGCGCAGATGCCATGCCTGCCAGATGACCAGCCGGCCAGAGCATCCAGCCCCAGTGATTACCGAAGAACCCTGCATCGATCCATGGTCAAAACTGAGTATAGACTTCGGGAGCTTCCCCGGGGGGAAAGTAATGCTCGTCCTGGTGGACGCCTATTTCAAGTATCCGATAGTGAAAACTATCCCCTCAACAGCCTTTACATATGTGGCACTCGTCCTTAAGAAGGTGTTCGCGACCTTCGGATTCCCAGCCGAGATCCGGAGTGACAATGGGCCCCCATTCCATGGTGCAGAGTTTGCCGAGTTCCTCAGCCAATGTGGAATCCAACACCCCTGAATCACCCCACAGTGGCCCTAGGCCAACGGCGATGTGGAAAGGTAAATGCGTACGTTGAACAAAATGCTGCGCATCGCCGTAGCCGAGCAGGCGGACCCGTAACACCATCTAAACTCATTCCTCTGCGAATACCGAAGCACCCCCCATTGCACGATGCTGCAGACTCCCTGGGCACTGATGTTCAAGGGGCCACAGAGAGACCTAATCCCCGTCTGTCTGGGTTGGACGCCTCCACCCCAAGACATCCAGGGCACCCAGGCGCGCAGGGAACAACAGAATGAACAGGCCAGTACCCGGCGCCATGCCGCCCCAAGATCCCTGTTGCCAGGAGTGACTGTAATCCTCAAGGATCGTCGACTCGGCAGCAAGTTCCGAACCACCCATGAACCAGGGATCTGGACAGTCATCGCCAACAGTGGCACCATGGTGCCTGCTCGGAAAGGAACCGAAGAAATCTCACGCAACATATTGTGGTTTAAGGAAGTCCCATCCGCTCACGCCGAGCAGGACCCCAAGGGCCCTCAAGACCCTGACAAGAACAACTCCAGCCCTGCCAGCGAAAGCCACCAAGAACCGGACCCCGAGGGGTCTCAGGGGCTCTCCCCTGATTCCTCACCGACCACTCATCATCCGGACGAGCCACCTGTCCGAAGCCGACCCCACCGCTACAGCCTCCGGCCAAATCCTCAGCCTAGTCGACAGTTTCAGGACTTTGCGTGCTGAGCATGAGGGACTGCTGTCAAAGACCAATTTGGGGAGGGAAGTAGTAGGTCCACGGTCTTGTTGTCCGGTGCTGGGACCAGATGTTTACAGCACGTCATCCGCGAGCCAGGTGTGGCTCACGGGGGTTGAATAAAAGGGGAGGAACCGCACATGGGTTCATCTCCCGATCCATCCACCAGAGTGTGTATGTCGTCATTCCTATGTGCCCCAGTACTCGGCCTAGCCACCAGGGTCACACCATCACAATAACTACGATTTGGGTGGTATTTACCGCATCCAGTATTTACTGGGTGTGTTAAATCTGTCACCCTTTGTTGAATTTCAGCTGGTAGAACCTTCTGAATTTAACAGGGGAAAAGTGTATGGCATTTACGGTACTATGCAGATTTTGGTGCAGTTGCGCCAAAATAGCTACCCATGGTATCGATATTTATCTGGTGCTATAAAAAGCACATGGATTGCGACAAGCTCACCATTAAATTAGAGATACCTGACAACATGTCCCCTCTCTCCAACACTGTTCTATTTTTATACTTGAACCGTCTAAGCTGATAACACAGGGCACAATTACATAATTTGGATAATGATAGATAATTTTGCACTCTCCCTTTGAGGTTTTGCACAATCATTCACAAGATTCGATCAGAGAAAACATTTATTTTTCTCTGTTTGGTTATTGCCAGTGGTGTTCTTGCATTAGTAGTGAGTACAAAAGACAGTGTAAAATTTCAAGACACAAGAACGTCTGAGTCTTTAGCTGAAAGAATTGTTGATGTCATGATTTCAGGGTTCAAAGGAAATACATCCAATCAGAGGGCTCATCAACGTAACAAAGATGTCAATTTTACCTATTATGCATGTTCTGTTTGAAAATATCTAGTGTTTGTTTACAGAAATCGTATAAGGTGCTTTCAATCCATAATTAATCTTTGCGGGCATAGACAAGTGGTAACAGTCCTAGAAGCATGTTACCCTCTGGGGCTGAATTAGACACACAGGTGTAGTAATGCAAGTAAACGCGAACAGATGCAAGCAAACTGTAATCTCAAAAAACTGTGAGAGGACATTTTGAATTGCTAACAGCTTTGGTGTGGTATTTTCAACATTAAGTGCAAAAAATACAGAGTACATTTCCAAAAGAAGGATGCCATCACTAGGAACACCCTGTCACATACATTATATTTTGAAATGGAGTCAAAGAAGGATGTCCTAAAAAATAACATCAAAAGGAAGGGATATTTAAAGCATTCTGAGGTGGACAAATGATGTCTTTGTCAGTGAGCTGATTATTTAACTTAGCCAATTTATGGTAAGGTAGCCATCACCACTGACATTAGATGACGTATCATTATCAGTTCACTCTGTTTTATTTGCCATTAGAGCCATAGAGAAATGCAAAAGGCCCTGTGCATATGTACATAACTTAATATGTGCCTATCAATGTCATGCCTGCTACAGTTGCAATATAGTTGCACCTAGTTAGCAATAATGAGATGAAAACATAAAGCATTAATTGATTAAATATCAAGGCCCTTTAAACAGGCATTGGCAAAGCCATGCGGTCTTGGTTTAATTATATTAATGCATGTAAAGATAGGCCAGCACAACTGTTCATTTCAGCATATCAGTGTATGTGTATATTAGCAACAAGTTAGCAATGAGGAGCTAACAGAGGGAGAAATAGGGTGATATATTTTAGTCAACCACACACTGCATTACATGTACTCCCATTGGACGTGGAATGATACCCACAAATATCCAATGCATTAAGTGAAAAAGAAATACCCCTCTGGGTTGATACAAGATATGACTGACTAAGAGCCTTATTACGAGTTCGCAAGTTCGGTGGTCCGTGGATTGCGGTACCCGCAGTTGCTGTCCTACCACTGCGAGCTCAGCGGTATTACAAGTTGTGCGGAATGCATTTGGAGAGACTGCGGCCGAACGGGCCGACCCCGCCAGCACAGCGCCAACAGCCAGGTTCATGGTCGGGGAAAAGCAGCTGCCAAAGGGCGGTACAGGGGAGATTCACTGCTGTCCATATTACGAGTTGGCTTTTCCACGAGCTGACCGTGGCAGTGAGACCGCCAGCTTCAAGTCAGTAGAAATGAAGGATGTGGGGTGTGTACTCACTCCTTTTCTGTTTTTTGGGACAGAGTTTGACGTTGATCCCTTTCTTCAGGTCCCCCCTTCACAGCAGCATCTTCATCCCGAGGATTGCGGTCCCTATTTGTGACGATGTACAGGTGAGTCCTTTTTGCGCCATATACCCATTGCCTGGACTGCCCTCATATGGGCCAGACTCTGGCAATGGGTAGGTGGTATATTTCCACATGCATCATGCATATGTGTGTATCCGACACATATGTAGTCGAAATGCTCACACAGGCATCGATACATATGGAAAAATAATCACTGCCGCTGAAAAATCTCCACAGTCACATGCAGGCACCGCGGTAATCTCATAATATGGCGGTCGGAAGACTGCAGGTGCTGCGGTCTACTGGTAGCCGCGGTGTTTGGTCAGTCGGACCGCTAAACTCGCAATAAGGTCCTAAGTCTAAAATGAAGGACTCAAAGAGGCTGGTCCTAAAAAGTCAATGGTTAAAAGGGGCAGATCAATAGCCCACTGTAGCTGCACTGTCAAACTCAGACCTAAAAACGAGAAAAGTCACTAAACTATACTAGCTCACATTGAAAGATTCTAAAAAGAAACAAATTGACAAAGGAAGAATTAATCCCAAATTTGAAGTTCAGACACTTAAAGCATAAAATCTTATATAGGGTTACCAGGCATTCTGGATTTGCCAGGACAGTTATGGTTTTCCAACATCTGGTCAAGCAAATGTCAGTAAATTGATTGTATTACAAAATATCAACAACACAAATGCCACCATATACTAATATCGCCATCATAACATCAAAGCTTAAATTATCCAAAATACATTAAATCTATGGAAAATGCCAAACTATCAGAAATCTAATTATCGTTAATAAAAGTATAAAAAACAAAAAATATTGGGAATTAACATATAGCAAACCATAATATCGACACACCTATATTTATAATTTCACACCACAAAAATATCGACAAATCACAATATCAACAGTACACAGCATAAATATACATATAAATACAACTTTAAAATTATTAACACACTTTTAATACAACAATAAACAAATACAAGCTAATTTAAAACCCCTTACTTATTTACTTACTTATGCCTTCTGCCCCTCCTGGGGTATAGGCCATCAACCAGGACTCTTCAGCCATCTGTGTCTTGGGCTTTTCTTTCAATCTGACTCCCGATGTAGCCCACCTCCTTGCGGTCAGCCTTGAGGTCTCGATGCCAGGTGTTCCTTGGCCTTCCTCTTTTCCCTTTTTTTATATTAGAAACCACTACATATTGTTAAAAAAAATCCAAATACACCAATCACAACACTAGAAAACTAAAGCAAGCAATCAAGTCTCACAAACAATTAACAGACCTCTATAAAAGAAGACAACTTTGTCACTATCTTTCTGCCTGCACCCAAAATTAGAAGAAAGAAGCTAGCGGCGCATCCCCAAACATTAACAAACCACTACAAAAAAGTAACTAACAAACATTTTTCCTATCTACCTACCTCCAAACCCCCTTAAAGTAATATTAACAAATTAACACAACAATAAATATATGTATCTCTATTATTTTCAGCACAAATCTCACCCAAGTTAACAAAAAAGCAAACAAAAGGCCAAACCTAAGAAGAAAAGCTGAAAAACAAAGCAACCAACCCAAAAAAAAGAAGACTGTTTATACATGCAGGTATTAAGCAAGCACAAACCGCTCTAATTAAACGATTTCAATAATTAGTACAACACTCAAAACATTATAGATAATATTGTTCAAATTTTTTAATATAGCACAGGGCATAACAAGTTCAAAGAAGCAACATACACTGTTTCACAGAAAGACAAAACCCCTGCTTACACTTAGGCTATACCTACAGCAAAAAGCGAAGCAGCAAAGAACATAGCCACTGGAAATGCACCAAATGCTACTCGAGTGGTTGCTATGAGAGGGCTATTATTGTAAATTCTGAAGTAGAAAGCACCATTGAACATAAGTATCCACCAAATATGGTAGAAATAGAGGTCAGAAACATACTTCAAGACTTTAAGGACGTTTCCACTAGCAGAAGTGCTCCAAATGGAACAATATTAAAAGAGTACACCCACAAAATCCCATCCCACTGCGTAGCACAATTACAAACTGTGCTTAAAAAAACATACCCACAAAAGGACCCTCTAACAAAATAACAAACCCACCCCTAAAACCTTTGCAGAGATAAACATCCCCAACATCCAACTACTTACTCACACGAAAAATAATTTCCTACTATATGACAATCAAAATAATGACAAACAAATGTTAATGTTTGCTGCAGAACAAAACCTGCAAACATTAAAACAATGCCCCATATGTCTAATGGACCACTCCTTTAAGACATGTCCATCATCTTTCTACCAATTATGACATCCTTGCACAACTGCATGACAATAATATACCATTGTTATTCGCTTTACTATCTAATAAATCACCCATTCAGAAATGTTTAATGTAATAAAAGAAAAAATTTACCTACTATGCACCCACTAAAATAATCACAGATTTAGAGTTTACAATGATACACACAATAGCCAAAGTGTATCCAAACACACAAATACACGGGTGCTATTTCCATTATAACAGAGCCATATAGCATTACCTAAAAAATCCACCTTATGTATTGAATACTCCACAGATGGCACATCCCAATTCAAAATGTAAAAAAAATATTTGCCCTAGCATTTGTGTCATCCAAAGAAGTAACAATATATTGCAAACTGCTAAAAGATTAAATATTTTACAAAGACAATAAAAACAAACTAACCCCGCTCCTAGATTACTGGGAGGACACCTGGGTTGGTCGCCTCCACCTCTCTGGAAAGAGATGCCAAGCCAGATTCTGCATTAACTAGTGGAACGCATATGAAAGAACCCTAAACAAAAAATTCAAAACAAACACTGTAGCAGAAGGGTGTCATAACATATTTCATACCACAATTGGCAGACACCATCCAACCAAATACCAGCTGATTGAAATACTACAAAAAGAGCATGGTTACCAACTCCTAAGAATCCAACAATCTCTATCAGAAACCCTAAAACCGAGAGTAACCAAATAAACCCTACACATGCATGTAAAAAGGTAAACCTAAACAAAGTACTACCATCCCTAGACTCCTTAGTCTATACACCACCATGAACATTTAAAGTACAGCAACAAAAGAAGACATAATCCTTATTTTGTTGAGTTAATTACATATATTTTATGCAACCAAAAAAAGATATTTCCGCAAATTAAGCCTCATACACATGATAAATGAAAATAATTAAAAAATAAGGTAATACAAATACAATTAACCATAATAATATAAATCAACCATATATACATTTAAAACATTCTCACTCACAAATCAAAATAATGTTAAATAATACTCGCAATTCAGTAGCAATAGGGCGCTCTGATAATCCCGTCACACCAATATAAATCCACAAAAGTATCAAAAACAAATGCAAAAATTCATCCAAAATCAATTTGTAAAAATATACATTAATGCAGTTGCAAAAATAGCTAAAATAGGGGAAAATATGAAATAAAAAAAAATAAGTGGTAGTACAAGTATTTTAAAAAACATCATCCAAAATAAAAATTGTTAAAGGAAATCATCTTTTGCCCTGCAAAACAAAAAACATAGAAATACATCCCACCCAACACAACTACAGATAACACTAACTAAAGCAAAAAACACCATAAACATAAGCAATATTTATTAAGCATAGCACATATAGAAACCTATCCTAAAGCACAACCTAGCACAATAATCCTAAAAACCATACAAACCTACTAACTAACCTACCACCAACCAAGCCAACAGTACTTAAACATAGCACAGTAACCTAAAAATGTAAACACCTTTAAAACTTTGCCAATAACGTGCCCCTACTGCCCAACATTACACCAAACCAGCAACTACACTCTACGCACTACAATAAATAACTTTATGTACATCAAAAAAAAACTACACTACAATACATTTACAAACACTAAATACTAAGGGCCTGATTATGATCTTGGAGGACAGGGTTACTCCTTCACAAACGTAACGTATATCCCTTCCACCAAATCACAATTCCATTATATCCTATGGAACCTTTAATACGGCAGACGGGATATCTGTCACATTTGTGATGGAGTATCCCAGCCGCCAAGATCGTAATCAGGCCCTAAGACTAAACTTCAATTGTAAAAGTAAAATTTAAATATTCTTAACTTAACCAATGCTGAATACGCATGCTCAATCGCCACTGACGGCAACTGCTCTAACCTCAGACTAAAGAAAAAAGACTAAAATCACATAGACGCAACCAAAATAAAATGGTGTCTTAATAGAAATAAACCTCCATTGAAATCAATGGAAAATTTTTACTATATAGGTTTGTTTTATTAAAAAATATACTTCAGAGCAAATAAATCTAAAAAAATAGACAAATTAATTTTTTCATAATTAAATAGAAAATATATATGAATTTTATGTATGAAAACATGGATATTTTACATGTAACATCACGACTGTAAAAAATTGAAATTGAAAAGTGAATAAAAAATATATGTGTACATAAAACAGTGTTGAAACAGATAAAAATGTAAACAAATATGGAATAAATATACGGTACAAATTGAAAACAAGAAAATTATTTTTTTATGGTAAATAAAATAAAAATGATATATCATGATACAAAATGTACATTGTATTTACTTCATATTTTGCTACAAAATGTTTGTAAAAATAAAAAAAACGAATGTACATAAATATATAAAACATAAAATAGTAAAACACTGTTAGCCACCTACAGAACTCCAAAACAAAGCACATATACAACTAACAAAACCTCTATATGACTATTAACACAGTACAAAAAGTCCAACCTAATATATATAACTCACAATAAGGATTTATCAACTTACACGTTCTATATTCCCACTCCAGTCAATGCTACATTGGAGAATAAATTTAACAGCAAGAGGTGCATATTCACTATTCCCATTCCAACATTAGCTACATTGGGGAACGTTTATATTCAAGATGGCTGATGGAACAGTGATCACGGCCCTTGGAACTCCCAAGGGCCGGGATCACATTCTGTGTAAATCCCTGATATGCCCTGGCCATCCACCCTCCAAAGTCACCAGAGTTAATCCATGAGTATCGTCTATCTAGGGGAGCAGTGACTCCTCGACCGGTGACCCACCTCTGCAGATCTTCCATTGTTGAGTGACCTCAGCTGAGGGGATGAGGGCTGCCCCATTGCCCTGGATGTGCGAGTCGAGGCGGGCTGTGGCAAAGCTGTTCCGCCACTGGCCCTGACTGATATCTGGACTCGCTTTGGGACGGGAGACTGTTCGCTAGATGATCCGGGATGGGAGGCTGTTCGCTAGAGGATTTGTCTCCACTCTGCCTCAACCCGCAGTGACGTTCCCCCATTGGCGGGTAGATTGCGGAGAGTCCAGCTGAGGATAAAGGAACTCCAAAACTGGCTGCCTTTGAGGGGGTTCTCAGTTAGCGATCCGCCTCCCCCGGTAGTGAAGATACAGGCATATGAGACTTGGACCTGTTCGCTGATGGCTAGCGACTGCGCCTGATACAGAGAACCCGCTCGCTGATGGCTAGTGCCTAATTCTGAGGGAGGAGTAGCACTTCACATCGGGAAAGGCAATGAGGTCCGACCAAGCAACGGGTGAGTTGGTGGAAATTTGCCCAGTCGGAGCCTCCTCCCTGCGCCATATCCCTTTTGCCTCCTTCCTGTGGGAAATTGTTTCTGGCCAAATTACCTTGTGCGGAAGCCCCCGCCGCACACTGCCAGAAGGGGTCCCCATGATCCAATTTTGGGGATCCCCCCCAGCACTTGTCATCCATCTTGGTGTTCGCCTCGTCATGCTGAAATCCATAGAAATAGAAGAGGTCAGTTTTAATCCCTCTTCTCCCTGAATGCTTATGAACGATATAGTAAGAAAAATAGAAGGAGGACTGAAACAACAGGAGCGGTGGCCATCTTGGATTGGGCGAATGCTCATTGATCTAACACCAGGAATAGCGGCCATTTTGGCTTGGTCAGTTGCTTAAAACTTCTAACCTTTTTGCACATATACCCTCGCCTTCTGCTCAGAACCAAATAGGAAGACGCCTCTTCAGCCTCCTTCTCAGGAGAACAGCCACCAAGAGTTCAGAAATTCATAACACTGCAACATCAATGAAATGACCATTCTGCCTCACCCTCTGGAGAACAGTCTTCACATAAGAGGTCAGAACCATGTAACACTCTTGCTATTTTAGCGGCCCCACCGGTGGCTCTTCAGTGGCAGCCTCCTGGGCTAACCTGATTCCAGTCACTGCACCCCAACCTACCAACAGAACAAACTACTTGGTCCACACCAGGATCCATATGCAATAGTATTATACAGATATCAAAAAAATTAATCAACATGCGCACTTCCACAGCACCCCTCACTTCTACACCTCCCAACAATCTGAAAACCATGGGCCGAACTCCTTCCTCCACAACTTACCCATGAACTACTCAGCTAATGCTACCACAAACTGATCAAACATCACCTTGAAACACTCGTAGTTGACACCTATTAAAACACCTCCAAAGGCCTAAAGAAAACTGATCTCATCTTCTACACACCCGACCCGCAAAATGGTGTACACTCCTAACTTGCGTCATAAATATTAACTTAAATCCTCCAACGTCCCATACAGATGAAAACTGATGATCGGTAACTAACCTACTTTTAATGCCAATGCCACCATAAACATCTACAGAAACTGAATTATTATAATCCAAGATAAGGACATTGTAGGAAGGTAGGATCCTTCTGCATGGTTACCCCCAGTTTTTGCCTGGTGCTAAGCTGTTTTTGACTAGTCTGACTGGGATCCTGCTAATCAGGACCCCAGTCTATCTGCTTTCTCCCTTAAATTGTTATGACAAGTACTTAGGTATATCCCAGATTGGATACTAGGGTACCCTTATAAGTCCCTAGTATATGGTACTAAGGTACCCAGGGCATAGGTACCCCAGATGTCCCCCATGGGCTAAAGCATGTACTATGCCACCCATGAGAGACCATTCAACATGGAACTACAGGCCTGCCATTGTAACCTGTGTAAGCTGGTGCTAGCACCACTTGCTAAAGATATAGGTTTACTATATCTAGGGTCACTGCACTTCAAACCTATAAGTCACCCCTATAGCCGGCCTTTGCGATCCTGAAGGCAGGGTGCTTGGTTCTAAGTGAGAGGGTGCCCCTGCATAAGCAGGACACCCCTACAGCCTACGGAGTCCATTCTCCCCGGTTGTCAGTGAAGCAGCCATATACCATATAGAGGGGCACCGCGTAATTATGCGATGACCATCTCCAAATCGTCTGCCACAAATCCTATCATGTTTGGTATCAAACATGTTGGAATCATACCCCCACACCATAAACTGTGTGGGAGGTATGATTCCAAGCACTGGAAGAGCCCGCCGTTAGGCTTTCAGTGTTCCTGGTGTCAACCTCCTAGACCCGGACAGCACAAAATGGTTGCTGCTGACCAGAGACACATTTCTGCCCTCCTGCTGCTGAGCCAAGCTCGAGCAGGGGAAGGCAGAACAATAGGCATCCTGTCACAGGGAGGTGTGACCACCTCCCAGACAGGATTTAGTGTATTGGGACTGGATGGGTGCACTTGCCAGCGCCACTAAGTCTGCATGAGGGGCACATTTGGTGTCCCGTGCATAGTCCAGTTCAAACCAGTCCTGGGAGCAGTTGGCTCCCGCTCTGGCGCGAAACTGGACAAAGGACATGGGAATAACCTCCCCCTTGTCCAGACCCTCCCCTGGGAGGGTCCCCTGAATCTTCCCAGCCCTTTCCCTAGGATACTTAAGGGCATACCTGGGTGTAGGACCCTAGGTTCGTGGTGGGATAAGATTCAGATCAGACACCACTTCTTCTTCTACCGTCTGGGCACTCTGGACTTCACTGGACTTTGTTTGGGCTCAACTTCGTCTCCCTTCCAGTCTGAAGGAATCTCTCTTGGAGTGAAGGAGTCACTCCCCTGCATTCACAGGCACCGCAACTAAGTCAACTGGTCTGCTGATCCTGAGCTCCTCCGGACTCCGAAAGGTTCTGCAACACAGGTGGTGGTTTTCAACAGCTCCCAAGGCCTGCCCTGCCCTGCCCTCTCACCAAGTTTGAGGCCAGTATCCCTCGTGGGGGTTGCAATAACTGAACCCCTGTGCATTGCGTTAACTTACACTTGCAAAGGCTTGTTGGCCTCTAACCAAGAAGATCGTCGGGCTCCAAGTAGTCCCACCATCGAGCATCTCCTGTGAAAAGAATCTTCAGCCACACCACATCGTGTACATTGTGGCCTGCATCTTTTGGTGAGCTGCTTGAGGTCCTCTCACGAATCCAGTGCCTCAGGCATGTGGGTCCATTTGAGGGTCACCTTTGCTTCTCTTGGTCTTCCCTGATTGCTCGGGGCCTGCCCTGACTCCCCTACTTGTGGTGAGTTCCCCGGACCTTGCTAGTCCCGACGTTGCTCCTTCTTCAATTCCTGCATTGGTTGCATTTGCCAAGGCTTGTTGGTGCTCCCGCCGGACACCGACCCCTCAGCACTCGACATCCTTAGTGGGACAGCTCGTGCATGGCTCCTGGCTCTCCTCAGCATCGCCTGGTCCTCACAACTGCAGAGTCAAGTTCATCGTCAGCCATCCTGCAACACCTGACATCGGAGGGCATTCGTCTTCCAAGTCTCCTGGTCACCCCTGAGTGACATAGACTCTGTCCCCTCTGCTTGCAGGTACCCCTCATCTAGAATCCACCTTTGGATTCCACCGGACACTTTCTCCTTCTTCAACAGCAGCACATTCCTGAAGTCCTCCATTGGGTTCGACAGCGGTTTCCGACACCACTTCACACTTAAGCACCTGGCTTCCCTGGTGTAGGTAACGTGGGTACTAGGGTATCCACGGGTGGGGTGGCTCTCCAACCTTCTGTCTTCCATGGGGTTTCTTCAGGGTCTACTGTGAAGGGTCCTTAATCTTTAAAAATCCAACCGCGACTTACACGTAGAGTTGTACGGAGCACGCAGTTGTGTTCCCACACTGCACACGCTCTCCGTGGTGTCCCTATCTACTCACTTTGAGTGGTTCCATGGGTCCCCAGCACTTCTACGTCCTCTCAACCTTGTCTTGACCCAAGTAGTGGTTCTTATACCACTATCTTAGTATATGGTTTGGTGTCCCCCTGGGGCCCACTGTGTATTTCGTGCTATTTATTGTGTTTCTGAAAGGAAGACGACACTGGGTAAGCTTTCTTGTCTTCTTCTTTAATGCGTCCAGTCACACAGCAACCCCGGCAGCAACTGCCAGTCTTACCACATTCCACGTTCCACGCAGGGAACGGAAGATAGGAATGTGAGAATGTCCCTCGTGCTCTGTGATCCCAACACACCCCCCTTCCTTCACATACAAACACAAGAATGATGAAAACACTTTTAACAACATAATAATAAAACAAATTAGATGTGCAGGTGACAAGTAAAAATAAACCAAGAATGCTCAATACTTTACATAGTCCCTGAATCTTGAGGGAACAACCCTTGGCCTAGAAGAGCTTGCTCGGGGAACAACCTCCCTGACAGGAACAGAAACCTTTGTACATTCCCCCGTGCGAGGCGGAGCCGTGCAAGGAGTGTAAACCCCAAGTTTTCCTTTCACAAACTCAGCTTTCGACTCCGGCACTACTGAGACAGCACACTTGTTCCAGATCTTTCCATTCTCCAACACTACAACATGCTCTCTTACTTCTCTCACTCTGACAGGATCGGAAAACCGAGAGGAACCCTTACGAACTAGAACAGGTTTCTTGATTCTCACCCAGTCACCCTGACGTACTGGAGATGCCCTGGCACAATCTGAGGCATACCTGGCTTGTGCGGCAGCCCTGACGTCAGCTACCATGCCCAGCCTCCCCAAATCCACATCCTTCCTAGACATCCAATACTTGTTGAGTTTGGAACCTGCAATCCAACCCCTTAGCAAGGTGAAAGGAGACACCCCAGTGCTTGAATGTGGAGTGATTCTCATTGCCCACAACATGTTGTAAACCGCCTCCTTCCAGTGCAAACCGTTGATGAAAGCTAACTGTAGCTGATCCTTGATCACACGGTTAAAGCGTTCAACTAAACCGTTACTGCAAGGATGATAGAGAGAGGTGAGGATATGCTTGATGCCATGCACTTTCAGAAATTCCTGCATTTCCATTGATACCAACTGGGTCCCGTTATCAGTCACTAACTCCTCTGGAAAACCCTCCCGAAGGAAAACATCCTTGAAGAAGTTAATGACCGTTGCAGAATTTATGCCGTCCACAAACCTGACTTCTGGCCACTTAGACATATAGTCGATCAGCACCAAAGCGTATTTGGGGGAACTGCCCATACCCCCAAAAGGACCTGCAATATCGAAAGCCAACTTACACCAAGGTGAGTTTTCCACAACTATGGGTTTGATAGGAGAGGGATAGGTTACTTGAGTTTTGTCACTCAAAACACACGCACCACAATCACGAACACAGTGTTCAATAGACCTATCAACTCCTGGCCACCAGAAATCCTCCCGAACCCTCCGCTTCATGGCATGAATGCCCAAATGACCCTCATGAGCCAGTTCCAAAACCCTCTTGCGCATAGACACGGGCACAACCAACAAACTACCCCTACGCAGAATCCCATCCACCAGGGACAACTCGTCACAAATCCTCTTGAAGGGAATCAGTTCAGGAATCAAATCCGAGTTGTTGGGCCAGCCATGAACCACAAAATCCATTACCTTCCTAATCTCGCTGTCTTCCGACAAAGCCAATTTCCAATCAATTTCCGATAGAGCAGCACCTGTATCAGCTACCCCACTAACAGCACATACCATTTCCAAATCCTCATCCACAAAGTCAAAAACAGATTCAGACAGTGGTAGCCTAGATGGGCAATCAGCAACGTGTTTCTTTACTCCTGGCACGTACTCCAAACGATAATTGAATTCATTCAACCTATACTGCCACTTAGCTATGCGTGGAGTGGCTCTCCCACCACCCCTAGTGGTGAAGAGATCTACCAGTGGTTTATGGTCAGTCCTCAGAACAAACTCATTCCCCCATAAGAAATTGCGAAAATACTGTACACCCCACCACAGAGCCAGGGCCTCCTTCTCGATAGTGGAATAAGTGCCTTCCGCACCATGAAGTGCTCTAGAAGCAAAGGCAATGGTCTCCTCCCTATTGTCAGATCTTTTCTGCATGAGAACAACGCCAAGACCCACATTGCTCGCATGGTGGTAACAATGCAGCGATCGTTGATGTTAAATAACTTAAGTGGGCGTGCCTGCACAATTGCTTCTTTCAACGACTTGAAGTCACCAGCACATTGGTCTGACCATGCATACTTCACATTCTTCTTCAAGAGTTCACGCAAACACACTGTTCTATCAGAGAAGTTAGCCACAAATTTGGCATAGTACTCCACTAAGCCAAGAAAGGAACGAAGCTGGTCTTTATTTTGTGGTTCAGGTGCATTTTGAATGGCATCAAGAAGTTTAACTTTGGGTTCAACTCCTTTCTCTGAAATGTGGTGTCCAAGATAGTCCACACCATCTTGCAAGAATTTACACTTGTCTTTCCTTAGTGTTAAACCACTAGATTTGACTATGTCTAAAACCTCCTTGACCCTGGAATTGTGTTCTAATTCTGTTTTGCCATGAATTAAAATATCGTCTTGGAAAAACACGACTCCTGCAGTGTTCTTAAACAAGCTTCCCATGAGACGCTGGAACACTGCAGAAGCCGATGCCAAACCAAACGGCATGCGTACGTAGCGAAATGCACCTTCTGGTGTCACAAAGGACGTGAGATGTCTCGAGTCCATGCACAATTCTATTTGATGATAAGCGGAGGAAATATCCAGAGAAGAAAAATACTTTGCACCCTCTAGTGTAGCCAACATTTCATTTATGTTGGGCAGGGGTTGGCGGTCCACCCATATGCAAGAATTTAGGTCGCGCAAGTCCACACACATCCTGAGAGACTTGTCAGCCTTGCGCGCCAAAACGATGGGGGACAACCATTCAGACCCCTCAATGGGCTCAATTACACCCACGGAACACAAACGCTCAAGTTCCTGTTTGAGCTCACCACGCATACTCAGAGGTACTTTGCGCACTTTATGTGCAACAGCTTTTGCACCCTCCTTTAAAACAATGCGGTGCTGAAAACCTTTGAGTTTACCCAAATCACCATTGAAAATCTCTGGGTACTTTTGAATCCACTCACACTTGGATAACGATTCTGCAGTAACCTTATGCACAGGGGTAACCTCAGGAAGATTGGAATAAAATTGTTTGGCTTCGTATTTTGATAAAACCATGTCCGGATGGTTGGGATCTAGGATGATCCCCAGCTCACCCTGTTCCTCCCATCCCAATAAGTTCGCACCTTCCTTTACAATGTAAATAATACTAAGCGTTGAATCCCCTTTGAATTCCAACTTGCCCTCAAACTTGCCAAGCACCTCTACTCTTTTACCACCGTAAGCAAAAATCTTTGTTAGACTGAACAATAGGAATGTTGCCCAATCTCTCCAAGTCTTTGGCATTGATGAGGGTAAAAGGAGAACCAGAATCAGCCAAAAACTTTATACCACACCCGTTTATACTTATGACACACGCAGGGGATTTTCTTTTGTGCGGTTCAACAATGGAGGCAATTTCCACCACACCATCCCGTTGAGTAGAGGAAGAAGACAACTTCAACAATTCATAACCTTCGTTATCATTCCCATAGTTAACATTATCTTCTTCAAAAGCGTTCACAGTTCTTGTCTGTCCCTTATGTGCAACAGTAGCCTTGCATATACGTGCCAAATGTCCCCTCTTACCACATTTAAAGCAAGTTTGATTAATAGCAAAACAAAACTTAAAATTGCCTAGATGAGATCTGCTACCACATCGGTAACAAGAGAGGTCAGGTTTTTCTGATCTTTCAAATTTAGGTTTAGGCAAGGAGGATGCAGATGAAGAAGTGCTGGGTATGTTTGTGTTGCTCCCTTTAGCGGGTCTACTAGTGGGTTTGATGCTGACTAATTTGATTTCGTTGGATGCTCCACTCATTTCTTTCATGCATAGTAGGGAATGCTCGATGCTTCTGGCCAAAATGAGAGCAGTTTCTAGATCAGGGTCTTCGGAACTTAAAAGTTTCTCCTGAATCTTTTTATTGCAAGTGCGCTCGATTAACTGATCCCGGATGATTTCGTCTCTGAATTCCCTATAATTACAAGTGACAGCTAAGGTTCTGAGGAGGCTACAAAATCATCAATGGATTCACCAGGGATTTGAGCACGTTGCAAAAACTTGTGACGCTCCAGCACAATATTTCTCTTGGGATTGAATCTCTTATCCAACGTTTTAATAAGAGAGGCATAGTCATCAACAATTAAAGAGTCACCTTCTTCACCACTACTGACACATGTCCTTACAAGTTCTAGGGGTAAGGTCTTCAAAATACTTCTTCCCTCAGCACCCAAATTGTATACTAGTAAAGCTTTTTTTTTCTTAGACGTGAAGGTATCTCCATCAATCGCCTCAAGATAGGCATCAAATGTTTCTTTCCACTGTTGCCAAATGACAGGGGGAGTACCGGGTGACTGTAAAAAGGGAGGTGGTGCGATTACACGATCCATAGAGTAATCTTGCGTGGGTGAGTTGCTGCCACAAGTCACCACAACAAGAATTATGTTGCAGGATAGATAAATGAAAACGCCCAAAAAAAAAACAAAAAAAAATGTCTTTTAAAGAGAACCAGGTGTGCACATCACCGACATGCCCATGGAGAGAGTGTTGCTGCAGAGCATGATTTGCTGATATCAACAAGAAAACACTTTGATTAGTGTGGGGCAATCTATCTGAAACTTCGCCAAAAGCAAAATGATGCGCTGATTAATGCGCAGATTGCCTTTTCTAAAAGCTCAGCTCGCCGATGTGTTACGTGTGTGTAAGCGCGTCTGAGCTTAATTCAGCTTAATTCAGTTCAGCAATGTGGCGCGCGCCGGTATGCACGTCGGTTGCCACAACAACCCCCGCTCCCTAGCAACGCTTGTCTGAGCTTAATTTAGCAAATGTAGCGCGCGCCGGTATGCGCGCCGGTTGCCACAACAACCCCAGCTCCCTAGCAACGCTTGACGTCACACGCAATGCGTGCTGACACATGCGCTGATTGCCGTGGGAACAGTAGCTCTCGCACAGGGATGTGCGTCAGGGTGACGCGTGCCGGTACCATGCACGCTCCATGACTCGGCTAGAAATACCCCAAAATTCAGCAAAACCTCACCGGGACCTTCGGCGAAGATGCGGCTTGCGGAGCAATCAACTCCAAATATCCGGGTGTTCACCAGGGGCACTTCGGAGGCGCTCGGGCGGTTTTACTCATGAGGCTCAGGGGACTAGACTCGGAGAAAACGCCAGCACAGCACGATGTCGGTGAAAAGACAGTGGGGAAGGCTGTGGACCGGACAACTCGTCGCCAATGAAAGAAAGACGACACTGGGTAAGCTTTCTTGTCTTCTTCTTTAATGCGTCCAGTCACACAGCAACCCCGGCAGCAACTGCCAGTCTTACCACATTCCACGCAGGGAACGGAAGATAGGAATGTGAGAATGTCCCTCGTGCTCTGTGATCCCAACAGTTTCTTTGCTAAAGTATTGTGGGCTTTGTGCATATCTCCTGGTAGGAGATATTTCTTTGTGTTAGAGAGTATTATATAATAAATACATATTTTTATAAATACTTTGTGTGGTTCTTTTTCATTTAATCTATACTATAAGATTGCATTCTGGTAAAACAAGCTGCTTTACACTCCTTCTGGACTAAGCCTGAAGGCTGCTCTCAACAGCTACCAATTAAAGAGCTTCTAAGGTTGTCTAAGACCTCTTAAATCACCATTAGGGTTGTCCAGACTGATGCAAGGTGCCCACTTACATTAGTGGACATCATATACCAGGCCAGCTTCTCACAGACATCAACCCAGGTTCCTTTGATTCCATATTCCCTACACTACGTAATACCGTCCACCTTACGCCCAACTTTCCCTCTCTGACCCAACCACCACCACAGTCTACAATGCAGGATGAAAAACATATGAGATCCACTAGTCATCCCAACTCCCTCCTCCATAACACATTCTGCCCACATGACTTCCCTAACAGAACCAGCCTCCTCTATCCCCCTCGAATGCTTCACATCCCCTCACCCTCATGCAGTGGACCACCCAGCCAAGTCGGACACAAAAACAAGTCCAGCTCCTAGCAACAACACCAATCCTAAACCACAACCCATTAACATCCTTGTCAACCCTGACTCAAACCAATCCCCATCCCCACACTCTCCCTCCCACAACTTGTGGAACGCAGTCCTAGAGGCACATGCACCTGGCATCCCAAAACTACCGCTAGGCCCTCTGGACTCGACGAAGGCAAGAGTACAACACTGCTCACTAAATTCCCACTGTCCTGATCTAACCAGGGAACAAACACCTGGCATCTCAACCCTCACTTTCACTGACCTATACCCCTCTCATCTAGAATGCCAGGGCATATGTTAATTTTCACCTCAACTACTCCTCACTTTCCTCACTAAACTCTGTGTCCATGACAGAATTAAAGGAGTGACTAGTTGACATGGAAAATCAACTCAATAAAGTAGCGCAGGGCATAAACAATATCCTAATGATCCTTAAATCTGACTCTGTGCTGGCCCAAATGCCACACCTTCCCTCCTACATCTACAGAAAACCCCCATGAATGTCTAAGATCCAGCTCCATAGCTGACTCACAACTCCTTTCGATAACCTAGCTGACAGCCCAAAAAGATCGAGCCCTGAGATGTCTCTGAGTGAAGCAACAAACTTAGCCAAAACTCATGACCTGACGCTAACCCAGGACAACTCCACCTACAAGATCCAGGTGATTACTGGAGGCAGGAGAGACAGCAACCCCCCAAGAATTGCTAGATCGCCAATCCACCACATCAATATCCACTTGGCACCCCCTCCTCAGAAGCACAACAGCAGCAGTAATATCAACTGCATGCTCATAAAGTGCAGATCCATAACCAAACAAGTAATGATTCTAGCTGAAGCCATTGTAAACCATTGCATTGTCATTGCATTCATCACAGAAACATGGCTAAATGACTCCGCCTACCTGATCCTTGACCTACTAGTCCCTCCTGGCTTCTCTGTCATTAAGAAAGACAGGGAGAACTGCCACGGTGGTGCCATAGCTATGATCCACAAGAACATCATCCACATGGCAGAAACAGACACCATAACCTACATCACATTTGAAAAATCATAGCACAAACATAACGATGAAGAACAATAAAACAAAAAAATTTCACCTCCTTTAACACCCACCAGACAACGTGCTATCCTTCGGTGAACTCCTATCGGAACTGATATTGCACTGCTCACTCTCCAACAACAACATAATCCTAGGTGAATTCAATCAACATTGGCATGATAAGAAAAATACCCTTATCCACTCCCTAAATGAACTCTTACTCAGAAAAGACCTTAGCACGCACTGCAAATGCCAAACGCCTACCACATGCACAACCCAGAATGCCATCATAGCCCACAACGAAGTGGTAAGTATTGAGAACATCCTTCCATTTGACTGGTCGGATCACCACTTCATCCTGTTCCAAATCAACCAAACGGAATTACCCTCTATTCGCACTCAGAAAACTATACAATGGTCAGGTAGCATAAGTCAGATTCCCCTGGATGATATGGAATATAGAATGATGTCTCTACTCACCCCAACAGATAAAATTAGAGAAGTTCTCTCAAGATCCTGCTTCAACAAAGATCTGAATACCGAAAGAAGACAACTTAGAGCTGCAGACAGACTTTTGGGGAACAAAACTGCCCACAACCCACCTTCGAGTGGAATGCAGGAAATACAAAAATCACATCATAAAAGAAAAAGCCACATTCTTCCACAGAGCGGTAGATAAAGCAAGAAAACACTCCAAAGAACTTTTCAACATCATTAAACAACAAACTTCAAAACCAGCAGAACAACATCCTCATGTCTCCAAAGAACGTTGTGACAAATTTGCGAAATTCTTCAATGATAAAATCACTAAGAGTGAACTTTTCCCAGACCTCCACACTCTGCCATCCACTGGAAACCCTCCCCTCAGAATGGAGGGAATTAACACACCCTTGCTCTCTTCAAAGTCCCAAAGAGTGGCCACCCTCCCAGAGCCCTCAGGGTGCAGTATATAATCCTAGGATCCCCCTCACCTCACAGGAGGTGGAGGACGTTCAACTCGCTCTCAGAAGAGGACATCTCAAAGATGATTGTGAATTCCCAGTCCTTCTCTCACTCAGCAGAACCTCTTCCGGCCTCCCTAGTGAAGAGTCTCAACCACGCCTTAACACCATTCTGGACTAAAATGATAAACAGCTCCCTGAGAAATGGGCCCAGCTGCCATAAAATAGGTAAAGTCACCCTCTTGCAAAGAAAAACGAGTGCTGACCCAGATGAACTTAACAACTTCAGGCCCATCGTCAACCTTCCCTTCTTGGCAAAAAGACTTGAGAAATGAGTTCTCTCCCAATTCAACCAACAGATTGATTCCAACAATCTTCTTGACTCACTCCAATCGGATTTTAGGAAAGGATGAAGCACGGAAACAGCTATACTTAATATTGCAGATCACATACACAAATATCTGGACGCAGATAGATGGTGCCTGCTCATCCTCCTAGACCTATCAGTGGCCTTTGGCATGGTCAATCACAAGCTGCTTTTAGAATCCCTCCAGAAAGGAAACTGAGCTTATGGCCTGATTTTAAAATGGTTCACCTAATATGTTCATAACTGCTCCCAACTAATAAAAATCAACTCAGCCTCAGATACTTCTGCCATAACCAGGTGTGCCTCCCAAGGCTCAGTCCTCTCACCTACACTCTTCAATATCTACATAGAACCCCACTGCCCCCACTCAAACAAGCAAGCATCCATTACACCTCTATGCGCACGACACCCAGCTCAACTTAAAAGCATCCTCACTAGAGGACTTACGTCCTGAAACTCAACCAAGACAAGATGGAAATTATTCTCTTTTCCAAAAATGGACAAACCACCTAGGTCCAAGAGTTGCTTAATACCATTGAAGCTTTTAACTGCAAATTGACTGTGGCTGAATCACTAAAATCTTTGGGGATCACCCTGGACCACGTCTGAGAATAAGCCTACACATAAAGAATACAGCAAAGAGTGCATTCTACAACCTAAAACTCCTACACAAAAGCAAGCCCTTCCTCCCTGCGAATGAACTAAAAACTGCCACACAAGCGATGGTGCTGTCTAGACTGGGCTACAGGAATGCCACCCTCACTGGCACCATGAAGTCACAGTCCCCCTAAAAGCCACACTAAATGCAACTGCAAGGATAGTCACTGGAGTAAAGAGACACAATCGCATATCTCCCCCTAAAAAATCAAAAGCGGCTCCTGATTGAAGTCTTTTGCTGTTTCAAAAGTGCTTGTCTCACTTACAAAGTCCTTCACGCCGAGGAACCAGTCTACCTTGAGTCCAAACTCACGAAGGCAGGCCAGATGAGAAACTTAAGAAGCACCATCACTTTGCTTCTCCCCCACCCAAAAAACATAAACAAAAAGCCCTTGCACGCTCCTTCTCAGGGAATACCCCACAATCAGTAACTTCCTCCCAGTTCATATCAGGATGAACCGCTCCTTCATATGTTTCAAAAGACAATTGAAAGATCTTTTCCACAATCAGCACCTCAACCCTTCAGACCCTAACTCCGAGCACACAACTGGAATCTCCTCCTCAAATTATATACTGTCTCTTTGTTTCCTCTCTAGGAGTTGCTCCGGTTCGACTTTCAACTAGTTTTTTACTTTGTAATCAATGTTTTCTTGCACTGCCTTGATTATGTCTGTAAAGTGCTCTGATACCCTCGTGTCTTGCTAGCACTATATAAAACTCGTTAAATAAAATAAATAAATAAAATAAATAGACATAAGGTGTTTACAGTTATCTTTCCCACTCCACTGTATGCTACATTGGGACAAGTATTGGACATTGAGGAGTTTAAATTTACTATTCCAAGTCAAATGTAGGCCACATTGAGGAAAGTGTAGGACATTAGGAGGTTTAAATCTCCTATTACCATTTCAACCTAACCTACATTGAGGAAAGTATTGGACATTGAGAAGTTTAGATAGATTTACTATTCAAATTTCAATCTGTTACATTGAGGAAAGTGTTTGAGTATGAAGATTTAATATTCCTACTCCAATCTAAGCTACGTTGGGGAAAGAGCTGGACATTGAAGGGTTCAGATTTACTATTTCCACTCCAACCTAAAATACATTGGGGAAAGTGTTTGACACTGATGGGGTTAGATTTACTATTTCAACTCCAATATCTACTCTGGGGAAAATGTTGGACATTAAGGGGCCGATTCCTATCTCGGTCGGAAGGACACCGAATCGGGTTCGGCATTAGCGGATCCGATTCGGAGGCTGATTTTCCGTCCGATTCGTACACGGGTCCGGACGGCGAAGTACGATGCGAACAAGCGCGAATTCACCGTCCAAATCGTTTCCGGCTCCGAACCGCTCCGTACGACTCGGTCGCAAGCAAACCGTGGCGTGCAATGGAGACGTTTCACGACCGAGCTAGTACGATGCTCGATTCGGACAGCCGGATCGAGTCGGAGCATCCGGCTCGCAAAAGCTCCCGGAGTCGGACTTCGGGGGTCCGCGTTGGACCCCCCTTCACCCGCAGCCTTACGACTCGGACCCAGGGGGAGACCTATGGGTCTCCCCAACACAGGCATGTACGGTGCGGATGGCACCGATGCGTACCCACTGTAGGGGGCGCACTTGTTCGCGACATACCCATTCAGTCAATGGGAGCCCATGTACGCGTCGTACGACCGGCTCCCATTGACTTCAATGGGAGTCCGACCGAATCGAGTCCGGCAGCATGCAGCCGCATCGTACTCGCTCGGTCGGACTGCAGGAGTCCGGCTCGGTCGGAAATCTCTCCGGATTTCCGACCGGCCCCTAAGAGTTTTACATTTACTATTCCCACTTCATTCTGAGCTACATTGGGAAATGTATTGGACACTGAGGAGTTTAGATTTACTATTTCCACTTCAATCTAAGCTAAATTGGGGAAAGTACTGGACATTAAAGGGTTAAGATTTACTATTCTCACCTCAGTCTAATTTACATTTGGAAAATTGCACAACATTAAGAGGTCTGGATTTAGTGGCTTATTATGAGTCTGGCGGTCCACGGACTGCCAGACTCGCGGGGGCGCAGCGGTGGTAGTCTTCCAACTGCCATATTATGACTAGGGTGGTCGGGCCGCCCTGGGACCACTGCAACATCCAGGGACCAGAGATCCCTGGCAACATCTTAAGGGTGCAATATGCTTGGCGGGCCGCTGTGGCCCTGCCAAGCATATTACGAGTTTCTTCGCCACCACACTTTTCATGGCGGTGCGACCACCATGAAAAGTGTGGTGGTGAGTAAACTAAACTGGTGCCTCTGCACCATGGGGTGCATGCAGGGGGGCACATGGTGCGCCCCCTGTCTGCATGGACCCCCATGTTCCTACACAGAATGAAATGCACAACATTGTGCTTTTCGGTCCGTGCAGGAACATGCTTTTACGTTCCCATTATGGTGCCTATTTTAAAGGCACCGCCATGGGAACGCCAAAGAACTGCCCACCAGTGACTTCAAAAGTAATAATCTGGCAGGCAGTCTGTTTTGGCTTTGGGAGTGTGGGAGCAGGGCTGCAGCATGGCGGCCCCGCACCCACACCGCCAAAGTCATAACAATGCCCTTACTATTCCCACTCCAACCTAAGATACATTAGGAAAAGTGATGGAGATTAAGGGCTTTAAATATACCATTCCCACTTCAAAGTTAGCTATTTTGGGGAAAGTTTTGCACTTTGAAGGGTCTATACTTACTATTGCCACACCAATCTAAATTACATTAGAGCAAAATGATTATCATTAAGGGGTGCTAAACTTACTATTTTGACTCCAACCAACTAACATAAACAATAACCAGAAATAAACATAACACCAAAAAAGTCCAATATATTAAAGTACAATATACCAATCTAACCATTATAAAATGCAAAAAAGCCTCAAAATATTAAATCAATATATAAACAATAATTAACCTAAGGAATATATATAAATACATTTTGATTTATAATCATAATTAAATTTTACAAATATTCTTGGATTTTTTAAACTTTTTTAAAAAGTATACATTACATCATAAATTATTTACAAATTTGTTTTCTTTTTTAAAAGACACATACATTTCATTTTTAACAATGTTTTCTTTAAATAAAATACAGAATTAAAAAAACATTTTGACCAGCAAAAAGTTATGTTAAAATGTTAATGTTAAATTACAAAATTCCACTTTATAAAATACGCATTATATAAAAACACTGTTCACACATAACAGCTGTAATACCTAGCAACCCACAATTGTTTAAAAAATCCACAATGTATTAAACATTTTAAAATAAAATAAATAGTAAAATGTAATTATACATGTAAACTAAAATATGCATATTTATAAATACGAATTTTTTGTTAAATTATTATTTAAAAGTAATAAAATACTACCCACCTTAAACCCCTATATTTCCCAAGCACCCAAATCAAAAAATTATAGACATCAATTACAAAAACATTTATATTCTAATTTATTTTAAACTATTAAAAATAACATTGTTTAAATTTACAATTTGTATGTCTTAAACATTTTTGTTATATACTATTCACCACAAACCCCAAAAATTCCAGTACAACCCAATAATACAAAAATATTGAAAACTAACAAAATGAAAAGTCAAAAATACTAAATAAAAACATACATATCACAATCATTTATTTAATATACAAATGTAAATCTAAAACAATGACAAAAAAATTAAAAATATAACCAAACTATTTCAAATATTAAACCAAAAAAATTAGAGATTTCCAAACAAAACACGAATAATTCCCAAATCTATAAAAAATACTATAACATTACTACAATACAACATATAAAAAACAATATTAAAAAGCAATAATTCAAAGTACGATATTTTACATTTCGATATAAATATACTAACAAAAAAATCATATACTTATCAGCGATATTACTTACCTCAATATGATAATACCGTCAACATTCTGACTTTGATAATTAAGACCATCAATATTGTGACTTTGAAGTTAATGATGCACACCCAGTGGATATATAGCACACGTACCAGTTTTCAGAGCAGGTCAACTAAACACAAAGGGAGTAAAGTTTTCCAGTGTAGGAATAGTCAGAAACCATTATTAGGAAATAATTACATTCACACATATGAGACTGTGTGTAAAAGTTGCATTTAATTACCATTTAGTGCCCCATTCAATGTTGGCGATCTATGTCAGGTAGGTCATTTTGTGCCCCATGGTTGGTGCAAAATTGTAGTAAATTGTGTTATCTCATTTGTTGCTTTCAAAGCCTTGTCACCCTAAACTTACAACATGTAGTGCGTTCCTTTGGAGTCCACAACTGAAATCAGGAGATGGCATTCTGACATAGAATAATGCCCTGCAAATCCAACAGTTAGTATACAAACACAATTGTGGAAAGAAAGATTTTTTTCTGATTACACCACAAGTAGTTTAGAATCTGCTCCCTGGCTACTAATTGCCTAGTTCTACCATTTTAGCCACACACCAGGTTAAAAATAGGAAGCTGTTTTACTTCCTTTCAATTTATTTAAAAGCTACAGATCTTCAATGAGACCGACTTTACAATTTATACAAATTACTTAAACAGTACATATCTTAAACAACATTTGAAAAAGCTAAAAATTTAAAACACATAATTTAATTTACTGGTTTAAATAAAAGTTGCAAAGCTTCTTTTGTCGACCGAACTCCATACGCCAAAAGCAAAGGTTTCAACAGGTGACAACGATTAGTATGCAGTGCAGGGCACACAAAAAGAACATGCTCTAAAGTTTGTGTGGAGTCCCAGCAGAGATTACACAATCTATTCTCCAGAGCCATGCCCAACCATGCTCCTGTAATAATATTTAATGGCAAAATAGTCATACAAAACAATACAAAAAACCTACAAATACCAATTCCATTCCAAACCGTTCCAAATTCCACTTGATATGGTTGAGGGTAAGCCCCAGAACATGTGGAAATTATTAACTCCATCTTCCTTTTTCCTTGCATGAAATCATATTTTGTTCCCTGGAAGTAATCTTAATGCTATATTTAAAAGAATTCTTACTCACAAAGCAGGACATTGACGTAAGCTCAGCCCTGCTCACACTACAGTGCTGGAGTGCTTGATTAAAATTGCTGCATTGTCCTAATGCTTCTAAATGGAATATACTTCTTAAGGAATGCTTTTTACTGGGCAAAAGACTGTGATCCCATCGAAGGACAGCAGCCAGCCCCCGAACATAAATACCCAAGAGCCCCATTTCTAGGTGCAATGCATCAAATGGAGCAAGGGTATTTAAATTACAGATTTTACTAACAATGTTCCCCTCCATTTTATGCAAGAAATTCCAGTATTTCATATCCATGAGTTCAATGGCATAGAATAAAGGTGGGGGGATTTTCATATTGTACACAGGAAATAAATGGGTGAAGTGTCTGCAGCCTAAAGCCCTATATAGTGATAAAAGTGCTTTTGTGACTGCCATCACTTTACCTGATTGATGCAAAATATGTTCTCTCACAGAAAAGTTGGCGGAGAACATTTTTCCAGAATAAAGATATATATTAACACATTACAACTCCTGTCTTCCTAAATGGCATTTAACATTTCGCAGCTTTCTATAACCCTTAGCTTTGCAGATCATCACTTTACTCTTATTGATGTTAATCTTTAAGTAATGGCTATCAGCGAACCTCTGCAGAAAATCCAAATGTCTCTGTAAGCCTCTAGGAGTTAGGTCCAGAACCATGATATTCTCCGCATTAAGCAATGAGGTTATATTGCGGTGACCTAACTTCATGGAGTTCCCTTCCAATTCAGTCAATGTCATTAGTAAATCATAGAGATAGGGAAAATAACAAGGGAGCTAACAAGAAGCCTTCTTTAAGACCATAGTTCGTCAGTATTTAAGTTGATAACCCACGATCGCCCCCAAGTAATACGTGGCGCAGGGTGAAGGAGTAAAGTGCAATTATTAGATTGGGAAGATGGTCGGGAATTTTTAGGTTTTTAAGCTAACGCCACAAAATGGGTCTATCTATGCAGTCGAAAGCCATGGAAAAATCAATATATGCAGCATAAACTGACATATTACATTACAACATGTATTTCTCCAAAATCAATTGGAGGGCTGTGATATTATCTAATGTTGAGCTGTTAGGTTTAAATCCAGCCTGCTCCAACGGTATGATATTATTAGCATCTGCCCAATCTTGTAGGCGATCTAAAAGTCTCTTAGCTAAAGGTTTTCCCTACAGAATCAAGGAGCGTTATTTGCCTATAATTATTGGTAAGGGCAGTTGAGCCTTTCTTATGTAGTGGTAAGATAATCCTACCACTCCACAGAGAAGGAATTGTTCTGAACTGATAACAATAATTAAATAGAGCTGCCAAATAACCTGACCAAAGGTCTTCCAATTGTATAACAGTGATCAGGATTTGATCCTAGCTCCTGATGCTCTTGCATGATGTATAATCTCCTCAATCATAGTCTGCGAAGGGCACTGTAAATCTCCTCCTTCAGAGTAAGTAGCTGCCAAGGATAGTACATCCTCATCAACTAGATGGTTAGCAGAGTAGAGGTTCGAGATATACAAGGACCACTCTCTACTTGAAACTGGACTGATTTTAGGCCTAATACTGCTCCCCATGGATTTATTAACTATAGGCTAGAACCTTCTAGAATCTTTGTGAATGGCAGCTTCCCATAGAGCTATCCAGATCATGTCTACCTGATGTTTTTTTATTAGAGCTTTCCAGCTTGTGTGCCTTCTTATTAGTAATTTTATCATTTTCCTTCATCTCCTTGAAAAAAATTAAACTTGCTGTCTTTGTAATTTATTAATCAATTTATTAAGGCTAAATTCCTTATGGGAGACTGCTAAGGGTTTGTTACTTACCCAAGGAAACCATGGAGGAGTAGGATTCTTTACCACCACGGACTGAGCATCCTTCACAAAATTAGCCCCAAAACTTCTCTATATACACTAAGGGGGCCATTACGATGGCGGTCGGAAATCGTTGCGAGATTGGGACGAATATTGCATGTTACAACGCATGCTTTTACATCGCGTTCCATAACAATGAGGTCGTTACAACGACCGTGTTGTTAGAACGCGATACCTTTACAACGCAAGTCAATACATTGACTTGCAATAGATGGCGCTCCAACATTAGGAATAGTATAATTTACTATTCCAACTCCACCCTGCGCAACAGTAGGGAAGGTGTTGGAATAGTAAATCATACTATTCCTTAGGTTGGAGCGCCATCTAGAGCAAGTCGATCTAATGACTTGCGATGTAATGGCATCGCGTTGTAACAACGCAGTCGTTGTAACGACCGCGTTGTAATGCTAACGCGATGTAACAACCGCGTTGTAAAGGTTGTTTCCCGATTGAGACCAGCCGAAAAGTAGTCAGTGGTCTCACCCACCAGATTAGGATGCGACCGCTGTGTAGGCAGTCAGAAACATCCCTTTTTCAACTGCAGCTTGTGCTGCGGCCCGGAAAAAGGTTCCAGCACACACGTCCATTGGAAGAGGGTTGTTTTTAAACATCCATGCACCGTGTGCCAGGCACCTTCTGGTGGCTGGCACACGATGCATGGATGTTTGGGAGGGTACCACATGTGCCCCCCTGGTTGCATAGCAGAGGCGAAGGGGGACGGGGGCCCTGCTAGGGGCCACCAAAGTCCTCTTCCAGCTGCCTGTTCATGGCGGTGGGACCACCATGAACAGGCAGTTGCAATGGGATATCCTAATCCCTTCGGCGGTGCCTGCGCAAGCACCGCCCCCATTGTAGGGATTAGGAATCTGACCGCTTTCCCTGTCCGAGGCGGCAGCCCTACCCCCACCTCTGCGGTTCAACCAGCTGCAATGTAATGCAGCGGTTAGGCCTATGCTCTAGATGGCGGGTGGACTGCCATCGATGGTCTGTCGGTGGCGGTCCGCCCGCCATCATAATGAGGGCCTAAGTTGCAAAGTGTTTTTTAATGTGTCTTCTAACTTTTCTTTATTTAAGGTATTCCAGGGCACTTTATCATAGGCGGCACTGAGATGCATTATATCTTTCTTAAAATTCCAACGCAAAGACTCCTCCAGAGTTAACTTAAAATTAAAGGAGATTATTTTATGATTGCTCCAGGGAGAGTCTAGTATCTCAAGTTCTGTTAGCAGACCGAACATGGGCAAAGAGGTAAGAATGTATTCAATTAGTGAAATTCTCTTCCTACTCTTAAAAGCAAAATGGGCAGGGTTATCATTGGGCAATTTTCCATTTATAATTAGATAGTCATTATCCCTACATGCTCCTAGGGCGAATTTACCTCTCTTATCTACTCTGAAAGATGAGAGGTGGATAGGACTAGGTATATTTAAGGCTTCTGCCTTGGCCTTGTCAGCAAACAGACTAATGGCATAATTGGAAACTTTTGCATTACAGTCCCCGAACAATTATCAAATTAACAATATTCTCTCTGCAATTTGGAAAATGAAATGAAAAAACTAGCTAATACGGGAGTTCTACATTGGGCCAGGTGGAATGTCGAGGTTCACAAGTAAATACTGATCAAGTCTTGAACCCTCCATATCCTTCCACCTAAAGAGTATACGTTGTAAGAGGTTCAAAGCATGACTAAAGGATTTATATGACCAAATATTATCTGTGCTAAGGAGAATTGCAATTCCTCCACTAGCATGACCTTTCCATGTCTTTTTAGCAGGACAGCTAATTACAAAATAATTTTCATAGTCAAGAGGACCCACACACCAAGTCTCCTAGAAATAGATAATATTTGCGCCCAAAGGGGCCAGAGAACTAAGCTTCTGAGGCTTGGTGGCAGATCCGGTTAAATTTCATGAAAAGACTTTAAAACCTTTGCTAAAACAGCTTAGTGTGTTTATGTTTGCTTATATGATTGCAATTAAGTGCACCAGCTAGCCAGTTTCACTTAGAGAAGTTGTTTTCTGCACAGGCACCAGAGGCAACATCACCAGATGTCAGAAGAGTAACAATTCTACCCTTAGGCCTAGCTGTAATATGAGTTAATTTAGCATTATTTAGTAAACTCTCTATTTGAACCCTACAACTCTCCAGAGGTGCACTATCACCACTAGCCATATTCATGTTGAATCTAAGCTGACTCCTAAGTGGTAAAAAGGGAGTAACATCTACGCCCCTGCGATGAAGGCAATTACAATTTTCTAAAATCAAATTTACAATGGCCTTTGAATTAAAAGAGGCCCTAGTCCTCTTCTCATTTACAGAGTTCAACAATTGAAATGTGTAAATATCATTACTCCTTATTATCCTTAAAGGGCCTATTTCAGACATACATTTTAAATACAAGGATCAATTCAGGTAAGAAACTTCATCAAATAATACAACAAAATGAGAGCCAGAGGTGGTTCTTTAATTTCAGAAGCAGCATGCGGAGGGCATGAAATAGTCTGAACGCTATAACGTCAAAGAGGCATGATTGGATTAAAAGCACAAACCTTTGAATCCAAGGCAGAGTAAAAAGGAACACTTTAGTAACCTGTTTTTGCACATGAGCTCGAACTTCTCTGACTGGTGGTGAAGTATTGGGAATGGTCGCAATTATTAAAAGACATTGAGGTCGACAGATAGGCACTGCAGACTCTGCAGAACCATCTGAGGGGTCAACCTGTGAGGGATCCTCGAGATCAAATCTTACTTTCTCATTCCCTTTTTGTTTATCCTGCAAGGTTTCCTCTTAACGCTTTGTTTCTTGCCCTTTATTGTAGGTACAGGACCAGTTGTTGTACTAGCATTGTGAAAGTTTTGCTTTTTTTCTGATTAAAAATAGGGAAAGAAGCTCGTGGGATATTTGGAGAAGCTTCGCTGACCACCCTATCAAGATCTTCAGGGAGCTCAAATAAGTCCTCTTGAAAAAAGAGAGTCCGGATCATTTTCTAAAATATTCACTTGGGACTTTCAGACATTATTATGGAGTTTGATAACAGGCAAACTACTTGGATGACAATTTCATTAAAATCCTTAATTCAGCTTTAGAGTTTTTCCCACCAGGCCAAGCTTCTACTTTAGTAGGAAGGTCTTTGGGAATCATAGTTAAAATATAAAGTATATGATCCGAGTTGTCTGTCGTTTTTTCAAGCAAGGTCAGAATAGAGGACAGTACTGAATATAATTCCCAGGAAGATGCATAGAAACGTTTAGATTGAGTTTCAGAGATCTTGATAAATTAAGGACTGAAGAGAAGATGAACGTTTACTAGGAGTACTACAGAATAAGGACATTGGAATTTTATTAACTGGGGAGACCACAGGAATCAGACTAATTGAAGCTATGGGCATATGGTTGCCAGAGGTGAGCAAAACTTTTCCTTTTTTTTATTTCCTTCATGTTGGTGCAGGCAGCCAGATGTGTTTTGGGTAAGCTGTGAATAGTCTAAAGCCCTCCTAATGGCCCTTGCTGAAAAGTGTTAATTAACGGTGTGAGAAGGTTTTTTTTAATCTTAGTGATCTGTTGAATACTTTGCAGCTTCATGAAGGCTGCTAAGATTTCATGCTTTTCAACTTTAAGGCAATATTTAGGACTTTTGTGACAATTTATGTGGCATATATCCCCGTGTTACACTGCAAAGAAGTTTATGCACAAGATATAATATGCAGAAAACAGTGTTCTTCTGCAGCACAATATAATTATGTTATGCCATATGTATATAGGTAGCAGGAATGAAAAAGCTCAAGAGAAACTAATCTGGCAGATAAACATACATCAGAACATTGTCATTGTACACAGAAACATCTGCAAAAGATAAACTTGCAGAGAAGTCTGCATACATTTTCCAGCTTATTTGGATATCAATAGGCTGAAAACTTAACCGTGAATCTTTAGAAATGTGCATAGGGAAAAATTTGGGAACTGTGCTGGGGAAAAACACACGTCTGTAGTATTGATACTAAATGAAAGGATATTTTTACAGTTCTTGAATAGAAGGGTTATTTACCATCACTGGAGAATAAATTCTCAAAGGAAATGCATTATCCTGCCACTGCAACATTGATGCTAATAGACAGAAAAGGGCATGATTCTTTGGCACACTAGTCACACAAAGCATCCAAAGGAAGCTGCCATCACCCCACATATATATATATATATTTGTTGATCCTACGTTAATTTCCATTATTATGTTCATGACAAGTAAGTGATCCACGTTTGTAAGTCACTGATGCTAGAGTCAAGCTTTCGAACCCTGAAATCACTTGCAACATTGGTGAGGGAAGTAACAGGCTTCTATTTGATTGGATAGACCTGGAATTCTGAAACAAAGCCGCAGAGAGGTTTTGTTCCCCCCTCCCCAGCACCCCAGTCAGCTGTGAGAAGGGAACTAAAACAAAGTGTGTGGCTGTGCTTACTTATGGAACCTCTCATGAACTCAAAGTAGAACCCATAATCTAAAAGAGGCAAGCAGAAGCCACACAGTTTTTCTGGTTTTTAGATAAACATGGTAAAATGTAGAGTAATTTGGCAATGAACCTAGGTTTCAGAGGTAGACCACATCTGTGGAAGGATAGTAAAGCAGTGAACTACATAACCCATGGCACCAGCAGCTGTGCCTTCATAAGGGCGGAGGAGTGTCGCCCACCCTGCTACCAGGGCAGCAAACATGAAAAATTAAATGGCAATAAATTAATTTTATTACCATTTTATTTTTCAGTCCAGCCGGCCAGCCCGAGGCAAGTGTTGGGGTGGGGCTATCACTGCTGACTGGCAGCAGGGGAGGAGGAGTGGTGCACTACTAAAGGTTAAAGTGTGCATGTCACTTTGGCTGGCTGTTTTGCGACGGCCAGCCTGACATGCACACTTTTTAGACAGCTTGGTGGAGAGCAGGCACAGGCTTACAGTGCCTGTAGGAGTGATGAGCAAGCCCGCTCCAACCAAATCTGATGCTTTTCTCATGCTGGTAACAGCATGAGAGCAGTGTCTGAATTGCTTAGGGGAGTTGGCTCAGAGACTCCTTGCTGCCAAACTGCGGGACAGGAGAGGACTGGAGTAGGTAAGATCGTTTTTATTTTTTTTATTTATTTTCACACACTAATAGGCAGTGTGGGAACCTCGCACTGCCTTCAGCCCCAACTCCAAAGCTCTTAATCGTGGCCTATTATAAACACAGTTTATAACGGACCACGATTGAGAGCTTTGGGCTTCTGCCTAAGGGCATTCCTGGAGTGCCTGCCTGGTCACCCCATCATCTCTGAAGCAGTCAGCTACCACTGCATGACACTCTTAGGGCAATATTTGCTTTTATAGACAAATAGGCATATGTGCTGCTGCCAGCGAAACACAATGACAGAGACTGAGTTGTACTATATTGTAAAATGATATTAGTTCCTCGAAAGTCAATATGTGGAGAAAAACCCCAGAAGGAGACATGTGTTGTTTCAACACTAATTATTCAATCAAGAATAGACTACATACTGGACGACTATTTGACTACAGTAATGTTTTGAGTGATCTGATATATGCGATATTTTCTCATTGTCAATAACCAAGGTCTATTGGCCTAAAGCTTTGGTGTTACCTGGGGTAGTGGGGTATATGATATTGTGGCAACCCCTTTTCAAGAATTACTGTCTATTGCAGCATTCACTAGCCCAGCACTGATTTTACTGATTGTGCAGCAATCATCTAACCACTGCTACCTTCAATTTTTTGATTATAGGGCATTTTCTGGTAACCTATGTTAATTCCTACTCTTTTTTTCTGTATCCAGTTCTGGAGGTCATTATTGCAGAAGGTGGTTGATCACAATATCATGAATGAAATTTTGATCTGCAACATAATTTCAACTAGCAAAAAAGTGTCAAGGTAAGTGGAGTTAAGTATAGTAAATCTATACATTTGCATAGGTTATGTAAATGTTACCAGAACCAGAGACTGTAAGGCAGGACTATGGTCCAGATGTACAAAGCAATTCAATTCATAACCAAAACAACACCTTAGCTGTGTTTTTAAGTACGTTTTTAAGGTTATTTAATCATATATAAGTGTGTTATAACCAATGTCAACCATAACTTCATTTTAACTTATGTTTTTTCAGTGATTTGTTTTTATCAAATACCACTTGCAACAGTTACATGTCCCCACCAGCAATAAGCAGAAAGGCACCTCAGCACTTGGCCTTCGGTAAGACCAAGCGCAATACTCGCTACAAGAAGCCAAAAACCTCAGCACATGAACTTTAACCATGCGCATATATTATTTGGGTGAGGTAAGTATCACCTTCCACCCTCTTGTTTTGGATTACAGTTACAATAGTAAAAGTATGCAATTTCCCAAATGTTAGTTAGACATGAGTTAGAATAGTAAATGTGATACTCCCCAATTTATTCACCTTCCCCAATGTTTGTTGGGCTGGAATTCGAATAGTAGATTTTCCTCGCTCATATGCACATTTAACACAGTGCTTGTTACTCGGATGCCAGAACCGTAAATCTGACACCCCCAACACACCCCAATAAACCCTTTTCTCCAATGTTTGTTAGGCTGGAATTAGTAGAGTAAATTTAATGGCCATACTACTAAAGATTTGACTTTCACCATTATTTGTCGGAGCAGACTTGGGGGCTTATTATGATTACGGAAGTCTTGGGACTGCTGTACTCGCTGTGGCAGTCCGACCAGCGCTGTCTGCCTGCTGTTTTACGAGTGCAGTGGTCAGACCTCCAGCAGCATGATACAACACCACCGGCACCACCAGGATTCTGGATCACGCGGTGCCGGCGGTGTGTGAAATGAGGAGGAATGGAGGCGGTGCCAATCCCGGCACCACCGTCCATGTTACGACTTGTCCTTTCACAAACCTTTTCATGGTGGTACTCTTGCCATGAAAAAGCTGGCGGAAGGACAAGGAGGTAGCCCCAAACAGGACCCCTGGGCAAATCTGTCCATGGAGGTGGCTGCAGGGGGCACATGATGTGCCCCCCCAAATGTACATGGTTGTGCGTGCACTGTGTGGCATGCATGACATGGTGCATGCCGCACCATGCTTGGATGCGCAGTCGGCGCTGTCACGGCAGCAGTATCCTGCATAGACTCTCCTATGAGCCTAAAATACCCGCCGCAGTGACAGTGCCACCACACCGCCCACCCAGCCTGGATTATACTCTGAATCCAGCAGGCGGGCTCACCATGACGGTTTTCCTGGAGTCACGGCGGTGGCGGTCCCAGCTGATGACCGCCAAAGTGGTAATAAGGCCCTTAGAATAGTAAATGTGCCCACCATATACACCTACTCCAGAGTTCGATAGACTGGAGTTATAGTAGTAAATATTACCCTCTACCCCAAAGTATGCTCTTTCCACAGTATTTGTTGGAATGGAGTTAGAACAGTAAATCCGACCATACCCAGTGTGTGCACTTTCCGCACTGTTTGTTAGACTGGAGTTAGAAAAGTAAATCTGACCCCATCACCCTGATGTTTGCCCTTTTCCCAATATTCGTTAGACTGGAGTTAGAATACTAAATCTGCCCCACAACAATATATACATTTTCCATACTGTTTGTAGGATTGTTGTTGGTGTAGCGCTTTTATTTTTTGTATTTGTTCATTTTATAATGTTTTGGGATTTTAGCTAGATTGCTATGTTACTTCAGCCTGGAGTTTTTTTAAAATTTGGAGCATATTCAATTTAAATTTTTTTTTTTTTAAATGCTTTCAGTTTTCTATTTCTTTTCTATTCTGTTTTTGTTTTTTAATATTATTTTCTATTTTGTTTTATCTTTTTATGTTTTAAAAATAATAATTTATTACATAACTTGAAAGATTACTTATCATGGTTTAACAAATGTAAAATGTTTTTAGATATTTTGTACTATTAATAATAATTATTCGTTTATAGTGAGTTTATAACTTAATATAAAAAATTTGAATGGGATTTATTTTTATTTGTATAATACATAGATGGAACATCTGTAATTCTGTTTATTTTATATTATATTATAACATTATTTTGAAAGCCTAAGTATTAATCAAAATATTTTTTAAAGTAATACATTTTTGTTTATCTGTTGTGTTTTGCTATATATTGTTTTAATCTATTACTTTTTAAATATTTTCACAAAACTATTTTTGTACTACAATATTTTGTGGTTGGTATTCTGTCATGCAAACCTGCCACATAAGCCTGACCACTACTCTGTCCCTCATCCTAAGCTGCTTCATCTATCAAGCCCCACTATACCTTTGATTGAGCCATCACTACTGACAAAGCTACTGAATGTATCTACTCATAACAGGGTCTATGGAAATGGGGCTCAGACCTCTGCCAACTTCGCAGAGCTTGTGATGCCTGCAGACCCATTATCCAATGCTCTCTCACTGGAATCCAATTCACTGACTGACTAATTAATTAACTAACTGTATTACCAAAGTGCTCACTACCCCAAAGGATCTCTTGGCACTAACTATTCAGTGTCTTCTAGAGACTATCACTATGATTCATCACAGACTTTAGAGTGCTGTTTTTAAGACACAGCAACATGGGTGAGCTGGGATTTTCAATGAAATAGACATCTGGCAAGATGACTATTTGGAGATAGTAAATGTAGTGAATTTGAGCAACAGAGGATCATGCGTGTATGTACATAACGGTATCCATATAGCTCAAACCTAGCAGGGAAGCAACAGAGTGCTGTATATAAGTGTTGATAAGAAAAGTTTCTAAACTCTGTACATCAAGTGTGGTTTTTGAACATTTGCATTGCACAGTTGCAGCCAGGCTGGGCGTTTCCCTGGTGGGCCGCCAGGGTGGGGGCCGGTTTTGGGCCCCAAGGGGGGCGATTTTGTTACAGGGGGCCGGCAATATCGGCAAACAGCTCGGCTGCACCCCCTCTACCCCCAGGGGGCCCAGCCGAGCAGTTTGCCAGAGCCGGTTTCGGTTCCCAGTCCGGCCCTGCTTGCAGCACATTCACACATTTCCAATATCTTTAGGCACACAGAGATTAAGGGCTCGATTTTCAAAGGTAAATTTACATGGTTAGACTGGCATGTAGATCTGCTCCTACAACTCGGTATAACAAATTACCTCCTCAAATTGAACATGTAATAAATGATAAAATAATTATATCTAGTAATTTAATTTATACACATTCACTTTAAAACAATTTTAAGAATTAACCATCCTCACTACCATTTTTAATTCATAATACACTTGGTAAAAAGTTATGCATTTAATTATTTAACTGCATTTTATTTACAGCGGTTCCCTGGTGGTGGTGGTCCCAGGGAAGTCCGACTGTCAAACTCTTAATGGTGCGGTCGGACCGCTGGTGCAGCACTGGCTGAACTGCCACCGATGCACACCCACTAGTCTGGCAGATCTCGGACCACCAGAATTGTAATCAGGGCTGTAGTGATTTGCCTCAAATTGCACAATTTTTGTCAAGTAGATCATTAAAGGTGCCCAATACAGACACTTGATTAGGCAGTAGACGTAGTATATTCAATTATGCTGAACAAATGGGTCAAAACATATCCAAAAACAGTCCCTATATGATGTTGTTTGTGAACACGTACCTTTTTAAAGCAGGTGTTTGTTGTATATACACGTTGATTGCAGGCTCCTCTAACAATGCTTCTAACTGTTTGGAATGGACAAGGTTGGATTGCCTAGTGGGCCTCTTCACTGTTAGGCAACTTGTGTCCTACACCTTCTTTGGCAAACTCTTTCTACCTGATGCCGTTGTTATACTTTTTTAGGTCTCGCTGAGCCAGCGCGCATGCGCTGCTCTGCAGACATTTAGTAAGGGGCTTTTGGAAGTGCTGCCAGAGGCTTTTGCTGGCGACCAGCTTGCGTTCACGCGAGCGTGCACGCGCGATCAGGCGTCATATGGCTTCCCTCGCCATCTGGCTTCCCACCCTGATAACTCGCAGCGGCTTTTATCGCTCGCGATTACTCTCACTTTCGCGGCCGCGTGGCCGTGTCGGTTTCACGGCCGCGCGGCCAATGCTGGTTCTCTATAGAGTCAACATTATATTCTCTTTATAATTAAGGCTCCCGGTTTTCCGTTTAAACGGATTGTTACAGATAAATACAGACGGAAAAGTATTTTTCTTTTGTCTGTATTTATAACTTATAAACGGGAAAATACTGACAAACTGTGCGCCGCAGCCTCACTCCTGCCCAGGGTTACCTCGCCACGCTCCTCTTACTAATCGACACCACTTAGGCCCCTTTAAGAGAACTGCTAAGGTAGAAGCACAAAGCAGCAGGTGGTGGTAGGTGTTGCATGTTAAAGAGGTGGGGACGCTGTAAGAAATGCAAGTACTTGACCTTTAAAGCAGCACTGTGTCCATTCTAGCAATGCCTTATAGGCGAGCACGAGGTGTTAATGGGTGCATTAGGAGGCCGGCTCACTGATAGAAATTTAGGCATCATCTGGCGGGGCCTGCTGGGGTCAGCGCTAATAAGGTAGCCTGTGAGTACAATCAGTGGCGGCAAGGCAGAGAGGCCTGTTAGCAGGTAGTGGTGTGCTCGACAGCAGGTGGCAGGCTTTGAGGAATTAAGAAATTAACATACTGCCAGTATACAAACATTATGGAGACCCCGTTTAAAGAAAACACGAAATTCTTTTTTTTTTTTTTTTTTAAACTGTTTACATGTGGAATGCCAGCTGCTTCTGTGCAATTAGCTATCTCCATCGAGAGGTGTGGATCGCAGTCTCGTTCCTTTTTGTTGTTGCCTTTGCAAAAGTAATTTCCTATGCTCTCATGCCTTCTTCATTCCTTTTCTAATCTTCCTCATTAACGCTGCGCTTGCTCTCTGCATCACAAATGGTTAGAACAGGTTGCAGGTAAGTTTCAGGAGAGATTTTGTACCACAGTGCGTGTTTGATGCCATCACAAAAACAACTATTTCAAACATTGCTAAAACAGAGGCTGTATCCAACATCCCTTCCTCCTAGAACGCGCTGTTTAAGAATACCTGCTTAATCTGCCTCAGATGTCAGTACAATAAATGCACACTTTTTTTTAAAAAATAGAATGTTCTGTTTTCCAGTGTTTTCAATTTTGTTTGGTAACTTTCTAAGTGCGTGCAGTCGTTACAATCTCTCCATAGCCCCTCTCGCATAAATGTGAAAAAATTCTAGCTGCAGCAACTTCATTTGCTTGTGACAAAAATAAATGTGGATAAATACAGATAAAATGACCAAAAAATAAATATGGATAAATACAGACGGAAATGGTAAAAAAATAAATACCATAAAACCGGGAGCCCTATTTATAATGCACCCAATGCTTTTTAAAGAAGTTTACCATGCCAGGCCCCATGTTAACCAAGGTTCTACAATTTAGCCTGAGGGGAGAAGGTTCATACGTCTTCTCACATTGAGATTTGTAAGACTATAAATCTGCTGTCCCCATGGCTTCTGCTGTTAGCAGTTATTGCGAGCCTGTGGAGCACATGCCCAGACTTGGTGGCACATTTTGTACTGCTAAGGATAGAATTTAATGTTCTGTTCACATTTGAGGTAGTCTGCCTTGCTAATACGTTAGATTAAAGTATTTGATTTTCAGTTGCTTCCTATCTGACATTGTCATCTATACATCTAGTTTACCGACATTGCTGGTAAATGCCTGTTTCTGTCTGTGCTTGTCTGACGCGTGCACACTTTTGGTTTGTATATACATGCAGAGACGCAGACAAGAGTCTGACATTATCAAGTTGACATGTAACATCTCGCCATAGATGCATCCACGCGTCCTGCACACACTTAAGGCGTCGCTCATTGGCTATGGGTTTCTTGCCGCAAGTGCATTCTTATGGTCTACCACCCTTGCACAGCTTACCTTTGTGAAGTGAGCATTCACTCCAAGCGGCCTCTTTGTTCTGACTAACATGCTTATTTTGATCCAAATCGGTGGTGCTCATGTTATCTACCTTGGAAGAATGAAGGACTGAGAGGACCCGCCAGGACTCAAACCTGTGACTAGGAGGTCAAGCACGAATTACTGCAGTAGATGCATTAGACTGAGCATGGTTGCCCCATTTAAGGGAGACCTCCAACCCCAGAATCGTAACTCTTTTTTTTTTTTTTAACTTAAGAATGCTTGGTCCAGTAACCCCAAAATGTATTTCCTGTCCAACGTTGCACCTATTCATTTGAGGTCTTAACAGAAGATGTCCTTTACTCTCAATCCTATTATTTCCCTTCTCTCCCTTTCCAGTTCCTTCACGTACCCCATGGCTCGTATCCTCATTCTTTCCCAGGACCACTAGTAATGTGGGGAAGGCCTCGGTCCGTGTAGCTCTTTCCATAGTTTACAATCTAACCCCTGCCTCTTTGGTGTCCTTGCATATTCCTCCCACTTCCTCTCACTGTTGAACTAGTCCTGGTTTCAGTAGGTCTTATGCCACCCCATGTGTAGCTGCGTAGATGCGCAGGTTGTCTGATCTGTCATTGCGCAGCACCTGTGACCCTCTACAAGCAGTTCTCTAACACAGAGAGTTTAACTATCCTCACTGCCTGCATTTGGTTATGTTCCTCTCTCTCTCCACTGCACGAATTCCTTCAGCTAACACCTTTCTTCTTTCCTCCTCCTAGGGCTTCCCTGATTTATTTCCGATCACGGTCTCTAATACCCCCTTCCATAGTTACCCCGTTTAGCTCTCTCCTTGTCTGCCCCCTCGCACAAGTTATTTCCTATCATAATCTTATTTCCGCCCCTGAACCCTGAAAGCCCCTTGGGCTTGCTTTTCATCTTGCTCATCCTACTCACACTCCCCTGCTCTCTTTGTGGTCTCCTACGAGGGAAGCTTGTGAACTTTGGGAGGTTCGACTGTTACTCATCCCTAGGGCCGCGTTCTTGACTGTGAATTACTGCTCTGAGCACAGTGCCCAGAGGCCTACACCAGCGAGGAACTGCTGAGGCAGCAAGATTGATGGTCCGAGCAGCGGATGAAATATTGTGTAAAGGAGAATGTCGATTCTCAAAGTTTAAATGCATAGAGAATCGTGATTTAATTAAAGACAAGGAGGCTAGCATTATGCATAACCTTTTATTCACCAACTTCTGAGCAGCACTTTAAAAGCTACATACATCACCAAGTGAAGTCATAAAACAAATAGAACATTCGACATAATATAACCCATCAACATTCTATGCTCTTCCTCTTTTGTTTCTCTTCTTCTTTTCCTTAAATAACAATCTCCATCTTCCCTCAAATCTTTCAATGATTCCTTTACTGAAATTCTAAAAAAATTGAAGAAAAAACATCTTATTAAATCATATGTCCATTAATCTCTAAACAAATTAACAATAAACTTTTATTATTTTTTTTTTTTTTTTAAATCCACTAAACCCTAATATCCTTACCCTAAAATGGGTGGGGAGGGAGGGATAATGCTAGCCTCCTTGTCTTTAATTAAATCACGATTCTCTATGCATTTAAACTTTGAGAATCGACATTTAATGGCAAGACAGGAGGCTATCATTATGCATGTTTAAAGTCTTTAAGAACTTTTTCACATACATGCTCAACTGGTCTAAAATAAAAATCTCTAAAAACTTTGTCATTAGACCAATCTGCTGCTTTCAAAATTTCACTCAGACTTCCTCCTGAAGTAAAAACCTTTGAAGCCATCACACCAAGTAAAGAATGCACTTTGAACTTTTCCAAATTCACTCCAGCCTCACACATTGTGTTCTTTACCCACCTGGCAATAGTAGCACAAGAAACCGCTTTATGCGGTTTTGCATATGAAATCAATAACTGATCTATACCATCACCTCTAAACTCACTTAATCTACTTTCGTATTCTCGTAAACATCTTTCCACACATAACTTAGGATGCTCATCAAACCTAGGGTAAAAAATCCTTTCAGACATAGTCTTTGTTCTCCTTTTAACTTCAAAAAACACTCCCTCTGGATGAAAAAACCTTCCTGAAACGTCCAACGCTTTAACGTCTGAAACTCTTCTAAATGAAACCATACATAATAAAGTTGCCATCTTCCAACTCAAATGTTTCAAACTCAAGAATCTATTTCCTTGCCAACCTTCTAAAAGTTTCCAAAGCAAAGTAACATCCCAAACAAAGCTATACCTTGATCCTGGCGGTTTCTTCAAACGAATGCCTTTCATAATCCTACAAACCAATTGACTTTTACCTACAGAAATTCCATCAACCAAACAATGACCTGCTGCAATCGCTGACCTATAACAGTTGACAGTTCTGTAACTTAATCCTCTTCTGAATAAAGTTGCCAAAAAATTGGCTATCATAATCTCATCTGCCTCCACGGGATCCAAACTCCTTTCCATGCACCAGCAAACCCACACTTTCCATGCTCCTGTGTACCTCTTCCTAGTTCCTGGAGCCCAAGATTCATACAACAACTCTGAAGCTTCTTCCGATAATCCTGCAAATCTATCTGATTTCCTGAAATGCTCCAAACTAGTAGTTGAGCACCCCTGACTCCACTAACGGATGTTCCCTTCTGTCTACATCCTTCAAAAGACCCTTTTCTGCCTGAATTAAAAAAGGATCTTTCATTGCTAATTCCATTACTGAAGGATACCATGCTTGAGTTACCCAAAAAGGAGTTACTAAAACTAGTCTGCATGCTTGCCTCCTTACTTGTGCTAGGACTCTCGGAATCATCGAAAAAGGTGGGAAAGCATAGCCCATCAAATCCATCCAATTCAGACTGAATGCGTCCACACATACCGCTCCTGGATCTGGTCTCCAACTCCCATACTTCTCTAACTGTTTTGTTATCCTTGATGCAAATAAATCTATCTTTAAAGGACCCAACATCAACTGAATCTTCTTGAAAAATAATGGATTCAGTTTCCAATCGCTGTAATCCCTCAAATAACGTGAATTCCAGTCCGCTACCAAGTTCTCTTTCCCCGGAAGATACTGTGCTGTTACTTTTATCTTGTGTTCCATGCAAAACTTCCAAAAATCCTTTGCTAGATCTGCTAACTTTTTGACCTGCTTCCTCCTAACTTGTTTATGTAAGTCACTGCTGAAATGTTGTCCATTTTTAACAAGATTGATCTCTCCTGAATTCTCTTCCTGAAACTCCGAATAGCCAATTCTCCTGCCCTCAACTCCAAACAATTTATATGATTGTCTCTTTCTTCTAAATTCCATCTTCCTCCAGTTTCCTGACTTTCTAATCTCGCACCCCATCCTAAACTGCTCGCATCTGTTTCCATAACGAAGTCTGGTGTCGTCCCAAATATTGCTCTGCCGTTCCATGCTTCTAAATTTTCTAACCACCATACCAATTCTTCCTTTGCTTCTACATTCAAATTCACCTTGTCTCCATACCATAATCCTTTTTTTAAACCTGCACCTTTCACTCTCTGTAAAGCTCTGTAGGGTAAAGGTCCTGGGAATATCGCCTGAATCGTAGAAGACAAAAGTCCCAAAACTCTTGCCAACTGTCTTAAAGTTACTTCCTGTTTTTTCACCAAATTTTTTACTTCTCTTTTTATCAAACTTAGCTTTTTCTCTGGCAACACCAACTGTTTCTTTATTGTATCCACCACAAATCCTAAAAATTCCATCCTCTGCGCTGGTATTAAAACTGACTTCTCCACATTTATCACAAAGCCTAAATCCCTCAGGAGATCCTGCACTAACAGACTGTCCTTCAATAAACTTTCCTTCTCTCCATTCATTATCAGAATGTCGTCCAAATAAATCAACATTCTGACCCCACTTTCTCTCAGAAAACCTACTACCGGTCTCATAATCTTTGAAAAACACCAAGGGGCTGAAGATAAACCGAAAGGAAGACATACAAACTGGTAAAGCTGACCTTTCCACCTGAATTGTAGATATTTCTGACTTTCTTCTGCCATTGCTATTGAAAAATACGCATCTTTCAAATCTATTTTTACCATCCAATCGTTGTCCTTTAATATATCTCTTAATAGATGTACTCCTTCCATTTTGAAATGATTGTAAACTACATACTGATTTAGATTCCTTAAATTTATTACGGGTCTCCACCCTTTGTCTTTCTTCTCTACCACAAAAAGGGTACTTACAAACCCTTTCTCCCTTTCTGAAACCCTTATTATCGCTTTTTTCTCTAACATCTCCTTCACTTCCTTTTCTATTATTTCCTGAACTTCTCCTTGAAATAAAATCTCCCTTGGTTCTCCTTCCTGCCTTGGAATAGACACATAATCTATCACATATCCTTTTGTTTCCAAAACCCATTGATCTCCCATTATTTCTTTCCATCTTTCCAAAAACATTTTGAGTCTCCCTCCTGTATTTTTCTGGGTAAAACCAGAAATGTTCTTCATACTCACCTTGACTTGTATTTTTTCCTCCACCTTGTAATCCTGCTCTTCCTCGAGCAGCTCTGTTCCTTCCACCTCTTCCTCTTTGTGGGTAGAAAGAACCCTGAAATGAGTTTCCTCTGAAACTCCCTCTTCCCTGATTATATCCTCCTCCTTGATATAATGGGCCTCTTGAATATGGACGGCCGAAAGACTGACCCCTCCTTCCGGCCCTGCCATATAAATTTCCACTTCCAAATACTCTACGCATTGATGCATGTGCTTTATCTAAGCTTGTAAACGTTTGCACATGTTTTCCTAAAGCTTTAACCAGCCCATCGCCAAAAAGGAATCCTTTAGTTTCCTCAGAACTCTCTTTCCTTGCAAAGTCCCCTAATTTTGGACTTATTCGGAAAAGTACAGCTTTCCGTCTCTCCGCTATAAGACTACCATTGGCATTTCCTATAAAACAAATTGCCCTCTGACTCCATCCTCTAAGTAGTTCCAAATCAATTTCATTTCCATGAAGATATGACTCCTCTACCATGTCAAATATACTTGCCACCGGGCCAAGAATATCCAAAAGTTTGTCCTCGCATTGTTTTAGCGATCTCTCTAACCCTTTCCTAGGGTCACGACCTAACTTAAATAAATAAGTTATTAGGTCCGGGTCAAGATTAGGAGTCATCGTTTCTTTTATGTCAATAACTGGCCTTGAACACTCTGCTTTCATGAGATTTCTCTCATTTCTTTCTAATGGCCTTCTAATCCAAAATGTTATATATTCAGAGACATGGTCCATCGGCCACCACTCTGAACTTCTAGGGTGTCTTATCAAAGCAGGATTAAATAATGCCTGCCCAAATGGATGCTTCATTTCTTTTTTATTTTGAGTTTCTGAGATACTAAATTCAGCAAATTCATCCTTATCATCATCATCAAGGTCTAGAGCATACTCATCAAATTCATCCTCTTCTTTTTCTTCTGACCTGGTGGGTTTTCCACCTCTTTCATTTGCAGGGTCAACCTGCCTTTCATTTGTGCCGCTTGGGACACCTTTAAACGCCACCCTTTTCTTTTTTTCATTCTTCTTTTTTATCTCTTCACTAGAGATAGTCTCAACATTGTTGCCATGTTTTTGTTTCTTAAAACATTTTCCTCCTGGACCTCTATTTTGATTTTCCTCCTCTTCTGACAAAGTCCAGAATTCTTCCTCTTCTAAATCATCTATTTTCCTTTTACTTTCTTTAACTATTCTTTCCATGGTATCTTGTACTTTCTTCCCAAATTCTTGCTCTATTAATCTCCTAATGATTTCTTCCTGTACCTCCTTACTACTAATATCCTGTTCTTCACTCATTTTTTTTAATTGTTTTTTTATTCTATTTAAATCTTTTTTTTTTTTTTTTATTAAAACAAATTTTTTTAAAATTAATTTTACTCCCTAGATATTAACTCTCTATTTTTCTACTAAAAACAAACCTAAAAAATATTATATCTAACCTCTTTTTGACTAAATACGCTTTAATTATCTCAGAAATGCCACTTTTCAACTCCGATCGGTAAACTGTAAAAGTCAACTGACTTCAGTTCACCGATCGTGCTTCAGTTGCTTAGCAACCCCTTCCTGGCTTTATGCGTCACACGTTAGCATAACAAGCTCAATTTCCTTTGGAAACTGACGTGCGTAGTCAATTACACGCTCAAATACATGCTCTATTTCCTTTCGATACTGACGCTTGAACACGCTCTCTTACTTAGAATAAACAGACGTGCTGAACACAAGCTGTTCAACACGTCTTATCTATGTAATTGATCAAGCCCATTGTTGCTTACTTCCTGACCAGCACGCTCTGCCAATTCATCGAGTGAAACTGACAAACCCTGCCGCGTGCATGCATCGTTCAAAATATTTACCGGTAACCTTTGCATTTGACTATTTATTTAGTCTACTAAAATTAACATCTAAATTAACATCTAATTCATTTTATTTATTTTGTTTAAATCTAAAACGATCTAAAAAACACACACAACCTATTTATTTGCTATAAAATCACCCGAAAATTGGGTTTAAACAAAAAATTAAATACTTAAATTTTCTTTTCTAAACATATCTTTCATACATACTCTCTACATTCACTAATATACACATACCTTATTAATCTTATACAAATTAATTCATAAAATACATAAACCTCAAATCTAACCAATCAACATTGTATACTTATCTGCTCAGAAGCAGCAAACAAAAGAGGAAGAGCATAGAATGTTGATGGGTTATATTATGTCGAATGTTCTATTTGTTTTATGACTTCACTTGGTGATGTATCTAGCTTTTAAAGTGCTGCTCAGAAGTTGGTGAATAAAAGGTTATGCATAATGATAGCCTCCTGTCTTGCCATTAAATTATTGCTGTTGGTCAGCTGGAGGTTTGGCCTGCCTTATAGCTAGTGAAGGTATAAGCAGCTTCATTGGACATCCGTTATGGCCATTACCCACCCCAAATCCACCCCCCCCCCTCGAAAAAACAAAACAAAAAACAAATGTGATCTCCATTTCAAATTTAAATAAAATGTGTATGTTGCCGTTGAAAATGAGTGTTTTTTACTTTTGCTTTTTTATACCATTGGCAATAGTGCTGTGCAAATATAATACCTCCACTGCAAGTAAAAAAACAAAAGTAAAAACATTGTTATTTTCAAAGCCAACAGCTCTGACTTTAACAAATGAGAGACCTATTGCATTGCAAATGCTTGTTCTAATAGCTTGTCATATCTGGGGTGCAGTCTTTCCTCAGAGAACTGTAATTTAGTATCTTTCCTCTCACTAGGGGCGAATGTGTGCATTTTGGCTGACAATGTCAGTTATTTAAGTGTCGCTTTCTACAGCGCAAACAAGATCTAATGGGTGGCAAAGTGCCTTACAGAATAGCAGTTTCTTGCCAGTGAGAAACAGTAACTATTAAACAAATGCATAGTGTATCACATTAAGTGTGATACAGCAAAGGTACCAAGGATCAACCATATTAGGAACTGGTGTCAAAGGGCAATGATCTTCAATGCTCTTTTGAAAGTGTCATAGGATACAATTGTCCTAATTGCAGCTGGAAAAGAATTGCGGACCACATAAGTACTTTCAGAGAAAGATTGAGTTAGGGTCCTTGTTTTCTTAAATCCTGGTGCTTCAATGAGCATAATGTTGCTGCTTTTAAGGATGTGTAGTCCGCCTGAAGTGGTGTTTTGCGAGTAAAGTGTCTGGGAATTTTATGTGATGCTTGCAAGTGTAAAGATGCTTCTGCTCAAATGGGAGCCACTCCAGAAAGTTCAGAATCAGTGGCCAAATTTCTGGTGAGAGTGTCTAACCTGGCACCTGCATGAAGAGCTGATTTGTTGGAAACTAGCTGTAATTTCGAAATTCCTATCACCAAAGTGTTTCTGTAGTCAAGGCTCGATAGTACAAGTGATCATCATATGTAATTCTTACTGCTTTCAAAAAGCTTTGATTCCAGAGATTCTAGGTTGAAATTATCCAATGGTTGGTTAGCAATATACCTAGTCATTTTTATTTTAAATGTTTTTAAAAATCTAAAACAAATTTCTTAAACAAAAGAAGTTATTCTTTCATAATAAAACAATAAAAAATTTAGAAGTTGTAAATTTTAAAACACCACCTATGTATGGAAAATAATGTAGTTTCATATTTTAGAAGTTGATTATTTTTTATGATTACAATATATTTATACATATATATCTGTATCTTCCAACTATCCTTACTGCATAAGGAAATGACAACGCCGTGTTCTGGCCAAAATATATCCTTTATTGTCGGCTAAATTGGACGCTATATCTATATATATATATATATATTCACACAAAAAAACATAGGTTTCAGGGACGTTATAGTTAGAAATTAGCATTTAAAAAACCTTAGAAATTCACTGAAAAAACCACAGGTTTCAGGGACGTTATAGTTAGTTAGACATTTCACTCGTACAAAACCAGAGAAATTTGGCCGTTATAGTTAGTTGAGCTAACTATAACTCGCGCCCCCGCAATCCACTGCTGATGACGTCACATATTACATCACTCATGACATGGTCAGTGACATCACTGATGGCATCTCAAATGACATCACTGATGGCATCTCAAATGACATCACTGATGACATCATCCACGTGATCATCTGATACACCTCCTCACACCCTAATATAACCTTTGATACACCCCCTCTAAAATACAGACTACCATTCTCGAAATCATAGACACACCAATACCAGTTAGTACATACCCACTGACTGTACTTGCTGGGCTAGTTGGCCCCTAAGGACCCTTAGGATTCAAGGGGACTTAATCCCCCAATCTAGAATGTGCCAGGAGGTGGAAGGGGGGCTGTGTGGCCCCCCTTCTCTAAATATTTTGTGGACCCTGGGGACCCCATCCCCCAGGGCCTGATCCATTTAAAAAAAAAAAAAAAGCGGGAAGGGGGCTGCGCGGCCCCCCTCCTGAGGCCTTTTTCCCCCGGGGCTGTGCCTCATTTTTTCATTTTTTATTTTATTACTGGAGGGGGGCCCCTTTCCCTGGGCCACTTTTGGCCCCGGGGACCCCATCCCCCGGGGCCTGGCCTCGTTTCTTTTTTTGACGGGAGGGGGGCCATGTGGCCCCCCTTCCCTGGGCCTCTTTTGGCCTCGGCCTTATTTTTAAAAAATATATATATATATTTAAAGCTGGGAGGTGGGCCGGGCCCCCCTTCCCTGGGCCACTATTGGCCCCGGGTACCCCATCCCCGGCCCTCACGTTGGGGACCCCCAATGCCCCGCGGTCCCAGCCGTCTCCCCGCCTCCTGCAGGAGCCGGCATTGCTTTTGGGCAAGGGGAGCTTCTGACATGCAGCTCCCTTTGCCCAAAAGCAATTCTGCTTTGCTTCTTGGAAGTGAGAGCAGGTTTCCTGCTCTCGCTTCCAAGAAGCAAAGCAGTGTTTGCTATGGCAGGGCGGGAGCATGGCTCCCGCCCTGCCATAGCAAACGGCAATGTCCCGGAGGTGGGCACCCCGGGACATTGCAGTAGCCGGCCCTGGGGGGTGGCGGTCCCCAGGGCCATCTAGGGCTCCAGTAGGGGGGCCACGCGGCCCCCAGCATTTAAATCATGCAGCCGTGGGTAGGTGGTGGTCCTCGGGGCTTGGGGGTCCGCGAGGCCCCCCGCCCTAAAATAATTAAATGCCCGAGGGCATCGTGGGGGGGCAAATGCCCCCCCACCCATTTTTTTTAAAAAGCCCAGGGGAGGTGGCGGTCCCCGGGGCTGCATGGGGCCGCGTGCCCCCCCAAACATATGATAAACTAAGCCCCGGGAAGGTGGCGGTCTCTGGGGCTGCTGGGGCCCCCGCAGGCCCCTGCGTATAATTTCCTCATTGCCCCCGGGACCTGGCCCTCCTGGGGGCTCAAAGAAATGAAGTGCGGGAGCCCGCGCTTCATTTTTGGGGTTTTTTCGGCCGGATTCGCGCACCCAGCGTGAATTCGGCCAAAATTATATTTAAGAAATGCTTTCTTTGGCCCTGGGGGTCCTTGTGGGACCCCCTGAGCAGCCCTAGGGGGGTCAGGGTTTTTTACCCTGCCCCCTTTTCTTGTTTTTTTATCCTTCTTTTTACTGTTTTCTTGTGACTCGGTTTTACCGAGTCACAAGATGGCTGACAACACTTCCTGGTTTGGAGTGTTGACAGCCAATCAAAATGAAGCTCGTGCTCGGGAGGGTTTGCGAATCCTCCTCGGCCACCAGATATCGATATTTTTATTTTTTGAATTTCTCAGGAACTACTGAATGGATTTACACCATTTAAAGCAAAGAGTGCACTCTGGAACAACAGCTACCTCGCCAAATTTGGTGTAATTCCGTTCAGTAGTTCGGGCTGTAGCCGCAACAAAAGTTCCTATGGAAATTAACATGGGACCCCCCTTTTTTCTCAGCCCCCACTTGACGAATCACCCCGAAACTTTCAAGGCAGGAGCTGACCGGAGCGGGCCATTAGTTTTGAAAATTTGGCAAAGATTTGTCAAACGGCGCCAAAGATATTGGCAAATCAAAAAACACTTTTCCTATGGAAACTAGGTCCTAACTATAACTACCTACTGGCAACCGCCAGTAGGTAATATATATATATATATATATATATATATATATATATTTGGATACAGATATATATCCTGCAAGAGTCTGGTCACTTCCACCATGGAGGGCCGGTGCAGAGAAACAAGTGCAAGTCTCAGGCCGTGAGGAAGACCATTAAGTTGTAACCCATTGCCAAAAAAACCCTTTGAAACTGGATCTGTGGAGTACAAGATTTTGTGTCTTTGCTGCATTATTTGGTGGATATATATATATATATATATATATATATATATATATATATATATATATATATATATATATAATATAAGAGGCAAAAATATTTAAAATTAATCAACTGAAAAAATATGAAAACACATTATTTTACATACTCCCAACCCACAGCCCTACTAAATCTAAACTGCCCAAAATAAATACCATTAAACTTGAAAATATTTTTTAAAATGTAAATCAAACTTAATAACATACTTGTAATATAAAAACCTATAAAACCCTGTAAAACCCAACAACCTGGAAGCATCAAGTGAACCTCGCCATTCTGCCTGAATTCAGTCTGCCAGAGGCAAAATTGTTAATGGGACGCCTGGGCCGCAATGGCATCTCCCAGATCTACCATTCCCTGGTCTGTTATGCCCCAGAGGTGCTGGAAAAACTCCTGCATAGACGGGAGCAGTGGGTAGGCAGCCTGGAAGACACTGAATGCCAGGAGGAGTATATGGTCCCCCGTGAAATTGCTATGGTAGAAGGTCTGCGGATGATACAAATACACTATCTGCACATGACCTATTTAGTGCCATAGTGGCTCTGGCGTTCAGACATTATCCCTGAACCTAAATGCACCTGCTGCTCATTTCCGAAAGCTGATTTCTTTCATATTGTATGGCAGTGTTCTTATGTGGCACACTACTGGAGGCAAACAGCCCAATCCCTATTTTAGATTTTAGATAGACCTATTGAGCTGACACCCAAGATGGCCCTAATGGGCCTTCTGGATGAGGTTGGAGGTGCCAGAGGAAATCGGACAATCATGGGCCTGGCAACAATGGTCATCAAGAGAGACATTACGCACAAGTGGAAGTCTAATCATCCTTTGACGCTATCTAAATGGAGAACCGGTATGGACTAGTGTGGCAAACAAGAAGAACCGATTTACATCACCAGAGGCTGTCCCCGCAAGCATCATAGAATTTAGGGCAGGTGGTGAGAATACTGCGGCCTATTGAACGTGTCTGGAGGCATGAACCCCAACGTGGGCGACCTGCCATGAACTGCTTGGGGACCTGGGTATAATGTGGTGCGGTGTGAAGTTATAGTATTTCACTTTATCGCTATACATATGCTTCAAAAAACCAATAAAGTGTGTTTATAAAAAAAAAACTGAAACATATTAGTCACAACACCTATAAATATTAAAGTAAAACTTTAAAAAACACCCCAAAAAAATACAAAATTAAAAAAGTGAAAAATATTTCAACCAATGTTAACATTTATTTCACCGTATTAGCAAAAAAACACATACAATCTATATGAAAAACCCTGTATTAAAGTAAGATATTTAAAACCTTGATATATTTGTTAAGAAAAAGAAAATTCTTTGATATCCTTACCTTCGATACTCAAAACTTCGATATTTTGACTTTATTAGGTATCATTAATACCATTGATATTTTGAGATTAATATGAAAGATCCACAGTCTGATGGAATTTCCTTCATGTTAGGCATTGTAAGATGAAGAATATGACAAAAGTAAATCCTCCGTTAGATTTGGCACTTACTCTAGATATCAGAGGATGTTACAATCCAACTTTACATGAGGCCATCCTTCAATTAATTGAACATCATGTGGCAAATGCTTACTTTTAGACCATAATTCATCATGTGGGCAACTGTTTTATCTGCAATACCCTAGTATTTGGGAAGGACTTGGATCCATTCAATGCAGCACTGTATGGTGTGTGTCAAGCTACGGGTGGAGTTCAGCTCACACAATAGCTGAACTAATGTTGTTTTAACACATTTGAATTTTGTTTTATGGAAACATATTTTGAGAAATGTGCTTTTTACGAGATCCAGACAAGATTGTAACCTTGGTGAAGATATTAGTCCCCAAAGATTTAGAAGATATGGTCCCTACTGGAGCTCTCCAGCAATGGCATCCAATGCACTCTTAATTAAAGGTCCTGAGGGGACAACATCAGCCTTTTGAATCTGCCTGTCAAATCATGCTTTTTAAACTATTCTTTGCTCCTGATAATCAGCACAAAAAGGCAAAAACTAGCCATGCAAAGGTCAGTAACAACATAAATACATTTAAATTTAAGAACAGACCCTCAAGCTCCTAAAAGCATCATGACGTTGCATACCATAGAAACTTTGGTAGACAAAAACAGCAAATCTTACAAATTCTGTTAAAGGGGTGACAAGGATCTGCATTGAATACTCGGGAGAAAGTAAAACATGCAGGTGCCTGTTTACTAGTGTAGATGGAGGCATGACGATAAGGCAGAGTTCACGGAGGACAAGCAGATGATGCAGCCTCGTCCGAATAACTCCATTTGATATTCGTGCAGTGGCCCTAATAAACTCTAGTTACACTAGATGAATGAGATCAATTTATAAGTTGTGAAAAATGGTGTTTAAAAAAACCAAAAAGGATACTGCATCAGCAGGCAGGTGACCATATTGCGTACATCAGTTCAATTGTGACTGACAATTTAGGACAGAAAGTTATATTAGGTGTCATTATGGTAAAGCAGTAGCTTGTGTGAGATTCACGAAAATTGTTTCATGAGCCACCAGGCGCCAAAGAGGCATAGAAAGTAAGTAAGCAGTCGGAGAAAGAAAGATGGGCTGTTGTATGTGCAGGTGAGCACACCAAACATTCCTCTAAATAAAATCATTTACCTTCAGGCCCTTACAATAATATAGAGACACTCACAAGAGATGGGCGATCTTGAGGGATGGGGGATAAGAGTATTCAAGATCATCAATAAACCATAAAAATGAGTCTATCTTTCTGAATATGTGTTTAAACATTTAATATGGTTAACAGCACTGATGGCATCAACATAGAAGAAAACATTATTTTTTGTTGTAGAACCCTGCATGGCATCACATTTTTCAGACACTGACTCCACAGAGCAAGTGATTTGAAAAGTGATGACACAGCAATTGTACCATTAGTCATCATGAATGTTTTAAGCTAATATGGCATGCTGGAGTAGTAAGATTTTTAGAATCTGAGCGTATAGTCAGGATCAGTCACTAAGATAATATGATGTCTATCACTAGCTTCATTACTATTATTAGTTCATCCTCTCCTCCTGAACATGTGACAACCAGTAACAAGAACTTTCTGGAAGACCTACTGTAGTAATTGAAATATGGACAATTATGCTAATGTAACAATGTGTGGGTTAGGACATGGAAAGTCCTTGTGCGGTTTTCTTCTATTTTTTTTTAAGAATAACAAAACATTTAAAAATAGAGACACAGACAGTGGCAACATTTTGGTGACAAATGGCAGAACTCGCTGAAGTAGACATAGAGAATTGAAAGCATGCAAGCAAGTCATACTATGCAGAGATTACATTCTGATCTCCATAAAATTGGGCAAGCACCTTTATGGAAATGTCTTATTTTATTTTGGGAACTTTATAAACTGCTTACGTGTTGCATGGAAAGAAGAGGGTAAAGATCACAGAAGTATAGGAAAATGAATGGAAAAATAGAATGAAGTAAACATTAAGGTGAAGGGAACCATGAAGGAACTATGAGGAACTGTTGTTCATAATGTATGGTGACTAGGGCTGAAGCCGAGGAAGAATGAATGCATTGCTTAAAAGGAAGGTGTTAAGTCTTTGTTTTTAACCGGAGGTAATTTGCTTGATTTCTTAAAACTCAGTAAAGTGCATTCCAGAACTGAGGGCCAAAGAACTTCAAGGGTTACTACCTACTGAGAAAATCATCAGGGATAAGTTGTATTTCCAGTCCCTAGATGCAAAGGTAGATGCTCTGTTAGAGATGTGCCACGAGGGTCAATTCACATGCAAGGTGGGCAAGCTAGACTGACTATACATGTCAAAGCTGCCAAAGGCAATCTTCTAATCCAAGGTGGCAGATTTCCCTGATGCATTCAACTCAGAAAAGAACGTCTTACTAGCAATAGATACATATTCGGGGAAAACATATACCATCAACACTGCTTAAATAATGCCTCAATTTTTAGATGGCATGTTTTTTGCATAGGGATACCAGAAGATATATAAACTGACAAGAGGCCACCAGTGTACAGAAGTTAATTTCCATTATCTATTCTCCCTCTCTTGTCCCATGATGCATTGGAAGATCATGCAATATGGCCACAGGCCAATGACTTCGACATTTATGAGAGCACCCAATGTGGTGAACAGAATCGAGTGGGATGTAGCTCGCCCTGGTACTGAGCTCAATGGTGCATAGCCTAAGGATGTCCCTGTGCTGTATTGTGTACCAATTACTTGCAAAATTGAAGTTGAGGAAAAAAGACTTCAGCAATCAACTATTGAGCCACCATCTTGTACTTTAGATTAATTTGAGATCAGCAAGTCAAGAGCAAAGTGAACATCTATGCTGACCAAAGTTGAGGAGTCAAGTCCTAAGATCTAGGAATTGGAGATGCAGAGCTCATATGCAATTTCCAGTTAAGGAATCAAAAATGTTATTTGATAGCGTCTTTCTCATTGTATTCTAAACAAATAGAATCCCAATCACAGCAATGAGTGACTGCAAAAACAGGAATGTATCACAATTCAGGAAGTACCATCATCCTAAGGTTTCAAGAGCGTCTTCCACTTCATTTAATCTGCTAGGTCTATTGGAGACAGCCCCAACTGGCTAAAGAAGGGGACATGCACCAGAGAGACTCTACATAAACAATAAGCAGTGTGAAAGACATCACAGTGCAACATGTGGCCTGAACAGCATTTTGAAAAGATGTAATGAATTAGTTTGGAAAGTCAGAGCAATGTAAGCTCATAAAGGACACCACATCCAGCAATTGCTCGGCATAGGCAGTGCTTGGGAAAGGATTCACCTTATAGGATAGGCAGTAAACATGGGAAGAGACAATATTAGGCCAGCTGTGGTGAGTGGAACTAGAGTAGGGAACTAAAGTTGTATCACTACAGAGGATTGTGAGACAGACAAAGGCGGAGGGTGAGGTGGATTGAGATAGAAGAGAAGGTTGGAGTAAAGAGAGGATAATGGTAGGGTGAGATAGATGAAGGTGGGGCAGAATGAGAAGAACTGGTGGGTCAGATAGAGGAGAAGGGTGAAGTGGAGAGAGAGAGAGGTGGTTGAGAAGAGAGAGGAGGAGGTGAGGTAGAAAGAGGAAGAGGGTGATGCAGACGGAGAGAGGAGGAGAGCACAGAGGCGAAAATGAGGAGCATGAGTGGGGAGAGAGTGAGGTGGAGAAAGAGTAGGAGAGAAGACAGGGAGAAGGGCAAGGTAGTGATAGAGGGTGAAGTTAGCTGAGGCGGAGCATAGAGGAGGGTGAGTCAGAGAGAGGGGAAGGGTGGAGTGGAGAGAGGAGGCAGAGAAGAAGGTGGGGCACAGAGGATGAGGAGGGTGCAGTTGAGAAAGGAGGAGGAGGATGAACAAGGAGGAGATTGAGACAGAAGAGGTGGAGATAGGGGGTAGGAGGAAGTAGAAGGCAATGCACAAAGATAAAATGAAAAGACGGAGAGAGAGTACAGTGAAACAGAGGGAGATGAGGTTCATATGGATGAAGGTGAGAACGAGAGGTTGACAGCAAGGTAGAGAGGTAGAGGAGGGTAAAAAGGATAGAAAGGAGGTAGGGCAGCAGAGAGAGGAAGCAGCAGAGAGGGAGAAAGCAGAGAGACAGGAAGGTGTTGAGGCAGAGGGGAGAAGGGTGAGGCAGTGAGAGAAGGTGAGGTATCGGAGAAGAAGAAGGGGGAGAAGAATGAGAGAAGGAGGAAGGTGTTATGTTTGAAGAGAGGAAGAGGGTAGTGTGGATCGAGGAGGAGGATGGGTGAAGAGAGGAGGAGGATGTGAGTAAGATCGACTGGAGAGAAGAGAAGAGAGGAGGAAGGTAGGCTAGAGATACACAAGAGTAGGGCAGAGTGTGAGAGGAGGAGTGTAGGGCAGAGAGAGAGGAGAATGGTGTGGGAGAAAGAGTGAATGAGGCAGAGAGGAGGAGAATGAGGAAGACAGAGGAAGAGTGTGATATGGATGGGAAGGGGTGATAGAGAGGCAGAAAGAGAAGAGGAGGGAGGGACAGAGAGGAGGAGAAGGGTGAGGCATTGAATAATAAATGAGTGCCATGCTTAGAAGACCATTGAAACACCCCCGTTGAATATGCTTCATTGACCTCTCAAAAGAGAATGCAGTAATTTACATATAGGCAGAAAGGTTCTTGGCCATAAAAGTCAGTTTAGAGAGAGGTGATAAATACTAAGTTTTGGAGTAAAGTTAATCAAAGAATGGAGTAAAGTTAATCAACGGGGTGGTGCTCTAGGGTACTGAGGGCCAAAAGCTTTTTGTCCTGAAGATGGTCTCATTTTTTATTTAGTCCAAAGATCAAACCATCAAATTGTTTCCTCTTCTTGCTATTCTTTAAACAAGATCTTACCTTTTACTGATTGCGTAACAGCTACCAACAGATTAAACATACGATGGACTTTTCTTGGCAAGAGTCAATCAGTACCTATATGACTCAAACTCCTCAACCATCACTTCAAACATTTTCGGGTCCTAGTAGTACTGTGTGCTAGAACTTATAACCCCTATTATATAACGTGTTGAAGATTGATTCTGCATTGTTATGTGATGGTATAGTCTTCTTTGCAGAAGTAAAATGTTTTTCCTACGTTTACGCTTCTGTTGAATAGTTGTTTTCTTTTCTTTTTTAGCTTTCTTCTAAATAATAGCTTATGACAGTAAGCATAAACAATTCCCAGTTCATAAATGGGTGTTTATTTCTACTAATAATAAGTATGGTCAAAATATTTTGTGTAGAATAATCCCCTTGTTTGCAGACTACAACAGGGCAGGGGCTAGTCTAGAGCTGTGGTGCCCTTGCAGGCCTTGGTACATGGGTTGCCTTGCACAGGTTTGCCAAGCTGCCAGATGGGCATCACTTGTGGTAGCAGCTTACTTGTCAAGCAGGCTGTTCTCTTGTGGGTCTTCTTCTCATCTGGTGTGCACATGGTACCTCATCCCTGTGTCCTGTGATTTTGGGGTTCCTGGAGTCAGGTTGCTAGCTAACAACATCCTCACATATGTAGGTACTGGTACGAGAAAGACAAATGAGGTGGTTATGTCCTGGGTATATACCAATAATTTTCTTTACTCTGGGTCCTAAACTTCCTTATCACAGTCCTTATTCTCACCTTCACTTCCTTCCCCAGAACTACTACTTGGTTGTTGTGGTGGTGCGTTTTTGATATCTGACAGATGGAGCCTTTAGGGGGGTGGCGACTTGAAGGTAAAAGAGAGGTGCCAAAGTCATAGAAAGGGAAGAAGGGCTGCATGTTCTAGGTGAAAAAGGGAAAATAATTGTCTTCCCAGTTATGAAACAGGGGTATCAGTCTCAGGGGAGGACTCACCTCTCAAATATATGGACTGTGATGGGGTATGACTCATGGTAATGAAGATTGCTGGTAAGTAAATGGAATGTCAATTAGCCTTTCAAATCAAATGCAGGCCACTAAAAGACATTGCTACTCGACTCATTTTCATAGTGTGCAATGCTGCACGAGGACATATGACTCAGACAGTTCACAGCATCTCACTTGGTTCCTGACTTTCACCATTGGAAAAGCAAATTGGTCTGGCATCCTGTTTCATTATTGGATGGTCAGATTGTGAGTGTTTAATTGTGGATAGATTAGTGAGTTAATGCAAGAATGTGTCAATGTGTTGATCAGCGAATGTATGAGTGACTGCATGGATAAATGAAAGGATGAGTCAGTGAATCAATGAATGAACAGTTGAGCGACGCATAAATGGGTCGGTTCATGACTAAATTCGGAATAGATGCAATCCATATACCATAAATTCAGAAATATTTATAGATACTGAGTATAGTTACTTTTTCCAAGATCGGTATATGAATAGGACAACCCAAATATTTAAGGCCGGACAGGTCCCCTCTTTTTTAATGTCTTTCATTGGGCTGTGGATGTAAGCTGGCAGTGACAGCAGAGCAGCGTGTCTTCTAAGCAGCTCAGTCATGTCCCAGCTTTGGTGGGTGTAAAGTGAACAGCTGCCCCTGACCTGCTGGAAGTGCTAAATTCTGAGCATGTGGGCAGCTCTGTACATCCCACTCTCCTCCGTTGTAGTGGCACCAGGTGGGAAACCTGACCTGCTAGCCTGAGCTACAACATGCACAGAATATGAAAATCAAGGACAGCACCATGGCAAGCGTTCCTCACGAACACCCTGCTTCCAGGTGCAGTATGACTGTAACAAAAACGTGCTAACATTGAGCAGTGCGACACACGTGAACAACAATCCTGTACAAATTGTAATTGTGATTGGATTTATATAGCACTTACTACCCCTGACGAGGTGTTGAAGCACTTTACGGCGAGTAGCACGCTATTCCGGAACCCAAGGTTAGTGGTTAGTTCATTGTTTATTGTTGGTTAATCATGTGCTCTCAAGAAAATCTTGCATCCATTTACTCCAGATACTTTGTGATTTATTAATGCCAGGTAGGTGTGATTATTAGTGGGGGCTATGTGGTTTCACGTGAATGGTTGGTGGGATAGATAGGCTGGCGGACATCAGATAGTGTTAGATTACAGGTATAGGGTTTTAAAGAGGAGAGGTTGCGATCTATGAAATGAGGTATGAGCCAATTGCAGAATTATAATAAGAAGGACTGGGGCAGACAGGCATGAGACGGAGAGGAGGCTATACTCAGAAATAGAAAGCATTCGGAAGATGGAAGGTAAGAAGAGGGACACTGAGGCACCACCAAAGACAGTCTGACACATGGGACACAGAAATACAATCAGGGCTTTAGAGAGAACCCCTCCAAGACATCTTCCCTCTGTCCATTGGGTGTGGAAGGGGCAGCAGTAGGTGCAGTACCTGTGGGCAGGCAGGGGCATTTCTGCACATAACACTTGCCTTCTTTATGGATTCCTGTGCTGGGACAGAGAATCAAGAAATATCTACTTGGCCAAGGCCGTAGGCAAAGGAACAGCTTTCAGCTGTGCCACTAGTCTCACGAAGCGTAGCAGGTATTGTGGAAAGAAATCAACCAAGAACAAGTGAATCAAGGAACAGAGTGCCCTCAGTAAGTGACCTTTGAGACAAATTTTAGGGCACAAGTGGAAACGCACTCATTCCACAAACCAAAAATTCAAGCCGATGTGCGAAATGTCATATCTTTTAACAGCCTGCATCTTTCTCTGGCTTGCTATCTATCTCGTTACTCTGTCTTTCTCTATCTCTTCTTATCTCTCTCCACATGTCTCGTTCTTTTCTTTCTTTGTCTTTCCCTGCCTTTCTCCGTCACTACTAGTCTCTCTCTCACTCTATGCTTTCCTGACTTTTGGTCTTTCTCTGTCTCTATATCTTTCTCTGTCTCTCCTTACATTTTTCTTCAAGTCTTTCTTCAAGTTTGTATCTGCTGTCCTCTCTCCCCCTATCCATTGCCTCTTCCATTATCTGTCTTTCACTGTGTTTTCCTCTAGCTATTGTTCTTATCCTGGCTCCCTCGCCCTCTTTCTCTCACCCTCTGGCTCACCCTATCTTTCTTTCTGATTCATTCTGTTTTCTTTCTCTGGCATTTCTATCTCTTCTGCTCTCTTTCTGTCTCTGTCCTGTCTTTCTCTGTTTTCCCCATATTTCTTAGACTCTATTTTTTCTGGTCTAATTCTGTCTCTCCCTGTCTTTCTTTGTCTGTCACTCTATGATTATGTCTCTCCATGGCTTTCTCTCTTCCCTTTTCTCTGCATTCTCTTGATGTTTCTCCTTGTTTCTCTATCTGTCCAGTATTTCTGTCCTTGTCTTTCCCTGTGTCTAAGTTCCCCAGTTTATTTCAGGATCGACATATAGTGCATTTGGCCACAGTCTTTTCCACGAACCGGGGGTACAGAAGGGCATCATGGGCCCAATCTTTCCCAAATCTTGGGGAAGGGTCGGACTAGGACAGAAAATAGGACTTGGCGCAACACAAGTCTGCAGAGGGCGAGTGGGAAGGGAGAAATAATAACGTACAGTGGGCGGAGGGTGAGGAGATTGTAAAGCACTATGCACTCTTTTAGAGTGCATGGCAAAAAGTTTAAAAAATAGGTACCTGGAGCGTGGGAGAACACTGGCCTTAAACAGAAAACTGCACTAGGTCTATGCTCCACAGTAGGGACAGAAGCCCCAGGAAGAATGCAGGAGGATGTGAGCTGCTGGCAGGAAGCAAGTGTGACCAGTAAGAAGCAAGGAAACGGGAGTGACATTGAAGCCAACCAATAGTAAGTATTGGTAAGCCTGTCTTTTTTAATAATGGCATTAGCTGGCAGTGCATGCGCGCTGTAGGCGAAATCTCAAAACCAGTGCAAGAGATCATAAAACAGCCCTCCAAACACTGGAAAAAAACAGCCCATACTGCAGCCTGCTGTGCCAGCCCTTCCAGCACTCCCAGATTGCCCTTTAGGTAAGTCCGACCCTGTCTCACAGACCGCAGTCTCTCTTTGCCACAAACTGCCTCTCGTCGGCATGAACAGAAGTGCGTTATTGGGCCATTCTGCCCCAGCATTCTGCGTGGATGGAAGACTGTCAAGAAGACCAGTTTCCCCCACATCTGCAGAGACTATTGTGCCTTGTGGGTCCATTCTGCCCCATCAACTGTGGGGAAAGAAGTGCAAGTAGGCCACAATCTGCCCCTGCAGGTGCAGGGACAGTAGTGCACTGGGGAGAGAAAGGATATGCCCTTATGTCCAGAGCTGCCGACTGTGGAAATGAGGAACCAGGCTCGAGTTTCGGCATCAGCTCAATATCCTGTGATTCTGGGCAAATCACTTAATCTTCCTGATTTTACAAAATGAACGTGTCCTTGTGTAATGTAAATGGTGATAATGTAAACGGCTCCAATACCTTCAGATCGAGTTTACGATATATGAAAAAAATGCATTATAGGTCTACTCTGTTCCAAAATCTGCGTGTCAGAAGTCTGTCTCAGCTATAATGAAATTCTTTAGCTGCTCACTCCCACCCAGCGTGTTTAATTTGGATTCCTGCGCGTTTCCCTAACAGCTACTTTTAGAAATAAGAATCTCTTGAGAAAGAGTACATATTATTATCCACTATATTTCTGTTTGTTTTTGCAGAGAAAGGGGCACAGCGGAGGTTTTCAAAACCGAGTGCCTGCATTTTCGAGGCCTAGCTAATCTTGCATGCTCCTCTGAGGCAACAGGCTTCCAAAGACATTTTAAACACAGTGGTGAGTTTGAATTGGACCAGATCTAAGTCCTGTGCAAAAAGACCTGTGGGAAGCAATCTTCTCAGGCCAGTAAAACGACGAAAAGCTTCACTTATTAATCTTTGATGAAAACCAGGCTCCCGTTGTCGCAGTAAAAAAAAAAAAAGACAGGCTTTTCTGTTCCATGCTTGGCTCAGATCGACAAAAAAGAATGCGGCCGGGTGCAGAGTTTCCGGCTGTGTCTTTCTGTGAGTTCAGGGACGCCGGCCCGCGCATACTGGGAGTTATGTAACGCGCTTCTAGCAGGAATCGGAGTTCAAACGCGGCTCACGGAGGCTCACGCAGCGCGCGCTGTCGTAATTGTTTCTGATAATGGAAAGGCTGTGCCGGATCATTTCAGCTGCCAAATTCTTCTGCATGCGACTCCTTGCATCTACTCCTCAAAGTGTGTCACTTGGGTCTGCAGGAACACCTGCTTTACAAAAATGATCGCAGACTACCACTAGAAACACATGCACATAATTTGTTTTCTTTGCTTATACATTATATAATATCACTTCATCAGGTTGAAGGAAGCAAAGTCCTGCAACACTTTTTCTCAAAGTTTGACCATTCACGCTAATAAATTATTCTCTCAACCATCTACTACATGGGTACTCACAAATATTTTATAAGTTTGTTCTGGGTGTGACCGAGGGCCGCACTAATGCCAACAGGGTGGTAGGGGTGGGTCGGGGAGGTGTAAAGTGGGTGTAGTGGAAGCAAAGCAAGTAGATCTAGTAGTGGCTGAACTGAATTGCACAATGTGGAACTGGACAATCTGGGGGTGCAGTACACCCTAGTTACTTCCTTTCTTTAATTGAAATTAAAATTTGAAAACATGATTTCTGTTTATTTAACATTTTTGTAATGTTAGTGCTGATTCCAGTAAACAGGAGCTCAGTGCTGCTGTTGCCCAGGGGGCCGCATGCAAAGGTCAGGAGGGCCGCATGCGGCCTCCGGGCCGTACTTTGAGCATCACTGATCTACTACAATGGTTTTGAACCTCTTTAAACCTGAATATTGATTTACCAAGCTGCCAGTGGCATCATGTACCCTTTGACCCCTCAATGACATGGCTCGTATGGACTCTTGTTTTAACCTGAGACTTGCAACAGCCTTCTAGTTGCCCCTACGGGACTAAAAGAAAGGCAAGGAGTGGAAACTACTATAAGTAATACATAAGAAGAAACGTTTCTTAGACTTACATTCACTTGCAGTTCCCCTAGCTCCCTTCATGAAAAATGAGCCAGAGATCACAAGGACGATGCCAGGGGTGCCACAGGGGAGGCGTGGGGGTAGCACCTTTAATTGGCATCCCTCCCAAAGGAATGAAGGAAATTAAGCTATTTGAAATTAATATTTTGTATAAGTGTAAAGTAATATTTAATTGTTTGATTTGTCTGCTAAGCACGGGATTTTGCTAGGGTCATCACATGTAAGCATAGATGTATAGTTTTGAGAGAGGTCCATTAATGTCAAATCACAAATCGGAAACATCTCTAAGAAGCTGCTCGTAGTTCAGTGCATTACACACATTGCATGCCCAATCTTCTAATTTTGCCTGGTTTTTGAAGTATGAACTCTTGATAAACAGGGTATTGGAGACTGTTGTGCATATATGTTTACTGGCTATTTTCGTATGTGCACTCCCTCGAGCTGCACGAGTCTCAAAGCATGACACTTACATCACACTGATTGGCTTCACATATAGAATGTCATCTGCCTTTGGCCCAAAATATCACGTCGAGGGTGACACCATATTAAGTTATTTTATTTTATTAATGGGCATGGTCACCTAAAGACAGCTTGGCAATAGGAAGAATTATAACTGTCTATGCAAGATCAGAGAAGTTACTCAACAAATAGTGTAGGTTTTTAGCATCCTTTGAAAATTGAAACATATTTCAACTTGAGGATCGTCAGCTGGAATGCTTTTTGTCTTTGTGCAACCAGGTGAGAGAAAGATTCTCTTCCACATTGGACATGTTTGAGCTGTGGAAACACGTTTGGCAGCAAGAGGTGAGCCACAGGATCCTGTAGGGAGTACATAATACTTAAGGAGTGCATTCATAGAGAGCACCACTGCAGTGTATTTTTTACCTCCGGATGAACAAGCATTGGCATAGCCAATAGGTCTTGCCTTTGGGGCGTTATAAGTGTTTAGCCAGAGCTATTGACTTTGCCAATGTCTTCAAGCTGTGCTGTAGAGAAGTGTGGCTGCTGTGCAGCATGCTGAAAAGTTATAATAAAAAAGTGTCAGAAGCATTTTTGTTACTTTATATATGACCAAGAAGGCATTATGTAAAACTGAACGACCATATTAAAAAAAGTATTTACAATAAAAAATGTCCTCAGTTTTCTTTTGTTCTTGCAATGCTGGCAACTTGTGTCTGCCTATTCCAATGGTTGTTTGTTAAAGCTTTTTTTTTGAGGGGGCATAAACAATCGGAGGGTGAAGGTTGGGAACTAGTACCTGTATTATAACACTAGCAGCGGCCAGACGCTAGGGGAGAATTAACAGATGCCAGATTCCGAGAGCAGGCTGAGGTGGTGCTGAGTGATGCTGAGGTGGTAGTGGTGGTGGTGGTGGTGACTGGTGCGGAGACGATGCTGAGGTGATGCTGAATGATACTCAGGTCTTGCTGAGTGATGATGTGGTGGTGTACTAGTGCAAAGGCGATGCTGAGTGATACTGCTGTGGTGCTGAGTGATGCTGTGGTTGTGCTGAGTGGTGGTGCTGAGTGATGCTGTGGTGGTGCAGAGTGATGCTGTGGTGGTGCAGAGTGATGCTGTGGTGGTGCAGAGTGATGCTGTGGTGGTGCAGAGTGATGCTGTGGTGGTGCAGAGTGATGCTGTGGTGGCCCCGAGTGATGCTGTGGTGGTGTTGAGTGATGCTGTGGTGGCGCTGAGTGATGCTGTGGTGGCGCTGAGTGATGCTGTGGTGGCGCTGAGTGATGCTGTGGTGGCGCTGAGTGATGCTGTTGTGGCGCTGAGTGATGCTGTGGTGGCCCTGAGTGATGCTGTGGTGGCCCTGAGTGATGCTGTGGTGGCCCTGAGTGATGCTGTGGTGATGCTGTGGTGGCGCTGAGTGATGCTGTGGTGGCGCTGAGTGATGCTGTGGTGGCGCTGAGTGATGCTGTGGTGGCCCTGAGTGATGCTGTGGTGGCCCTGAGTGATGCTGTGGTGGCCCTGAGTGATGCTGTGTTGGCGCTGAGTGATGCTGTGTTGGCGCTGAGTGATGCTGTGTTGGCGCTGAGTGATGCTTTGTTGGCGCTGAGTGATGCTTTGTTGGCGCTGAGTGATGCTTTGTTGGCGCTGAGTGATGCTTTGTTGGCGCTGAGTGATGCTGTGGTGGCGCTGAGTGATGCTGTGGTGGCGCCGAGTGATGCTGTGGTGGCGCCGAGTGATGCTGTGGTGGCGCCGAGTGATGCTGTGGTGGCGCCGAGTGATGCTGTGGTGGCGCCGAGTGATGCTGTGGTGGCGCCGAGTGATGCTGTGGTGGTGCCGAGTGATGCTGTGGTGGTGCCGAGTGATGCTGTGGTGGTGCCGAGTGATGCTGTGGTGGTGCCGAGTGATGCTGTGGTGGTGCAGAGTGATGCTGTGGTGGTGCAGAGTGATGCTGTGGTGGTGCAGAGTGATGCTGTGGTGGTGCAGAGTGATGCTGTGGTGGTGCAGAGTGATGCTGTGGTGGTGCAGAGTGATGCTGTGGTGGTGCAGAGTGATGCTGTGGTGGTGCAGAGTGATGCTGTGGTGGCGCTGAGTGATGCTGTGGTGCCGCTGAGTGATGCTGTGGTGCCGCTGAGTGATGCTGTGGTGCCGCTGAGTGATGCTGTGGTGCCGCTGAGTGATGCTGTGGTGCCGCTGAGTGATGCTGTGGTGGTGCTGAGTGATGCTGTTGTGGTGCTGAGTGATGCTGTTGTGGTGCTGAGTGATGCTGTTGTGGTGCTGAGTGATGCTGTGGTGGTGCTGAGTGATGCTGTGGTGGTGCTGAGTGATGCTGTGGTGGTGCTGAGTGATGCTGTGGTGGTGCTGAGTGATGCTGTGGTGGTGGTGCTGAGTGATGCTGTGGTGGTGCCGAGTGATGCTGTGGTGGTGCCGAGTGATGCTGTGGTGGTGCAGAGTGATGCTGTGGTGGTGCAGAGTGATGCTGTGGTGGCGCTGAGTGATGCTGTGGTGTCGCTGAGTGATGCTGTGGTGTCGCTGAGTGATGCTGTGGTGTCGCTGAGTGATGCTGTGGTGGCGCTGAGTGATGCTGTGGTGGCGCTGAGTGATGCTGTGGTGGCGCTGAGTGATGCTGTGGTGGCGCTGAGTGATGCTGTGGTGGCGCTGAGTGATGCTGTGGTGGCGCTGAGTGATGCTGTTGTGGCGCTGAGTGATGCTGTGGTGGCGCTCAGTGATGCTGTGGTGGCGCTGAGTGATGCTGTGGTGGTGCTGAGTGATGCTGTGGTGGTGCTGAGTGATGCTGAGTGATGCTGTGGTGGTGCTGAGTGATGCTGTGGTGGTGCTGAGTGATGCTGTGGTGGTGCTGAGTGATGCTGTGGTGATGCTGAGTGATGCTGTTGTGGTGCTGAGTGATGCTGTGGTGGTGCTGAGTGATGCTGTGGTGGTGCTGAGTGATGCTGTGGTGGTGCTGTGGTGATGCCGAGTGATGCTGTGGTGGTGCCGAGTGATGCTGTTGTGGCGCCGAGTGATGCTGTGGTGGCCCAGGGTGATGCTGTGGTGGTCCTGAGTGATGCTTTGGTGGCGCTGAGTGATGCTGTGGTGGCGCTGAGTGATGCTGTCGTGGTGCTGAGTGATGCTGTGGTGATGCCGAGTGATGCTGTGGTGGTGCCGAGTGATGCTGTTGTGGTGCAGAGTGATGCTGTGGTGGTGCAGAGTGGTGCAGAGTGATGCTGTGGTGGCGCTGAGTGATGCTGTGGTGGCGCTGAGTGATGCTGTGGTGGCGCTGAGTGATGCTGTGGTGGCGCTGAGTGATGCTGTGGTGGTGCTGTGGTGGTGCTGAGTGATGCTGTGGTGGTGCTGAGTGATGCTGTGGTGATGCTGAGTGATGCTGTGGTGATGCTGAGTGATGCTGTGGTGATGCTGAGTGATGCTGTGGTGGTGCCGAGTGATGCTGTGGTGGTGCCGAGTGATGTTGTTGTGGCGCCGAGTGATGCTGTGGTGGCCCAGGGTGATGCTGTGGTGGCCCTGAGTGATGCTGTGGTGGCCCTGAGTGATGCTGTGGTGGCGCTGAGTGATGCTGTGGTGGCGCTGAGTGATGCTGTGGTGGTGCTGAGTGATGCTGTGGTGGCCCTGAGTGATGCTGTGGTGGCGCTGAGTGATGCTGTGGTGGCGCTGAGTGATGCTGTGGTGGCGCTGAGCGATGCTGTGGTGGCGCTGAGCGATGCTGTGGTGGCGCTGAGCGATGCTGTGGTGGCGCTGAGCGATGCTGTGGTGGCGCTGAGCGATGCTGTGGTGGCGCTGAGCGATGCTGTGGTGGCGCTGAGCGATGCTGTGGTGGCGCTGAGCGATGCTGTGGTGGCGCGGAGTGATGTTGTGGTGCTGCTGAGTAATGCTGTGGGGGCACTGAGTGATGCTGTTGTGGCGCTAAGTGATGCTGTGGTTATGCTGAGTAATGCTGTGATGGCGTTGAGTGATGCTGTGGTGGCGTTGAGTGATGCAGTGGTGGCGTTGAGTGATGCTGTGGTCGTGCCAAGTGATGCTGTGGTGGCCCTGAGTGATGCTGTGGTGGCCCTGAGTGATGCTGTGGTGGCACGGACAGGGCAACCACAGCATCAGTCCGCGCCACCACAGCATCACTCGGGGCCACCACAGCATCAGAGTGATGCTGTGGTGGCGGTGAGTGATGCTGTGGTGGCGGTGAGTGATGCTGTGGTGGCGGTGAGTGATGCTGTGGTGGCGCTGAGTGATGCTGTGGTGGCGCTGAGTGATGCTGTGGTGGCGCTGAGTGATGCTGTGGTGGCGCTGAGTGATGCTGTGGTGGCGCTGAGTGATGCTGTGGTGGCGCTGTGTGATGCTGTGGTGACGCTGTGTGATGCTGTGGTGGCGCTGTGTGATGCTGTGGTAGCGCTGAGTGATGCTGTGGTGGCGCTGAGTGATGCTGTGGTAGCGCTGAGTGATGCTGTGGTGGCGCTGAGTGATGCTGTGGTGGCGCTGAGTGATGCTGTGGTGGCGCTGAGTGATGCTGTGATGGCGCGGAGCGATGCTGTGGTGGCGCGGAGCGATGTTGTGGTGCTGCTGAGTAATGCTGTGGTGGCGCTGAGTGATGCTGTTGTGGCGCTGAGTGATGCTGTGGTTGTGCTGAGTAATGCTGTGGTTCCGCTGAGTGATGCTGTGATGGCGCTGAGTGATGCTGTGATGGCGCTGAGTGATGCTGTGATGGCGTTGAGTGATGCTGTGATGGCGTTGAGTGATGCTGTGCTGGTGCTGAGCGATGCTGTTGTGGCTCTGATTGATGCTGTTGTGGCGCTGAGTGATGCTGTGGTGATGCTGAGTGATGCTGTGGTATTGCCGAGTGAGCGAGAGAGTGAAGATATATATCATGCTTCGGAAATGATGGCTACTTCATTTCTGCTGAGAGTCCTAAAGCCATTTTATTACAATGCACAGTTCCCAATTCTGCTTAAGTGCATTCAGCTGAGCACACGGCCCAGGTACTTCACAGAAGTGCTTTCTCACAAATGGTATGGAGAAACGCCTGCACCGCACACAATGGAAGCGAATACTAGTCAATCATGTTAAATATAAATATATACATAAGTATGCACTAAATAAGCAAGCATTTCGGTGATATAGGTTTCAATGTTTTTTCAACAGTGCTAAACATGAAGTCAGAATATTTTGAACACAGTCACACTAAAAAATAAAAGAATAAACTTGCAGATGCGCCTGTAGAAAGAGTTGACTTTTCTGTCCGGTTCCAGAGGGGACATCAGTCTGGAGATGGGGCAGAGAGGAGAATTGGGAGCCTACATCACTTCAAAAACCTGACTGAGGTTTACAGGGAAGCAGAACAGCAGAACGCTGTTGTTTTTCATGTGACTGTAGTCCAGGGCCGTCAGTTGGTAATGTGAGCTGCTGCTGCGATCGAAACATCAGAGTCGTGACAGATGCCAGGCAGAGCTGCATATGCCATGACGAGAGAGTTAATGAGCCATGACGAGGAAATGAGGAAGAGATAGGAAAGGCAGATGGCTGCTGAGCGCGTGCACGCGCGTGTAACAGCAAGCCTTAGGCCACAAGCAAAAGCTTGTGGTCGCATTTCTAAAGCCCCCACTCACTAAATGTCTCGCCAGACCAGCTTGCGCTGGCTCAGGCGAGACCTAAAAACTGTGGGGGCCCAAGAACAACAGCAATCTAAACTCCGCCTCCATTGCTTTTACTGACTGATATCGAAAAATATAGCAGTTTAAAAAAAAATAACAATAATCCAGTATACAATTGACTGTCATTATAGATTTAGCAGCTCCGTTCTGAGAAAATGTTTATTCCCTATATTTTGAATAACATAGCACATTTTTGGTTTTTTTACCAACATAATCTAATTAAGCATCACTCTTTATACAATCCTTATATCCTCAAGTTAATTTTAATATCCCAGTGTTTAACCAGTATGGAAGATTTTAAAATTAGACAATGATTTATTGAATCATATACCTAAAAGAAGACCCATCTTCTAGAAAAAAGCGGAAACACCTAAAACACATTTGAAATCCATGACACACTTATGTACAAACAGAACAACTCTTTTCAATTTAGACAATTTAGGATTTGCAAAGCTATATTTTGTATTTATTTCTTTATCTTTGTAAGACAGAGGCAATACGTATTTATGAAGTCTTATAGAGCACAAACATGACCCGTGAGGGTATCAGAGCGCTTTACAAGAGGGGGAAGTAAGAGATAAGTAAGAGACAGGCACAGCAGCCACATATACAAGAGAGGTGCAAACAGAGAAGATTAACCAGATGATAAACTAGACCTCAATATGAAGTCAGCAATATAGTAGTCATGATCAACAAATGAAAATAATCATGGATAAGATCAAGAGACAAAAGGAGTGATCTTAGGTCAAAAGTTTGTTCATCAGTAGTGTTTTCACTTCTTTTTTAAAGGAGGCGGCAGAATGAACCAGGCGGATTGCCGAGGCAGAGAGTTCAAAATTTTCAGGGCGATACCTGGGAAGGCTTTGTTGCACGTTTTCTTTTTGTGGAAAATCTGAGATTTCAGCAGCAGCAAACTGGTACTACGCGATGATCTGCATCCACCCGATAATTCTAACTTTTGTGCCATATACCAAGGCGTGTTGAAATGTATGGCTTTATGAGTCATGCACACAATTTTTAGTTGTATTCTTGCCTCATAATGGAGCCAGTTCAGGGATTTCAGATCCGGGGAGAAGTGCTTGTTCCTTTTTGTTCTGTTCTGGTGACGAGTCGGGCAGTAGAGTTGAGAGAAGCCCTTAGAGGGGCCAGCATAAATCTAGGCAAGCCATAGAGTGTAGCACTTCCATAATCCAGCCTGGGCAAGACAAGAGCTTGGATCGCAGATCTAAGGTCGTCCTGGGGGAGGAAGGGTTTTAGTTTCCTTAAAATGCTCATCTGATAATTTCCTCCTTTGGTAGCAGTACTGATGTGATCCTGCATGTTCAGGTATTTATCTTGGGTAATTCCCAAAGATCTTGCAGAGTCTATAATGTGAGGAGAGAAGTTGAGGGCCGTTACATGCCTTATCCATAGGTCGATCTTGAGATTGTGGTTAGGTGGGGTAATGAGGAGAAATTCCGTTTTGACAGCATTGAGTTTGAGATGGTTGCAAGTAAGGCAATTCTGGATATTTTGTAGGCTAGTGTTAAGGGACATGAGGTCTTCTGGGGAGGATATTTTCAGATACAATTGGGTGTCCTATGCATACATGTGATAATGAATGTTAGAGGATGTCAAGGAGTCTGCTAGAGGTTCCATGAATAAGTTGAAGAGAGTGGGTTAGAGGGTGGCTCCCTGTGGGACCCCAAGGGTGACCGCGGTGGGCTTGGACAAGGTTTGATTAACCTTGACTCTTTGGGTTCTGTTATGGAGGAATGAGGTAAATCAGTGTAGGATGGACCCTGGTAAACCCATCCTCCCTCCAAGTAGATTTAGTAGACTGTCGTGTTTTAACAGTATCGAACGCAGACGATAGGTCAAGGAGGATAAGAGGACACGATTCATTCTGATCCAGCATTTTTAATACATCATCCACTATGTGAGTAAGTGCCGATTCTGTGCTGTGACCTTGATGGAAGCCGGATTGGCATTGGTCAAGGAGTTGGAAAAGATCTATGTGGTTGCAGAGTTAGATCTGGACACTTTTTTCAAGAAGCTTCACCAGAGTGGGAATGTTGGAGATTGGGAGGAAATTGCTAAAATCTAAGCAATCTGCAGTTGGTTTTTTCAAAATAGGGGTTACTTGCCCTACTTTTAGGCAGTCAGGGATAATGCCTTGGTAGAGTGAGGCATTTACGATCTTAGTCCATAAAGGGAGAATAGATGATTTGATCTCCTTGATGATATTCAGAGGTAAAGGGTTGATGAAGGGATTAGAAGGATTTAATGCTATAAGCATGTTGTGAATGTCAATTTCATTGAGGGGTGTGAATGTGTGTCAGGAGGCTTTGTTTTAAGCGGACTGCCCAGGGTGATCAGCAAGATTAGCAAAGGGATGGTCTAAGATGTGTGAGATAGCCGGCAGGAGCTCTCTCGCTGACTGCAGTTCATTTTCAATGATTTCTGGTTTTCCCAAGAAAAAGGAAGCAAAGTCCTTGCAGTTTGGGAGTGTGTTGGCCCAGGTGCGGAGAGGGTTTGGTAGGTTAAGCGATTGTTGCTTGAAAATTTCAAAACGTTTTTGGGTCATTTTCTAGCGTGGTCAAGCTGGCTTCTAAAGAAGTTGGCTTTAGAGCTTCTGATTTTTTAGTTATATATGTTCCTCACTGATCTTAAGCGTTTTAGGTGCTCCATGGAACGCAAGGATCTCCAGGTTCTTTCTGTTAAACTTTTATTGCGTCTTTCAGTATTAAGGTTGACATTGAATCAAGGTTTAGAGACTTTGGTGGATATGTTTTTTAGTTGAAGGGGGCGATCGAGTCAAGAATGTTCAAGATGGAGGTATTGTAGTGCTCTGTGAGGTCGTGAACATCTACCATGTCCATCTGGAAAGTCAAGGAGTTGTAACTGAGGATAGATAAGTCATTAGGGTTTATGTTCTGTAAACTTCTTTTCCATTGTTTTGATTTCTTTAGTTGAGCTCTTTTCGGGATCACAACCACGTTGATGAGGAAGGGTGTACGGTAGTGGTCTGCCGAGTCACAAGGGACAATGGAATTCAATGTGATGTTGTCCGTTTTTGCAATGATAAGGTCAAATGTCTCACCCTTGTTGTGAGTAGGGCTGACACAGATTTGAGTCAACTCAAGGTCGGATAGAAAGGATTTGAAGCTGTTCACTGCATGGTCATTCAGGTCACTCCAATGAAGGTTGAAGTCCCCGAGGGAGATCTGGGTAACTTGAATATCATCGCTGGTTAAGATGACTTCCATTACTTGTTCAATGAAAGGAAGATTGTCTCGAGGAGGGTGATAGATCGCGTGAAGTTTGCGAATAAGTCTATCATTGGTAGCGATATTGATGCACAGATATTCGCAAGCGGGGAGAGCTGTGGTTTCTGACTGATTCACAGAGAGGGTGTAACAGTAGATGCAGGCTACTCCCCCACCAGGTCTGTTAGTTCTATCTAGTCTAATGGTGCCGTGACTAGGGGGGGACTAGTAAGTCTAGAATCGGGGGAGATTAATTGTTTAGCCAGATTTCTGTAAGGACAACGATATCCAACTCGTGTGAGGATGAGGTCATAAATATCAGACGCATGAATGGCAGCCGATCTGAAATTGAGGAGCATGCATTTCAAGTGGTTATTGGTGTAGACAGTGGCAGGCCGGGTGAGGTTAAGACGCTTGAGATTGGCCTTATTTACCGCTCTGGGGTTGTAACTAGGTTCTCTGTAGGGGTTAGCCTGAATGGATTGGATTTGACCCCGATAGACCTTGTTGGTATCTTTAGTGTGGTAGTAAGTGAGGAGGAGGGCGTGGATATCACTGTCTGATGGACACTCAGTCAATCTCATGGGTTGAAAGGGGGCGTTAGGGGGGGTATGGTTTTCCAACTAAGGTGATGAGTGTGAAGGATGTGGGCAAGCATTGTGACGGTTTGGGAACGAGACCGATTCATCAGGGCTCTGTTGGGCCTTTGATTGAGCAGCAACTCTGTGGAAATGGATATTAGTTTCTGAAGTTCATCCTAGAGATGGAGCAGGTTAATTGAAATCTCGTCAATGCGAGATTTCAATTAATGGGTGGTCAAGGGTTTGGGGTTGGTGGGTGGTCAAGGGTTGGAGGGTGAGACCAGGTTGAGAGGGGGAGACAAGAGTGGAGGAATGGAGGATTTCTAGGTCAGGAAGGTCTTGCGGAGGGACAGTCTGTGTGGAACGGACATAGAGGGAAGGAGGAGGGGATTATGTGCAGAGTGGAAGACCTAGGTGGCAAGAGGTTAGTCCTGTTAGGGGATATGAATTCCGATGTGGTCGACGTCTGGGCACAGGGGGTGGATGTGGGAGTACAGGACGGGCCTGCGTGGGAGAGTTCGGTGGACGGGGGTGAGGTCATGGGGGAGGGATTAGGTCCTGGAATGAAGAAGTTTATGCTAGTTGCAGTATGGGCATAGGGTGCCTGTGGTCTGGGCCAGCGCATCACATGGTGAGTCTCGGACCATGCAGGATACATAGAATCATCACAGGTAGGGATGGCAAGGGATGAGGTGGGGGAGTCTGGACTGGCGGTGGAGTCCACAATCCACCCACCCATACTGAGGTGGACACTATCTAGAAGCATTCAGATGCCAGTTACCCAATGAACATCCACTTTAATCAGGAAAGTCACATACAGAACATAGACACATTAGGATTCGTGGAGGAGCTCATGTCACGTGTCATGGAAATGGAGGAAGAAGTGGAAACACAGAGCAAACATTAAGAAAAAAGGAAGTCTATTGAATCAATGTTCTTAACAGCATTCAAGGTGATTTTAAGTTGGATTGCAAACTCCAAATCTTTCTGAAAGAAAACACACTATAAGATGGCTTGCATCCATCTTTTTGGTGACTACTCAGACCATGATAAAGATAATGACCAAATAATAACTACTCCACAAAGAACTGGTACTTCGACAACTACGCAAAATACATTTTGAGGTAGACCGGGAGTCATATAAAGAGAAGAAGCTCAAAACAAAGATTGATTGTTTGTTCTACGAAGAAACTCAACCAATTGACAACTTAGAAATATGAAATGATCAGCTTCTTACAAACTAATAGAATCCAAAGTAACAGCACCAGGATAGTCATGTATTGCTTTTTCATGACAGACCAACTCTGCTATCTCTTGTATTTCTATGTAAGGATATAGTAAGCTGCTTAAGATGGCTAGCCATGCACATGACCCATCAGGCATCAGTATAGGAGTCCAACTGTGATAATAGTAGGATTGCTATGGATGAATATAATATAAAGCACAAGATAGATGATCATGCACAAGTAGTGTCGTGCATTAGGCTTTGAATCCAGTTGGGAAAATCTTACAGATTACGTTTTTCATAGCAATCTGCTTTCATTCAACGGGATCGCATTGGGAATATTTTGGATGTATGTTGTTTTTCATTTAAGACTTAAGACAATGCTCCAGCATGAAGTAACCAGAGCTTTAATCCAGTCCGTTGAGCTCCGAGGTTTTTGTTAACTAACAGTTTTATTAAACAGTACTACCTTTATTTGTTAAGGCTTCTAATTAATAGGGAAAAATAAATCTAAATTATTGTTTTTCCAATACTATACAGCACAAAACTAAGGGCCTTATTACGATGTCAGTCGGAAGTGCCTCTGACCGACACCGTCTCGGACTCGGGACCGACCGACCTCAATGCGACCAAACACTGTTCGGTCAGATACTCACGTTTCTCTATGGGAGCTTGTGTTGCAGGCTCCCATAAAGAAATGGGGATGTGTGTAAAATCCTGCACCCTGTGGCAGGCACCCCATGGTGCCTGCCACACAGTGCATGGATTTACAGGGGGGCACTCTAGGTACCCCCTCAGCCACCAACCATAGGCCGCAGGGCGAAGGGGGCCCTGCGAGGGGCCCCCAAAGTCACTTTCCGACAGCCTTTCCGTGTCGGACAGGCCGGCACGGAAAGGCTGTGGGAAACCGACATCGTAATCCCGATGGTGGAAACGCCATCCATAGGTGATTATGGTGCGGTTCCTACTGGCCGGAAGACTCAGAGAGCTGGTCGGAACTGCGTTGGAATGACTGACCGGTTCACGCTGCGACCGCCGACATCATAATTCGGCGGTCGGACCGCAAACTGACCGTGTCAGTCAGAATGCCTCTGACTGCAGTCGGAAAGCTTCCGACTAGCGGTCAGAGGCTTTCCGACCGACATCGTAAGCAGCTCCTAAATATTTGTCTATGCTGCACAGTAATAAAGTCAGTTGCATTTTAATATATCTACATTTGAATTACAAGATGGGTCATGATTCTTTCAAGTCAAACCTCGTGTTTTTTGATTGCACACAAGAAGGAAAGGATATGGCAATATCTAAGACAACTGTAGTTGGTTTCTCAGTTTTGACTTGCGGAAGAAGTGAGAATAAAGAACGCCATCTATGAGAATAAGGTAAACTATGTTATTTCCTTGAGGCAAGCCTGCAGTTCACATGCTGATGGGGGACTAGCAAACTGATTCACACTTATATGGTTGATTAAACTAGCCCTAATATGGGAAAGTAAATTGAACCATAAGCAAATAGATGACAATGGATTTACCTTATAAAAGAACTAACAGGAAATACTTTAGAAGTAAGAAAAAGTGAACAATAATCCAATATCTTGTCTGTTGAATCTCATATTATTCTGTGTGTTTATGCAGATTGCATATACTTATTCAAACACTGAAAAAGGTAATCAAATAGGATTAAAAAAAAAAAATTGGTTAGTGACATAAATTGACTAATATTATTTTGAGAGTAAAACCACATGTTCATAGGAATAAAGTTCAGTGCTTCAAAATCATCAAAAGGTTCAAAACATATTGGAAAAAATGATGAATAAGTGGCCACATAAATACATAACAGTTATTTTAGATGATAAATAATACAATAAACTTTACTTCACGAAAAAGTGATTAGGATTGTGAACGAAATGCTGGCTGTGGTGCCCTCTGTTTTACTTTTCTGAAAAAGAAAATTTGAGCACTTAAAAACGTATTGATTATTTTGGGGATACCATTTAATGAGACAAACTGAGAAAGAGTTGGTATTGACTCTGTTGGGAGCCTTCAAAGACCTTCAACCAGTAAATGAAGCTCACCCAGATAAAGCAAGAAACCTCTCAATAGGCTTTCTGATATGGGAACTCTGGCTGAGTTCCAAGCTGAAGCTTTTTGTAACCAATTTGCAATTGTTTTCTCACAGGAGATCAGAAATGCCCAATCCACAAAGCATTTTCTTTGAGTAGTTATGGCTTATTTCACATTCAGATGTGACGTACTAATGAATTTTGAGGATTGAAATATACTAAATCATGAAAGAAAAATTGACCTGATTATAAAAATTGTATATCTACTCTTGAAGGTTAAGCCTAATATTGGCTAATATTAGAGTAGATATACATATTTTTGAAGTTTTCAAACAATTCCAGTAATTGTGGAATGATGTGACTTTTGCAGCTTTCTTGGCGTCCTCACAGACATAAGCAATTATGCATGCATAACTGTACATGGTGTACTTCTATACGTGTATATGCTTAGCAAATGCGTACTGTGTGTACTGAGCCATGCTAACTTTTATTTCTCCAGGTGGGAAATATTTTATCATGTGGAGAAACAGCTATACCTACACATCCATGTGGAATGGGGAAGATCGGCAGACTTTGAAACTGTTTCCCTTCCACCTCTCCTCTCACCACTCTTGACCTGGGGTGAGCTGGAGGATGAAGCTGACTGCGCTTCCCAATAACACCATGACCGGTGATTTCGTTGGATCTAATACTGCACTGGCGAAGGGCGCACAGAACTTTGACCTCTGTGTTCTCTTTCTGAATGTCTACCGTTTTGTACCCCCTTCACCCTCCCCCCTCCTCTTTCAGTCTCTGTCTCTCACCCTCCCCCACCGCTTTCCCTCTTTCATTCTTTGTCTACCTCCTCTGCTCCTATCCCCTCTCCCCTGAATCTCTCCCCCTGTCTGCTACGCTGCCTAGCCCCCTGTCCCTTGTGCCCTTTGACTAAGCACTCCTTCTCCCCTTGTTGGGGAAAGATCCAATATTTTTACTCTGGAGTCTCAGTGTTCCCTCTGAGAGAGTCCACTGCGCTAAGGGAGCCACTCACAGTTGAGGTTTGGTATGGCGTCCCTTGCCAAAGCACTCCCTCTCCCCTTTTTGGGGAAGGATCCAGTAGGTAGACCTTGGAGTCTCAGAGACCCCTCTGAGAGAGTCCACTGCTTAATAAGGAGCCTCTCGCAACGGAGATGGGGGAATGATGCCACTTCCCCTGGGATCACAGTTTACTGGACTTTGGACGCAGCTATTACGCGTTTATCAGTTTGTGCCCCCGTCACCCTCCCCCTCTTCTTTCTTGCTGTGTCTTTCACCCTCCCCCTCCTCTTTCCCCCTTCATTCTATATCTACTCCCCTGCTCCTACCCCCTCTCCCCTTGTATCTCTCCCCTTGCCTGCTTTTTCCCTTACATATATGTCCTTACTGTTTGTCTCGACCTAACATGTAATTATGTAGCTATGCTCTAATAACTGTGTAACCTTTGTAACGATGTAACCTGCAACTATGTTCTGATTCTTATGTAAAGCGCTCTGATACCTCCGGGTCTAGCCAGCGCTTTATAAATCCTTTCAAATGTTGACTACCAGTCACCTATGCTACCCATATACTACTATCTACCTCTTTGTACTGAATGGCGAATACCGAATGTATGTATACTACCTCAACCATCTAATGTTTAATAACTGTATATTGTAAAGCGCTCTGATACCCGCGTGGGTCATGTTCGCGCTATATAAAACTTTATAAATAAATAAAATAAATAAATAAATCCACCAATATTGGGTTGCTCTATTACCATTCCAAAACTGTATTAAAAGCTACTCATGCTCTTGATGGGAATGAATCTCTAATAGCAGGGCAGCAGTGTGCTGTGAACAATTGTTTGAATATTCACAAACTCACATGTTTGTTGTTGTTCCCCAGCTTTAAATGCCATTACTGCCCTGGGAGTCCTGCTCTCAGCTCCACGGAGCATAATATTGCACAATACTGGTTTAAAATTATGTAGGAGCAAACTGATTTATATGTGTAACCAAAATCACGTAGCCATACTTTGCCGCAACACGAAGTAAACAGTTGATCACGACTCTCTGGCTCTCTGAAACCTCCATTGACTTCGATAGCCCCAGAGGATAACTTTGAATAAACTTCGATGAAGTAATTGTGAAAAGGAGTCTGTTCAAAGATGCTTTGCCTCTCTTTCCTGATGCATACATGCCTACCCCTTCCCTCCATTTGGGACTGGTCTCCAAAAACTGCGAAGAGGCCATTGAAGAAGGCCTCATGAAAGTAAACTTCAGGTGAGCCCTAACCCCTACAGAGACGGAGCTGTCTTTCCTGGGCATAGGGACAGGATTTCACTCAAACTTCCGCTCTAGTTTTAAAAGTGCTGTGAAGTGGCTTCTGTCAGAAGCCAGCCCTTTACAAATTTTAAATAAATACATAAATTGCTCACAGAAAAAGGCTAGTGAGTTGTGCAGTTAGTCTTCAGAGTTTGTGTTGTTCAACCAAAATACAAGAAGAAGTCTTCTTACTGAAAACAATTCTTTGTTTTGGCATCCCTCTTTCTAGAGACACTTTTTTAATGTCTACTCTGTCATGGAGCAAATTTGAAACCAGCTACAAGCAAGTATATATTTTTTTTAAATGATGTCCTTTTACATTGGTAGAACTTAGAAATGGGTTTACTTCCTGCTGTAGTTGCCAAATAAAGTTAAGTAAACAAAACAAAAGAATACAGGCATTAGGAAGTTTTTCTCACCATGCATTGTATCCCGAAATGTGTCCGCACACGCCCATCCACCTCACTTCCTTCTAAAACCTGAATAGAAATCTTTGCGGCTTGCTGAATGCTTAATCTCCGTTCATGGGTAGGAAGACAAGTGAATAAACATCACGCTACACAGCATGTTGCTTCATGCAAGAGTATTACCAAAGAAAGCCAGGGTGAGGCACAGAGAGGAACATTTGATTTATTGTGTGGCTTTCGTTGATTGCTTAGCACAGATACAGGCCTCGGTTTGGCTAACAGCTCAATTTGTTTCTTGTGCTTTAAAAGAAGTTGAAAACATTTTTTCTGCTGTGTGTTCTATTATTAGTGTTGCCTATTGTTGAGTCACAATCCCATTTCTTGCTCTGATTAAGGCATGGTGTCTAAAAAGTAAGACTCACTTTGGTGTGCGTGTATGATGAATACCCAGGATTCACTGTTTGCAAGCAGCAGCCATCTTGTTACCTCGTACTACTGCTGAACCATGGAATACGGTTTGCACAGAAAGGGCCTCATGCCCAAAGATGTAGCAAATGTAGATTCCATGATGTGCAAGTAGTGTACCATTGCCTGTCGCAATATATGACTTCTTACCGGATCCACAAATGTTCCAGGCATACTTGCAAGTTAGTTCAAGTACTGAAACCTACGCAAGGTAATGCATTCTTTACATTCCTCAAATACAAATATATTTTAACTTATTTCGATTCTTTACACAGAAAACAATTGATGATATGGCACATATATTTCCTTCCTACATCACAAGGAATATTAATGCAATTTACCAACCATTCTACACCCCTAACACCAGTCATGTATAGCTGCAGGTAGGGAACGGCATTACATATTGTAATGTATGCATACATAGTTACAATTATGTGGTGTTCACACAATCAATTATAACACAAATGGAGGAGTAGCGAGTGGTATTAATAGGGTGGCACGTGCTCAGTGTGAAAATACTGCCCTCACTCACAAAATTGTGACATGCTTCATCATTGGGCTTGCTTCAATACACCCCTGTGCAGACCAACGCCTGGGGTGGAGCGAAAAGGAGGGAGAGACAATACAAAAAACACTAAATAATGTACAGATGTATTTGGGATCACCAAAAGAAAAGTGCAGTGAAGGTTAAAACTAGTACGGTGGTGTCTCTACTCAACAATTTTTTCCGGGACCCGACGGCTAGATCTAAAAACGTGAAAGATGGTGGTGATAGGAAAGGATTATGAGTTCCTTCACCCCTCCTTACTGCCAAAGCGTCGACATGTTTCTGCCGTGTTGCAAGTGCCCACAGTGTTGGGTCACACCGGCATTCCTCAGGACCTTCCTGATCTCAATAGCGTATTACCCTCTGAACCTGGAATATGGTATCCTTGGAACCAGTGGTTTCCAGAGTGAGTACCCCTAAGTAACTTACATCAGTTAATCGAGTTTACATAAGAATCATGCTAAAACTGGCGAGTAAATGGGAGAGACCCCATGTAGACAAACTTTCGTCAAAGGTGGTGCTGTGCCAGGCCGAAGTGCAATTACCGCAGTATTTTCACAGTGAGCACGTGCCACCCTATTAATACCACTTGCTACTCCTCCTTTTGTGTTATAATTGTGTGATTGGAGAGGCCGGAGTAGAGAGAATTTGCCTTTCCCCCCTTCCGTTTGTGTGTTTAGTTCACACAATCAAAACACAGTATTCGTAGGTTTAGAATGCAAATATTGGTGGCTATTTATCATGTATTGATTGCAAAGTCGTGTTTTATTTGGGAACAGAAGCACACTCAATATATAATCCAATATGAAATATGATCGTGCGTAGGGGTTCAATCCAAAGGTTCCAGTATATGTTTATTCTGATACTGGTTCAAAGTTTCAAATAAGGCTTGATTGCGAACTTGTACATAACAACTACTGGCAGCTGACACATGTTTCATCACAAAGTAACTTTTTCAAGCCTTACGTGAAACTTTGAACTAATTTTGGAATAAATATAGAATGTAACCTTTGGATTGAACGTCTATGAACTAATATATTAGATATTGGACTATATACTAAGTGTGTTTCAGTATTGTTTGGTTTCCATTGTTGGGGTTTATAAACCTTTGGTTTATAGTCAGTGTACACCTTAGTAGTAGCGGGGTGTTGATACCATAGGATTACCTCTATTGAGTACATGTTACTACTCAATCAATCAATCAATCAATCAATCGGGTTTTAAAGCACGCTACTCACCCGTGAGGGTCTCGAGGCACTGGGAGGGGGTGCGAGCAGCTCTGTAGGTCTTTCGAAGAGTCGGGTCTTGAGGTACTTTCTGAATTGGTGCAGTGTCGGGCTTCGTCGGATGCGTTTGGGGAGTTCGTTCCAGGTCTTGGCAGTGAGGTAGGAGAAGGATCTGCCACCTGCTCTGGCCCTGTGGATACGGGGGACCATTGCCAGGGCGAGGTCGGCGAGCGGAGGTTTCTCTTGGGGCCGTGGAAGGAGATTCGTTCGTTGAGGTATTGGGGTCCGGTGTTATGGAGTGCTTTGTAGGAATGTGTGAGCAGTTTGAAGGCTATTCTTCTTTCGACTGGGAACCAGTGGAGGTTGCGGAGGTGTTGGGTGATGTGGTCATGTCGTGGGATGTCGAGGCTAAGTCTGGATGCGGCGTTCTGGACAGTCTGGAGTTTGTGGAGGAGTTTTTTGTTGATTCTGGCATAGAGGGCGTTTCCGTAGTCCAGTCTGCTGGTGATGAGTGCGTGGGTGACAGTCTTCCTGGCATCGGGGGGGATCCATTTGAAGGTCTTGAGAAGTATGCGGAGGGTGTTGTAGTAAGTGGAGGATACGGCGTTGATCTGGCGGTTCATGGTGAGTGAAGAAGAGTTGAGTATGATGCAGAGGTTGCGAGTGTGGTCTGTTGGGGTGGGTGAGTTTCCGAGGGCTGGGGGCCACCACGTGTTGTCCCAAGCGGAGGGTGTGGAGCCAAGGATGAGGACTTCTGCTTTCTCTGAGTTGAGCTTCAGGCAGCTGCTGTGACGTCTTTCATCCCTTCTTGGAAACTGCGCCTGGTGATGTCGAGTTCCTTGGTGAGGAAAAGGATGAACTGGGTGTCGTTGGCGTATGAGACTATGTTGAGTCTGTGTTTTCTGACGATGGTTGCGAGGGGGGGTCATATAGACGTTGAAGAGCGAGGGGCTATGGGAGGATCCTTGGGGTACTCTGCATCTGATCTCTGTTGGTTCGGAGAGGAAGGGCGGGAGTCTTATTCTTTGTGTTCTGCCTGAGAGGAAAGATCGAATTCAGTCTAAAGCTGTTCCCTGGATGCTGGTGTCGTGGAGTCTGGCGGCTAGTGTGTGGTAGGAGACGGTGTCGAAGGCTGCTGAAAGGTCCAGGAGGATGAGGGCTGCTGTGTGGCCTTGGTCGAGGAGGGCGTGGATGTCGTCAGTGGCAGCTATGAGGGCGGTCTCTGTGATGTGGTTGTTGCAGAATCCAGATTGAGTGGTGTCTAGGATGTTGTTGGTTTCTATGAAGTGTGCTAGCTGGGTGTTGATGACTTTCTCAATGACTTTGGCAGTGAAAGAGAGTAGTGAGATGGGCTTGAAGTTCTTGAGATCCGTCGGGTCTGCGGAGGACTTCTTGAGGAGGGGTTTGATTTCAGCATGTGTCCAGTCATCGGGGAATGTGGCGGTCTCGAGGGAGCAGTTGATAGTTCGGCATAGTTCGGGTGCGATGGTGGTGGCGGCCCTGTGGAAGATGCGCAGCAGGCAGGGGTCAGTAGGTGCTCCGGAGTGGATACTTTTCATTGTCTTTGCGGTGTCTTCTGTGGTGAGAGGGGTCCAGGTGAGGAGGGTCTGTTGGATGGCGTCGCTGAGGGGGGTATAGGGGTGGTGTCATGGTCTTGGTCATCGAAGTTGTCGTGGAGCGTCTTGATCTTGCTGTGGAAGAAGGAACTGAGTTTGTTGCAGAGGTCTTGGGAGGGAGGGACATCGGTTGTTTCACTGTTGGGTCTGGTGAATTCTTGTATGATGGCGAAGAGTTCATTGGAGTTGTGGGAGTTGGAGAGGATTCTGTCTTGGATGAAGTTTCTCTTTGTTGATTTGATGAGTTGGTGGTGTGCCGTGGTTGCGGCCTTGTAGGCGGAGCATGCTTCCGGGGTTTTGCTGTTTCTCCTTGTTTTCTCCAGTCGTCTGCAAGAGCGCTTGGATTCTCGGAGGTCCGTGGTGAACCAGGTGGCTTTCATGTTGTGTCGTCTGGTGGTGTTCTGGAGGGGGCGGGAGTGTTGGCGCAGTTGGCAATCCAATGGTGGAGGTTGCTTGCTGCTATGTTGGCATCTGTCGTAGTAGGGGGAGGAGTGCAGCTGAGGGCAGAGGTGAGGTGTTCTTCGGAGACTTTATTCCAGCTTCTGCATGGGAGGCGGGCTTGCGCTTGTGTGCGGTGGGTTTCGAGAAGGAGAAATGGATGCAGTGGTGGTCTGTCCAGAGTGGTTCCGTGGTGTGGCTGAAGCAAATGTTGTTTCCTCTGGCGAAGATGGGGTTGAATGTGTGTCCTGCCATGTGTGTGGGGGTGGAGACAAGTTGCTTCAGTCCCATGTTGGTAAGGTTCTCCAGGAAGGCGGTGGTGTTGGAATCGCTGAGGTTGTCTAGGTGGAAGTTCAGGTCTCCAAGAAGTATGTAGTCCTTGGAGGCAAGGGTGTGGGGAGTGATGTAGTCTGCGATGACGTTGGTGAAAGGGGAGCGGGGTTCGACAGGTCTGTAGGCGAGTGTTCGAAGCGTCGTTCTAGGGTTGGGTTGGATCTGGAAGTGGATGTGTTCCATGAGGGGCGAGGCATCGTCCGAGTTGGTGGTTGTTAGTCAGAGGGAGCTTTTGTAGTCAATGGCGAGGCCTCCTCCTGGGCGGTCTTTCCTCAGGATCTTGTATCGGTCTGAGATGGCGGTTGCGATGTCTGGAGCGGAGATGGTGTTGGTCAAGGGCTCTGTGAGGAAGTTGACGTCGGGCGAGTGAGTGTTGAGGAGGTCTCAAATTTCTACGGCGTGTCTGTGCATGAAGCATACATTGTGGAGGGTGCGACTTGAGTGCGGTGCCATCCGGTGGGTTGGCTGCCTGGATCCGAAGGTGGGTGAAGGTGCGGTGGCAGTGTCGGCAGGAGATCGGGCCATGAGTGTTGCTCGGCATCGAGAGCTGGCAGTTGTTGTTGCGTCCAGTGTTGAGTGCGTGGAGAGTGCTAGGGTCGTAGTGGCGGGGTTCGGAGGACCAGGGTCCCTGGCGCTGGTTGCGGTCGGGTCGTGGATGGGCGCAGACGGGCGCCATTAACTAGGGGTCAGGGGAAGGGTGAGCACCTGGGAAGCGGGAGCGGGAACACGCGGGGGGAGGGGTCCCGGGGGCAGCAGCGGTGGGAAAAAAGGCGACAGAAAAAAGAGGCAAAGGAGAAAAAAGGCAGAAGAGAAAGGCAAAACAGAAAAGGCTGACACCCACAGATCGGACTAGCAGAAGAGCAGGCTTTTCCACTAGACCACCACGGATGAGGCGCAGGCAGGAGCCTGCGGGTGGAGGAGGGCCTCAAACACCTAACTGGGTCACAAGAAGGCGCTAAGGGCAGTGCCTTAATGGTGGTGCTGCGCGAGGGGAAAGCAGTTACTCTGACCAGGAGGTCAGAGGTCTTGCTCTCCTTGGCGTGCAGCGGCCACCATTAAGTAGGGGTCGGGGGAGGGGGAGCAGCTGGGAGGCGGGAGCGGAAACACGCAGGGGAGGAGGGGCTGCGGGGGCAGCAGCGGTGGGAAAAAAGGCAACAGAATAAAGAGGCAAAAAGAGAAAAAGGCGGGGGCATGGCCTAGCGATCCATCATGGTGGACGCGCGTTAGGCGAGCTCCGCTCAGCCTGTGCCAAATATCCTGAATTTATCCTGCTTCATCGGATATATTGTTCCCGAAAAGACTCCTGCTGTAGTGGTGAAGTTGGGCGGTGGCGATTGCGACACACAGGCGTGCCGGGGCAAGAGAGCTTGAAGCGGCTGCAGTGGCGTGCGGACTTAGCTGCCTTGTGGGCGAAACTGAGGCGGAGCCTCCTGGGTGGCAGCCGGAGTAGTGAACGACGGACGTGGAAGCGCCGAAGTGCTCCATGTGAGGAAGGACTGGCCGGGGGTTGTATCCGCTCCTGGCAGCCAGCTCAGAGCGTGTGCAGCGGCAGAGACGGCATCCGTGAGGCCGCGAGGATTCCGGCAGCGGCCCAGTGGGTGCTCTTCATTCTCCCCTCCCCCTCCTCCATTGCTTCATCACGGCGGTCAGATCGGGCCCCGCGGGGTGGGTCCGGCAGACACACCGAGGTACGTAGTCGGGCGCTGGGCCAACGGAGTCCCGGCTGACTGTGGTGAGGACCCAGGGACTGGGCAGAACCCCGGCCAGTTGTACACAGGCCGGCACGTAGGACCATACCCCTTAGCTGCTACGGCTCATAGGCCTGCGGCATGAGGGACGGCTTAATAGCAGTCGGGCCCCGCAAGTCATTGAAAGCTGCTCAGTGGAGGGACGCCCTGGACAACTTACACACTACTGGCATTAGGTGCAGGCCTCGTGTCATACTGCCCTCGACGACACGGGAGGGGGACCAATGGAGGCATTAAGGAGCGGCGCCGGGAACTGGGCCACTGGCTGTTGTGAGACCCGGGGGTTGAACAGAGCCCCGGTCAGCCAGGTACAGACCTGCACGCTTAATCATACCCCCCTTGGCTGTTACAGATCGTGGGCCTGCGGCATGGGGGCTGGCTTAGTGACGGCTGGACTCCGCAAGAAATTGACACCTGCTTGGTGAAGGTCCAGGGCTAGACAATATACACGGTGCAGGAACCAGGTGCATGCCTTGAGACGTACTACCCTTGACGGCCGGGCGCAGCGAACAGGCGGAAAGCGGGGCACCCATTAGGGGGGAGGAGACATGATTGTCTGCGGAAGCAGCCGGGTTAGAACTCGGTGCGGCTTGTGGGCAGGA